>OZ014525.1:321754797-322954797 GCA_963966055.1 Lathyrus aphaca
CCAAGCAATCTGGTGGTCAGAGCTTTTGATGGTTCCAAGAGGTCTGTTCTTGGAGAAGTGGAGCTTCATGTGATAATTAGCCCGCAGGTCTTTCAAACTAATTTCTACGTGATGGACATTCAGCCGGCCTACAGCTGTTTGTTGGGTCGACCATGGATTCACGTCGTTGGCGCAGTTACGTCGACCCTTCACCAAAAATTGAAATACGAGTGGGAAGGGCAGATTATCACAATTTGTGGTGAAGAGGATATTTTTGTTAGCCATCTAGCCACCTACAAATACACTGAGATGGATGGTGAAATCCACGAGACCATGAGCCAAGGTTTCGAAGCACTGAACGTCAATGAGGCGACAACTGAAGTATTTGTTGCATCCCAGGGGGATAGGATGGGTACTTCGATTGTCTCCTACCAACAAGCTCGGAAGGTTGTTGAAGATGGAGACGCCCAAGGCTGGGGCAAGCTGCTACCAGTGGAGAAGAAGGAGGACATATTTGGTTTGGGTTACAAACCATTCCGACAAGATCAAGCAGAGGCTGCTAAGGAGCCCAAGTTCATAAGTGGGGGGATGCTAACCCCAGATGTTGTCAATAACGTGGAAGACGAGGTGGAAAGCAACCTCAACCTGGAGAGCTAGATTCGTCCAAGTATCCCGGGCCAACAAGTCCTTAACTGGTCTTCATAGGAAATTATAAGAGTTACTCCTGTAGAGTAATTATTATTTCCTGCTTTTTTAGCATGCATCAAGTTCTGCATCTTTCCAAAGGTGTCAGGACTCATTTTGTAATAGGGTCATATTTGTATTTTGTGCAAATGGAATATCAATGAATATTGGACATCTTTTGCAAACAATTTTCTCTTTCGCTCACTGTCTTTTCATTTTTGTTATTTTTCGCACAAAACAATAAAATGGCAATTTTTTCACTAAAAAGAGCAAATCTCAACCCTTGCAGAGATTATCCTCCAGATTGCACCGACAACAACACTGCTATGACCTTGTATGACTTCGACAATCCAATTAATCAAGCAGATGAAGGGTTGAGGAAAACTATGAGTTGCCTGAAGAGTTAGCCAGGTTGTTGAGGCAAGAAGAGAAAGTGATTACTCCTCACCAGGAGGAAATTGAAATTGTTAATCTTGGTACCAAGGAGGATTTGAAAGAAGTAAATATTTGGGCCAGTCTGCAAGCTCCAGTAAAGGAACAACTTATCAGCATGCTTCGGGAATACTTCAACGTCTTTGCTTGGTCCTATCAAGACATGCAAGGTCTAGATACAGATATTGTCATGCACAGGCTACCATTGAAAGAAGATTTCTCGCCGGTTATACAGAAGCTACGCCGTACTCGCCCAGATATGGCCATGAAGATTAAGGAAGAAGTACAAAAACAGTGGGACGTCGGTTTCCTCGTTGTAACTAGTTACCCGCCGTGGGTTGCTAACATTGTACCCGTGCCTAAGAAATATGGCAAGGTGCATATGTGTGTGGATTACTGGGATGTGAATAGAGCTAGCCCGAAGGATGATTTCCCATTACCTCATATTGATGTATTGGTTGACAACACAGCTCAGTTCTCGGTATTTTCTTTCATGGATGGATTTTTTGGGTATAATCAGATCAAGATGTCACCCAAAGACATGGAGAAAACAACATTCATCACACCTTGGGGCACGTTTTGTTACAAGGTAATTCCCTTTGGACTGAAGAACGCCGGTGCAACTTATCAACGGGCTATGGTAACATTATTCCACGATATGATCCACAAAGAAATTGAATACTACGTGGATGACATGATTTCCAAGTCCCTTACCGAAGAAGATCATCTGGTAAATTTGCTAAAGTTGTTCAAGCATTTGAGGAAATATCAGCTGAAGTTGAACCCCAGCAAATGCACATTCGGGGTACGTTCCGGTAGGCTGTTGGGATTTATTATAAGTGAAAAGGGAAATAAGGTTGATCCTGACAAAGTCAAAGCTATTCAGGAGATGCCTGCACCTAGGACTGAGAAAGAAGTTTGAGGGTTCTTAGGTAGATTGAACTACATCTCAAGGTTCATATCTCACCTCACTGCAACCTGTGAACCCTTGTTCAAACTGTTAAGAAAGGAACAAACAGTCAGGTGGAACGACGATTTCCAGAAAGCTTTTGACAAGATCAAGGAGTACCTGCAAGAACCTCCAATTCTCATGCCTCCAGTAGAAGGAAGACCTCTAATCATGTACCTGACAGTATTAGAAAGATCAATGGGGTGTGTGTTGGGCTAGCCTGACGAGTCTGGTCGAAAAGAGTATGCAATATACTACCTAAGCAAAAAGTTTACCGAATGTGAACAACTTTATTCACTGCTCAAGAAAACTTGTTGGGCTTTAGCGTGGGCTACTCGCCGACTAAGACAGTATATGTTGACTCATACTACCTTGTTGATCTCAAAGATGGACCTCGTCAAGTACATATTTGAGAAGCCAGCACTTACCGGAAGGGTTGCAAGATGGCAAATGATTCTGACAGAGTATGACATTCAGTACACCTCTCAAAAAGCCATCAAGGGCAGTGTACTGTTTGACTATCTGGCTGAGCAACCCATTGATGAATACCAGCCCATGAGATTTGACTTCCCTGATGAAGACATCATGTACTTAAAAGCAAAAGATTGTGAAGAGCCAATTCACACTGAAGGGCCTGACCCAGAATAAGAATGGACTATGATGTTTGACGGGGTTGTCAATATGAATGGTCGTGGAGTTGGTGCAATGCTCATTACACCTAAAGGAGTTCATATGCCTTTCACGGAAAAACTCACCTTTTCCTGCACTAACAACGAAGCAGAATACGAAGCATGTATCATGGGTCTTGAGGAAGCTATTGACCTCAGGATCAAAACATTGAATGTATTCAGAGATTCAACTTTGGTAATCAACCAGACCAACGACAAAAGGTACACTCATCAGGAGCATCTGATCCCATATCGCGACTATACGAGGAGATTATTGACTTTCTTCATGACGATCAAACTTGAATATATCCCTCGAGATGAGAATCAATTTGCAGACGCTTTGGCCACTATTTCCTCCATGATCAAAGTACAAGCTGCCAATTATGTACCTCGGATTTTGGTGTCCAGACTAGACCGACCGGCATATGTATTCTCTGTGGACATTACTAGTGATGACAAACCTTGGTTCCACGACATCAAATGCTTCTTATAGAATCAGACATACCCAAATGGGGCATCATCTAATGATAAGAAGACATTAAGAAGGTTGGCCGACAGTTTCTTCCTCAATGTTGATGGTTCATTATACAAGCAAAACTTTGACATGGTCCTGCTCAGATGTGTTGACAAAAAAGAAGCAGACCTGCTGATGCACGAGGTGCATGAAGGTTCTTTCGGTACCCATGCCAGAGGACATGCAATGGCAAAGAAGTTATTAAGATCGGGTTACTACTGGATCACAATGGATGCAAACTGTTGTGCCTATGCCAGGAAATGCCACAAATGCCAGATCTACGCAGATAAAGTGCATGTGCCTCCAAATCCTTTGAACATAATGTCTTCACCTTGGCCCTTTGCCATGTGGGGCATTGACATGATTGGAAATATTGAACCGACTGCTTCAAATGGTCACAGATTCATCCTGGTGGCCATTGATTACTTCACCAGACAAGTGGTAGCCAGATTTCTGAAAAGGGATATCATCTGTCGCTATGGAGTTCCCGAGCCAATCATTACTGACAATGGTTCCAATTTGAACAACAAAATGATGGCAGGACTTTGTCGGGACTTCAAAATTCAACATCACAACTTTTCTCCTTACAGGCCAAAGATGAACGGCGCTAATGAGGAAGCTTTAAACACCCCAAATTTTCCCTCACTAATTTCACACCATGGCTTGTGATCTTT
This sequence comes from Lathyrus aphaca, assembly GCA_963966055.1. Lineage (NCBI taxonomy): Eukaryota > Viridiplantae > Streptophyta > Magnoliopsida > Fabales > Fabaceae > Lathyrus > Lathyrus aphaca. The sequence continues at coordinate 321,758,698 of OZ014525.1, forward strand.
CATATTTGTATAAGCATAAGCATACCATCTCATATTGCATATTTTGTTTCACTGCATAATTCAAGTTCATCTGCATCTAGGGTTTGTGGTCTGAGCAATCCAAGATTCCATCTGAGCCACCCCAAAGTTCTTAAAGCATCCCAAGAGGGTCCATGTGTGTTCTATCACCATATTGTGTCCCTCAAAGTTCATGGAAGTTAAGAGATCACAAGAACTGGCAAGGCATGGAAGTAGAGCTAGGGTTTTCACTACACAGATGCCCAAAATTAGGGTTTTGGTTTGAGAGGCCTCAACTCCAAATTTTTGGGCCATTCTTGTTTCTAATGTTCTTAAGATTTTATAAGGATCATGTGTACCAAGTTTGATGAAGAAATTCATTGTGGAAGTCATTTGTTCACTGGGTAACTTCTTGAGCATGTTAAGTCAAAATCAGGGCATCTGAGGCCCCCAACAATGGAACCAAAGGGGTATTTTCATCAAATTAAAGTTATATGATTTTAATTTGATATTAGAAGAGGTTGGAAGTTCACATGATTGAAGAATTTTGAGCCATTTGCAAAGTTGCCAAAAATGGAAATGACTTGTAATGGTAACTTTCCATTTTAGGAAAGTTTTTCAACCACCTCTTTTTGATCAAAAAAAGCTTCAAATGAAAAATACTCAAACATGAAAGTTCTCAAACATTATAGAACTCAAGTTATGATCCTTCAAAGTTGGCAAAAATCCTATAATTTTCAAAAGTGCACCAAAGAGGGATTTTTGCAAAACCACTTGCCAAGGCCTCAATTGACTTCTAAAGTGCCCAAATATGCCATAACATGATCAAACAACATCAAAGACTCAGAATTGGCCCAAGAATTAGGTCATTTCATGCCTTGAAACACAAGAAACATCAAAGAGGGAAAATATGCAAAAACCTTGTAAACCCTAGCATCAAGTGTTCCAGCTCATCAATTTCAATCCAAGGGCTCTCCATAAACTCAGCTAAGGCCAGACATGCCCAAATACAGCTCTGACTCGTGCCCATGCTTGAGGTACACCAACCTTGACTTTTTTGCAAAACCTCCCATACCAATCAGCCTGTGCCACAACCACTTCTCTGAGCATTCTCATTGGCTTATACAAACCTTATGGATCACAAAGCACATAACACACAAGCCTGAATGATCTCATAGCTCAGATTGCCAAAAATCCCTCAAGAACTTCATCTCTTCGAAACTCTCAAACCACCCAACCAAACTTCAAAATTCTTTCACCAATCATCTCCATATAACTAATAGATCATTTCCCACCCCTTACACAAGCCTGAAACCCCTTGAAACAAAAACACGATTCTGACATGCTCTGAACTGGAACCTTTAAAACAGCCAACAAAAACTTGTTATAAGCTTCTTAACATCCTCAAGGGACTCAAGGGAGCTGGTTTGCACCAAAGAAGGGGTCAGAAAGCTGCTAACTGAAAAGCTCCAACTCAGGTAACTTCAAGAACATTTTTTCCAGAAATGCATTTTTAAGTTCCTAAATGATTCTTTATGCTTCACTGATCATGCTGATGTGTTTTGTCTTGAAAATGGTTGAGAAATGAGTATGTATTCATGTTCTGAATTTTTTTTGACCTAGAACTGTTTTGATTCGATTCTCACTTTTGATGTGTTTTAAATGTTGTTTGTTTGGTGATTCTTAATGTATGGTGTATGGGGATCATTTATGGGCAGAGAGATTAAGTTTTAGAAGCTTAGGGAGAGAGATAGGATTTTGGTTGATCGGAGAAGACGACCGAAACCACTGTTTCGGTCGTCTAAAAGTGTTTAGGGTTTAATCTTGATTAGGGCTAAGTTTGAATCTGGGCCAATAGATGAAGTTTCGCGCGCGCGTATGAGCGGTCCAGATTAGGTCATTAGTCATTAATCCTAATTATTTAAATTAATTAATTAAAATTAGCCAGATGGAACCACAGCCCTTGGATTACGCGCTAGTCAACTTTTCTTTCCCCAGTTTGAATCTTGGCCACAGGATTTGCATACCTTTGCATTTTATTTATTTTATATTCATTTTTTTCCTATTTCTTTTGCATAATTTATTTAAATATAGCTAAAATCATTCAAAAAAATTTTCCCTTTTGCATTTTTGTTTCAAATATTTTTGTTAATCAGAAAATGATTTTTATTTTATTTTTTGCATATAAAAAGTATTTTTAAAATATTTAAATGTTATTTTTAATTAATTAAAGTCTTTTAATTAATTAAAAATACATTTGGTGTTTAAAAATCACAAAAACAAAATCAGAGAGTATTCTAAGACATTTAGAAACATTTACAAACTCACCTTATAAATTTCTTTTTGGTTTTCATCATACTTTGAGATTTTTTAATGAATTAGGGTTCTTAAAAAGATCATTTATCTAACCCTAGCTTCAAAAATTCATAACACTAAACCTAAGTTGAGTTTGTGAATGATTCTTTTTGCCTTGCTTTGTACATGTCCTCTAGCATCTAAAAACATTTATGTTTGATTTTTATCTTGCATTTTCAATTTGTTTGGCATTTTACATTGAAGATCACCCAAAAAACCTAGTAAACTTAGAAAATCCATAACTTCTTCTATGTTTAGTTTCTGACCTCCCCCTTTGGATGGTAACCTAGTGTAGATGTTTAAAATTGGCAGAAATTTTGACAAACAAGAAGTGTTGAACTTAGTTCAGGATGTCACATCAGATGTTGTGACATTATCAAACAGAGTATAAGTAAATGAACTTAATTCAGGATGTCACACCAGATGTTGTGACATCTCAAACCTGCTACCAGAATTAATTAATGCTTAACAAAACTGAGTAAATTCAGGGAATTTATCTGGAAATTAATTATGGATGGATAAAACAGAAGAAGGCGCATCTGTAGGGAAATTGGTTATATGATTTCAGAATAAACAGAAGAATTGACTCACCTAGAATAAAGGAAGTAACAAACCCTAATTCAAGGTGTTAGCAGCATGCGTATCAGGATTGGATAACCTACAGAAAGCCCAAAATCCAAGCATCTATTTAAGCAACAGAAACTCTCAGAATAGTGTACGAAATTAAGAAGACTAAATAGGGTGTTTGTGTTTTAATAGCAGGTTGTATATGTGTATCACTTTATGAGCTTTTAAGCAAAAGTGTATTGTGTCTTGATTGAAACAGTGAAGTAAGATCAAGCTGTTTTGTTTGAAGTATGACTTCAATTTTATTAAACTTGTAAACATATCACTGTGTGATTGAGGGGGAGTGAGTTGGTACTCATATCTATGTTGTGTCTTAGGTAGAAATTGCCTTGGGTAGATATTAAGTGAAAGATTAAACTGAGTGGTTTAAGTCTAGAATTAATATTACTTATATTGGATTTCCTTCCTGGCCTGGTAGTCCCCAGATGTAAGTGTGGTTATACACTGAACTGGGTTAACAATTTCCTGTGTTTTTAATTTTCCTGCACTTTAAGTTTTGTTCAAGTCTTCAAGTGTTTAAACATCTCATTCGATATGACGTACCTGATCACAGAATTTCAATTGGCATCAGAGCAGGACCCCTGCCTGTTTAACTGGGTGAGATCTAGGGACTGCAAATTCTGGAAACATGGACAGAGATGTAGGATCTGTAAATAGACCACCTATATTGGATGGATCTAATTATGACTACTTGAAGCCAAGAATGGTAGCATTCTTAAGATCACTTGACAATAGGGCCTGGAAAGCAGTCAACAAAGGATGGGAGCATCCTGTCCAAGACAACAAAGATGGAGCAAAAGTGTTGAAACCTGAAGAAGAATGGAGCAAGGAGGAAGAAGATTCAGCACTTGGCAATTCCAAGGCCTTAAATGCTTTATTCAATGGCATTGATAGGAACATATTCAGACTTGTGCATCATTGTGAGCTGGCCAAAGATGTTTGGGACACTCTCAAAACAACTCATGAAGGAACATCAAAGGTGAAGATGTCAAGACATCAACTTCTCACCACCAAGTTTGAAAACTTGAGAATGAAGGAAGATGAGACAATTCATGAGTTCTACATGAACATCTTGGAAATAGCTAATACTTCTGGTGCTTTGGGAGAAAAGATGACTGATGAAAAGCTGGTAAGAAAGATTCTCAGATCATTACCAAAAATATTTGACATGAAGGTCACAGCAATAGAAGAAGCTCAAGACATATGCACAATGAAGGTTGAAGAGCTCATTGGTTCCCTTCAAACATTTGAGATGGGAATGAATGACACAATTGTAAAGAAGAACAAAAGCATAGCCTTGGTGTCAAATACTGATAAAGAAGAAGAAAATAATGAAGCAGATCCTAAAGAAATTTTATCAGAAACCATTGCTATGCTTGGAAGACAATTCAAAAAGATTCTCAGAAAGATGGATGGCAAGTCCAGTCCAAGTGGAAGATACTCAAACTTTTTTGAGACTAAAAGACCTTATGATGCTAATAGAAGGTCAAATTATGATGAAAAGACCAATCAAGAAAAAGGGATTAAATGTCATGGATGTGAAGGATATGGACACATCAGAAATGAATGCCCTACCTATTTAAAAAGGAAGAAGAAAGGTTTCTCTGTAACCTGGTCTGATGAAGACTCAGGATGTGATTCAGAAGAAGAATCAGCAAAGCATATCACTGCTCTAGCTGGATTATGTGAATCTGAAAGTGGATCCAGTGATGAGGAGCTTACTTTTGAAGAGCTTGAACAATCATACAGAGAGCTGGTTAAAAGGAGCACTGAAATATGCATGGAGAGTATAAAGCAGAAGAAACAAATTGAGGCACTAAAGGCTGAAAAAACAAGTGATCTAGAGATCATTGACACTTTGAAAAGTGAAGTAAGCCTTCTCAACTCCAAGTTGGAGCATATGTCCAAATCTGTTAGAATGATGAACAGTAGCTCAAACACACTGGATGTTATTCTCAACAACAATAAGCATTCAGGGGATAGAACTGGACTGGGATTTAACAAAGTTCAAAAGGTTGAGGCTAGCACCAGCAAAACTAATTCAAATTCCATAAAGTCAAACATGATGTCCCAACAGATGCTCCAACATCATGAAAAGAACATAAAGTCAAACATAATGTCCCAACAGATGTCTCAACATCATGAAAAGAACATGATGAAAAAGAAGTATCAAAGATGGAGATGTCATCATTGTGGAAGGTTTGGTCATATCAAACCTCATTACTACAAGTTGCATGGATATCCAAATCAGATGTATCAGCAACCCCCTAAGCAGAAGATAGAGGCTACAAAGAAAATGCTGCATGGACATCAAAATCAAAGATATCAGCAACCCCCTAAGCAGAAGACAGAGGTCATCAAGAAAGTATGGGTACCTAAAGCTAGTCTTCATGCTGATCAAAGCTACATGTCCAAGAACAAGCTCAACAAACAACCTTGGAGCTCTAAAAATGGACACTACACAGGGCCGAGAAATCAAAGGAAACCTCAATACAAATGGTCAAAGAAGGGTGTTGCATATATAGCTCATACATCTCTAAGAGTATCAGCTAAAGAAGACTGGTACTTTGACAGTGGATGCTCAAGGCACATGACTGGATTGAAGAATCTGCTAGTAGACTTAAAGTCATATTCATCAAGATATGTAACCTTTGGAGATGGAGCTAAAGGAGAAATCAAGGGAGTTGGGACCTTGGACTGTCCAGATGTACCAAGACTAGATGATGTGATGCTGGTAAAAGGATTGACTGCTAACTTGATCAGCATAAGTCAATTATGTGATCAAGGTTACAGTGTAAACTTTACCAAAACTGAATGCATAGTGTCTAATAAAGAACAGAAGGTTATCATGAGAGGAGCCAGATCTAAAGACAACTGTTATATGTGGGAACCTCAAGATTTCAGTCTCACTTCAACTTGCTCTTTAGCCAAAGAAGAAGAAGTGAAACTATGGCACCAAAGACTGGGTCATCTTCATTTCAGAGGTATAAAGAAAATCATATATATGGAAGCTGTGAGAGGTATTCCTAAACTAAAGATTGATGATGGCAAAATATGTGGTGAATGTCAAATAGGCAAGCAAACCAAGATGTCCCATCCAAAGCTCCAACATCTGACAACTTCCAAAGTTTTGGAATTATTGCATATGGATCTTATGGGACCTATGCAGGTTGAGAGCCTTGGTGGTAAGAGGTATGCCTATGTGGTAGTTGATGACTTTTCTAGGTATACTTGGATAAATTTTATCAAAGAAAAGTCTGATGTATTTGATGTATTCAAAGATTTGTGCCAAAGAATACAAAGAGAAAAAGCTAGTTGTGTGGTCAGAATAAGAAGTGACCATGGAAAGGAGTTTGAGAATAAAAAATTCTCAGATTTCTGTTCTTCAGAAGGAATCAATCATGAATACTCTTCACCTATCACCCCTCAACAGAATGGGATTGTTGAGGGGAAGAACAGAACTATCCAAGAATCAGCAAGAGCTATGATCCATGCTAAAAAGTTACCACTGTACTTCTGGGCTGAAGCTATGAACACAGCTTGTTACATTCATAATAGAGTCACTCTAAGAAAAGGGACCTTATCCATAATCTATGAAGTCTGGAAGGGCAGAAAACCTACAGTTAAGTACTTCCATGTGTTTGGAAGTAATTGTTATATTTTGGCTGATAGGGAGCAAAGAAGAAAAATGGATCCTAAAAGTGATGAAGGGATTTTCCTTGGATACTCTATAAATAGCAGAGCCTATAGAGTATTTAATTCTAGAACCAAGGTTATCATGGAATCCATAAATGTGATAATTGATGATGCCCCTGCAGATGTTACAGAAGATGTTGGAACATCTGCTGACAGTCAGACTGAAGCTGAAATAAAGAGTGATCATTCTGACTTCACTCAAACTGAAGCAAAGTTAGAACAATCCAGCAAACCTCCCTCCATCGGAATCCAAAAGGATCATCCCAAAGATCTAATAATCGGTGATCCCAATAGAGGTGTAAGCACAAGATCAAGAGAGGTGATTTCAGGTTCATGTTTTGTCTCAAAAATAGAACCTGAAAACATCAAGGAAGCTCTTACTGATGAGTACTGGATTTGTGCTATGCAAGAAGAATTAGGTCAGTTCACAAGGAATGAAGTGTGGGATCTTGTTCCTAGACCTGATGACATAAATGTGATTGGCACTAAATGGGTGTATAAGAACAAGTCAAATGAGCAGGGAGTTGTTACAAATAACAAAGCTAGACTTGTAGCTCAAGGATACACACAAATTGAGGGAGTAGAATTTGATGAAACCTTTGCACCAGTAGCAAGGCTTGAATCAATCAGACTACTTTTAGGAATTGCTTGTATTCTGAAGTTCAAGCTATTTCAAATGGATGTGAAAAGTGCCTTTCTAAATGGATATCTTAATGAAGAGGTATATGTAGAACAACCTAAGGGATTTGTTGATCCATGCTGTCCAAACCATGTGTACAAACTAAGGCAGGCTCTTTATGGACTGAAGCAAGCCCCAAGAGCATGGTATGAAAGGCTGACTACTTTTCTCAGAAAACAAGGATACAGAAAAGGTGGAATAGACAAAACCTTGTTTGTGAAGGATGAAGAAGGAAATGTCATGATTGCTCAAATATATGTAGATGACATTGTCTTTGGTGGGATGTCAGACAGGATGGTTAAACATTTTGTCACTCAAATGGAATCTGAATTTGAGATGAGCCTAGTAGGAGAACTAACCTACTTTCTTGGACTACAAATAAAGCAAATGGAGGACTCCATGTTCATTTCCCAAAGCAAGCATGCTAAGAACATTGTCAAGAAATTTGGGATGGACAATGCTACTCACAAAAGAACTCCTGCCCCCACTCACTTAAAGCTGACAAAAGATCACAAGGGGGAGATTGTAGACCAAAGCCTATACAGAAGTATGATTGGAAGCTTATTATATCTGACTGCTAGCAGACCAGACATAGCCTTTGCAGTAGGTGTATGTGCAAGATATCAAGCTGATCCAAAAGTTAGCCATCTAAACCAGGTCAAGGGAATTCTGAAATATGTCAATGGTACTTGTGACTATGGCATAATGTACTTTCATGGATGTAAACCAATTCTCACTGGCTTCTGTGATGCTGATTGGGCTGGAAGTGCTGATGATAGAAAGAGCACATCAGGAGGATGTTTCTTTCTAGGAAACAATTTGATTTCTTGGTTCAGTAAGAAACAAAATTGTGTATCCTTATCCACTGCTGAAGCTGAATATATTGCAGCTGGTAGTAGTTGTTCACAGTTGGTTTGGATGAAGCAAATGCTCACAGAGTACAATGTCCCACAGGATGTCATGACATTGTATTGTGACAATTTAAGTGCCATCAACATATCAATGAATCCTATCTAACATAGCAGGACCAAGCATATTGATACCAGGCATCATTTCATCAGAGATCTTGTGGAAGAAAAGGTGATTTCATTGGAACATGTAACCACAGATCTGCAACTAGCTGATATATTCACTAAAGCCTTGGATGCTGCCCAATTTGAAAACCTAAGGGGTAAGTTGGGAATCTGCTTATGTGAAATATAGCAGTTATGGAGAAGTGCCAACATGTCATATGACATCATGTGGCATGATCACCAGATGGCAACACCAGTCTGGTCAAAAACTCTGGGTATTCCACTCCTTAAAATTCTCCAAGTAACGGCTCTTATAAAAGTTCCAGCTTGCTCTCAGCTATTCATCTTCTCATCATCCTCTCAAAATGAATTGCATACTCTAACTGATTTTCAGAGCTCATCAAAATCATTCAAACCTAAACTCTTCATCCACCTCTTTCGAAAATGTCTCAACATCAAAACCCTAACCTCTATGATGAAATCCTCAACCAAGAGGATGTGGTGCATGCAACCCCCATTTCTGTGGTACCTATGGATTCAACTCCCATGGACGAAATCAGAGGAAGTGTTCCTCTTGCTCAAACGCCTAGAACTCCAACAGTGATATGAGCAAAGGAACCTGTATTCAGCAAAGCCAAAGGGATGCCTTCATCCTCAAACACTACTCCCAAAGCCTCTGAATATGTGGATGCTTCCATTAAGGATCTTGTGAACAAGATTTTGTCTGAGCAAAGAGTTGTGAGTGGCATATATATTCCTCTGAACAACATGCCAGCTCCACAAGAATAACAAAATGATCAAGCTGAAGAGGACACTCCTGCTCAACAGGATGTCCCAATAGATCTTGAAACATCTGAGGACCAGCACAAGGCTTCCACTGATGATGATGATGAAACATCTGAGGACCAGCACAAGGCCTCCACTGATGATCAAGCCTCTGTTGATCCACCTGCTGAAGAGGAGACTACTCATCCTCCTCCTGTTGTTGACATAAAGCATGATTCTGACACAGAAATCATTGCCTCTGTGAACTCTAGCATAGCCAAAAGGCTCAGAACTAGGAAGGAAAAGAAGACTGCAGGACATGCAACTCCTGAAAAGAAGCAGCCTACAACAAAGAAGGACAAAGCTAAAGTTGCTTTTGGTCCTACCAAACAATGGAGCAAGGTGAATAAACAAAAGAGGAAAGCTGTCACTCCTCCAGATTCAGATGTTGAAGAGGATGTCCCAACATCCTAACCAAAGAAGAAACCAGCACCTTCAAGTTCCACCTCTGCTGTTCCAGAAGCTCCTCTGGATAATATTTCTCTTCATCATGTATCAAGTGTGAGCAGATGGAAATTTGTCTACCAAAGAAGGGTAGCACTTGAAAGAGAGCTGGGCAGCAATGCACTTGACTGCACTTAGGTAATTGATCTCATTTCTTCTGCTGGCTTATTCAAAACAGTGTCAAACTTCTCACCTTGCTATGAGCTGTTAGTCAAGGAATTTATTGTTAACCTTCAAGAGGACTGTGCTGATGGTAAGTCAGATGAATTCAGAAAAGTCTATGTAAGAGGGAGATGTGTGGAATTCTCTCCTAGGGTTATCAACCACTATCTAGGGAGAGAATCTGATGGACCCAATGAGCTGGGAAGACTGACAACCAGGTGTGCAAGGTCATTACTGCTAATCAAGTCAAAGCTTGGCCAGTCAAGGGCAAACTTTTTGTTAGCTTGCTGACAAGGAAGTATGCAATGCTGCATAGGATTGGCACTGCAAACTGGGTCCCTACCAACCATACCTCCTCAATAGCAACTGGATTGGGCAGATTCATATATGCTGTGGGCACCCAAACAAAGCTGGACGTTGGGGCTTACATTTTTTATCAGACATTGAAGCATGCTGGGACATCTGCAACAAAGCTTCCTATTGCCCTCCCTTCTTTGCTGTGTGGAATAATCCTTAGCCAGTATCCAGGTATCCTCACTGAGAAGGATTCAATCTGCAAAAGAGAGAGTCCTATGGCCTTCCACTACAAGTTGTTCTTAAGTCATCATGCAGCTGATGTTGAAGCTCCCTCTGGGACATCTGCTGGACCTTCAAAGGCAAAGTCTCCTATATCCAAAGCTGCTTTGATTGCTGAGCTGAAGAATACCTGCAAAGAGCTGGATGCCAGGAAGCAGAAGCTTGAGGAGATTATTCAAAGGCTGGAAATTGAAGAAAGTGCTCAGAAGGCTGTTGATTCTGATGATGAAACTGAAGAAGAGGAAGACACTGAATATGAAGATTCTGAGTGAAAAATGTATGTGAGGAATGTGTAATGTCTGCTTCAGCATTGTATTTTGAATTAGTACTTTTGTAATTATCTTTGTCAATGTAAAATTTGGCCCCAATTTATGTCTAACAAGGGGGAGAAGAGAACTGAACAACAACAACAATGTCTGCTGCAACTTAGTGATTAATGAAAAATGCATTTTGCTTGCTTCTGAACTAAGTTGTTTTTAATGAAAATTTCTGTTGAAACAAGTCAGAACACATATAGGTTTGAGGGGGAGTAAACTCACACATGAGTCAACAGAAAATAACTACTGTACTCTGATAAAATAAACTCTGCTGCACTCTGATAAACCAGAAGATTATGTTAGCCAAAAATTAGCCAAAGGGGGAGTTTGTAGATGTTTAGAATTGGCAGAATTTTTGACCAACAAGAAGTGTTGAACTTAGTTCAGGATGTCACATCAGATGTTGTGACATTATCAAATAGTGTATAAGTAAATGAACTTAATTCAGGATGTCACACCAGATGTTGTGACATTATATCAGTTAATGAAGTAAGTTCAGTTTTCAGGATGTCACACCAGATGTTGTGACATCTCAAACCTGCTACCAGAATTAATTAATGCTTAACAGAACTGAGTAAATTCAGGGAATTTATCTGGAAATTAATTATGGATGGATAAAACAGAAGAAGGCGCATCTGTAGGGAAATTGGTTATATGATTTCAGAATAAACAAAAGAACTGACTCACCTAGAATCAAGGAAGTAACAAACCCTAATTCAAGGTGTTAGCAGCATGCGTATCAGGATTGGATAACCTACAGAAATCCCAAAATCCAAGCATCTATTTAAGCAACAGAAACTCTCAGAATAGTGTACGTAATTAAGAAGACTAAATAGGGTGTTTGTGTTTTAATATCAGGTTGTATATGTGTATCACTTTATGAGCTTTTAAGCAAAAGTGTATTGTGTCTTGATTGAAACTGTGAAGTAAGATCAAGCTGTTTTGTTTGAAGTATGACTTCAATTTTATTAAACTTGTAAACATATCACTGTGTGATTGAGGGGGAGTGAGTTGGTACTCATATCTAAGTTGTGTCTTAGGAAGAAATTGCCTTGGGTAGATATTATGTGAAAGATTAAACTGAGTGGTTTAAGTCTAGAATTAATATTACTTATATTGGATTTCCTTCCTGGCTTGGTAGCCCCTAGATGTAAGTGTGGTTATACACTGAACTGGGTTAACAATTTCCTGTGTTGTTTAATTTTCCTGCACTTTAAGTTTTGTTCAAGTCTTCAAGTGTTTAAACATCTCATTCGACATCATGTACCTGATCACAGAATTTCACCTAGTATAGATTTAGGGTTCCTTTGAGTGCATTTTCAATTTTTTATCTTGTGCATTGCTTCTAATTTGGTCATGTGCATCTCATATATTCATAAAACCCTAATTTCTAATGTCTACTTGTATTCACCTTTGCATAAGGATCAATATATGAACTTGCCATGACATTTCTTGAATTCATATGTCACCTTAGACATCTTAGGACATGTTAGAATCATGCTTGATCATTCCTTCATTCATTTGCCATGATTTGTATTCATTTCATTTCATTAACTTTCATGAAGTTTCAAACTTCCAAGCATGCCTTCATTTGAATCCATCTCTTGTATGATCATACATATGCATCATGTGTGACTTTGCATCATCTCATAACTCATTTGCATTGCATATGCACTTCTGACTTTGGTCTTGGCACCTTTGCTTGTTGCATTTGCATTTCATTTCTTTCTTTATATGCTCAACTAACATTTCAGGGGCTTATGGTAAGTTGTTTAAGGTGTGGATGTGCATCCACATATAACTTCTCTTTCTCTCTTATTTTTGTACATTATACTTGTGTTTGAAGTGAATTTAATTCACTTATGCCTCTTCCTTTCCTTTCTTTCTCTTAGGTTCACTTATCTTCTCAAATGGAGTAAGTAACCTTTCCTTTCTTCTCTTTCTCTTTTCATTTTCTTCTTCCTTGGCGGCCATCTTGAAGACTTCTTTTGAGCCTCACAAACCATAGGATAACAATGCATGATAACTTTAGGGTTGTATATAGTCCCCCTTTATCGCTCCCGAAGATTTGCATCCCGGTACAGGCGCGAACGGTCGGCGAGAGGAGAAATGAAGTGAACTGAATAGAGTCGCCAGTTACGCATTTTTATCCCGGACGAAAGGTAATGCTGCATAAACCTAAAAAGATATGCATAAGACGGTCGTGAACCAGAGAAACTGAGAAAGGGGGTTGGTTATAACCTGGGAAGGTATTAGCACCCAGGTTTTCCGTCGTACTCGACGGGATCCACGCTTAAAAGATTGTGTTTAAAGGGGTAGTGTTTGTGCTATTTGTGTGCAAAAGTTGGAAAAGAATGTACAAGTGTCAGTGCAAGAAAGTGAAGTGCTCAGGAATGAGGCTTAAAAGAGAATGCAGAAGGAGGGGGAATGAGTCAAAGACTTTTGTTCGATAACAGTTAAGTTATGCCTATGTATCCTCTCGTGCAATGAGGAAGTCAGAACACCGTAGTTCGACTCAAAGAGACTGAAAGATAAATTGACTGTGAACTGCTTGCTTGTCTATGCTCAAGTGTATGACTTGTCTGGCTCAAGTGCTAACTGTCTTGCATTAGACGAAAGAAGCAAGTTCTAGTTTGTGAATGAGTGTGATGAGAAACGAATCCCGAACGAGACGATTATTGTTTGTTTTTGTGTTTTCAATCTTTTATTGCTTTTTGGTGTTTGTCGTAAGTTAATGAGTTTAAGCCTAAACCAAGGGTTAGTAAACTCATCATATCCTCCCTTTGATTAGGGATAATGAGAATACCTTAAGTATGAGATAAATATCTCAACTTAATTACCATGATGATGTAGGATTAAGATCATTAACCTGCTTGTGATTATTTAGATGTTTTTTGAGTTTTTTTTAGTGTTAAGTAATGAGTTTAAGCCATAATCAAGGATTAATGAACTCATTACACCATCCTAATAAAAGGATAATAGATGAGCACACTTAAGCTGAGGAAGATACCTCAACTTAATCCATGATTAAGGATTAACCTTATGACAAAACAAGCCTTTATTAAAGTGGATTTTTATTAAGGGTGCGATTAAGAAGTGAGTTTTAGGGTTTGTAAGACAACTTGAGGAGGACTTGTCCATTAACACTAGGGTTAGTCCTTCTTAACCAATAAAGGAAGAATTAGAACCCTAATGCAAGGCCCAAGTTACAAGTTAATGTCTTAGTGATTATTAAGATGGATTGATTAAGAGGTTTAAACAAATTAAGGGTTTAACATTTAGGATTAAAGTTATACACTCCATCTTAAGAGAAGGATGCAGGCATAACCCTAATTCCAAAGTCTTAAAACCTTAAAGGTTTAATCTCTAATGATGAGATAAGAAGAGAGACACAAAGAAGACACAAAGGTAAAAACTAAGGGGGGACTAATCACAACCCTAATTATTATCATGCTTGGGTGTTCCTATGGTTTGTAAGGCTTGAGAAAGATCTTCAGAGAAGCCACCAATGGAAGAAGCAGATGAAAGGAGGAGAAGCAGAAGAAACAAGTTACTTACTTCACTGAAGAAGATAAGTAACTTGGAGAAAGAAAGTGAGAGATGAACATTAATGAGCAAGCTCACTCCAAGACAAAGGGAAATGCAGCAAGGATGCATAAGAAAAAGATGAAGAGAAAGGAGAAGTGAAGGTAAATTGACTTCTCAAGATTACTTACCACCTGAAAATGTTAGCATAAGGAAAGAAATGAAATGAAAATGAAACATATTCAAAGGTTAAAACCAAAACCAGAAGCAAACACATGATGCAAATGATGTTATGAGATGAGGCAAAGGCATACCAAGTGTTATCAATATTCATATGAAGAGAAAGAATGCAAAGGAAACATGTAGGAAGCATGAAAACACATGGATGTTTATGAAATGAAATGGATGCAAAGCATAGCAAATGTATGAAGAAATGACCAAGAAATGTTCAAGCAATGTCTTAAGATGTCTAAGATGGCATACAAGTGCTTAGAATGTCATGGCAAGTTCACATGTTCATGCAATGCAATGTAAGATGCAAGTATGGATGCAAGATTAGGGTTACATGAAAGGATGCGATGCAAATGACAAAAACAGAAGCAAATCACATGATAAAAAATTGCAAATGAACTCAAAGGAACCCTAACCACATATGATATCACACCCCAAAGGAGAAGGTCTAACTCTTAACCTAAAGAAAGTTGTGATTTTTCTAAGTTAACTAGGGTTTTTGGGTACCTTAAGAGGGAAAATGCAAAATAAATTCATGACAGAAATATCCTAGAAACTAAATGCTATAAGGAAAACAACACAAAAAGAATTATTGTCAAACCCTTCATGGTTAGGCAGAAAAGAATTTTCAAAGTTAGGGTTCTAAAAAGGGAATTTTATGAACCCTAAATTCAAGAAAAATGTCAAAATTGGATCAAAACCAAAAAGAAATTTGTATGAATGGTTTGACAATGTTTCTAAATGTCCTAAGATGTAATGTGAATTTTTTTGTGATTTTTGGAAACCTAAATGGTATTTTAATTAATTAATTTCCATTAATTAATTAAAATAAACATTTAAATATTTTTAAAATGATATTTTAATGCAAAAAATAAAAATAAAAATGTTTTTGGGTGAAGAAAAATATTTGAAATTAAAATGCAGAAGGAAATATTTTTAGGATTTTTCTAAGTATTTTAAATAAAATGCACAAGATAAATGGATAAAAAATGAAAATAAAATGAATTAAAGGGAAAGTAAACGCATCTGAGGGTTGGGATTCAAACTCAAGGGGGAAGGGTTGACTGCGCGCGTGATTGTGTGGTCCTGATTATTCCTGGATAATAAAACCTAATTAATTTAATTAATTCTGTTTAGGGTTTAATGACTCAATCTCAGCCATCCACGCACGCAGGTAAAACACATCCTACGGCCATTATTCAAACTGGAAACTAACCCCTAATTAGAACCCTAATTACTTTCAGGTGACCGGAGCTAGCTCCGATCATCTTCTTCGGCCAGCCAAACATGCTATATCACTCAAAACGTAAAATAAACGCATCAAACTCTCCAGAAATGATCCTCAGATCACTCTAAACAAGAATCAACCAACAAATTTCATTTATTTCACATGAACAACATGAATTGAAGCAAAACAGAAAATCAAACAGAAATTTCAGAAGCTTGTGAAATGCTTAAAACTCAACCATTTTCGAAACAAAACATATCATGGCAATTCAGGGGAACACATAGAATCATTCAATAACATAAAAGAGAAGTTCTGGAAAAAAAATTGAAGGTGGCTACCTGAATTGAAGCTTTCACTTCTGGAGCTTTTGGACCTCTTCTTTTGTGTAAACCCTCTTTATTTGACCCCCTGATGATGTCGCAGTGCTTGGATGGAGTTTAGAATGGCTGGATTGAAGGATTGCAACTCAACTGGCCTGAAATTGTGTTTTGGTTTGGCTGGCTTTCAGGCTTGTTTGATGGTTGGGAAATGTTCTAATGGTGATGGTGAGTTGAATGGTGAAGTTTGTTTGAAGTTTTGGTGGCTGGACAGAGTGTTTCGAAAGCTTTTTCTTGAAGGTGATTTTTGTGAAACTTGGTGTATGAACTGATTCAGGCTTGTGTGTGTTGTGGATTGGCTTGCTTTTGGTCCACAAAACATAACCCTATTGGCCAGAGAGTGGTTGTGGCTACAGCTGATTGGTATGGGCTCTCTTGCAAAAAGTAAACAAATTGTGTACTTGAGGTATGGGCTCATGTTGAAGTTGTTCTTTGGCATGTCCTTTCTCAGCATAGATCAAGGAGAACCATGGAAAATGATTTGGGGTGATGCAGCAAGTGTATGAGAAGATTCATGCCCTTTTGCAAATTTGAAGAACTTTGGCCCCTTTTGAATTACTTGAAGTTCAAGGCATGATATGGAATGATTCTTTGGGAAATTTTGGTCACAACGCATTTTATTATGTTTGTATGATGCTTAGAGAGTGATTAGAGGTCACAAAATGACTTGGTATGTGAAATTGCACAAAATCCTCTTTGGTGTGAAAGTGAAAATTATAGGATTTTTGCCAACTTTGCAAAGCCATAACTTGAGTTCCATAATGAATTAGGACTTGTTCTTATACTTTTTGAAAAGGGAATGATCCAATCTACAACTTTCATGACCAACAATTTTTCATTTGAAGCATTTTTGGTTGAGAAAGAGGAGGTTGAAAAACTTTCCCAAAATGGATAGTTTCCATTACAAGTCATTTCCATTTTTGGAAACTTTTGGTTTAGCTCAAATTTCTCCAATTATGTGAACTTCCAAGCACTTAAATTATCAAATAAAGATCATATAACTTCAATTTGATGAAAAATCCACTTTGGTTCCATTGTTGGGGGCATCAAATGCGCTGATTTTGCTTTAACTTGCTCAAGAAGTTACCCAGTGAACAGATGACTTCCACAATGAATATCTTCATCAAACTTGGTACACATGATCCTTATAACATATTGAGACTATTAGAAACAAGAATGACCAAATATTTTGGAGTTATGGCCTCTTTAACCAAAACCCTAATTTCAGGTCATCTGTGTAGTGAAACCCTAGCTCTGCTTCCATGCTTTGCCAGTTCTTGTGATTTCTTGACTTCCTTGATCTTTAAGGGATATAATATGATGATAGAAAAAAAATGGACCCTCTTGGAATGATTGGAGACCTTTGGAGTGGCTCAGATGGATCCTTGTATTGCTCAGATCACAAACCCTAGATGCAGATGAATTTGAACTAATGTAGTGAAACAAAAATGCAATATGAGATGATATGCTTAAACTTATGCAAAGATGAAAGATCACAAGCCATGGTGTGAAATTAGTGAGGGAAAATTTGGGGTGTTTACAGCTGCCCCTATTCAAACATGAGTTAGCTGTGCAGGATGTAATCGCCTGGCTTAACAGACAAACAAGATAACTTGTGGTTGAATACCAAAGACAGACCGAAATTTGCACTCACTGGGGAGAAGAAGAAAAAGGATATAAATTGTTAAAGGTAATATAGTATGATTATCAAATGAAAACGATGGAGGACGACTGTTGGGGATAAAGCGGTAAGTAAAGCAATGACGGGGGCGACCGACAAGCTGGGGAAAGGTGATCATGACGGGGACGGCCATCAAGTAAAGTAACAAGGTTCCCTGGTTAAAGTAAATGCAATGATGGGGATGGCCATCAGGTTTGAAAAGTAAAGTAAACAACGACGGGGACGACCATTGGTTTAAAGAATAAATGAAATAATGATGAGGGACGGTCATCAAAGGTGAAGGACGATCACCTAGCAGGGGACAACTGCTCTTTATCACGACATAGGATGAATGTCGGATAGAAAAGGTCGACGATGGGGACGGCCATTGGATAAGCATGATGAAGGACAATCATCAAGAGGTGAATGACGATCACCTAGCAGGGTACGGCTGCTCTTGGGGCTTTATCATGACATAGGACGAATGTCAGATAACAAGATCAACGATGGGGATGGCCATCGGATAAAATGATGAAGGACGATCATCAAAAGGTGAAGGACGATCACCTATCAGGGTAAGACTGCTAAATATCACGACATAGGACGAATTCCGGATAGGAAAGAGTTCCAATAATGGAGGCTTCGCTGGGGAAATGATGAGGTACGGTCATCCAAAGGTGAAGGACGATCACCTGGCAGGGTACGGCTGCCGAAAGTATCACGACATAGGACGAATGTCGGATAGGAGAAAGGTTGTTCTATTGGCGACTTATTAGGGAATGGTATACACGGACGAGTGTTCACGCTCATGAAATAAAAGCTATAAGTGTTTTGACGCTGTTTATAGATTAAAGATGCGTACGAGCATCCTTAAGACCATGATACGGACGAGTATCGGTAGAAACAAACGCTGACGCACGTTTAGAGATGATGGTACGGATGAGTACCAACTGGTTAACAAAGAACACAGACGAGTGTCGAATCTGTGGGGAATAAGTGCATATACAAGATACAGACGAGTATTTGTATAAGTGTGAGTGAATATTGTGAAGTATGAGCAAGACACGGACGAGTGTTCAACTTGCTGGGGAAAGGTGACACGGACGGGTGTCAGAAGAGTATGTATAGGTATTTGTATTTGAGAATGCAAAGAGGATGTTCAACTTATATCTGCAGGGGAATATAATGACACGGATGAGTGTCGAAAGAGTACATATGAACAGGCATTTGTGTTGGAGAGTGCAAAGGGGACGCTTTGGCTTTTATTACTTGCAAGAGATGTGTGCTTTTATATACATTGCTGGTGGAATACTGGTGATATTTGCAGGTGACTGGTTCGAACCTGAATTGTGATCATGAAAATGTTTGATTTTTTCCGTAATGCTCCGTTTTAGACGTAATGCTACGCTTTGTGGGGAAAAATGATGTGAATGCTATGATTATGCAAAAGAAACCGATCCGGGATTCAGATCCCGTGGCTGTGAAGATCTCTGGCTGATCTGCTTGAAGGAAAATCCCAGCTGGGGAAGATCATTGGTAGATCTGATAAGATGTATAACTCTGCTTGGGGAAATAGATCAACGATAAATTTATCCGGTAAGGAGAAACCCAGCTGGGGATAAGGAAGCTTTCGTCACTTTGTTGTGTGAGCATTTCAGGCATTGCTCTTCTGGGAGAGGCTGGAACTCTGCGGGGAGATAGTTCTTTTGTCTTTGAGAGAGTTGATACTCTGTTTGGAGGAGGAAAGATCACTGAACGATCTTCCTATACATTGTAGAAGCATACTTCAAGCTGAATATTTTTGATGACGTCAACATTATTCAAGCTCATTCCAGATTGCAAAAAGTCGAGATGACAACAAAGATCAAGATCATGGCTATGCATCATCAATGGAATGCTTCCGTTCGTTTCATGCTTTTGTGCAACACTTTCAAGACTTGTCTCAAGGCTTAGGTATATCAAAATTTACTCCTTAATATGATATACAAGTGTTCAAAATATTTATCATAATTTTTAATGCATGTGCATCATTTTGAAAATAATTGGAACTGGTTTTAACACTTAAAATAGAAATATTTTTCTGTTTTTTAACAGTTTTAACCGGTTAACCATATGGGTTAACCAGTTAACGGTCTCAATTTTTCAATTCTGTGGTAACGTTTCTGGGCGTTAACCGATTAACCCATATGGTTAGCCGGTTAACACTGTAGAAATTTTGAAAAATTGTTTCTCTTCAAATTCAAATTTTTATTAAGTGTTATACCTCTTCATGATTTTATTTCATAACTTTTTTATACCTTTTCAAAGAATTTATTTTCAAATTCTCATACCATTTTGAATAGGTGTTTCAACTATTATAAATTCTTAAAATTTCAAATTCATAAACACCTCCTAGAATTTTCAAATATTATCATACAATCAAAATCACTAAATTTAAATAATTTTCATATTTCAAGAGTGTTCATAAGTTCATCATTTTCATATTTTCTTGAACACTTATATTGCATCTTAAGTAGTTACTTTTGAATATAGGAGAAATCAATTTTCATTGATACCATTTATTGTACTCTCACTCAAACAAAAAATTATAGAAAGTGTTTTCTATTTGTGACTTGTGTTCCAAGGATTGTTTGGACATAAGGGTAAGTGTGGCAAGAGGATTGTTCTTGCACACTTGTTTGTATAGTTTGTTAGAAAGCAGGCCTCACCATTGATGGTGTGATAGGTTGTAATGTTCTAAAGAAACTAGTGGAAATCTCTTTCGTGTTGAAAGGGGACTAGATGTACCTTCGGATTGTGAAGGGAACCAGAATAAATCTTCGTGTCATCTTTACTTTCTTGCTTTACCATTTTTCATTCTATAAACCGTAAAAAGCAAAATCCATCCATCGAAGAAAATGAATCGAAAAATTTGATAACACCTAATTCACCCCCCTCTTAGGCGCACTTTGGTCTTACAGAGATATCTGTGGTGATCCCGGCTGGGGATGAGGAGGCTTTGACAACTCCGCTGGGGAAAGTATTCCATACACTACTTGGAGGAGGTATGCTGGGAAATAGTAGTGCTTGAAATGCCTCGTGCTGCGTATTTGAATACCTGCAATCCTGTTAAGGCAAAGAAACACACGAGTATCCCGAGGTATCCCTTACCGGATTCCCTTATAGGAGTTAGATATTCCTGGAAGTAAGATTATTTCCTGCAAGCATTTATCAAGAATGGCCCATTTGTTTTATGCAAATAGTATATCATGGATATTGGACATTTTGCAAACGAAACAAAAATGTACGAAATGAGGTATGACTAAAAACTCTGACTTTATTAATCTGGGTGCCCTGAATTGGCAGATACAGTCAAAGAAACAAATCCCCTGTTTTCAAAGATGGTGGAAGTAGCAACAAGCCTCCGCTCTTCTCCGGCGAATACTTTGATTTTTGGAAAATCAGAATGAGGGCACATCTTGAAGCCCAAGGAGAAGGCATATGGGAAGCAATCGAAGAAGGTCCGCATAATCCTGTTAATGTGATCAACGGCGTTGGAACCGCAAAGTTGAAGAATATGTATGATGAAGATGATAAAAAGAAGATCCTAAATGAGAAGAAGGCAATCAACATACTTCAAAGCGCTCTTAGTATGGACAAATTCTTTCGCGTATCACAATGCAAATCGGCAAAGGAGATTTGGGATACTTTGGTAGAAACACATGAAGGAACAACAAAAGTAAAAAGATCAAGGCTTAACACGTTGAGTCAAGAATATGAAATGTTCCGCATGCAGCCCTGAGAATCTATTGTGGCCTTACAAAAAAGATATTTTCATCTAACCAACCACTTGATTGCACTCGGAAAGACCTTCACCAACGACGATCTCAATTTGAAAGTTCTAAGGTCTTTGACAAGGGAATGGCAACCAAAGGTGACCGCTATTTCGGAGAAGAAGAGTCTCTCAACAATGACATCCGCATCTCTATTCGGAAAACTTCAAGAGCACGAATTGGAACTTGGAAGGCTCGAGAAGCACGAAAGTCAAGAGAAAAAGTCCAAAGGAATTGCCTTGAAGATTGACACGAAGGATGACAAAGATGACGAGATTTCCGAAGATGAGAACTTCATGCTTCTTGTTAAGAAGCTTGGTAAGTTTTTTAACAAAAATAATAATTCCTCTTTTCCTAAAAAGAATAAACATTTCAGGAAGAAGAATGCATCCACATTGATTCAAGAAGTTACATGCTATGAATGTGGGAAGCAAGGTCACATAAAACCGGATTGTCCAAGACTTGCGAAGAAAGGAGGATTCAAAGGCAAGAAGGACTTCAAAAATAAAAAGGCTTATGTCGCGTGGGATGACAATGAAGTTAGTTCCTCATCGGAATCGGAAAGCGATGAATGTGCAAATATGGCGTTAATGGCGTCACATCACTCCGATGAAGAAAATGATGAGGTTAGTAGCAACTTTTCAATTTATGAAAATGATGCACAAGAAGTCATAGATGAACTTTCCAAAAGAATGCAAGACTTTGTACAAAAATATTTCATCCCAAAAGAAAAGAATATTATCTTTAGAAGAACAAAATGCATCTTTTGAAAAGTACATTGAAAATGAAAAACAAAATATAATGGATGAAAAACAAAGCCTTGCATGTAAAAATTGTGAGTCATTATCTTTTCAAATTGTTCAACTCAAAAGAGTCTTAGAAAGATATGAAAAAGGTCAAATTGGCTTGGAGGAAATTCTTAGGCACCAAAGATATCCAAATGATAAAAGTGGCTTAGGATATTCTAAGTTTTCCAAACCAAGCACAAGTGAAACTGTTTTCGTAAAAGCTAGTGAACAAATTGTTAAAGAAAAGACTAACAATTCTAAAACTATGCATCAAAGTCATAAAAGGAAAAGGATCATTAAGAAACAAAAATATGTTCCTAGATTTAAAAGTCAATTTCAGCCTACTTGTTTTTATTGTGGAATCAAAGGCCATACACCTAATGCTTGCTATGTGCGCAACATTGGTGTTGCTAAAGGGCATTATGTGTGAGTTGAAAAGGGTACTAACTATCAAGGACCCAAAGAAATTTGGGTACCTAACAATACTTGACTTTGTTTTGTAGGTATGCTTGAAAACAACTTCTACTCAATGGTATCTCGATAACGGTTGTTCAAAGCATATGACGGGCGATATCAACAAATTTTCAAGTCTAACACTTAAGGCTAAAGGATACGTTACTTACAGTGATGATAATAAAGGAAGAATTCTTGGAGTTGCAACCATTGGTGCATCTCCTCATACAATCATCGAAGACGTCCTTTATGTGGAAGGCCTTAAACAAAACCTTATTAGTATAAGTTAATTGTGTGACAAAGGGTTCCGAATCAACTTCACAAAGGAGGAATGCTTGATAGAACACGAAGTCACTCATGAACTCTTGCTAAAAGGTAAATGATTTAATAAAATTTTTATGATTTCTTTTGATGACTCTTCCTTGAAGGGGAAATGCTTAATGGCAAACAACAACGAGGCATGGCTTTGGCATAAGAGGATTGCTCACATTCACATGGAGCATTTGAACAAATTATTAAAGCATGATCTAGTTGTTGGTCTTCCGAAGATAAAGTTTATCAAGGATAAGCTTTGTGACGCATGTCAAAAGGGGAAGCAAACCAAAACATCCTTCAAGACGAAGAAAGTGATATCTACTTCAAGACCACTACAATTGTTACATGTGGATATTCTCGGTCCATCAAGAACAAAAAGCTTCGGAGGTAACGTTTTTGCCCTAGTTATTGTTGATGATTTCTCTAGATACACTTGAGCGTTGTTTTTAGTGCAGAAAAGTGATGCCTTTAAAGCATTCAAGAAGTATGCCAAGCAAATTCAAAACGAGAAGTCACTCTCAATTGTTTCCATAAGAAGCGACCATGGTGGCGAATTTCAAAATTCATCATTTGAAGTTTTATGTGAAGAGCATGGAATCTCTCACAATTTCTCCGCACCAAGGACTCCTCAACAAAATGGTGTCGTAGAGAGGAAGAATAGGGCATTAGTGGAACTTGCAAGGACAATGCTTAGCGACTCAAATCTTCCTAAATATTTTTGGGCGGATGCGGTTAACACGACTTTCTTTGTAAGTAACTGTGTCAATATTTGACCTATTCTCAAGAAGACCCCATATGAGTTGTTCAAGGGAAGGAAACCCAACATATCTTTCTTCCACATATTCGTATGCAAATTCTTCGTTCTCAACAACGGCAAGGACAACCTTGGTAAGTTTGATGAGAAATCCGATGAAGGTATATTTCTTGGCTATTCTCTATCAAGTAAAGCTTTTAGAATTTTCAATAAACGAACACTTACTATTGAAGAATCTATACATGTTTCGTTTGATGAGACTAACCCCTCGAAAGAGGATGATATTATTATGGATGATGATGATGATGTAGTAGATCTATCACAACAACAAAAGGAGACATCAAAAGAACAAGCAATATCACAAGAAGATGACTCACCAACCATTGAAGAACATCAAGATCTTCCAAAAGAATGGAGAACTCATAGAGATCACCCGATAGATAAAGTGATTGGTGATATTATCCAAGGCGTTGCAACTCGACTCAATCTCAAGGATGCTTGTCTCAACATGGCGTTCGTATCTCAAATTGAACCAAAAAAATTAGATGAAGCCTTAGGCGACGATCAATGGATAATAGCTATGCAAGAAGAACTCAACCAATTCGAAAGGAACCAAGTTTGGACTCTTGTACCAAGACCGGACAACAAACATATCATAGGCACAAGATGGGTGTTCAAGAACAAACTTGACGAGAATGGGATCATAGTTCGTAACAAAGCAAGATTGGTCGCACAAGGCTACAACCAAGAAGAAGGAATCGACTTTGATGAAACATTCGCTCCGGTAGCAAGGTTAGAAGCTATTAGATTATTACTCGCTTACGCTTGTTCTATGAATTTTCAGTTGTACCAGATGGATGTCAAAAGCACCTTCCTAAACGGTTACATCAATGAAGAAGTCTACGTCAAACAACCTCCGGTTTTTGAAGAATTCAAAAATCCCTCTCATGTCTACAAGTTGAAGAAGGCTCTTTATGGCTTAAGGCAAGCACCAAGGGCTTGGTATGATCGCCTTAGCAACTTCCTATGTGAGAAAGGTTTTACGAAAGAAAAGGTTGACAAGACTTTGTTCATCAAGAATCTCAAGGGGAACACCTTACTTGTTCAAGTCTATGTCGATGACATCATCTTCGGTTCAACGAACAAAGATCTTTGCGAAGAATTCTCTCTTATGATGCAAGGCGAATTCGAGATGTCCATGATGGGAAAGATGAACTACTTCCTTGGTTTACAAATCAAGCAAACAAAGGATGGCATCTTCATCAACCAATCCAAGTATTGCAAGGAATTATTGAAAAGATTTGATATGGACAATTGTAAAGAAATGTCTACTCCAATGGGATCCGGAACGTATGTTGATCAAGATCTTTCTGGCACTTCAATAGATATTACAAAGTATCGAGGTATGATCGGTTCACTTTTATATTTGACGGTAAGTCGTCCTGACATTATGTTCAGTGTTTGTTTGTGTGCACGCTTTCAAGCTAATCCGAAGGAATCACATCTCACCGTCGTGAAGAGGATCATGAAGTATCTCAAAGGAACGACGCACGTCGGATTATGGTATTCAAAAGGTAGTACTTGTTCTTTAATTGGTTATTCTGACGCTGATTATGAAGGATGTAAGACCGATAGAAAAAGTACAAGTGGTACTTGTCACATTCTCGGGAATGCACTAGTGTCGTGGGCATGTAAGAAGCAAGCATGTGTTGCACTTAGCACGACCGAAGCGGAGTACATCGCAGCAGGAAGTTGTTGGGCTCAAATCTTGTGGCTTAAACAACAACTCCTCGATTTCGGTATAGACCTCGGTTGTATCCCTCTCCGGTGTGACAACACAAGTGCCATCAATATCACGAAGAAACCGGTCATGCATTCAAGAACAAAGCACATAGATATCTGGCATCACTTCCTTCGAGATCATGTTCTAAATGGAGATGTCGATGTTACATTCGTGGATATACACAATCAACTCGCTGATATATTCACTAAAACCATTGGCTAAAGAGAAATTTTACAAGATTCGACGAGAACTTGGTATTCTCAATGAAGGTGACATCTAACCTTAACTTTAAAACTGCTTATTGTATATTTTTGTTGAATTATATGTATGTTTGTTCACGTTTTATTCATAAAAATGCTAGCACTTCCATTTCGCCGGTTTTCGCTTTTCTCACATTCGTATACCCGAAAATAATCGGTTTCAAAAACCATTTTGATCGAAAGTTGCATTTTGATGAGTGCTAACACTTTATGGAAATTTTTTTATTAAAAAGTGGTTATTTTTAGTCTAAAACATGATGCTGGATTTTTCAAAAAATTCAAATTTTTTAACCGTTAACCGGTTAACGTAATAGGTTAACCGGTTACCACATCCAAAACTTGGATTTCCAGCGCAGATTTCAGACTCTGTGTTTTTTATTTTTATTTTGTTTTTTGTTTTACTATGTTTTTAATATATTCTTCAAGTACATTGCATTGCATGTTTGGTTCATTCAATTCCACATGTTTTAACTCTTCAACTCTTTGACTACCATAAACTCTATTTATCATCTTCTTCTAACTTCCAACCTTCAACAACTTAAAACTCCATTAAAACCCACTATCTCTTCATCTTTATAACACTCTTCAAACTACATTCAACTCACCCAACATCAAATCCAATAATATCATCTCCTCTAAAACCCTAACTTTATCATTGTTCATGGCACCCCAAAGGAAAGGAAAGGAACCGGCCTCAGTGTCAGAAGAAGCTCCAGCTGCAGAAACAATGGAATCCACCCAGAAGAGGAGGCTGGATTTCAAAGTCAGAGTCAGACCACTGCTTAAGGGTAAATATGTTCTTCTGAAATCCTTCAAACCTCCAACCTTAAAATTTCCTGCTTTGCTAGAATTTCAAGGGATGAGTGACTTTGTTGCTGACAATGGGAGAGTTTACCCGGATTTGGTCCAATCCTTTTTGCATAACTTTTCTCTCAACATGGATAGGCATGGTAAACATAAGTTGCATACTCTTGTTAGAAATTGTGAAATTAAGGAGGATTTAGGTGCTTTGGCTGCATCCTTGAACATTCCATTTTCTGGTGTGTTTCTCCGCAAAGGCGTGAATCACATTAATGATGTTTGGTTTGGCTACAACAAAATGGAGTATTATTACTCAATCTGCCATTTTCCGAAGGATGTTATGACATCGGGACAGCGCACTTCAAGAACTCTATGATATGCAAAGAATTTGACCATTGATGATCGGTTGTTACACTATATCATTTGCTATGTGCTACTGCCCAAGGATTCAAACCACTCTCAAATCAATGACTTGGAGATGCAAGTGTTGTTTGCTATCAAGAAAAGGGTAAAGATTAATTGGATGCTCACAATGATGTATCACTTGAAGAAACAACTATCTTTAAAGATAAGACTTCCGTATGCTAGGCTCATTTCTCAGATCATTGAGCATACCAACATGGTTATTGGTAGGGAACCTTTTATCACCATGAAGGCTACGACGAACGAAATCAATGAGATTACAATTGTGAAGAATACCGGAATTGTTTTACGCAACGATGGTTCATATGAATATGTCGATGGTTTCTCCGCTCCATCCTTTCCTATTCCCGAAGGTGGCATAACCAATGACTTCCTTTACACCACCATCATGACACACCACCTAGAAGCTCAACAAAACCACCGTGAAACCCAACACACTCTCAAAATTCTTCAGAAATTGATTATCGGTTCTCACAAACAAACCGAAGAGGATGATGAAAGTGAAGTCGGTAGTGAAGATGGTGAAGATGGTGAAGATGAAAGTGATGATATGTCGGAAGAGGAATGAACATGCATGTCTTGTTGCTTTTGCTGGTTTTATTTAGTTTTAAAATTCTGTTATAAGTCCTAAGTTTGTTAGGCAATTTTGATTTCGTTTCGGTTATGTTTCCGTACTCTTTTCCGTTTTTAATCAAATTATATTTTTGTTATATTTGTGCTTTCGTGTATGTTTTCATGCTAAAGTGCATCATGCTGAATTTTATGCTGTATTTTTCATGATTATGCTTGATCCTCTCTTACTTTTTGCTAATGCCAAAGGGGGAGAAGAGCTTGGTTTCTAATATCTCTCTGTGCAGAATTTTGCCTCTGTTTAGATAGGGGGAGTTGCTGGGCATAGGGGGAGAAGCAAGCCTAGAACAACATCGATCGATCAAAGCTTGTACGCAAAATCCGTTTGGTTGTCATCATCAAAAAAGGGGGAGAATGTAGAAGCATACTTCAAGCTCAATATTTTTAATGACGTCAACATTATTCAAGCTCATTCCAGATTGCAAAAAGTCGAAACGACAACAAAGATCAAGATCATGGCTATGCATCATCAATGGAATGCTTCCGTTCGTTTCAAGCTTTTGTGCAACACTTTCAAGACTTGTCTCAAGGCTTAGGTATATCAAATTTTACTCCTTAATATGATATACAAGTGTTCAAAATATTTATCATAATTTTTAATGCATGTGCATCATTTTGAAAATAATTGGAACTGGTTTTAACACATAAAACATAAATATTTTTCTGTGTTTTAACAGTGTTAACCGGTTAACCATATGGGTTAACCGGTTAACGGTCTCAATTTTTCAATTTTGTGGTAACGTTTTTGGGCGTTAACCGATTAACCCATATGGTTAACCGGTTAATACTATAGAAATTTTGAAAAATTGTTTCTCTTCAAATTCAAATTTTTATTAAGTGTTATACCTCTTCATGATTTTATTTCATAACTTTTTTATACCTTTTCAAAGAATTTATTTTCAAATTCTCATACCTTTTTGAATAGGTGTTTCAACTATTATAAATTCTTAAAATTTCAAATTCATAAACGCCTCCTAGAATTTTCAAATATTATCATACAATCAAAATAACTAAATTCAAATAATTCTCATATTTCAAAAGTGTTCATAAGTTCATCATTTTAATATTTTCTTGAACACTTGTATTGAATCTTAAGTAGTGACTTGTGAATATAGGAGAAGATCAATTTTTATTGATACCATTCATTGTACTCTCACTCAAACAAAAAATTATAGAAAGTGTTTTTTATTTGTGACTTGTGTTCCAAGGATTGTTTGGACATAAGGGTAAGTGTGGCAAGAGGATTGTTCTTGCACACTTGTTGGTATAGTTTGTTAGAAAGTAGGTCTCACCATTGAAGGTGTGATAGGTTGTACTATTCTAAAGAAATTAGTGGAAATCTCTTTCGTGTTGAAAGGGGACTGGATGTACCTTCGGATTGTGAAAGGAACCAGGATAAATCTCCATGTCATCTTTACTTTCTTGCTTTACCGTTTTTCATTCTATAAACCGTAAAAAGCAAAATCTATCCATCGAAGAAAAAGAATCGAAAAATTTGATAACACCTAATTCACCCCCCCTCTTAGGCGCACTTTGATCTTACAGAGATATTTGTGGTGATCCCGGCTGGGGATGAGGAGGCTTTGACAACTTCGCTGGGGAAATTATTCCAGATACTACTTGGAGGAGGTATGATGGGGAATAGTAGTGCTTGAAATGCCCCGTGCTGCGTATTTGAATATCTACAATCCTGTTAAGGCAAAGAAACGCACGAGTATCCCGAGGTATCCCTTACCAAATTCCCTTATAGGAGTTAGATATTCCTGGAAGTAAGATTATTTCCTGCAAGAATTTATCAAGAATGGCCCATTTTTTTTATGCAAATATTATATCATGGATATTGGACATTTTGCAAACGAAACAAAAATGTACGAAATGAGGTATGACTGAAAACTCTGACTTTATTAATCTGGGTGCCCTGAATTGGCAGATACAGTCAAAGAAACAAATCCCCTGGAATGAGGAGATTGTTACAAATTGAGAAAAGTAAAAGTGCTGGCAATGTTGACGGCGCTTTGGGTGAGCTTTCCTTGCTATGACCCGTAGGACCTTGACGCTCTTCTCATCTTGCTTTCTTAGGATGGTTGATTCTGACCAATGCTTTAACCTTTCGAAGCTTGCCATGTTGTAAGTGATACAGGCGAAATCAGAATGCAGTTGTTCGCTTATTCCCTAATTTTTCATGGATTGCCCTTTCGGGTTTTCAATCCACCGGGATACCCATTTTTGCCTAAGATGTCCAAGGTGGCTTTTCAACTCAGCGGGTGTACATTTTTTTTGATTTTTCCCTTATTTTTGCCCGAGTCTTTTATTCTGTTTTTGACTCGCCGGGATGCCCTAATTTTTCCTGGACTTACATTCTGGTTTTATGTCCAGCGGGTCATTTTATGCGAAGTATTTTTTAACTGCATCTGAATTCACAGGGGATAAGAAATCTTCACCATCCATAGTAGTGAGCATCAAAGCTCCACCAGAGAAAACCTTCTTTACTATGAACGGACCATCGTAGTTTGGATTCCATTTGCCCTTGTGGTCTGTATGAGGGGGAAGAAGTCTTTTCAGCACAAGATCTCCTACTTGGTATTCCTGAAGCCTGACTTTCTGATCGAAGGCTTTCTTCATTCTTTTCTGATATAACTGCCCATGACAAATTGCAGCTAATCTCTTTTCTTCGTCAGATTCAGTTGATTGTACCGAGAACGGACCCATTTATCTTCATTCAACTTTACATCCATCAGTACCCGTAAGGAGGGTAATTCAACTTCCACAGGTAGGACTGCCTCCATACCATACACAAGCTGATACGGTGTTGCCCCAGTGGACGTTCTGATTGAGGTACGATACCCATGCAAGACAAATGGTAGCATTTCATGCCAGTCTTTATAAGTAACCACCATCTTTTGCACAATCTTCTTGATGTTTTTGTTAGCCGCCTCAACAACGCCATTCATCTTTGGCATGTAAGGAGAAGAGTTGTGATGTTGGATTTTGAAGTCCCGACATAGTTCTGCCATCATTTTGTTGTTCAAGTTTGAACCATTATCAGTAATGATTCGCTCGGGAAATCCATATCGATAGATGATATCTCTTTTGAAGAATCTGGCTACCACTTGTCTGGTGACGTTTGCATATCAAGCTGCTTCTACCCATTTGGTGAAGTAATCAATGGCTACCAAGATAAATCTGTGGCCATTTGAAGCTGTTGGTTCGATCTTTCCAATCATGTCAATGCCCCACATGGCAAAGGGCCAAGGTGAAGACATCACATTCAAAGGATTCAGAGGCACATGCACTTTGTCTGCATAGATCTGGCATTTATGACACTTTCTAGCATAGGAACAACAGTCTGCGTCCATTATGATCCAGTAGTAACCCGATCTTAACAATTTCTTGGCCATTGCATGTCCTCCGGCATGGGTACCGAAAGATCCTTCATGCACCTCGTGCATCAGCAAGTATGCTTCTTTCTTATCAACACATTTGAGCAGAACCATGTCAAAGTTTCGTTTGTACAATGAACCATCAGCATTAAGGAAGAATCTACTAGCCTGCCTTCTTAATGTCTTCTTATCATTGAATGATGCCCCAGGTGGGTATGTTTTATCCTCTAATAAGCATTTGATGTCATGGAACCAAGGCTTGTCATCTTTTGCAACGTCCACGGAGAATACGTACACTGGTCGGTCTAGTCTGGATATAGAAATCCGAGGCACAAAATTGGCAGTTTGAACCTTGATCATGGAGGAAATGGTAGCTAAAGCATCTGCAAACTGATTTTCATCTCGAGGGATATATTCCAGTTTGACTGTTGTGAAGAAAGTCAATAATCTATTCGTATAGTCACGGTATGGGATCAGATGCTCTTGGTGAGTGTACCATTTGTCGTTGGTCTGATTGATTACCAAAGCTGAATCCCCGAATACAGTTAAAGTCTTGATCCTGAGGTCAATGGCTTCCTCAAGACCCATGATACAAGCTTCGTATTCAGCTTCATTGTTAGTGCATCCAAAGGTAAGTTTTTCCGAGAAAGGCATATGAACTCCCTTAGGTGTAATAAGCACTGCACCAACTCCACGACCATTCATGTTGACAGCCCCATCAAACATCATTGTCCATTCTTCTTCTGGGTCAGGCCCTTCAGTGTGAATAGGCTATTCATGATCTTTTGCTTTTAGGAACATGATGTCTTCATTAGGGAAGTCAAATCTGATTGGTTGGTAATCATCAATGGGTTGCTCAGCTAGATAGTCAGACAATACACTGCCTTTGATGGCCTTTTGAGATGTGTACTGAATGTCATACTCTATCAGGATCATTTGCCATCTTGTAACCCTTCCGGTAAGTGCTGGCTTCTCAAATATGTACTTGACGGAGTCCATCTTTGAAATCAACAAGGTAGTGTGAGTCAACATATACTGTCTTAGTCGGTGAGCTGCCCACACTAAAGCACATCAAGTTTTCTCGAGCAGTGAATAATGTTGTTCACAGTCGGTAAACTTTTTGCTTAGGTAGTATATTGCGTACTCTTTTCGACCAGACTCGTCATGCGGGCCCGACACACACCCCATTGATCATTCTAATACTGTCAGGTACATTATTAGAGGTCTTCCTTCAATTGGAGGCATAAGAATTAGAGGTTCTTGTAGGTACTCCTTGATTTTGTCAAAATCCTTTTGACAATCTTCATTCCACCTGACCGTTTATTCCTTTCTTAACAATTTGAACAAGGGTTCACAGGTTGCAGTGAGGTGAGATATGAAATTTGATATGTAGTTCAATCTACCAAGGAACCCCCAAACTTCTTTTTCAGTCCTAGGTGCAGGCATTTCCTGAATGGCTTTGACTTTGTCAGGATCAACTTCAATTCCTTTTTCACTTACAATGAATCCCAGCAGTTTACCGGAACGTACCCCGAATGTGCATTTGTTGGGGTTTAACTTCAGCTGATACTTTCTCAGACGCTTGAATAACTTCAGCAGATTTACCAGATGATCTTCTTCAGTGAGGGACTTGGCAATCATGTCATCCACGTAGCATTCAATTTCTTTGTGGATCATATCGTGGAATAATGTTTCCATAGCCCATTGATAAGTAGCACCGACATTCTTCAATCCAAAGGGCATTACCTTGTAACAAAATGTGCCCCAAGGTGTGATGAAGGTAGTCTTCTCCATGTCTTCGGGTGACACCCTGATCTGATTATACCCTGAAAAACCATCCATGAAGGAAAACACCGAGAACTGAGCTGTGTTGTCGACCAATACATCAATGTGAGGTAATGGGAAGTCATCCTTCGGGCTAGCTTTGTTCAGATCCCGGTAATCCACCCACATCCTTACTTTGCCATCCTTCTTAGGCACTGGTACAATGTTAGCGACCCACGGCGGGTAACTAGTTACAGCAAGGAAACCGGCGTCCCACTGTTTTTGTACTTCTTCCTTAATCTTCATGGCCATATCTGGACGAGTACGGCGCATCTTCTGTTTTACTGGAGGACAATATTCCTTCAATGGCAGCTTGTGCGTAACAATATCTGTATCCAGACCTGGCATGTCTTGATAATACCAAGCGAAGACGTCGACGTACTCTCGAAGCATGTCAATAAGTTGTTCCTTTCACTGAATCTTGTAGACTAGCCCCAATCTTCACTTCTTTCAAGTCTTCTTCGGTACCAAGATTAATTGTCTCAACCTCCTCCTGATGAGAAGTAATCACTTTCTCTTTTTGCCTCAACAATCTGGCTAACTCTTCAGGTAACTCATAGTCTTCTTCAACCCCTTCATCAACTTGATTAATCGGATTGTCGAAGTCATACAAGGTCATAACAGTGTTGTTGTCGGTGCAATCTGGAGGATAGTCTCTGCAAGGGTTGAGATTGGTTTGTTTTAGTGATCAATTTTAATCTTGTTTAGAAAAAGTGAAAATGAAAGTTATTTATTTTGAAAACATGGCCATTTTATTGTTTTGTACAAAAGTGAAAAATGAAAAGACAGTGAGCGAAAAAGAGACTTGTTTGCAAAATATGTCTGATATTCATTGATTAATCATTTGCACAAAATTACAATATGGACCTATTATAAAATGAGTCCTGACACCTTGGGCAAGATGCAAGACTTGATGCATGCTAAAAAGGCAAGAAATAATATTTACTCTTCAGGAGTAACCCTTATAATTTCCTGGGAAGACCAGTTAAGGACTTGGTTCCCCGGGATCCTTGAACGTATCCAGCTCTCCCGGTTGCGGTTGCTTTCCGCCTCGTCTTCCAGATTGTTAACAGCATCTGGGGTGAGCATCCCCCACTGATGAATTTGGGCTCCTTTGCAGCCTCTAATTGATCATGTCGGAATGGTCTATAACCCAAACCGAATCTATCTTCCTTCTTTTCCACTGGCAGCAACTTGCCCCAGCCTTGAGCATTACCGTCTTCAACAACCTTCCGGGCTTGCTGATATGAAACAATTGAAGTACCCATCTTGTCTTCCTGGGATGCAGCAAATACTTTAGTAGCCTCATTGACATTAAGGGCCTCAAACCCTTGGCTCATTGTCTCATGGATTTCACCATCCATCTCAATATACTTGTATGTAGCCAGATGGCTAACAAATATATCTTCCTCACCACAGATGGTGATAATCTGTCCTTCCCATTCATATTTCAGTTTCTGGTGAAGGGTCGACGTTACTGCGCCTGCAGCGTGAATCCAAGGTCGACATAGCAAATAGCTGTAAGCGGGCTGTATGTCCATCACATAGAAAATGGTCTTAAAGACCTGTGGACCGATTATCACTGGAAGCTCCACCTCTCCAAGAACAGATCTTTTGGAGCCATCAAAAGCCCTGACCACAATGTTACTTGGCCGGAGATCTATCCCGTCATATTCGAGCTTGACAAGAGCTTCTTGGGTAAGACGTTGAGTGAAGACCCAGTGTCTACAAGAACATGAGTTAGTACAACTCATTTGCACTCCAGGGTTATGTGCAAAGCTTTGTTATGGAGACGTCATTCTGTCGTTAAATCAGCATCAGTGAAACCTAGCCCATGGCTAGTATTGACATTAGACACCACTGTTTCTAGCTGATTTACTGTGATCTCTTCTGGCACGTAGGCAGCGTGCAAAACATTGAGTAGTGCATCCCGATGGGCTTCGGAACACAACAGCAGAGATAAGATTGAGATCTTTGAAGGAGTCTGGTGGAGCTGGTCCATAACTTTATAGTCACTTCTTTTAATGATTCTCATAAACTCATCCACGTCTTGATCGAAGGATGATTTATGAGTTTCTTTCGGCGTAGATTCTTCCGGAATCACACTCTTCCCTTTGGCTTTGGCAGCAGCTTCTGCCTCAGTGTTGATTCTAGGGATCTGTGATGCAAAGAGACGTCCGCTTCGGGTGAAGCCTCCGCCTCCCCCAACATTGTCCACTTGGGGAGTGAGAACTGGAGAATCAAGAAGGACTTTCTCTTTGCTGCAGTACAGATCAGCACCATAATGCCATGGTATAGCACTGTCTTTATCATATGGGATTGGCCCGGGCACCGTGATAGTGACTAGGCTCACTGCAGCAGATGTTGGGACTGTAATAGTCTGTGGATCATAAAAAATAGTAACAGGACCTCTGGTGGATGTTGGTGGAGGTGAATTGAGGCTTTGTTGAGACTGTTGAGACTGTTGAAAGTTGTTGGGATTCGGGACCGTTGTCGAGTCATAATAAATTGTGACAGTGGAAACATCATTATTGGTTGTTGAAGTTGTAGTAGCCGGTGCAAATTAATTGTTGTGTGTTGAAGTGATAGATGGAATGATTGCTGAAGTTGTAGCTGAATCAGTTGGAACAATAGTTGTTGCATTTGAGGAAGAATCAGTAGGAAAGATGGTTGTTGCATTTGTAGAAGATTCACTTGTTGTTGTCAAAAGAGTTGCTGGTGTTGTAGAAGCCGTGGTTGTAATTTGAAGAATACCTTCTTTAATCAAGTTATTGATTCCACTCCTCAAGCTAGCACACCCATTCTCAGAAAGTTTGCATAATTCACAACAGGCCTCACAACCTAGGAACACTTGGCACTTTAAAAGCTGGGCTTTAACCTCTGCCAGAGGTGTCTGAATACATGCAATGTCTTCGATTAAACTCATGGGTGAACCATCCTCTACATCATTAATCCTTGGCCCACTGTGGCTTGGCATAGGATTTTTCATTACATTGGGAGGAGGTGCAAAGTTCAGGGCTTTTGAATCTACCAGATCCTGAACCTTCATATGCAGAGCTCTGCATTTTTCCGTAGAGTGACCAGGTGCGTTGGAATGAAAAGCACACCTAGCATTGACATCATAGTTTCTAGGAAGGTTTTGAGGATCAGGTGGAGCCAATGTCCTCAACTCAACAAGATTGAGCTTTAGGAGTTGTGGCAGCAGTGTAGCATATGGCATTGGAATGGGGGCAATTACCCAGTTGACCTGAGATGGCCGTTGTTGAAACGGGCGTTGTTGTTGATTGTTGTTATTACTGTTGTATGATCTCTGTTGCGGAAACTGTTGTTGTTGCGTAAACCGTTGTGGTTGTTGAGTATACTGAGGAGGTGGAGTAGGGATAGTAACAGCAGCAACTGTCCTGGGCAAGTATTGGGGTCTCCCTCTTCCCATGTGCACAGAGTTTGTCTCACCAGATCTACGGGGCATAGCAAATGGTTTTCTTATACCGCTTGAACTGGAACCGTTATCGGAGATCTTTCCCATCTTCAATAGGCTCTCTATTCTTTCTCCAGCTATCACCACATCTGCAAAGCTGGTAGAAGAGAATGCAGCCAATCTGTCAATGTAGGTTCCTTGGAGGGTATTCATGAACATGTCTGCCATTTCCCTTTTAGACATGGGGGGTTGAACTGCAGCAGCCAGTTGCCTCCACCTTTGGGTATATTCCCTGAAGCTTTCACGGGAAGATTGAGACATTCCCATTAGGAGAGTCCTGTTTGGGGCCATTTCCATGTTATACTGATACTGACGGATAAAAGCTTCAGCCAAGTCTTTCCAGTTCCTTACTGTGGCTCTAGTCAAATGGGAATACCATTCTCGGGATGCCCCTATTAGACTATCCTCGAAGTAAAACATCCACAGCTTTTCGTCCATGGTGTATGCTTTTAATCTTCCCAAGAATGATTGAAGGTGGGTGCGTGGGCAGGATATGCCATTATACCTTTCAAAACACGGGGGTTTGAACTTATGAGGAATGTAGATGTTTAGAATTGGCAGAATTTTTGATAAACAAGAAGTGTTGAACTTAGTTCAGGATGTCACACCAGATGTTGTGACATTATCAAACAGAGTATAAGTTAATGAACTTAGTTCAGGATGTCACACCAGATGTTGTGACATTGTGCAAGTTAATGAATTAAGTTCAGACATCAGGATGTCACACCAGATATTGTGACATCTCAGACCTGCTACCAGACTTAAATGATGCATAACAGAACTGAGTAAATTCAGGGAATTTATCTGGAATTAATTATGAATGGATAAACAATGCAAGGCGCATCTGTAGGGAGCTCAGTTATCTGTTTTCAGTATAACAGAATAACTATCTCACCTAGAATCAAGGAAGTAACAAACCCTAATTCAAGGTGATGACAACATGTGTATCAGGACTGGATATTCTACAGAAAGCCCAAAATCCAAGCATCTATTTAAGCAACAGAAACTCTCAGAATAGGGTACGAAATTAAGAAGACCAAATAGGGTGTTTGTGTTTTAATAGCAGGTTATTAGTTGTGTATCACTTTATGAGCTTTTAAGCAAAAAGTGTATTGTGTCTTGATTGAAACTGTGAAGTAAAATCAAGCTGTTGTGTTTGAAGTGTGACTTCAATTTTATTAAACTTGTAAACATATCACTGTGTGATTGAGGGGGAGTGAGTTGGTACTCATATCTAAGTTGTGTCTTAGGTAGAAATTGCCTTGGGTAGATATTAAGTGAAGGATTAAACTGAGTGGTTTAAGTCCAGAATTAATATTACTTATATTGGAGTTCCTTCCTGGCTTGGTAGCCCCTAGATGTAAGTGTGGAGATACACTGAACTGGGTTAACAATTTCCTGTGTAATTTACTTTACCTGCACTTTAAGTTTTGTTTAAGTCTTCAAGTGTTTAAACATCTCATTCGACATCACGTACCTGATCCCAGAATTTCAATTGGCATCAGAGCAGGCCCCTGCCTGTTTAACTGGGTGAGATCTAGGGACTGCAAATTTTGGGAACATGGACAGAGATGTAGGATCTTTAAATAGACCACCTATATTGGATGGATCCAACTATGACTACTGGAAGCCAAGAATGGTAGCATTCTTAAAGTCACTTGATAGTAGGGCTTGGAAACCAGTCAACAAAGGATGGGAGCACCCTGTCCAAGACAACAAGGATGGGGCAAAAGTGTTGAAGCCTGAAGAAGAATGGAGCAAGGAGGAAGAAGATTCAGCACTTGGAAACTCCAAAGCCTTAAATGCCTTATTCAATGGAATTGATAGGAATATATTCAGACTTGTGCATCACTGTGAGCTGGCCAAAGATGTTTGGGACACTCTCAAAACCACTCATGAAGGAACATCAAAGGTGAAGATGTCAAGACTTCAACTTCTCACCACCAAGTTTGAAAACTTGAGAATGAAGGAAGATGAGACAATTCATGAGTTTTACATGAACATCTTGGAAATAGCTAATACTTCTGGTGCTTTGGGAGAGAAGATGAGTGATGAAAAGCTGGTAAGAAAGATTCTCAGATCTTTACCAAAAAGATTTGACATGAAGGTTACAGCAATAGAAGAAGCTCAAGACATATGCACAATGAAGGTTGAAGAGCTCGTTGGTTCCCTTCAAACATTTGAGATGGGAATGAATGATACAATTGTGAATAAGAACAAAAGCATAGCCTTGGTTTCAAATACTGGTAAAGAAGAAGAAAATCATGAAGCAGGCCCTGAAGAAAATTTATCAGAAACAATTGCTATGCTTGGAAGACAATTCAACAAGATTCTCAAAAGAATGGATAGCAGGTCCAGAACAAGTGGAAGAAACTCAAATTCTTCTGAGAATAAAAGACCTTATGATGCTAATAGAAGGTCAAATTATGATGAAAAGACCAACCAAGGAAAATGGATTCAATGTCATGGATTTGAAGGATATGGACACATCAGAAATGAATGCCCTACCTACCTAAAGAAGCAGAAGAAAGGTCTCTCTGTGACCTGGTCTGATGAAGACTCTGAATGTGAATCAGAAGAAGAATCTGCAAAGCACATCAATGCCCTTGCAGGAGTATGTGAATCTGAAGAGGGATCCAGTGATGAGGAGCTGACTTTTGAAGAGCTTGAAGAATCATACAAGATGCTGTGTAAAAGGAGAACTGAAGTATGCATGGACAATATAAAGCAGAAGAAGCAGATTGAGGCATTAAAGGTTGAAAAGAAAAATAGTCTAGAGATCATTGACACTCTGAAAAGTGAAGTAAGCCTTCTCAACTCCAAATTGGAGAATATGTCCAAATCTGTCAGAATGCTGAACAGTAGCTCAAACACACTTTATGTCATTCTCAACAACAACAAGCACTCAGTGGATAAAACTGGGCTAGGATTTAATAAAGCTCAAAAGTTTGAAGCTAGCTCCAGCAAAACAACTTCAAATCCCATAAAGTCAGACAAGATGTCCCAACAGATGTCCCAACATCATGAAAAGAACATGATGAAAAAGAAGTATCAAAGATGGAGATGCTATCATTGTGGAAGGTTTGGTCACATCAAACCTTTTTGCTACAAGCTGCATGGACATCCAAATCAGAGGTATCAGCAACCCCCTAAGCAGAAGACAGAGGTTATCTAGAAAGTGCTGCATGGACATCAAAATCAAAGATATCAACAACCCCCTAAGCAGAAGACAAAGGTCATCAAGAAAATATGGGTACCTAAAGCTAGTCTTCATGCTGATCAAAGCTACAAATTCATGCCCAAGAACAAGCTCAACAAACAACCTTGGAGCTCTAAAGATAGTCACTACACAGGGCAGAGGCATCAAAGGAAATCTCACAACAGGCAAAAATGGTCAAAGAAGGTTGTTGCCTATATATCTCATACATCTCTAAGAGTATCAGCTAAAGAAGACTGGTACTTTGACAGTGGATGCTCAAGGCACATGACTGGATTGAAGAATCTGCTGGTAGACTTAAAGTCACACTCATCCAGATATGTAACCTTTGGAGATGGCGCTAAAGGAGAAATCAAGGGAGTTGGGACTTTGGACTGCCCAGATGTACCAAGACTAGATGATGTGCTGC
Organism: Lathyrus aphaca; assembly: GCA_963966055.1. Taxonomy (NCBI): domain Eukaryota; kingdom Viridiplantae; phylum Streptophyta; class Magnoliopsida; order Fabales; family Fabaceae; genus Lathyrus; species Lathyrus aphaca. Next base: position 321,798,737 of record OZ014525.1, read on the forward strand.
TAGTAAAAGGATTGACTGCTAACTTGATCAGCATAAGTCAATTATGTGATCAAGGTTACAGTGTAAACTTTACCAAAACTGAATGCATAGTGTCTGATAAAGAACAGAAGGTTGTCATGAGAGGAGTCAGATCTAAAGACAACTGTTATATGTGGGAACCTCAAGATTTCAGTCTCACTTCAACTTGCTCCTTAGCCAAAGAAGAAGAAGTGAAGCTATGGCACCAAAGACCGGGTCATCTTCATCTCAGAGGAATAAAGAAGATCATATCTATGGAGGCTGTAAGAGGTATTCCTAGACTGAAGATTGATGAAGGAAAAGTATGTGGTGAATGTCAAATAGGCAAGCAAACCAAGATGTCCCATCCAAAGCTCCAACATCTGACAACTTCCAAAGTTTTGGAATTATTACATATGGATCTTATGGGACCAATGCAGGTTGAGAGTCTTGGAGGAAAAAGGTATTCCTATGTAGTTGTTGATGACTTTTCAAGATATACATGGATAAATTTCATCAAAGAAAAGTCTGATGTGTTTGATGTATTCAAAGATTTGTGCCAAAGAATACAAAGAGAAAAAGCAAGTTGTGTGGTCAGAATAAGAAGTGACCATGGAAAGGCGTTTGAGAATAAAAAATTCTCAGATTTCTGTTCTTCAGAAGGAATCAATCATGAGTATTCTTATCCTATCACCCCTCAACAGAATGGGATTGTTGAGAGGAAGAACATAACTATCCAAGAGTCAGCAAGAGCTATGATCCATGCTAAAAAGTTACCACTGTACTTCTGGGCTGAAGCTATGAACACAGCTTGTTACATTCACAATAGAGTCACTCTAAGAAAAGGAACCTTGTCCACCATCTATAAAGTCTGGAAGGGCAGAAAACCTACAGTCAAGTACTTCCATGTGTTTGGAAGTAATTGTTATATTCTGGCTGATAGGGATCAAAGAAGAAAGATGGATCCTAAAAGTGATGAAGGGATTTTCCTTGGATACTCCATAAATAGAAGAGCCTATAGAGTATTTAACTCCAGAACTAAGGTTATAATGGAGTCAATAAATGTGATCATTGATGATGCCCCTGCAGATGTTGCAGATGTTGTTGGAACATCTGCTGACAGTCAGACTGAAGTTGAAATAAAGAGTGATAATCCTGACTTCACTCTAACTGAGGCAAGGACAGAACAATCCAGCAAACCTCCCTCCATCAGAATCCAGAAGGATCATCCTAAAGATCTGATAATTGGTGATCCCAACAGTGGTGTGATCACTAGATCAAGAGAGATGATTTCAGGTTCTTGTTTTGTTTCAAAAATAGAACCTAAAAACATCAAGGAAGCTCTGAATGATGAGTACTGGATTTCTGCTATGCAAGAAGAATTAGGCCAGTTCACAAGGAATGAAGTGTGGGATCTTGTTCCTAGTCCTGATGACATAAATGTGATTGGCACTAAATGGGTGTATAAGAACAAGTCAAATGAGCAGGGAGATGTTACAAAGAACAAGGCTAGACTTGTAGCTCAAGGATACACACAAATTGAGGGAGTAGACTTTGATGACACCTTTGCACTAGTAGCAAGGCTTGAATCAATTAGACTACTGTTAGGAATTGCTTGTATCCTGAAGTTCAAATTATTTCAAATGGATGTTAAGAGTTCCTTTCTAAATGGGTATCTTAATGAGGAGGTATATGTGGAGCAGCCTAAGGGATTTGTTGATCCAAGCTGTCCAGAGCATGTTTACAAACTAAGGAAGGCTCTCTATGGTCTGAAGCAAGCACCAAGAGCATGGTATGAAAGACTAACCACTTTTCTCTTAAAACAAGGGTACAGAAAAGGTGGAATAGATAAAACCTTGTTTGTGAAGGATGAAGAAGGAAATGTCATGATTGCTCAAATATATGTAGATGACATTGTCTTTGGTGGGATGTCAGACAGGATGGTTAAACATTTTGTCACTCAAATGGAATCTGAATTTGAGATGAGTCTAGTAGGAGAATTAACCTACTTTCTTGGACTGCAAATCAAGCAGATGGAGGACTCCATGTTCATATCCCAAAGCAAGTATGCAAAGAACATTGTCAAGAAATTTGGGATGGACAATGCTACTCACAAAAGAACACCTGCCCCCACTCATTTAAAGCTGACAAAGGATGACAAGGGTGAGAATATAGACCAAAGCTTATACAGAAGCATGATTGGAAGCCTATTATATTTGACTGCTAGTAGACCAGATATAGCCTTTGCAGTAGGTGTATGTGCAAGATATCAAGCTGATCCAAAAGTAAGTCATCTAAACCAGGTTAAGAGGATTTTGAAATATGTTAATGGTACTTGTGACTATGGCATAATGTACTTTCATGGATGTAAACCAATTCTCATTGGCTTCTGTGATGCTGACTGGGCTGGAAGTGCTGATGATAGAAAGAGCACATCAGAAGGATGCTTCTTTCTAGGAAACAATTTGATTTCTTGGTTCAGTAAGAAACAAAATTGTGTATCCTTATCCACTGCTGAAGCTGAATATATTGCAGCTGGTAGCAGTTGTTCACAGTTGGTTTGGATGAAGCAAATGCTCTCAGAATACAATGTCCCACAAGATGTCATGACATTCTACTGTGACAATTTAAGTGCTATTAACATATCAAAGAATCCTATCCAACACAGCAGGACCAAGCACATTGATATCAGGCATCATTTCATCAGAGATCTTGTGGAAGAGAAAGTGATCTCATTAGAACATGTAGCCACAGATCTGCAATTGGCTGATATATTTACTAAAGCTTTGGATGCTACCCAATTTGAAAACCTAAGGGGTAAATTGGGAATCTTCTTATGTGAAATATAGCAGTTATGGAGAAGTGCCAACATGTCCTATGACATCGTGTGGCATGATCACCAGATGGCAGCATCAGTCTGGTCACTAACTCTGTGTATTCCACTTTTTAGAATTCCACCAGTAACGGTTTTTTATAAAAGCTCAAGCTTGCTCTCAGCTCTTCATCTCCTCACTATCTCCTCAAAATCATTTGCATGCTAAAGCTGATTTTCTGAGCTCATCAAAATCAATCAAACCTAAACTCTTCTTCCACCACATTCGAAAATGTCTCAACATCAAAACCCTAACATCATGGATGAAAATATCAACCAAGAAGATGTGGTGCATGCAACCCCAATCTCTATGGTTCCAATGGATACTACTCCCATGGACGAAATCAGAGGAAGTGTCCCTCTTGCTCAAAAACCTAGAACTCCAAATGTGAGAAGAGCAAAGGAACCTGTGTTCAGCAAAAGCAAAGGGATTCCTTCAGCCTCAAACACCACCCCCAAAGCTTCTGAATATGTGGATGCTTCCATCAAGCATCTTGTGAATAGGATACTATCTGAACAAAGAGTGGTGCATGGGATATTTGTTCCCCTAAACAGCATGCCTGCTCCACAAGAGGAACAGAGCAATCAGGCTGAAGAGGACACTCCTGCTCAACAGGATGTCCCAACAAATGTTGAAGCATCTGAGGACCAGAACAAGGCCTCAACTGATGATGATGATGAAGCCACTAATGACCAAGCTTCTGTTGATCCACCTGTTGAAAAGGAGGCTTCTCAACCTCCTCCTGCTGAAGCCATAAATGATGACTCTGACACAGAGATCATTGCATCTGTCAACCCTAGCATAGCCAAAAGGCTTAGGGCTAGGAAAGAGAAGAAGTCTGCTGGACATGCAACTCATGAAGAGAAACATCCTACTCCAAAGAAAGACAAGGCCAAAGTTGTATTTGGACCTACTAAACAATGGAGCAAGGTGAGTACACAAAAGAGGAAAGCTGTTACTCCACCTGATTCAGATGTTGAAGAGGATGTCCCAACATCTCCACCAAGGAAGAAACCAACACCTTCAAGGTCTACCTCTACTGTTCCAGAAGCTCCTCTGGACAATGTGTCATTCCATCATGTGTCAAGTGTGAACAGATGGAAATTTGTCTACCAAAGAAGGGTGGCACTGGAAAGAGAGCTGGGCAGCAATACACTGGAGTGCACTGAGGTAATAGACCTAATATCATCTGCTGGCTTATTCAAAACTGTTTCAAACTTTTCACCCTGCTATGAACTGCTGGTCAAGGAGTTCATTGTCAACCTTCAAGAAGACTGTGCTAATGGAAAGTCAGAAGAATTCAGAAAGGTGTATGTAAGAGGGAGATGTGTGGAATTCTCTCCTAGGGTTATAAATCATTACCTAGGGAGAGAATCTGATGGGCCTAATGAGCTGGGGAAGACTGACAACCAGGTTTGCAAGGTCATCACTGCCAATCAAGTCAAAGCTTGGCCAGTCAAGGGCAAACTTTCTGTTAGCTTGCTTACAAGGAAATATGCAATGGTGCATAGAATTGGTACTGTCAATTGGGTCCCTACCAACCATACTTCTTCAATAGCTACTGGATTGAGAAGGTTCATTTATGTTGTGGGCACCCAAACAAAGTTGGACTTTGGGGCTTACATATTTGATCAAACACTGAAGCATGCAGGAACATCAGCAACAAAGCTTCCCATTGCTTTCCATCTCTGCTATGTGGAATCATCCTCAACCAGTATCCAGGCATCCTCACTGAGAAGGATTCAGTCTTCAAGAGAGAGAGTCCTCTGGCCTTCCACTACAAATTATTCCTGAGCCATCATGCTGCTGATGTTGAAGCTCCCAGTGGGACATCTGCTGGACCTTCAAAAGCAAAGACTCCCATATCCAAAGCTGCCTTGATTGCAGAACTGAAGAACACCTGCAAAGAGCTGGATGCCAGGAAGCAAAAGCTTGAGGAAATTATTCAAAGGCTGGAGATGGAAGAGAGTGCTCAGAAGGCTGCTAAATCTGATGATGACTCTGATGATGAATCTGAAGAGGAAGAAGATACTGAATATGAAGACTCTGAGTGAAAATATGTGTGAGGAATGTGTACTGTCTGCTTCAGCATTGTATTTTGGTTTGTAATTTTGTATTTCTCTCTGATTATGTAATTTGGCCCAAATTTCTGTCTAACAAGGGGGAGAAGAGAACTGAACTAATCAACAACAATGTATGTTGCAGTTTGCCTGATTAATGAAAATGTTGTTTGTCTGTTTAATGTCTGCTTCTGAACTAAGTTGTTTTTAATAGAAAATTTCTGTTGAACAAGTCAGAATACATACAGGTTTGAGGGGGAGTAAACTCACACACGACTCAACAGAAAAGAACTGTTGTACTCTGATAAATGAAACTCTGTTGCACTCTGATAAAACCAGAAGATTGTGTTAGCCAAAAATTAGCCAAATGGGGAGTTTGTAGATGTTTAGAATTGGCAGAATTTTTGACAAACAAGAAGTGTTGAACTTAGTTCAGGATGTCACACCAGATGTTGTGACATTATCAAACAGAGTATAAGTTAATGAACTTAGTTCAGGATGTCACACCAGATGTTGTGACATTGTGCAAGTTAATGAATTAAGTTCAGACATCAGGATGTCACACCAGATGTCGTGACATCTCAGACCTGCTACCAGACTTAAATGATGCATAACAGAACTGAGTAAATTCAGGGAATTTATCTGGAATTAATTATGAATGGATAAACAATGCAAGGCGCATCTGTAGGGAGCTCAGTTATCTGTTTTCAGTATAACAAAATAACTATCTCACCTAGAATCAAGGAAGTAACAAACCCTAATTCAAGGTGATGACAACATGTGTATCAGGACTGGATATTCTACCGAAAGCCCAAAATCCAAGCATCTATTTAAGCAACAGAAACTCTCAGAATAGAGTACGAAATTAAGAAGACCAAATATGGTGTTTGTGTTTTAATAGCAGGTTATTAGTTGTGTATCACTTGATGAGCTTTTAAGCAAAAAGTGTATTGTGTCTTGATTGAAACTGTGAAGTAAAATCAAGTTGTTGTGTTTGAAGTGTGACTTCAATTTTATTAAACTTGTAAACATATAACTGTGTGATTGAGGGGGAGTGAGTTGGTACTCATATCTAAGTTGTGTCTTAGGTAGAAATTTCCTTGGGTAGATATTAAGTGAAGGATTAAAATGAGTGGTTTAAGTCCAGAATTAATATTACTTATATTGGATTTCCTTCCTGGCTTGGTAGCCCCCAGATGTAAGTGTGGAGATACACTGAACTGGGTTAACAATTTTCTGTGTTATTTACTTTACCTGCACTTTAAGTTTTGTTTAAGTCTTCAAGTGTTTAAACATTTCATTCGACATCACGTAACTGATCCCAGAATTTCAAGGAATGCTCACCCCTTCCACTAATCCCATGTCCATTACATCAAAGCCCATGGAACTTTGGGATTCAAGGGACCTCAGCTTCTCTGCAATCTCGTCCAACCTATGGTCGTAAACTTTGTCCCCAGCCCCAACAACTGTAAACTGCTCTTCTTGAGGATCCTCTTGCAAGACCCTTCCTCCAGCAGTGTTACCCTGAGTATTCCTTATGGCATTGATTTCTGGGTTCAGATGAGGCCCAAACTCTGGTGGATCAGTGCGAGGTTGCACGTGATCGTTGTTACTGGTACCTCATATACATGGATGGTGTTCTTCAAGGGTCTGCCTTTCAACCAACTCCCTTAATCTTTCATGGCTCTGAGCTAAACCAGTCATTACAGTCATGAATTGGGTCATCTGATTCCTCATCTCAACCCTTTCATTGGCAATATGGGCCCTTACTTCATTCAAGTCTTGCTGAACATGATCCATCTGGAGTCCCGGAAGGTTGTTTCTTTTCGGGTACCGGTGTATTCTGTTGACAGGGAACACTCTTCTGCGATCAATGTTTCCTGAAACCACAACAAAGTGAGAAACAACAATAAAACAAAAACCTACAAAACAAAGAAAATGTTAGTATGCAATGCAATATGCCTATTTTTCTTCCAAGGGTATCCGGTTTGGTTCTTTGGTTTTGACCTTTCCAGACCTCGAGGAAATGCTGATGATGAATAGAGATTAAGCCCACCAATAATACAAACTGATATATTACAAAGAGTGAAAATACATAGTTTGATTACAATAACATCCCCATGGTGGGTCAAAATACAACAATCAAGAGAAAAGTACAACAAAAGAAAAGTACAAGCAAAAGAATCAAACATTTAATCCAAAGTCATCCCCTCTAACTTCCTTCAGGAGGGCCTCAGTCACTGGATCCACTGGGTGCTCTGTAATAGTCCTGATGAGGAGGTTCCTGGTAGCAATGGCACTGGTTAAATTCTTATGCTTGTCCTGATCCTTTGACCTCTTCAACCCCGCCCAGAGTTTCATTTTAGATATCTCTCTCTGAGCTGCTAATAATTCTTCCTGATGCTTCTTTTCACTAGCCTCTAACTGCTCTATCTTAGCCTGAGTCATTTGATCTTCCTGTGCACGGGCTTTAGTGATCCTGATCCACCTAGCCTGGCTCTCCTCTAGATAATGCTCTGCCCTAGCCTTCTGAGTCTTTTCTTCCTTGCAAGCATTCTTTAGTACTAACTCCGCTGCTCTAGCCTTTCGGATGTAATCATCCGTCTTCTCAATCTTGGTCAAATGCTCAATCCTGAGCCTTTCCAATCTCTCATTATCTAGACGAATGTCATTTCTCTCCCAGAGAGTCTTCTTCAAGGCTTCAAATAGCTGAGTATTCCTTTCCTTCAGCTTTTCAAACTCTTCCAAACTAACAGTAGCTGCAGGTTGTACTGTAGAAGGTCCAGGTACATCTTCTAAAGTGAATGGCATCCTGGTGATCTGAGCTCTGGTACGAGACCAATCATAATATTGTGCTGAAGCAATGTTGTTGCACTTGCCAGGGATGGTTGTCCCTTTAGTCTGGATGTTGTCCCAAGCCCAGGCAGCTTGTCTGACAACAGTAGAGTTGGGTTGGATTTCACAGTAGAGGTTCTCAACCAAATCTTGCCCTCTGGGAGGATGAACCAAAACATATCCTAATTGTCTCTTAAACAGTAAAGGGTTGTAGTTGATGCAACCTTTTACTCCTATTAAAGGCACATTAGGATATTGTCCACAACTAGTAATGATGTCCTTGCCTTTGGTGCTCTGAGTGCACCATCTGATGTCAAAGCAATAAATCTCTTAGCCTAATTCTTTTGTTGATGGGGGTTTAGGAAGGTGTCTGACTTTGGCAAGTGTCTTAGCAGCCAAGAGTAATAGAGAGGAGCACAACATCTGACTAGTCTTCCACTTTGCTTCTCATTCCTCTGATGTACTGAGTAGTAGAAGTCTCCAAGCAAGGTAGGAAATGGGTTCCTCAATAAGAACAAGTGAATGGCATTCTTGCTCACAAACTTTGGCTCATATGCAAACAAGATAACCCCATATATACTGAGGGCTAGAAGTGCACAGACAGCCTTCCATTCTCCTATTGCAGCATGCAGGATGGCCTGGGAGATCAAGAAGTCTAGGTAAAGGCCTGGAACTCCAGCCTTGGTTGTTATGTTCTGATCAATGAGGGCAGGCTCCAAATGCAATGCCCTAGCTATGCCTTCATTTCTGGAAGCAACCATCTCAAGGTTGAAAGGAATCCCCCTCCTGATAGGAACTCTTAACAACAAGGAAAACTCTTCTAGCAAAGGTCCCAATTGGAAATCAGGGAATGTGAAACATCTGAGTGGAGGATCATAGAACTGCAAGCAAGTGCGGATCATGCTCCTCTAAGATGAATCTAGATCCATGAACATGTCCAATATGCCTCCATAATGTTCTCTGAATAGTGGGACATGATCAGGAGTAATGAGAGACTGGACCTGCCTGATGCCAGTCAGGGTGGGCTCAAAGAAGTGGTAAGTGATGTTGCTCTTTCTTGAAGTGTCCATGCCGATGATGGATGTTGATGAAGAAGCTGAGAGCAACTGTTGATGAAGGTCACTGAATGAGATGCTGGAGGTGGGTCTCTGATGAAGATAGCTGGAGGAGAATCACTGACAAACTGATGAAGATGCTGGAGAAGATAACTGAAGCAGTCTGAGCAGCAGAAGGGGTCAAAACCAAACCAAATATAATATGATTGATACCCTGTAAAACAAATAAGCAAATGTTAAATGATGCAGAGATGATGTATGCAAAATGATATGCAAAGGGTTTGTGATCAAGTGCTGGATCTGTTTATCTGCCTTGGTAAAAGTCCATGTATGTTCATAAGTCCGGATGGAAGCTTAGAAATCCAGTAACCAGGTGGGGGACTCAAATAAAGAGTCACAAGTCCGGGGTAATCACAAGATCTGTCCATTCAATACAACCTTAACAAATCTAGTAACAAGGTATGATGAGGCCAATGGTTCCTGCAAACCTGTAAATATCCCAACCCCCACACATGTAATGTTCTAGAACAAGGATCCTCTGACTTGGATTAGTTATGAGAAGTGTAAACACTTCTAACCTGGAGGTACAATGTTTACAATAACCATAAAAGATCCTCCTCTAATTCACCCCAGATGCTGAAGGTCATAAAAGGGAATCTAGACTTAGCAGGCTTCCCAGATAGCCCTGGTACTACAGGGAATCCGTAGCACAGAGTTCTCAAGAAGAAACCCATATCTGAACCGTGTTTCATATTCCCGCACCAGAACGAAATGGAATGGGAAAGAATATGAAGCCACTCTAGCCTATGTGTCACTCAGGTCCCAGGTATAGGACCTTAATCACTCAATGTTCCCCCACCCACAAAGGAAACAACAGATCCAGCACATGGTAATGACAATATGAAATGCATAAAAACTATAAATGAAAGCAGTAAATAAAGTTGTACATAAAGCAATAAATAAAGTAAATAAATAAGCACAAGTAGCACATAACACCCCCGTAAACACAAATCAAACAAGCGCTAGGATGAACCCATAAAAAAAGAACCAGAAGCCCTGGTTATAATATAAGGATTCCCCAGCAGAGTCGCCAAGCTGTCGCTCCTGAAGATTTGCATCCCGGTACAAGCGCGAACGGTCGGCGAGAGGAGAAATGAAGTGAACTGAATAGAGTCGCCAGCTAGGCATTTTTATCCCGAAGGAAAGGTAATGCTGCATAAACCTAGAAAGATATGGATAAGACGGTCGTGAACCAGAGAAACTGAGAAAGGGGGTTGGTTACAACCTGGGAAGGTATTAGCACCCAGATTGTCCGTCGTACTCGACGGGATCCACGCTTAAAAGATTGTGTTTAAAGGGGTAGTGTCTATGATATCTGTGTGCAAAAGCTGGAAAAGAATGTACAAGTGTCAGTGCAAGAAAGTGAAGTACTCAGGAATGAGGCTTAAAAGAGAATGCAGAAGGAGGGGGAAGGAGACAGAGACTTTTGTTCGATAACAGGTAAGTTATGCCTACGTATCCTCTCGTGCAATGAGGAAGTCAGAAAACCGTAGTTCGACTCAAAGAGACTGAAAGATAAATTGACTGTGAACTGCTTGCTTGTCTATGCTCAAGTGTATGACTTGTCTGGCTCAAGTGCTAACTGTCTTGTATTAGACGGAAGAAGCAAGTTCTCGTTTGTGAATGAGTGTGATGAGAAAAGAATCCCGAAGGAGACGATTATTGTTTGTTTTTGTGTTTTCAATCTTTTATTGCTTTTTGGTGTTTGTCGTAAGTTAATGAGTTTAAGCCTAAACCAAGGGTTAGTAAACTCATCATATCCTCCCTTTGATTAGGGATAATGAGAATACCTTAAGTATGAGATAAATATCTCAACTTAATTACCATGATGATGTAGGATTAAGATCATTAACCTACTTGTGATTATTTAGATGTTTTTTGAGTTTTTGTTTAGTGTTAAGTAATGAGTTTAAGCCATAATCAAGGATTAGGGAACTCATTACACCATCCTAATAGAAGGATAATAGATGAGAACACTTAAGCTGAGGAAGATACCTCAACTTAATCCATGATTAGGGATTAACCTTATGGCAAAACAAGCCTTTATTAAAGTTGATTTTAATTAAGGGTGAGATTAAGAAGTGAGTTTTAGGGTTTGTAAGACAACTTGAGGAGGACTTGTCCGTTAACACTAGGGTTAGTCCTTCTTAACCAATAAAGGAAGAATTAGAACCCTAATGCAAGGCCCAAGTTACAAATTAATGTCTTAGTGATTATTAAGATGGATTGATTAAGAGGTTTAAACAAATTAAGGGTTTAACACTTAGGATTAAAGTTATACACTCCATCCTAAGAGAAGGATGCAGGCATAACCCTAATTCCAAAGTCTTAAAACCTTAAAGGTTTAGTCTCTAATGATGAGATGAGAAGAGAGACACAAAGGTAAAAACTAAGGGGGGGACTAATCACAACCCTAATTATTATCATGCTTGGGTGTTCCTATGGTTTGTAAGGCTTGAGAAAGATCTTCAGAGAAGCCACCAATGGAAGAAGCAGATGAAATGAGGAGAAGCAGAAGAAACAAGTTACTTACTTCACTGAAGAAGATAAGTAACTTGGAGAAAGAAAGTGAGAGATGAACATGAATGAGCAAGGTCACTCTAAGACAAAGGAAAATGCAGCAAGGATGCATAATAAAAAGATGAAGAGAAATGAGAAGTGAAGGGAAATTCACTTCTCAAGATTACTTACCACCTGAAAATGTTAGCATAAGGAAAGAAATGAAATGAAAATGAAACATATGCAAAGGTAAGAACCAAAACCAGAAGCAAACACATGATGCAAATGATGCTATGAGATGATGTAAAGGCATACAAAGTGTTATGAATATTCATATGAAGAGAAAGAATGCAAAGGAAACATGTAGGAAGCATGAAAACACATGGATGTTTATGAAATGAAATGGATGCAAAGCATAACAAATGTATGAAGAAATAACCAAGCAATGTTCAAGCAATGTCTTAATATGTTTAAGATGGCATGAAAGTGCTTAAAATGCCATGGAAAGTTCATATGTTCAGGCAATGCAATGTAAGATGCAAGTATGGATGCAAGCATAGGGTTACATGAAAGGATGAGATGCAAATGACAAAAGCAGAAGCAAATCACATGATAAAAAATTGCAAATGAACTCAAAGGAACCCTAACCCCATATGATATCTGTAAACACCCCAAATTTTCCCTCACTAAGTTCACACCATGGCTTGTGATCTTTCATCTTTGCATAAGTTTAAACATACCATCTCATATTGCATTTTGGTTTCACTGCATTAGCTCAAGTTCATCTGCATCTAGGGTTTGTGATCTGAGCAATCCAAATATCCATCTGAGAAACTCCAAAGATCTCCAATCATTCCAAGAGGGTCCATGTATTTTCAATCATCATTTTATATCCCTCAAAGATCAAGGAAGTCAAAGAATCACAAGAACTGGGAAAGCATGGAAGCAGAGCTAGGGTTTCACTACACAGATGACCTGAAATTAGGGTTTTGGTTTCAGAGGCCATAACTCCAAATTTTTTGGTCATTCTTGTTTCTAATGGTCTCAATATGTTATAAGGATCATGTGTACCAAGTTTGATGAAGAAATTCATTGTGGAAGTCATCTGTTCACTGGGTAACTTCTTGAGCAAGTCAGAGCAAAATCAGGGCATCTGAGGCCCCCAACAATGAAACCAAAGTGGATTTTTAATCAAATTGAAGTTATATGATCTTTATTTGATCATTGAAGTGCTTGGAAGTTCACAAAATTGAAGAAACGTGAGCTAAACCAAAAGTTGCCAAAAATGGAAATGACTTGTAATGTAAACTTTCCATTTTGGGAAAGTATTTCAACCTCCTCTTTCTCAACCAAAAATTCTTCAAATGAAAAATTTTTGGTCATGAAAGTTGTAGATTGGATCATTCCCTTTTCAAAAAGTACAATAAAAAGTTCTAATTCATTATGGAACTCAAGTTATGATCTTTCAAAGTTGGCAAAAATCCTATAATTTTCAAGAATACACCAAAGAGGGATTTTTGCAAAACCACTTGCCAAGCCATTTTGTGACTTCTAATACACTTCTATGCATAATACCAACATAGTACATTGCCTAAAGATCAGAATTGCCCAAAGAACCATGCTATTTCATGTCTTGCACTTCAAGAATTTCAAAAGGGGCCAAACTTTCTCAAATTTGCAAAAGAGCATATAACCTTTCACAAACACGCTGCATCACCACAAAACCAATTCTATGGCTCTCCTTGATCAAAACTGAGGTCAGACATGCCCTTGTACCACCTCTGAACCAGCCCATACCTCAAGGACAAGCTTTATTGACTTTTTTTGCAAGAAGCTCGTACCAATCACCATAGGCCACAACCACTTCTCTGACCTATCACAACTTGTTATGTGGATCAAACCCAAGCCATAACATACAACAAGCCAGCCTGAAACCTCAGATTGCCCAAGTTCCCAAAATCACTCCATTTTGCAAAAGCATTCGAAACTCTCTGCTCACACACTCAAACTTCAAACTCTTTTCACCAAACAACACAAGAGGATCATTTCCCACCCTTCATTGCAACCAAAAACACCCCACAACCAAAACACGATTTATGACCAGCAAGAGTGTAAGCTCTCAAACCAGCCATAAAAAACTTCCTCCAAGCATCAAAGCTTCATCAGAGGGATCATTGGAGTGTTTTTGCACAAGAGAGGAGGCCAGACAGCTCAGTTTGAGAAAGCTTCACTTCAGGTAACCTCAAGAACAAATTTTCCAGAAATGTGATTTTAGGTTATCGAAATGTTCCTTATGTTGGGCTGATCATGCTGATACTTTTATTTTTGAAAATGGTTGCGTATTAAGGATTTCATGAACTTCTGAAAGTTTCACCATTTTTATGTTTTCCTTCGAATCTTGATTATGAGCCATGAAAAATTTGTTTTGGGTGTGGATTCATGTTTAGGAATGTGAGAGGAGTTGATCTGGAGCTTTATAGCTCCAGAAATGGCCTAGGGAAGATTTTGTTCTTGGGGTGCTGCAGGAGAAGATGACCGGTACACTGTTCCGGTCACCTGAAAAAGATTAGGGCTAATGACGTGTTTAGGGCAGAATTTGAATTTGGGCCGTTGATTGTGATTAGGGTTAGGCAGTGGATGATCAGGATTAGCTCATTAACTTTAAATCTGGATTCATTAATTAATTAAATAGAATTAGCTCAGTTTGAATTATGGCCGTCCAGATGCGCGCGTGGTCTTCCCTCCTTTCCCAGCTTTGAATGTGAACCTATGGATCAGTTGACTTTTGTTTTATTTCATTTTTAATTCATTTTTTCTCATTTGTTTTGTATAATTTATTAAAATTACTTAGAAAATCCTAAATATATTTTCCTTTTGCACTTTTAATTCAAATATTTTTCTCAACCAGAAAACATTTTTATTTTTATTTTTTGCATTTAAACATCATTTTAAAAACATTTAAATGTTTATTTTAATTAATTTATGGAAATTAATTAATTAAAATATCATTTATGTTTATGAAAATTCCAAAAAAAATCACATTGCATCTTAGGACATTTAGAAACATTGTCAAACCATTCATACGAATTTCTTTTTGGTTTTGAACACTCTTTGACAATTTTCTTGAATTTAGGGTTCATAAAAATCCTATTTTTTAACTCTAACTTGAAGAATTCTTTTCTACCTAACCATGAATGGTATGACATTTATTCGTTTTTTCATTGATCTTCATATAGCGTGTAGTGTCTAGCATATTTTTGTCACAAATTTATCTTGCATTTTTTATTTGATTTGCATTTTTTCCCTTAAGGTACCTTAAAACCCTAGATAACTTAGAAAAATCACAAATTTCTTTAGGTTAAGAGTTAGAACTTCTCCTTTGGAGTGTGATATCATATGGGGTTAGGGTTCCTTTGAGTTCATTTGCAATTTTTAATCTTGTGTTTAGCTTCTGTTTTTGACTTTTGCATCTCATGTTGCATTAAAACCCTAATTTCTCATGTTCACTTGCATACATCTTGCATATGCATTCATACATGAACTTGTCATGACATTTCTTGCATTCACATAATTTCCAAGACATCTTAGGACACATTAGAATCATGCTTGATCATTTCTTCATTCATTTTCCATGTTATGCATTCATTTCATTCCATGAGCTTTCATGTGCTTTCATGCTTCCTACATGCTTCATTTGCATTCTCATCTCTTGTATGAACATTCATAACACTTGGTATGTTCTTGCATCATGTCATAGAATCATTTGCATCATGTTTATGCTTATGGTTTTGGTTTGCATCCTTGCATACATTTCATTTTCATTTCATTTCTTTCTTTTATGCTAATCATTTCAGGTGGTAAGTACTTTGAGAAGTGAATTTGCCTTCACTTCTCATTTCTCCTTTCTTTCTTTTTATGCAACCTTGCTGCATTTTGCTTTGCTTTAGAGTGAGCTTGCTCATTCATGTTCATCATTCACTTTCTTTCTTCAAGTAACTTATCTTCTTCAATGAAATAAGTTAACTTGTTTCTTCTGCTTCTCCTCCTTTCATCTGCTTCTTCCATTGGTGGCTTCTTTGAAGATCTCTTGCAAGCCTTACAAACCATAGGAACATCCAAGCATGACAATAATTAGGGTTTTGATTAGCCCCCCTTTAGTTTTACCTTTGTGTCTCTCTTCTCATCTCATAATCAGACACTAAACCTTTAAGGTTTTAAGGCTTTGTGATTAAGGTTATGCCTGCATCGTTCTCTTGGGATGGAGTGTATAACTTTAATCCTATGTGTTAAACCCTTAATTTGTTTAAACCTCTTAATCAATCCATCTTAATAATCACTAAGACAATAGCTTGTAACTTAGGCCTTGCATTAGGGTTCTAATTCTTCCTTTATTGGTTAAGAAGGATTAACCCTAGTGTTA
Source organism: Lathyrus aphaca (assembly GCA_963966055.1). NCBI lineage: Eukaryota > Viridiplantae > Streptophyta > Magnoliopsida > Fabales > Fabaceae > Lathyrus > Lathyrus aphaca. The sequence goes on from OZ014525.1 coordinate 321,814,536, forward strand.
ATGGACAAGTCCCCCTGAAGTTGTCTTACAAACCATGAAATTCACTTCTTAATCTTACTATTAACTAAATCCACTTTAATAAAGGTTTTTTTTGTCATGAGGTTAATCCCTAATCATGGATTAAGTTGAGGTATCTTCCTCAGCTTAAATGTGCTCATCTATTATCCTTCTATTAGGATGGTGTAATGAGTCCATTAAATCCTTGATTATGGTTTAAACTCATTACTTAACACTAAACAAAAACTCCAAAAATATCTAAATAATCACAAGTAGGTTAATGATCTTAATCCTACATCATGGTAATTAAGTCGGAGGTGTTTATCTCATACTTAAGGTATTCTCATTATCCCTGATGAAAGGGAGGATATGATGAGTTTACTAACCCTTGGTTTAGGCTTAAGCTCATTTACTTATGACAAACACAAAAAAGCAATAAAAGATTGAAAACACAAAAACAAACAATAATCGTCTCCTTCAGGATTCTTTTCTCATCATCCTCACTCACAAACGAGAACTCACTTCTTCCGTCTAATGCAAGACAGTTAGCACCTGAGACAGACAGGTCATACACTTGAGCATAGAAAAGCAAGCAGTTCACCAGTCAATCCATCTTTCAGTCTCTTTGATTCGAAATACGGTGTTCTGATTTCCTCATTACACGCGAGGATACGTAGGCATAACTTAACTGTTATCGAACAAAAGTCTCTGTCTCTCCCCCCCTCTTCCAGCATTATTCTTTTAAGCCTCATTCCTGAGCAATTCACTTCACTTTCTTGCACTGATACTTGTACATTCTTTTTCCAGCTTTTGCACACAGATAGCACTAACACTACCCCTTTACACAAACTTTCAAGCGTGGATCCTGTCGAGTACGACGGACAATCTGGGTGCTAATACCTTCCCAGGTTGTAAACAACCCCCTTTCTCAGTTGCTCTGGTTCGCGACCGTCTTATCCATATCTTTCTAGGTTTATGCAACATCACCTTTCCTTCGGGATAAAAATGCCTAGCTGGCGACTCTATTCACTTCATCTTCATTTCTCCTTTCGCCGACCGTTCGCGCTTGTACCGGGATGCAAATCTTCGGGAGCGACAGCTTGGCGACTCTGCCGGGGATCCTTATATTGCAACCAGGGCTTCTGGTTATTTTTGTGGGTTCCTCCTAGCGCTTGTTTGATTTGTGTTTACGGGGGTGTTATGTGCTATTTGTGTTTGTTTATTTTCTTTATTTCTTGCTTTATGTACAACTTTATTTATTGCTTTCTTTTACAGTCTTATGCATTTTCATACTGTCATTATCATGTGCTGGCTCTTGTCTGTTTTGGTGGGTGGGGTTTCATTGAGTGACTAAGGTCCTATACCGGGGACCTGAGTGACACATAGGCTAGAGTGGCTTCATATTCTTTCCCATTCCATTTCGGTCTGGTGTGGGAATATGAAACACGATTCAGACATGGGTTTCTTCTTGAGAACTCTGTGCTACAGATTTCCTGTAGTACTAGGGCTATCTGGGAATCCTACTAAGTCTGGATGACCTTTTTATGACCTTCAGCATCTGAGGTGAATTAGAGGAGGATCCTTTATGGTTATTGTAAACACCGTACCTCCGGGTTAGAAGTGTTTACACTTCTCATAACTGATCCAAGTATGAGGATCCTTGTTCTAGAACATTACATGTGAGGGGGTTGGGATGTTTACAGGTTTGCAGGAACCCTTGGCCACATCATACCCTGTTACTAGTTTTGTTTAAGAATGCATCACTTTGGAAAGTTCTTGTGATTACCCCGGATTTGTGACTCTTTATTTGAGTCCCCCACCTGGTTACTGGATTTCTAAGCCTCCATCCGGACTTATGAACATACATGGACTTTTACCAAGACAGATAAACAGATCCAACACTTGATCACAAACCCTTTGCATATCATTTGCATACATCATTTTTGCATCATTTAACATTTGCTTAATTGTTTTACAGGGTATCCATCTTTAAATTTGGTTTGGTTTTGACCCCTTCTGCTGCTCAGACTGCTTCAGTTATCTTCTCCAGCACCTTCATCAGTTTGTCAGAGACTTACCTCCAACATCTGCCTCAGTGATCTTCACCAGTAGTTGTTCTCAACTTCTTCACCAGCACCCATGGACACTTCAAGAAAGAGACACATCTCTTACCACTTCTTTGAGCCCACCCTGATAGGCATCAGGCAGGTCCAGTCCCTCATTACACCTGACCATATCCCACTATTCAGAGAGCACTATGTGGGCATATTATACATGGTCATGGATCTAGATGCATCTCAGAGGAGCATGATCCATACTTGCTTGCAGTTCTATGATCCTCCACTCAGATGCTTCACTTTCCCTGATTTCCAGACGGGACCTTTGCTAGAAGAGTTTTCCTTGTTGTTAGGAGTTCCTATCAGGAGAGGGATTCCTTTCAATCCTGAGATGGTTGCTCCCAGAAATGAAGACATAGCTAGGGCATTGCATTTGGAGCCTGCCCGCATTGATCAGAACATGACAACCAAGGATGGGGTTCCAGGCCTTCACCTAGACTTCTTGATCTCCCAGGCTACCCTGCATGCTGTAATAGGAGAATGGAAGGTTGTCTGTGCACTTTTAGCCCTTAGTATATATGGGGTTATCTTGTTTGCAGATGAGCCAAAGTTTGTGAGCAAGAATGCCTTTCACTTCTTCTTACTGAGAAATCCAGTACCTACCTTTCTTGGAGACTTCTACTATTCAGTACACCATAGGAATGAGAAGTAAAGAGGAAGACTGGTCAGATGCTGTGCTCCTCTCTATTACTCTTGGATGCTAAGACACTTGCCAAAATCAGATGATTTCCTGAACCCCCATCAGGAAAAGAATTGGGCTAAGAGGTTCATTGCCTTGACATCATATGACATCAGATGGTGCACTCAGAGCACCAAAGGCAAGGACATCATTACTAGCTGTGGGAAATATCCTAATGTGCCTTTGATAGGAGTGAAAGGTTGCATCAACTACAACCCTTTACTGTTTAAGAGACAATTGGGATATGGTTTGGTTCATCCTCCCAGAGGACAAGATTTGGCTGAAACTCTTTATTGTGAAATCCAACCTAACTCTGTTGTTGTCAGACAAGCTGCCTGGGCTTCGGACAACATCCAGACTAAAGGGACAACCATCCTTGGCAAGTGCAACAACATTGCTTCAGCACAGTATTCTGATTGGTCCCGTACCAGAGCTCAGATCACCCGGATGCCATTCACTTTAGAAGATGTACCTGGACCTACTACAGTACAACCTGCAGCTACTGTCAGTTTGGAAGAGTTTGAAAAGCTGAAGGAAAGGAATACTCAGCTATCGGAAGCCTTGAAGAAGACTCTCTGGGAGAGAAATGACAGCCGTCTGGACAATGAGAGATTGGAAAGGCTTAGGGTTGAGCATTTGACCAAGATTGAGAAGACGGATGACTACATCAAGAAGGCTAGGGCAGGGGAGTTAGTACTGAAAAATGCTTGCAAGGAAGCAAAAACTCAGAAGGCTAGGGCAGAGCATTATCTAGAAGAATGCCAGGCTAGGTGGATCAGGATCACTAAAGCCCGTGCACAGGAAGATCAAAGGACTCGGGCTAAGATAGAGCTGTTGGAGGCTAGTGAAAGAAGCATCAGAAGGCTTTGTTGGCAGCTCAGAAGGAGATATCTGAATTGAAACTTCGGGCGGGGTTGAAGAGGTCAAAGGATCAGGATAAGCATAAGAAGCTAACCAGTGCCATTGCTACCAAGAACCTCCTCATCAGGACTATCACAGAGCACACAGTAGGGCCAGTGACTGAGGCCCTCCTGAAGGAAGTCAGAGAGGATGACTTTGGATTGGATGTCTGATCCTTTTGCTTGTATTTCTTTCTTTTGTTGTACTTTTCTTTTGTTGTTGTATTTTGACCCACCATGGGGATGTATTGTAATCAAACTATGTATTTTCATCCTTTGTAATATATCAGTTTGTATCATTTATTGGTGGGCTTTATCTGTCAACATCATCAGCATTTCCTCGAGGTCCTGAAAGGTCAAAACCAAAGAACCAAACCGGATATCCTTGGAAGCCAAATAAGAATATTGCATTGCATACTAACATTTCCTTTGTTTTGTAGGTTTTTGTTTTCATTGATGTTTCTCACTTTGTTGTGGTTTCAGGAAACATTGTGTAAACACCCCAAATTTGCCCTCACCCATTTACACCATGGCTTGTGATCATTTCATATGCATAAACACAATCATATCATCTCATATCTCATTTTTTATTCACTGCATAGATTCAAAGTCATCTGCACCTAGGGTTTGTGATCTGAGCAACCCAAGGGCTTCTTGAGCCACTCCAAAGGCCACCAATCATTTCAAAGGGATCCATGTGTGTTCAAGTATCATATTACATCCTCTCAAAGTCAAGATTTCAAAAGAATCACAAGAACTAGGGTTTGAATGGATGCAGAGCCAAGTTTGACTGCACAGTTGACCTAGAATTAGGGTTTTGGTTTCAGAGGCCACAACCCCAAATTTTTTGGTCATTCTTGTTTCCATTGGTCTCTATATGGTATAGGGAGTGTACATATCAATTTTCATGAAGAAATTCCTTGGGGAAGTCATCTGATCAAGAGTTGACTTTCTGGACAAGTCAGTGCAAAATCAGGGTATCTGAGGCCCCCAATGACCCAACCAATGGGTGATCTTCATCATTTTGAGTGTATATGATCTTTATTTGATCATGGAAGAAGGTTGAAGTTCATAAAAATCAAGAATTTGGAAGTTTTGCAAATGTTGACTTTTTGGGCATAGTTGACTTTTCAAGAATGCATCATTTTAGGTCATTTTTCAAGCCATGATTCTTGATCCAAAAATGCTTCAAATGAAAAAACTTTGGTCATGAAAGTTGTAGATCTCATCTTTCCCTTTTCAAAAAGTACAAGAACATGATCAAAATCTTCTTGGATCAAAAGTTATGGCATGACAAAGATGGCTAAAATCATTGATTTTCAAGGCATGCCTCAAATGGAAATTTTGCAAGATCATGAACCAATGCCTCTTGTGACCTCTAGCTCACTTCAAACCAGTATGCAAACATCACATAGACACTAAAGATCAGATTTGGACTAAGAATCCCCCATGTTTATGGTTTGTGTAGCAAAATAGTCACATGTGAACCAAAAGCCACAACTTGCAAAAACTCATGATCATGCTTCCTGCAACTTGCTGCATTGGTTACTGCACTTTGCTAGCCTCTCACCTCATCTTGCTGCACCAGAGCCATGCTTGTACTTGCCTAGATCATGAGCCATACCTCTCTTACACCAAATTTGACTTTTGAGCAAAAGCAAACTTACCAATCACCATAGGCCAGGTCACATCATCTGACCTATAGGATTATAATACAATATCCCTTGGCAAGCCATTCTATACATCTAGCAAGGCTGAAACTCTCTCATGGAGGATATACACAAAAACACCTCATTTTGCATATTCCTTCGAATCTGCCTCCACAGCCACAAAACACTAAAGCCAACTTCACCATTCAACTCACCTTGCTCCATAGACCACAAAGCACCAAGAACACAAGCCTGGAACAACCAGAATACTCCATAGCCATTTCTCACCTCAGCCTGCATTTCTCTTCGAAACTCTCACCACAGCTTGCAAACACCTAAACAAACTTTGCAAAGCTTCTCCATTCACCCTCAGGATCACAAACAACCCCTTTCCATGGCCTGAAACTGCTTAATACCCCATAGCCATTTCTGACTGAGTTGAAGCAGGAGCTTTCGAAACTCATTATCCAGCCAACTTAAACTCTCATTGAGCATTCAAACATCATCTGGGGATCAAGTGGAGTAGATTGCACAAGGAGAAGCGGCCAGAAAGTCCTCAAGTTGAAAGCTCCAAATCTCAGGTAGCTCGAAAATTATTTTTCCAGAAATCATTTCTTTTGCTCCAAACCTGTTCTATGTGATTCACTGATTATCCTGATGTTCTTAGTTTTTGAAATGGCTTTGATTTGAACATTTAATTTGTCTCTGAAGCTTGCGTGCCCTAGTTTTTATTTCTTTCGATTCAGTTTGTTTAGGAAGAAGAAATTTGTTTTGAGAGAGGGGTTTGATTCGTGAGAGGTTGGAGATCATTTCCCAGTTCTTAGTTTTCATTTTGGATACGATTTGAGGGGTTTGGGGATTTCTCAGGTGAGATGCTGGCCGGAGAAGACGACCGGAAGTCTTCTCCGGCCACCTGAAAGTGATTTGTGCCCTAATTGCGTAATTAACTCCAGTTTGAATTTTGGCCGTAGATGGCCTTTGACTTGTTGACTTCCCTCCCTTTTGGATGGCCCAGATCCTTTTCATTAGCCCTAATCTCTCTCATTAGTTTAATTAATCTTTAATTAAGTTAATTAATTCAGGAGCCATCTGGGCCCTTCATTCACGCGCCAGTCAACACATTTAAACTCAGGCTCCATCCTGGCCCTCCATCTAGCTTACTTTCTATTTTATTTGATTTTTAAATCATTTCATTTCATTAAACTTGCATAATTATTTTAAAATAGTTAAAAATTCTTAAAAATTATGAAACTTTTTCCTAAAAGTTTATTTAATTTTTAAGACACAAAAATATTTTTATTTTATTTTTTATCATTAAAAAAGTATTTTTAAATGTTTAAAAGATTATTTTTAATTGATTAATGAAAATTAATTTATTAAAAATACTTTTAAGTACCTAAAAATCACCAAAAAATTCATGAAATGTTCTGAGACATTTAGAAACATTGTCCAACCTTCAAACCAAATTTCTTTTTTGATCTTGATGCATTTTGAGAATTTTCCATTGAATTAAATCATTTTTTGTGCATTATTTTGATCATAAGTTCAAAAAATCATTTCTGCCTATTTGAGAAGAGTTGGACATTGGTTCTTTTTGCTTTGTTTTGTGTTTGGCATGTAGTTTCTAGGGTAAAATGGCCATGTTTTGATCTTGCATTTTCAATTTGTTTGGCATTTCTTTTGTTTAGGAACCCTAAAAACCCTAATAACTTAGAAAAAATCATAACTTGAATTTGGTTAGGAGTTGAGACCTCTCCTTTGGGCAGTGGGTTGGTATAGGATTAGGGGTCCTTTGAGTGCATTTTCAATTTTTTATAATGTTGTTTGCTTCTGATTTTGGTTTTTGTTTGATGTATTGTTCATAAACCCTAATTTGGGCTTCCATATGCATCCATCTTGCATTTCCTCGCATAACATGACTTGCCATGACATTCCATGCCTCCATTTGATTCATTTAACATCATAAGACATATTGAAAGCATGTTTGATCATTGCATCTTGCATTTGTCATGTTGTATGCCATGTGCCTTCCATAACTTTTCATGTATGTTCTTGGTTCTTAACTTGCTCCATTTGCATCCATAAGCTTGTATGATCATCTCCATTTGTTGTCTCATGTTTGTATCACTTCATAGCATCATTATCATCATAAACATGCTTCTGGTTTTGATTTACTTCATACCATTCCATCCCATTTTGCATTGCATTGCATTTCTTTTCTAACCTTTCAGGTGGTAAGTGTTTTTGAGAAGTGAATTTGCCTTCACTTCTCATACTTTCTTCTCATCTCTCTCTTGCATCCTTGCTGCATTTTGATATGTGTTTGAGATTGAGCTTGCTCATTCTTCTTCTTCTCACTTTCTGTCTCCAAGTGACTTGACTTCTTAAATGAAGCAAGTTACTTTGCTTCTCTTGATCCTGTTCATCTGCTTCCTGGTGGTTCTCTTTGAAGATTTCTCTTGAAAACCTCACAAACCTTAGGAACAACCAAGCATGACAATGATTAGGGTTTTGATTAGTCTCCCCTCTTAGTCTTACCTTTGTGTCTCTTTTGAGTCTTCTCTTATCATCTCATAATCAGGGATTAAACCCTAAAGGCTTTAAGGCTTTGTGATTAAGCTTATGCCTGCATCCTTCTCTTAGGATGGAGTGTATAACTTTAATCCTAAGTGTTAAACCCTTAATGTGTTTAAATCTCTTAATCAATTCACTTAATAATCATCAAGACATCACACTTGTAATTTGGGCCTTGCATCAGGGTTCTAATTCTTCCTTAATTGGTTAAGAAGGACTAACCCTAGTGTTAATGGACAAGTCCCCCTCAAGCTGTCTTACCAATCATAAAAATCACTTCATCATCATACCATTAAATAAAATCCACTTAATCAAAGGCTTGTTTTGTCATGAGCTTAATCCCTAATCATGGATTAAGTTGAGGAGCTTTCCTCAGCTTAAACACTCTCATCTATTATCCTTCTCTCAGGATGGTGTAATGAGTCTGTTTAATCCTTGATTATGGCTTAACCTCATTACTCAACACTAAACAAAAACACCAAAAACATTCAAGTAATCACAAGTAGGTTGATGATCTTAATCCTATACCAAAGGTGATTAAGTGTGAGAATCTGACTTCACACTTAAGGTATTCTCATTACCCCCTAATCAGAGGGAAGATGTGGTGAGTTTACTAACCCATTGGTTTAGGCTTAAACTCATTAACTTATGACAAACTCTCAAAAGCAATAAAAGACTGAAAACACAAAAACAAACAATAATCGTCTCCTTCGGGATTCTTTTCTCATCACCTTCACTCATAAACGAGAACTCGCTTCTTCCGTCTAATGCAAGACAATTTGCACCTGAGCCAGACAGGTCATACACTTGAGCATAGACAAGCAAGCAGTTCATCAGTCAATTCACCTTTCAGTCTCTTTGGGTCGAACTACGGTGTTCTGACTTCCTCATTGCACGAGAGGATACGTAGGCATAACTTAACAGTTATCGAACAAAAGTCTCTGTACATTCCCCCTCCTTTCAGCATTATTCTTAGCCTCATGATCTTGAGCATCTCACTCCTTTCTTACACTGACACTTTCTTATTACACTTCACTTCTTTTACACTGACACCTGTACATTCTTTTCCAGCTATTCCATACACAAATTGCACTGACACTACCCCTTTAAAACACAAATCTTTTAAGCGTGGATCCCGTCGAGTACGACGGACAATCTGGGTGCTAATACCTTCCCAGGTTGTAACCAACCCCCTTTCTCAGTCTCTCTGGTTCGCAACCCGTCTTATCCATGTCTTTCTAGGTCTATGCAGCATTACCTTTCCTCCGGGATAAAAATGCCTAGCTGGCGACTCTATTCATCTCCAGTGAGTTCACGGCTGTGTGTTCTCACTGTTCCCTTCGCCGACCGTTCGCGTCTGTACCCCTTTTGACCCGGTGTCATTTGGTGGGAGCGACAGCTTGGCGACTCTGCTGGGGACCCTTATACTGTAACCAGGGCTTCTGGTTCTTTTTGTGGGTTCCTCCTAGCGCTTGTTTGATTTGTGTTTACTGGGGTGTTATGTGCTTATTTGTGCTTGTATTTATTTAGTTTATGGATTTATGTACAGTTGCTTTACTGTTTTCTTTATTGCTTTTGTATATATCATACTGTCATGCTGCTGGCTGGATCTGGTTTTACTTTGGTGGGTGGGTGTTCCATTGAGAGTTAAGGTCCTATACCTGGGACCTGAGTGACACCTAGGCTAGAGTGAATCATATTCTTTCCCATTCCATTTCGGTCTGGTGCGGGAATATGAAACACGGTTCAGATATGGGTTTCTTCTTGAGAACTCTGTGTTGCAGATTTCCTGCAATGCTAGGGCTATCTGGGAAGCCTGCTAAGTCTGGATGACCTTTTAGTATTGACCTTCAGAAGCTGAGGTGAATTAGAGGAGGAACTTTTATGGTTATTGTAAACACTGTACCTCCGGGTTAGGAGTGTTTACACTTCTCATAACTGATCCAAGTCTGAGGATCCTTGTTCTAGAACACCACCAGTGAGGGGGTTGGGCTATTTACAGGTTTGCAGGTACCTTGACCTCAGAATACCCTGTTACTTTGTTTGTTAAGAATACTCCATGTTGGACAATTCTTGTGATTATAAACCCTGGACATGTGGCTCTTTATTTGAGTCCCCTACCCCGGTTACTGGATTTATAGACCTCATCTGGAATTCTTGAGCACACTTGGACCTATATCAGAACAGTTTGATCAGATCCAGCTCAGTCACAGACCCTTGCATTTCATTTGCATACATACTCATTGCATCATATTGACATTTGCTTATTTGTGTTTCAGGGTATCCATCTTCATTTGGTTCTGGTTTTGACCCCATCTTCAGTTTTGACTTGTCTTCATCAGTCATCTGCTTCAGTTACCACCTGCACCAGCCAATCAGTGCCCCTTTTCTTCAGCTTCAGCATCAGCACCTGTCTCTACTCAGTCTTCAACATCATGGCTCCTAAAAAGAGCAACATCACCTACCACTTCTTCCAACCAGAGTTATCAGACATCAGGAGGATTCAAACCCTGATCACCCCAGACCACATACCTTTGTTCAGGGAGCATTATGGAGATATACTGGACATGGTTATGGATCTGGACCCCTCACAGAGAAGCCTCATCCACACCTGCATTCAGTTTTATGATCCTCCACTGAGATGTTTCACCTTCCAAGACTTTCAGTTGGGCCCCTTATTAGAAGAGTACTCCTCATTAGTTGGTATACCTATCAGGGCTGGAATCCCTTTCAACCCTGAGATGGTCTTTCCTGGTAATGGAGAAGTAGCAAAGGCTTTGCATCTGGAACCGGTTCTGATTGAGCAGCATATGACTTCTAAAGCTGGAATCCCTGGTTTTCATCTGGATTTCTTGATCTCTCAAGCTACCCTTAAAGCTTCTTTAGGAGAGTGGAAAGCTGTTTGTGCTTTGTTGGCCCTAAGTGTATATGGAATTGTGTTGTTTGCAGATGAGCCTCGATTCATTAGCAAGAATGCAATCCATCTGTTCATCCTAAAGAACCCAGTGCCAACTTTATTGGGGGACCTTTACTATTCAGTGCATCAGAGAAATGAAAAGCAGAGGGGGAGATTAGTGAGGTGTTGTGCTCCATTATTCCATACTTGGCTTCTCAGGCATCTACCCAGGACAGATGCATTTCTGAACCCTCATCAGCAGAGCAACTGGGCCAAGAGGCTCACTGTTCTAACTTCAGCAGACATCAGATGGTGCACTCAAAGCACCAAGGGCAGAGATATCATCACCAGCTGTGGGCATTTTCCCAATGTGCCTTTGATAGGAGTTAAGGGAAGTATCAATTACAACCCTCTGTTGTTCAGGAGGCAACTGGGCTATGCACTGGTCCATACTCCTAGGGCACAGGACTTGGTTGAGACCCTCTATTGTGAGAACAAGATCAGTTTGACTGTTGTTAGGCAGGCTGCCTGGGCCTGGGATCATGTTCAAACCAAGGGAGTCACCATTCTGGGGAAGTGTAATAATGTGGCATCAGCACAATATTATGAGTGGTCCCGTGCCAGGGCTCAATTCTCTGGAATGCCCTTTACCATAGAAGATATGCCTGAATCATCTTCAGCACCACCTGCCGCTGTCAGTTTGGAGGAGTTTGAGAGCTTGAAGGAAAGAAATGAGAAGTTAACCCAGGCTTTGCAGAAGACCCTCCGGGAGAGGAGTGAAGGTATGAGGGAGATTGAGAGATTGGAGAAGATGAGAGTAGAGCATCTGACTAAGATTGAGAAGTCTGGGGATTATATCAAAAAGTCTAAAGCTGGTGAACAAATTCTGAAGAATGCTTGCAAAGAAGCCCAGTTCCAAAGAGCAAGGACAGACTTGTATTTGAAAGAGAGCCAAGCCCGGTGGGTCAGGATCACCGAGGCTCGTACCCTGGAAGACAAGAGAGTTCAGGACAAGATGGAGCAACTGGAAGCTAGTGCAAGAGAACAACAAGAAGCCCTGGCAGCAGCCCAGAGAGAGATATCAGAACTGAAGATCAAAGCAGGAGTGAAGAGGTCAAAAGACCAAAGTCAGCACAGGAAACTAACAGCAGCTGTTACGACCCGGAATCTCCTCATCAGGAATCTCACGGAGCGTCCGGCTGATCCTGTGACCGAAGCACTTCTCCAGGAAGTTCGGGAGGATGAGTTTGGTCTTGGTGTTTGACCATTTGTTTGTTGTTGCTTTCATTCCATGTACTTTTATTTTCCTGTAATGTATTTTGACCCCTCCGAGGGTTTGTATTTGTAAACAGACTATGTACCATTTTGCTTTTTGTAATATATGTTCCATCCGAGTTTACTTCAAAAGCAACATCAACAGCATCTTCAAGGGTCTGGAAGGGTCAAAACTGAGTGCCAGGCCGGATACCTTGAAAACAAATAAGCATACTGCATTGCATGCTAACCCTTTGTTTGTTTTGTAGGTTTTTGTTTTATTGCCACTAACTCTGTTGTGATGCTCAGGAACTATTGCTCGGCGCCGGGTATTTCCCCTCAACCGTCTGCACCGTTATCCAACCCGTAACAACCTTCCGGGCCTTCAAATGGATCAGGTACAGCAGGACCTTGCAGAGGTCAGGACTCAAATGGCAAACGAAAGATTGGAAATGAGAACACAGATAGCTCAGCTTATGGAAGTGATGAACAACATGGCTCAGAGCCAGGAAAGATTGAGGGCCATGGTGGAAAGGCAGAATCAAGAAGACCCACATATAGGGACTGCCGGCACCAGCAACAATGAAAGGGTCCAACCTCATGTTACCCCCCCTGTATTTGGACCACACCTCCATCCTGAAATTAATATTCCTGCAAATGTTCAAGGGACTGCCACAGCAGGGAGGGTACTGCAAGAAGACCCTCAAGAGGATCAATTCACGGTAATGGGTGTTGGGGAAGAAGCTTATGATAGAAGATTGGATGAAATAGCTGAGAAGTTGAGGTCCTTAGAATCTCAAAACTCTTTGGGCTTCGACGTTATGGACATGGGTTTGGTAGACGGGGTCAGGATCCCCCATAAGTTCAAGCCTCCTTGTTTCGAAAAGTATAACGGGACTTCATGCCCCCGGACTCATTTACAATCATTTCTGGGGAGGCTGAAGGCCTATACTATGGATGAGAAGCTTTGGATGTTCTATTTCGAGGATAGCTTAACTGGAGCGTCAAGAGAATGGTACTCTCACTTGACAAGGGCAACTATCAGATGCTGGAAGGACCTGGCGGAGGCCTTTATCAGACAGTATCAATACAACTTAGACATGGCACCCAACAGGACCCTCCTAATGGGAATGTCACAGTCTTCAAGGGAGAGTTTCCGAGAATATGCCCAGAGATGGAGGCAATTGGCTGCTGCTGTTCAACCACCTATGTCCGAAAGGGAAATGGCAGATATGTTTATGAACACCCTTCAGGGAACCTATATTGACAGGCTGGCTGCTTTCTCCTCCACTAGCTTTGCGGATGTTGTCATAGCTGGGGAGAGAATTGAGAGCCTGTTGAAAATGGGCAAGATTTCTGATAATGGTGCCAGCTCGTCCAGTAGTACAAGAAAGCCTTTTGCAGGCCCGAGAAGAACTGGCGAGACCAATGCCATCCACACCAACAGGGGCAGGCCCCAATATGCTCAAAGGTCAATAGCAGCAGTCACCATCCCTGCTCCAGCTCATCCACAGCCAGTCTATCAACCTCCTCAGCAAAACTATCAGCCACAACCGCAGTTCCATCAGCAAAATCAGTATCCTCCGAGAAATTACAACAACAGCAACACCAACAACAACAATAACCAGCAAAGGCCATTCCAACAGAGGCCATCTCAAGCTAATAGGGTGATCGATCCGATCCCTATGCCATATGCTACATTGCTGCCACAACTCCTGAAACTCAACCTAGTTGAGCTAAGGACGTTGGCACCTCCAGATCCCAACAGTCTACCCAGGAATTATGATTCCAACGCCAGATGTGCCTTCCATTCAAACGCACCTGGCCACAGTACAGAAAAGTGCAGAGCTCTGCATATGAAGGTACAAGACCTGGTAGACTCAAAAGCTCTGAATTTTGCACCACCACCCAATGTCAACAAAAATCCTATGCCAAACCATGGTGGTCCCCGAATTAACGCTATTGAAGAAGACAAACCGTCTTATTTAATAACCAGTGTGGGGCAGATCCGGACACCGTTGGTAGAAATCAAGACTCAACTCCTGGAATGTCAAATGTTCCCGGGGTGTGAGTTGGGGTGTGCTTACTGCAATATCTCAGTAAATGGGTGCGATAACCTGAGGAATGGCCTAGATGGTCTTATTCAGAATGGCCAGCTTCAGATCACCACATCATTTCCAACAAATCCAGCAATATCATCAGCAACGGTTTCAGAACCTCCTACAACTGCAGCAACCATTGTTCCTGACAATTCTTCGGTTTCATCAACAAGTACTTCATCTATCATCTCAACTGATCAGTTTTCAACAAATTTTTCTGCTACAACTTCAGCTTCACTCCACTTCGAGGCTTCTACAACGACAACATCCATTCTTCCACCATTGTCTCCTACAACTCCTGCAACAAATCATGAAGACGTCTCGACTGTCACAATATTTTTTGATCCTGAGAACAACTCTGCCTACAACTCGGAAGGTGCTGCTCCCATCAGAGCACCAGTCACAATTTATTATGATCCGCAGACTATTACAGTTCCTTCAACAGCTGCAGTCAGTCCAGTCACTGTCACGGTGCCTGGACCAATACCATATGAAAGCAATAGGGCCATCCCTTGGCATTACGGCTCTGACGTGTACTGCGAAGGAAAAAGAATCACTCTTGAAACATCAACACCTGCACCACAAGTAGACAATGTGGGAGGAGGCGGAGGCTTCACTCGAAGCAGACGTCTTTTCGCCCCACAAATCCAGAAACCCACTGCCGAAGCAGAAGCTGCTGCCAAGGCAAAAGGAAAGAGCCCTGTGCAGGAAGATCAGACTGTTAAAGAAGCCTTGAAAACACCCTTCGATCAAGAGGTTGATGAGTTCATGCAAATCATCAAAAAGAGTGATTATAAGATAGTGGATCAGCTTCATCAGACGCCTTCCAAGATCTCGATCCTATCATTGCTTATGTGCTCCGAAGCCCATCGGAATGCACTACTCAAAGTCTTGCACGCAGCTTACGTGCCTGAAGAGATCACTGTCAATCAACTGGAAGCAGTAGTGGGAAATGTTAATGCTAGTCACGGATTAGGGTTCACCAATACTGATTTGACAACGGAAGGCCGCAACCACAACAAAGCCTTGCACATAACCATGGAATGCAAAGGTGCTGTCCTTTCCCATGTGCTGGTAGACACGGGGTCATCCCTTAATGTCCTACCTAAAAAGGCTTTGGTGAAGCTAGAGTACGACGGATTGGCATTGAGACCCAGCAACCTGGTGGTAAGAGCTTTTGATGGCTCAAAGAGATCGGTTCTGGGAGAGATTGAGCTGCCCGTAACGATTGGCCCGCAGACTTTCACAACTATCTTCTACGTGATGGATATACAGCCCGCCTACAGCTGTTTATTGGGTAGGCCATGGATTCACGCCGCTGGCGCCGTGACCTCCACCCTTCACCAGAAGTTAAAATATGAGTGGGAGGGTCAGATCGTTACAATCTGTGGAGAAGAGGATATATTTGTTAGCCATCTGGCTACTTATAAGTATATTGAAATGGATGGGGAGATCCATGAAACAATGAGCCAAGGATTTGAAGCCTTGAATGTGAATGAAGCATCTGCTGTATCTGGGACCTCCATGTCATCTTACCAACAAGCCCGGAAGGTTGTTGAGGAAGGAACTGCCCTAGGCTGGGGCAAAGTGTTAGCTGTGGAGGAGAAGAAAGACAAATTTGGGTTGGGTTACAGACCAACTCAACAAGATCAAGCAGAGGCTGCTGGAGAGCCTGGTTTTGTCAGTGGGGGGATGCTTACCCCCGATGCTATCAACTGTCTGGAAGACGAGCTGGAAGAGGAGCGCAACCTGGAGAATTGGATTCGTCCGAAGGTCCCGGGGAGCAGTGTCTCGAACTGGTCTTCCCAGGAAATTATAAGAGTTACTCATGCAGAGTAATTATTATTTCCTGTACTTTTATAGCATGCATCAAAGTCTTGCATCTTGCCCAAGATGACAAGACTCATTTTGTAATCGGGCCATCTGTGCTTTTTGTGCAAACAAGATTAATCAATGAAATATCAGACATCTTTTTGCAAACGAGTCTTTTTTCTTTTCGTTCACTGTTTTTCTATTTTTTTTCTTTTTGTACAAAAAATAAATGGCGGTGTTTTCAAAATGATAACTTTTTTCCACTTTTTCTAAAGCAAGATTAAAATCAATCACTAAAATGAACAAACTGAACCCTTGCAGAGAGTGCCTTCCAGACAGCACCGACAACAGCACGGCTATAACCTCGTATGACTTTGACAATCCGATCAATCAAGCTGATGAAGGGGAATATGAGCTTCCTGAAGAGCTAGCCAGGTTGCTGAGACAAGAGGAAAAGGTTATCACTCCTCACCAGGAGGAGATTGAAGTGATTAATCTTGGTACAGATGAAGACGTGAAAGAGGTTAAAATCGGGGCCTGCCTGCAAGACTCAGTGAAGAGACAACTGATTGACCTGCTTCAAGAGTATGTAGACGTGTTTGCTTGGTCTTACCAAGATATGCCAGGGTTGGATACCGATATTGTCGTGCACAAGCTGCCTTTGAGAGAAGAATGCCCGCCAGTTAAACAGAAACTGCGCCGTACTCGTCCAGACATGGCAATGAAAATCAGGGAAGAGGTACAGAAGCAATGGGACGCCGGGTTCCTTGCTGTGACTAGCTACCCACCGTGGGTTGCTAACATAGTACCTGTGCCTAAGAAAGACGGCAAATTAAGAATGTGTGTTGATTACCGGGATCTGAACAGAGCCAGCCCGAAAGATGATTTTCCATTACCTCACATCGACGTATTGGTAGATAATACGGCTCAGTTCTCGGTATTCTCCTTCATGGACGGATTTTCAGGATACAACCAGATCAAAATGTCACCTGAAGACATGGAGAAGACAACCTTCATCACACCCTGGGGCACGTTTTGCTACAAGGTAATGCCATTTGGGCTCAAGAATGCTGGTGCCACATATCAACGGGCTATGGTGACATTATTCCACGATATGATCCATAAAGAAATAGAGTGTTATGTGGATGACATGATTGCCAAGTCCTTTACTGAAGAAGATCATCTGGTAAATCTGCTAAAGCTGTTCAAGCGTCTGAGGAAATACCAACTGAAGTTGAACCCCAACAAATGCACATTCGGGGTGCGATCCGGTAAGTTGTTGGGATTTATTGTAAGCGAGAAAGGGATTGAAGTTGACCCTGACAAGGTCAAAGCCATCCAAGAGATGCCTGCACCGAAAACTGAGAAAGAAGTTCGAGGGTTCTTAGGTCGATTGAACTACATTTCAAGGTTCATATCTCACCTTACAGCAACCTGTGAACCCTTGTTCAAGCTATTAAGAAAAGAACAAACGGTCAGGTGGAACGAAGATTGCCAGAAGGCTTTTGACAAGATCAAGGAATACTTACAAGAGCCTCCAATCCTTATGCCGCCAGTTGAAGGAAGACCTCTAATAATGTACTTGACAGTATTAGAAGAGTCAATGGGGTGTGTGCTGGGCCAGCATGACGAGTCTGGTCGAAAAGAGTATGCAATATACTACCTGAGCAAAAAGTTTACCGACTGTGAACAACGTTATTCGCTGCTCGAGAAAACTTGCTGTGCTTTAGCGTGGGCTGCTCGCCGACTAAGACAGTATATGTTGACCCACACTACTTTGTTGATCTCAAAGATGGATCCAGTCAAGTACATTTTCGAGAAGCCAGCTCTTACCGGACGGGTTGCAAGATGGCAAATGATTCTCACAGAATATGACATACAGTACACATCTCAGAAGGCCATCAAGGGCAGTGTATTGTCTGAATATCTTGCTGAGCAACCCATTGATGACTACCAGCCTATGAGATTTGACTTCCCTGATGAAGACATCATGTTCATTAAAGCAAAAGATCATGAAGAGCCTATTCACACTGAAGGGCCTGACCCAAAAGGAGGATGGACTATGATGTTCGACGGGGCTGTTAACATGAATGGTCGTGGTGTTGGTGCAGTACTCATTACACCAAAAGGAGTTCACATGCCTTTCTCGGCAAAACTCACTTTCAACTGCACTAACAACGAGGCTGAATACGAAGCTTGTATTATGGGTCTGGAGGAAGCCATTGACCTCAGGATCAAGACATTGACCGTATTCGGAGATTCAGCTTTGGTAATCAATCAAACCAACGGCAAATGGTACACACACCAGGATCATCTGATACCTTACAGGGATTATACAAGGAGGTTATTGACTTTCTTCACAACAGTCAAGCTTGAGTATATCCCTCGGGACGAGAATCAGTTTGCAGATGCTCTGGCTACCATTTCGTCCATGATCAAAGTTCAAGCTGCTAACTTCGTACCTCAGATTTCAGTGTCCAGACTTGATAGACCAGCATATGTGTTCGCAGCAGATGTTGTTAAGGATGATAAGCCTTGGTTCCATGACATTAAATGCTTCTTGGAGGATCAAACATACCCACCTGGGGCATCTTCCAATGATAAGAAGACTTTGAGAAGGCTTGCTGGTAGTTTCTTTCTGAACACTGATGGTTCTTTATACAAAAGGAACTTTGATATGGTACTCCTCAGATGTGTTGATAAGACAGAAGCAGATTTGTTGATGCATGAAGTGCACGAGGGATCCTTTGGTACCCATGCTGGAGAGCATGCCATGGCTAAAAAGTTGTTAAGATCAGGCTATTACTGGATCACAATGGATGCTGACTGTTGTGCCTATGCCAGAAAATGCCATAAATGCTAGATTTATGCAGATAAGGTGCATGTGCCTCCCAATCCTTTGAACATCATGTCTTCACCATGGCCCTTTGCCATGTGGGGCATTGACATGATTGGCAAGATTGAACCGACTGCTTCGAACGGCCACAGATTCATCCTAGTCGCCATCGACTATTTCACCAAGTGGGTTGAAGCAGCCTCATATGCAAACGTCACAAGACAAGTGGTAGCCAGATTTCTGAAGAGAGATATCATCTGTCGATATGGAGTGCCTGAGCGAATCATTACTGATAATGGTTCCAATCTAAACAACAAAATGATGGCTGAGTTATGCCGGGACTTCAAGATCCAACATCACAACTCTTCTCCTTACAGGCCAAAGATGAACGGCGCTGTTGAGGCAGCAAATAAGAACATCAAGAAGATTGTGCAGAAGATGGTAGTCACTTACAGAGACTGGCATGAAATGCTACCGTTTGCCTTGCATGGGTACCGCACGTCAATCAGAACATCCACTGGGGCAACGCCGTATCAGCTTGTGTATGGTATGGAAGCAGTCCTACCTGTTGAAGTTGAATTACCCTCCCTACGGGTACTAATGGATGTCAAGCTGAGTGAAGCAGAATGGGTTCGGGCCCGATACGAACAATTGAGTCTGATCGAAGAAAAGAGATTGGCTGCAATCTGTCATGGGCAGTTATATCAGAAGAGAATGAAGAAAGCCTTCGATCGGAAAGTCAGACACCGAGAGTACCAAATGGGAGATCTTGTGCTGAAAAGAATCCTTCCTCCTCATACAGACCACATGGGCAAATGGACTCCAAACTATGAAGGACCATTCGTGGTAAAGAAAGTTTTCTCTGGTGGAGCACTGATGCTCAGCACCATGGATGGTGAAGATTTCCCATCCCCTGTGAATTCAGATGCAGTTAAAAAATACTTCGCATAAAAATGACCCGCTGGACACAAAAACAGAATGTAAGTCCAGGCAAAATAGGGCATCCCGGCGAGTCAAAAACAGAATAAAAGACTCGGGCAAAAATAAGGGAAATAAATGAAAAAATGTACACCCGCTGAGTTGAAAAGCCGCATTGGACAACTCAGGCAAAAATGGGTATCCCGATGGATTGAAAACCCGAAAGGGCGATCCATGCAAAATAAGGGAATAAGCGAACAACTGCATTCTGAATTCGTCTGTATCACTTGCAACTTGGAAAGCTCCAACAAAATCAAGCTTCAATCAGAATCAGCCTTTTTCAGAAAGCAAGACGAGAAGAACGTCATTGTCATACGAGTCATAGCAGAAGAGGAAGCTCCTTAAAGCGTTGTCAACACCGCCAGCATTTTGTTTCTCAATTTATAAAAATCTCCTCATTTCAGGAGATATGTTTCTTTGACTGTATCTCGCCAATTCAGGGCATATGAATTAATAAAATCAGATTTTCAGTCATGTCTCGTTCTATACATTTTATTTGCAAAAAAATGTCTGATGTCTTAAAAGAAAAAAAACTGATTGCATAAGTACAGATGTTTTTCTCTAAGAAAATAAAGAAACATGCTTGCAGGGAATATACTTACTCTCGGAAGTGTCTAAGCTCCTATGACGGAATCCAGTAAAGGATACCTCGGGATCGTTTGCGCGTTTCTTTATCTCTGCAGGATTGCAGGTATCCAGAGCACAACTTAGGGCATGAAAGCTTCACCCTCAGCAAGCTGGCAAATCATTATCAACTCGGTCTATCTTCCATGTGGCGCTGGAAGGTGCCCATTTCCCCAGCGAAGTTGCCAAATCAACATACACTCAATCTCAGCATCTGAAATGCTCTATCCCCAGCTGAGTTGCCTCTCATTACTCTCCCCGGCTGAGTGGCCAACAACTCTCCCAGCCGTAGCACCAATCATTTTCCCTCAGCAAAATGCAGGAATCAGGGAATCATCTCCCCACAAGATCCTCAGCCTCCATCCAGAAGAGCAACGCACGAAAGAATCACAACAGAGTGAAGAAAGCTTCTACAACCCCCAGCTGGGTCCCTCATTACAAGGACGTGTCAATCAGTGACCCGTATCCCCAAGCAAATATCATCTTATTAGATCTACCAATGATCTCATCCCCAGCTGGGAGGTCCATTTCAAACAGATCAGCCAGAGATCTTCGCAGCAACGGGATCCGAATCCCGGTTTGATATCTTTGCATAATCATGGCATTTGCATCATATTATCCCCTCAGAGCGTAGCATTCCGTCTAATACGGAGCATTACGGCAAAAGTCAAACGCATAGCATAATCATAAGCCACGTTCTGAATTAACACTTGTGAATAATAGCAGTTCATCAACATACAGAAGAAAAATCCCCACCAGAGTTACCAGCAAGGGCAGTTGCCTCACAAATCATCAAACACCAGTATATACACCTTTTGGCACCCGTCCGTGCCATCTTTCCCCAGTAAAGTCGCCTGAACACTCTTTACAAACAAATCACCCATATCACGGATACTTCATGACACCCGTCCGTGTCACATCACCAGCAGAAAGCCGAAGACACCCTCTTTGCACTCACACATACTTATATATACACTTTCTTGACACCCGTCCGTGTCATATCCCCAACGCAGTCGCTTATATACTTGTTGATATCACACTTTTCTCCTTCTGACACTCGTCCGTGTCACCCTCCTCAGCAGTTAAACACCATCTATACAACACTCGCTCTCATACAGATACTCGTCCGTATCTTGTACATACCAATTATATACCCACAGATCCAACAGTAGTTGTTGTTCTTTGTTAACCAGTTGGTGCTCGCCCGTACCATCATCTCAGAACATTGCGTCTAATGTTTGTTTCTACATGATACTCGTCCGTATCATACTCTTAAGGATGCTCGTCCGCATCTTTAATCCATACACTGTGTCAAACACTTTTGTCTTCTTGAATATAGACACTCGTCTGTGTCTACTATTCCTCAGAAGAGTCCCTTCAGATTCAACACTCGTACGTGTTCTCTGTTAACCAGTTGATACTCGTCCGTATCATCATCTCTGAACATGTGTCAGTTTGTTTCTACCAAATACTCGTTCGTATCGTAGTCTTAGGGATGCTCGTCCGCATCTTTAATCTATATACAACATCTGAACACGTATACTTTCTTTTCTTGGTTGTGAACGCTCGTCCGTGTTCACTATATCCCCAGTAGATCGCCAACAAAGCATTTTTCCTTTTTATCTAACACTCGTCCTGTGTTATGATAACCCTGAGAGCAGCCGTACCCTGCTAGGTGGTCGTCCTCCACCTCTTGATGGTCGTCCTCCATCATGCTCATCCGATGGCCGTCCCCATCGTTGATTTTTAGCAGTCGTCCCCTGCTAGGTGGTCGTCCTCCACCTTTTGATGATCGTCCTTCATCATTTTATCCAATGGCCGTCCCCCATTGTTGACTTTGGTTATCTGGCATTCGTCCTATGTCATGATAAACCTTGAGAGCAGCCGTACCCTGCTGAGTGGTCGTCCTCCACTTCTTGATGGTCGTCCTCCATCATGCTCGTCCGATGGCCGTCCCCATCGTTGACCTTTTCCATCCGATGGCCGTCCCCATCGTTGATTTTCGGCAGCCGTACCCTGCCAGGTGGTCGTCCTCCACCTTTGATGGCCGTCCCCATCATATTTCTTTTATTCCCCAAAAGAGCAGCCGTCCCCTGCTAGGTGATCGTCCTTCACCTTTGATGGCCGTACCCCATCATCTGTTTATTTCATTTATTCTTTAACCCGATGTCCGTCCCCGTCGTGGTCCCTTTTCTTTTTCAACCCGATGGCCGTCCCCATCGTCGTTTGCTTTGCTTTGTGAACTTGATGGCCGTCCCCATCATATTTCATTGATCCCCAGAGAATCTTACAGCTTTATCGTGATGGCCGTCCCCATCATAATTTTATTTCTCCCCAGCTAGTCGGCCGTCCCCGTCTTAGCTTTACCTTTGATCCCCAGCATGTCGGCCGTCCCCGTCATTGTTTTATTTCCTACACTTTTTCCAGTATGTCGGCCGTCCCCGTCATTGCTCTTTACCCAGCAGTCGTCCTCTGCTCGACGGTCGTCCTCCGTCGCCCGCACCTTACAATATACTTTATTTTCCTTTACAATCTATATCCCTTTTCTTCTTCATTTCTGTGAGTGCAAATTTTGGACTGTCTTTGGTATTCAACCACAAGTTATCTTGTTTGCCTGTTAAGCCGTCGCTTACATCCTGCACAGCTAACTCATGTTTGAATAGGGGCAGCTGTAAACACCCCAAATTTTCCCTCACCCATTTACACCATGGCTTGTGATCATTTCATATGCATAAACACAATCATATCATCTCATATCTCATTTTTTATTCACTGCATAGATTCAAAGTCATCTGCACCTAGGGTTTGTGATCTGAGCAACCCAAGGGCTTCTTGAGCCACTCCAAAGGCCACCAATCATTTCAAAGGGATCCATGTGTGTTCAAGTATCATATTACATCCTCTCAAAGTCAAGATTTCAAAAGAATCACAAGAACTAGGGTTTGAATGGATGCAGAGCCAAGTTTGACTGCACAGTTGACCTAGAATTAGGGTTTTGGTTTCAGAGGCCACAACCCCAAATTTTTTGGTCATTCTTGTTTCCATTGGTCTCTATATGGTATAGGGAGTGTACATATCAATTTTCATGAAGAAATTCCTTGGGGAAGTCATCTGATCAAGAGTTGACTTTCTGGACAAGTTAGTGCAAAATCAGGGTATCTGAGGCCCCCAATGACCCAACCAATGGGTGATCTTCATCATTTTGAGTGTATATGATCTTTATTTGATCATGGAAGAAGGTTGAAGTTCATAAAAATCAAGAATTTGGAAGTTTTGCAAATGTTGACTTTTTGGGCATAGTTGACTTTTCAAGAATGCATCATTTTAGGTCATTTTTCAAGCCATGATTCTTGATCCAAAAATGCTTCAAATGAAAAAACTTTGGTCATGAAAGTTGTAGATCTCATCTTTCCCTTTTCAAAAAGTACAAGAACATGATCAAACTCTTCTTGGATCAAAAGTTATGGCATGACAAAGATGGCTAAAATCATTGATTTTCAAGGCATGCCTCAAATGGAAATTTTGCAAGATCATGAACCAATGCCTCTTGTGACCTCTAGCTCACTTCAAACCAGTATGCAAACATCACATAGACACTAAAGATCAGATTTGGACTAAGAATCCCCCATGTTTATGGTTTGTGTAGCAAAATAGTCACATGTGAACCAAAAGCCACAACTTGCAAAAACTCATGATCATGCTTCCTACAACTTGCTGCATTGGTTACTGCACTTTGCTAGCCTCTCACCTCATCTTGCTGCACCAGAGCCATGCTTGTACTTGCCTAGATCATGAGCCATACCTCTCTTACACCAAATTTGACTTTTGAGCAAAAGCAAACTTACCAATCACCATAGGCCAGGTCACATCATCTGACCTATATGATTATAATACAATATCCCTTGGCAAGCCATTCTATACATCTAGCAAGGCTGAAACTCTCTCATGGAGGATATACACAAAAACACCTCATTTTGCATATTCCTTCGAATCTGCCTCCACAGCCACAAAACACTAAAGCCAACTTCACCATTCAACTCACCTTGCTCCATAGACCACAAAGCACCAAGAACACAAGCCTGGAACAACCAGAATACTCCATAGCCATTTCTCACCTCAGCCTGCATTTCTCTTCGAAACTCTCACCACAGCTTGCAAACACCTAAACAAACTTTGCAAAGCTTCTCCATTCACCCTCAGGATCACAAACAACCCCTTTCCATGGCCTGAAACTGCTTAATACCCCATAGCCATTTCTGACTGAGTTGAAGCAGGAGCTTTCGAAACTCATTATCCAGCCAACTTAAACTCTCATTGAGCATTCAAACATCATCTGGGGATCAAGTGGAGTAGATTGCACAAGGAGAAGCGGCCAGAAAGTCCTCAAGTTGAAAGCTCCAAATCTCAGGTAGCTCGAAAATTATTTTTCCAGAAATCATTTCTTTTGCTCCAAACCTGTTCTATGTGATTCACTGATTATCCTGATGTTCTTAGTTTTTGAAATGGCTTTGATTTGAACATTTAATTTGTCTCTGAAGCTTGCGTGCCCTAGTTTTTATTTCTTTCGATTCAGTTTGTTTAGGAAGAAGAAATTTGTTTTGAGAGAGGGGTTTGATTCGTGAGAGGTTGGAGATCATTTCCCAGTTCTTAGTTTTCATTTTGGATACGATTTGAGGGGTTTGGGGATTTCTCAGGTGAGATGCTGGCCGGAGAAGACGACCGGAAGTCTTCTCCGGCCACCTGAAAGTGATTTGTGCCCTAATTGCGTAATTAACTCCATTTTGAATTTTGGCCGTAGATGGCCTTTGACTTGTTGACTTCCCTCCCTTTTGGATGGCCCAGATCCTTTTCATTAGCCCTAATCTCTCTCATTAGTTTAATTAATCTTTAATTAAGTTAATTAATTCAGGAGCCATCTGGGCCCTTCATTCACGCGCCAGTCAACACATTTAAACTCAGGCTCCATCCTGGCCCTCCATCTAGCTTACTTTCTATTTTATTTGATTTTTAAATCATTTCATTTCATTAAACTTGCATAATTATTTTAAAATAGTTAAAAATTCTTAAAAATTATGAAACTTTTTCCTAAAAGTTTATTTAATTTTTAAGACACAAAAATATTTTTATTTTATTTTTTATCATTAAAAAAGTATTTTTAAATGTTTAAAAGATTATTTTTAATTGATTAATGAAAATTAATTTATTAAAAATACTTTTAAGTACCTAAAAATCACCAAAAAATTCATGAAATGTTCTGAGACATTTAGAAACATTGTCCAACCTTCAAACCAAATTTCTTTTTTGATCTTGATGCATTTTGAGAATTTTCCATTGAATTAAATCATTTTTTGTGCATTATTTTGATCATAAGTTCAAAAAATCATTTCTGCCTATTTGAGAAGAGTTGGACATTGGTTCTTTTTGCTTTGTTTTGTGTTTGGCATGTAGTTTCTAGGGTAAAATGGCCATGTTTTGATCTTGCATTTTCAATTTGTTTGGCATTTCTTTTGTTTAGGAACCCTAAAAACCCTAATAACTTAGAAAAAATCATAACTTGAATTTGGTTAGGAGTTGAGACCTCTCCTTTGGGCAGTGGGTTGGTATAGGATTAGGGGTCCTTTGAGTGCATTTTCAATTTTTTATAATGTTGTTTGCTTCTGATTTTGGTTTTTGTTTGATGTATTGTTCATAAACCCTAATTTGGGCTTCCATATGCATCCATCTTGCATTTCCTCGCATAACATGACTTGCCATGACATTCCATGCCTCCATTTGATTCATTTAACATCATAAGACATATTGAAAGCATGTTTGATCATTGCATCTTGCATTTGTCATGTTGTATGCCATGTGCCTTCCATAACTTTTCATGTATGTTCTTGGTTCTTAACTTGCTCCATTTGCATCCATAAGCTTGTATGATCATCTCCATTTGTTGTCTCATGTTTGTATCACTTCATAGCATCATTATCATCATAAACATGCTTCTGGTTTTGATTTACTTCATACCATTCCATCCCATTTTGCATTGCATTGCATTTCTTTTCTAACCTTTCAGGTGGTAAGTGTTTTTGAGAAGTGAATTTGCCTTCACTTCTCATACTTTCTTCTCATCTCTCTCTTGCATCCTTGCTGCATTTTGATATGTGTTTGAGATTGAGCTTGCTCATTCTTCTTCTTCTCACTTTCTGTCTCCAAGTGACTTGACTTCTTAAATGAAGCAAGTTACTTTGCTTCTCTTGATCCTGTTCATCTGCTTCCTGGTGGTTCTCTTTGAAGATTGCTCTTGAAAACCTCACAAACCTTAGGAACAACCAAGCATGACAATGATTAGGGTTTTGATTAGTCTCCCCTCTTAGTCTTACCTTTGTGTCTCTTTTGAGTCTTCTCTTCTCATCTCATAATCAGGGATTAAACCCTAAAGGCTTTAAGGCTTTGTGATTAAGCTTATGCCTGCATCCTTCTCTTAGGATGGAGTGTATAACTTTAATCCTAAGTGTTAAACCCTTAATGTGTTTAAATCTCTTAATCAATTCACTTAATAATCATCAAGACATCACACTTGTAACTTGGG
Organism: Lathyrus aphaca; assembly: GCA_963966055.1. Lineage (NCBI taxonomy): Eukaryota > Viridiplantae > Streptophyta > Magnoliopsida > Fabales > Fabaceae > Lathyrus > Lathyrus aphaca. Next base: position 321,841,524 of record OZ014525.1, read on the forward strand.
CCTTGCATCAGGGTTCTAATTCTTCCTTAATTGGTTAAGAAGGACTAACCCTAGTGTTAATGGACAAGTCCCCCTCAAGCTGTCTTACCAATCATAAAAATCACTTCATCATCATACCATTAAATAAAATCCACTTAATCAAAGGCTTGTTTTGTCATGAGCTTAATCCCTAATCATGGATTAAGTTGAGGAGCTTTCCTCAGCTTAAACACTCTCATCTATTATCCTTCTCTCAGGATGGTGTAATGAGTCTGTTTAATCCTTGATTATGGCTTAACCTCATTACTCAACACTAAACAAAAACACCAAAAACATTCAAGTAATCACAAGTAGGTTGATGATCTTAATCCTATACCAAAGGTGATTAAGTGTGAGAATCTGACTTCACACTTAAGGTATTCTCATTACCCCCTAATCAGAGGGAAGATGTGGTGAGTTTACTAACCCATTGGTTTAGGCTTAAACTCATTAACTTATGACAAACTCTCAAAAGCAATAAAAGACTGAAAACACAAAAACAAACAATAATCGTCTCCTTCGGGATTCTTTTCTCATCACCTTCACTCATAAACGAGAACTCGCTTCTTCCGTCTAATGCAAGACAGTTTGCACCTGAGCCAGACAGGTCATACACTTGAGCATAGACAAGCAAGCAGTTCATCAGTCAATTCACCTTTCAGTCTCTTTGGGTCGAACTACGGTGTTCTGACTTCCTCATTGCACGAGAGGATACGTAGGCATAACTTAACAGTTATCGAACAAAAGTCTCTGTACATTCCCCCTCCTTTCAGCATTATTCTTAGCCTCATGATCTTGAGCATCTCACTCCTTTCTTACACTGACACTTTCTTATTACACTTCACTTCTTTTACACTGACACCTGTACATTCTTTTCCAGCTATTCCATACACAAATTGCACTGACACTACCCCTTTAAAACACAAATCTTTTAAGCGTGGATCCCGTCGAGTACGACGGACAATCTGGGTGCTAATACCTTCCCAGGTTGTAACCAACCCCCTTTCTCAGTCTCTCTGGTTCGCAACCCGTCTTATCCATGTCTTTCTAGGTCTATGCAGCATTACCTTTCCTCCGGGATAAAAATGCCTAGCTGGCGACTCTATTCATCTCCAGTGAGTTCACGGCTGTGTGTTCTCACTGTTCCCTTCGCCGACCGTTCGCGTCTGTACCCCTTTTGACCCGGTGTCATTTGGTGGGAGCGACACATTGCTCGCAGAAGAGTGTTCCCTGTCAACAGAATACACCGGTACCCGACGCGAAACAATCTTCTGGGGCTCCAGATGGATCAAGTACAACAAGACTTGAATGAAGTGAGGACCCAAATGGCAAATGAGAGGGTTGAGATGAGGAATCAGATGACCCAATTCATGACTGTAATGACTGGCTTAGCTCAAAGTCAGGAAAGACTAAGGGAGTTGGTTGAAAGGCAGACTCCTGATGAACACCATTCAGGTACGGGAGGTACCAGTAAAAACGATCACGGGCAGCCTCGCACTGATCCACCAGAGTTTGGGCCTCATCTAAACCCAAAAGTTAATGTCATAAGGAATACTCAGGGTAACACTACTGGAGGTAGGAACTTGCAAGAGGATCCTCAAGAAGAGCAATTCACAGTTGTTGGGGCTGGGGACGAAGTTTACGACCGTAGGCTAGATGAGATTGCAGAGAAGCTGAGGTCTCTTGAATCCCAAAATTCCCTAGGCTTTGATGTAATGGACATGGGACTGGTGGAAGGGGTGAGAATTCCTCACAAGTTCAAACCCCCGTGTTTTGAAAGATATAATGGCATATCCTGCCCACGCACCCACCTTCAATAATTCTTGGGAAGGTTAAAAGCATACACCATGGACGAAAAGCTGTGGATGTTCTACTTCAAGGATAGTCTAACTGGGGCATCCCGAGAATGGTATTCCCACCTGACTAGAGCCACAGTAAGAAACTGGAAAGACTTGGCTGAAGCTTTTATCCGTCAGTATCAGTACAAGTTGGACATGGCTCCAAACAGGACCCTTCTAATGGGAATATCTCAATCTTCCCGTGAGAGCTTCAGAGAATATGCCCAAAGGTGGAGGCAACTTGCTGCTGCAGTTCAACCTTCCATGTCTGAGAGAGAAATGGCTGACATGTTCATGAATACTCTTCAAGGAACATACATTGACAGATTGGTTGCATTCTCTTCCACCAGCTTTGCAGATGTGGTGATAGTTGGCGAAAGAATATAGAGCTTATTGAAGATGGGAAAGATCTCCGATAACGGTGCCAGTTCAAGCAATACAAGAAAACCATTTGCTAGGCCCCGTAGATCTGGTGAGACCAACTCTATACACATGGGAAGAGGGAGACCCCAGTACATGCCCAGAACAGTTGCTGCTGTTACTATCCCTGCTCCACCTCCTCAGTATGCTCAACAACCCCAACACTTTCCGCAACAACAAAAATTTCCGCAACAGAGATCATACAACAATAACAACAACAATCAACATCAACGCCCATTTCAACAGCGGCCATCTCAGGTCAACCGGGTGATTGACCCCATTCCTATGCCATATGCTACACTGCTGCCACAACTCCTGAAGCTCAATCTGGTTGAGTTGAGGACATTGGCTCCACCTGATCCTCAAAAACTTCCAAGGAACTATGATGTTAGCGCTAGGTGTGCTTTCCATTCCAACGCACCTGGTCATTCTATAGAGAAATGTAAAGCCCTACATATGAAGGTTCGGGATCTGGTAGATTCAAAAGCCCTGAACTTTGCACCTCCTCCCAATGTGATGAAGAATCCTATGCCAAGCCACAGTGGGCCAAGGATTAATGCTGTAGAGGTTGGTTCACCCACAAGTTTAATAGAAGATATTACATGTATTCAAACACCTCTGGCCGAGGTTAAAGCCCAGCTTTTAAAGTGCCAAGTGTTTCCAGGTTGTGAGGCCTGTTGCGAATCATGCAAACTTTCTGAGAATGGGTGTGCCAGCTTGAGGAAAGGTATCAATGATTTGATCAAGGAAGGCATTCTGCAAATTTCAACCACAGTTTCTACAACACCAGCAACCCTTGTATCAACAACAAGTGAATCTTCTACAATATCAACAACCATCTGTCCAAGGGTTTCTACTACAACTGCAACAACCATTGTTCCAAATGATTCAACTACAACTTCAACAATCATTCCATCTGTCACTTCAACATACAACAATTCATTTGCACCAGCTACTACAACTTTAACAACCAATAATGATGTTTCCACTGTCACAATTTACTATGACCCGACAATGGTCCCGAATTCCAACAACTTTCAACCTCAACAACAGTCTCAACAAAGCTTCAGTTCACCTTCACCTACACTAGCCAGAGGTCCTGTAACAATCTTTTATGATCCACAAACCATTATAGTCCCAACAACAGCTACAGTAAGCCCAGTCACCATCACGGTGCCCGGGCCGATCCCATATGATAAAGACAGTGTTATACCATGGCATTATGGTACTGATCTATACTGCAATGGAGAGAAAGTCCTTCTTGATTCTCCAGTTCTCATTCCCTAAGTGGACAATGTTGGGGGAGGTGAAGGCTTCACCCGAAGCGGACGTCTCTTTGCATCACAAGTCCCTAGGACTAATTCAGAGGCAGAGGCTGTTGCCAGAGCCAAAGGGAAGAGTGTGATACCGGAAGAATCCGCGCCAAAGGAAACTCAGAAGTCATCCTTCGATCAAGATGTGGATGAGTTTATGAGAATCATCTAAAGAAGTGACTATAAGGTTGTGGACCAGCTCCACCAGACTCCTTCAAAGATCTCAATCCTATCATTATTGTTGTGTTCCGAAGCCCATCGGGATGCACTTCTCAAAGTTCTGCACGCTGCCTACGTGCCAGAAGAGATCACTGTAAATCAGCTGGAAACAGTGGTATCAAATGTCAACACTAGCCATGGGCTAGGGTTCACTGATACTGATTTAACTTCAGAAGGACGTCTCCACAATAAAGCTTTGCATATAACTTTGGAGTGCAAATGAGCTGTCTTATCTCATGTGCTTGTATACACTGGGTCCTCACTCAATGTCTTACCCAAGAAAGCCCTTGTCAAGCTAGATTATGATGGGATAGCTCTCCGGCCAAGTAACCTTGTGGTCCGGGTTTTTGATAGCTCTAAAAGGTCTGTTCTGGGAGAGGTGGAGTTACCAGTGATAATCGGTCCACAAGTCTTCAAGACCATTTTCTACGTGATGGATGTCGCTCCCCGGATTTCCATCCTGGTACAAACGCGAAAGTGGCGTAGAAAAGAATAGAGTCGCCAGCCAGACATCTTTATCCCGGAGAGACGGGAATGGTAATGCTGCACAAACCAGAAGAAAGAAGAGGAAGGACACGGGTCCTACGAACCAAAGATACTGAGTTGAGGAGTCTGTTACGACCTGGGAAGGTATTAGCACCCAGATCATCCGCCGTACCCGACGGGATCCACGCTTGCAAAGAAACTGTTTCAAAGGGTGAAGAAATGAAAGCTGCTGCAAAGAAATTGAACTGAACTGGATAAAAGAAACGAAAAGGGAACTGAAAAAAGAAATGAAAAGGAAAAAATGTAGGGAAAATAAAGATTGTGCTCGAACGGGCCCTACCCCGCTGCCTACGTACCTCATCAGGATAATGAGGATCAGAGACGCCGTAGTTCCCCTAACTAGGGGTAGAAAAGAAATTTCATGTGAATTAAGGCTTGAATTGCCTATGTCAATGCTCAGGTGTTGCAGGCTCGGACGACGAGTGCGTAACCGTCTTGCAAAGTGACAAGTAGGAGCAAGTTCGCGTACGGAGCGAAGGAGATGAGAAAGGAATTCCCGAAGGAAAGACGCTTATTGTTTGTTTGTGTTTTTTAGAAGCTTTTTATGAGTGTGTCACAAAGAATTGAACTCAAGCTCTTTTCCATGGAATGTGCACTTGTCACTACATTCCAAGATGGAATAATAGAACAAGCAAATTCAAGTATGGAGAAGATCCCCAAAACTTGAGTCCAGAGATTAGGGCCTAAGCTCACTAACTCATTAACTTATTAAGTGTTTTTGGTATTTACAATGTAGAAGTGCTTTTTATGATTTTCTTGGTGAAGATGATATCTTGATCAAACTTGTGCATCACAAGATAAGCTTGTACTATCCCAAGATGGGAAGACTACAAGTACCTCATGGTATAAGGCTATTGCTCAAGGTATCACTTCAATCTTTATTAAGTGTTTTCTTTAGAGTTTTGAGATGAGAAGAGAAAAGAAACCAAAAGGATCACAAAGGCAAAAGTCTAATGGGGGACTAAAGAATCCTAGGTGTTGTCATGCATGGAAATCCTAGGTTAGTGAGGTTTACTATCCTAAAAATGAAAGAAAGAAGAAGAGAAGAAGAAGAAAGAAGAAGAGAAGAGGGAAGCAAGGCCTAATCCTAACAATCACAAGGTTAGTACAAGTAAGAATAAGAAGAGAAGAGATGAGACTTGGAGATGTGGGAATCACATCCACACCTCTCACTTACCATAGCCCCTGAAATGGTTAGCCACACAAGCATACAAGCAAAATAAGATGAACATAATGTCAAACCAACATCATACAAAGAGAAGTGAAGTTATACACACAAAGGCTCAATGCAAATGCAAGTCACAAAAATGAGAAAAGAAGCATACAAGTCAATATGAAGCAACAATGAAACACATGGCAAAGCAAAGCAAACTTGGGAAGATGCAAAGAAAAATAAACAAAACAATGAACTCAAGGTGCAAGACTAGAACCATATCCAAGTTAAAGAAGTGCTTAAGAAGCAAGAGATATGAAGAGAAGAGAAGCACAAAGCTAAACAATCACATTTTGGGAAGAAAGAAGCAAAGAAGTGAGGTGGATGTACATAAGAAAGAAAGAACTTCAAAGGTAAACCAAACACAAAATTTCCAAGACACAAACCCTAAACTAAGATCGGAAAGATATCAATACCCTAAAGAGACCCTAAATGAGTTGGAGAAGTTGGCACAAGTTCCCTTCTAAGCTAAGGAGAGGACTTATGATCAAAAAGAAGCAAAATGGGACAAGTTGAGTACCAAAATTCAAATCAAATCAAAAATGCACCCAAAAATTCCACAACCTTGGACAAAAGATCTTCAATCATGATATAACAACATGCCAAGAGGATAGGAAGAAATTCAGAAGCTATACAAGTCGAATGGGGATACAAACATGAACTAGGGTTAAGAAACTTCCTTCACAAGTCAAAGGTCAAAACCAAATGAACAAGTTTCTAAAAATCAGAGAAAAAATCACAAATGAAGTACACTCTATCAAGAGTCCAGAGCAAAAAGATCCACTCAAAAATTAAAAATGAGGATCACTATGGAAAATGGACAAAACAACATGCTTGGAAAAGAATTAAAATGAATTAATTACATGGAAGAATTAATATCCACGTGTCAGCATAAAATAAATGACAAATAAAAATATGAAAAATTAAAGAAAACTAAAATGAACACCCATGAATTATTTTAGAATTTTTGGACACTTAGAAATATTTTTAAAAATTAGAAACCAAAATGATATAAAAGAAAAAAAAGAAAAAAAAGAAAAAAAATGAAAAAAGGGAGCTGAGGTGCGAATTGGAGAGAAATCAGTTAAAAAGAATTGGGCTCAAGAGGCAAGGGGGTGTGGATAGTGATCTGAGCCCACCCAGTCTGCGCAAGTGTATAATACATGGGGTGGAAATTCAGAGAAAAATATGAAAAAACACAAGCCACTGGATCAAAGGGACACATCCTACCATTTAGTTCATTAAATGACGTGGCAAAAGGATTGGTTCAGAGAAGGTGTGCACAATAGTTAACATGTGGTGCGAAATAAATTATATAATCCGAATGAAAATTAAAATAGGAAAAGCACGTGAGGGGGAGGGGGTCATTAAATGATGTGGCACACTCTCATGCGTCCAGATGAAATGATCTGATGGTGTTGGACTCATCTTCAACCTTTGGAAACCCTAACACACACGCCCAGAATCCGGTGACCGGAGCTAGGGCTCCGGCACCGGAAAACACATGACAAGAACAAATCTCAACAATAATGCACAAAAAACTCCAGATCAAGTAATTAAGCTATCCTGAGTTCAAATATGATGATGAAATCCACAATAAATCAATGACCATCCTGGATCGAAGGCAAACAGTTTGAACCGTAAAACTTCAGATTCATATATCAAGCTCAACAATGCACCAAATTTGAATCTAAAACAAGAAGAATGATCAGCATAACAAGTAGATCATAACACACACTTCTATTTTCATTTCTAGATCTAAGAATTTGGACTCACCTGAAGCTTGCAGATCTTGGAATAGCTTGTGATAAGGCAAGAAAATGCTGCCAATCCACTCCCAATGCACTCTAGTTGCAAAATAAATGCAACTAGATCCTTGAAAGTTGCTGGATCCAAGAGTTTGAAGCTAGCTGCTCTGAAATGGCAAGGTGATGAATCTTGAGAATTAGCTTGAACAAGAGAGAGATTTGTGATCCTGAGCTCTCAAGGATGAAGGATCTGTGGTTTGTTTGTGAAGAGAGCAAGTGTGTGAAGAGATTCGAATGAATTTGCAAACTGAGCCAAAAATTGAGAGTGATGAAATGAGTGAGATCTGGATCCTTCTAAAACCCTAATTTGCTTTTGTATGAGGTCATGAGGAAATGCTGAAAGAATGAGAGCCTTTGCACGTGAGAAGAGTTAGTGTGGGAGATTTTGCAAAATTTGAAAATTTGTTATGAGAGCATGAAAAACTTGTGCATTGCCTTTCTCCTTGCCCATGTGCATTCCACATCTGACCCTTGATTTCAAACCAAAAAGATCCTGGCCATTGGATGAAAGTGTCACACACTTCTCATGTTCATGCACGTTTTGCACTTTTGGAATGAAATTTTCATCATGCACGAATTTGGTGTATTTCTTGGAGAAAAATGACCTATTTGCATAGCATTGTAATATTGGAACAATATTTGATTCATACCATCACCCAAAAATGAGATTCATGACTTTTTGCTTTGGTGCACAAATGAAAAATCAAGTTTTGCCCTAGTTTTTATGGAATTTTCGAGGGCCTTAGCTTCTTAACCACGAAGGCTATGAAAAAGTACTTGTACTTTTTGAAAATGGGAGGCTTTAATCTCCAACTTTCATGTTTGACTTTGGTCCATTTGAAGAATTTTTCACCAAGTTATGCTCACTTGAAATTTAGGGCAAAAACTTGCTAAATATGGCATTTTCCATAACCAACTTCACACCAATTTTGAAAAACACCTCAAAACCTCATGATTCCTGATCTTTAATCTTTCCAAATATCCTTTAACATTATAAGAACATCCCTTGGCTAGAAAAATGGGGTTGGACCCCTTGGAATCTCACAGTTGACTTTTCTAAGGCACAGTTGACCAATTTCTTCATTTGCAAGCAACTGAAGAAATACTTGACTTCCACAAGGAATTTTCTCACCAAATTTCATCCCTAGGATCCTCTTAACATATGAAAGACTTTTCCTAAATTAAATGGCCAAAGTCTTGAGGTTTTCATGCTTGAAACGCAAACCCTAATTTGGGATCATTGTGTAGGAGCTTTGCCCTAGCCTGGATTCCCTGATGATCTTCCAACCTTCTGAGCTTTTGTAAATGAACTTAAACTTGTAAATGAAATGTAGACCCCTCATAGGACTTGTACAAATCCAATGGGCACCTTGTCATGGCTTGTGATGCTTCTAGAACCTCCACAGATGATCATATGCCTAATGCTAGGTCATGATAAATGTTATGCCTCATCTTTCCATGCTAGGATACCAAGAATATGATATGCTTATGATGAATATGATGTGATATGATGCTTAAAATGAAGAGGGAAAATTTGGCGTGTTACAGCTGCCCCTATTCAAACAACTGTTAATTTGAAAAGGACGGTAGCACGGGCTATCGACCGTTCAAGATAAACTGTGGTTGAATACCAAGAAGACCTGAAATTTGCACTCTGACAAAGAATGCAAAACTGGGAAATAAACCCAACCAAATGACGCTTTGGTGATCTGAAGCGGAGAGAAAGCAGACGAGCTTCTTCCAAGTTGAAACTGAAATTTGGAATCAGAATACTTTGATAGACGAGTCTTCTTCGGACAATCCTGTTACGCCAGGAACTGGACATACGAGCCCTCATATATTTTGCAAGAACACGTGACTTGAGACAGACGAATCTCCTTCGAATATACCTGTTACGCCAGGACCGATGATGCATTTAAGTTTGTGGGATAAACATGCATAATCAAGGTAGACGAACCCTCTTCATATATTATCCGCGGATATATATGGTATAAGACAAATGAGCCTTCCCCGAGCAAACCTGTTACGCCAGGTGCAACATTAATAATTGGTGCTTGAGACAGAGAGCCTCCTTCAGATATACCTGTTATGCCAGGACCGGTAAATCTTTTGACATTTATTCCCACAGTCAGGATTTTAAACCTCTTCAATACAGACGAGTATTGGATGATCATCAAGATAACACAGACGAGTGCCATAAGTCAATGATATAAACGAGTATCAGACGATGATCTAAAAAACACAGACGAGCGCTTCAGGCGTTGATACAGACGAATATCAGCCACTGGTACGGACGAATACTAGAAATTCAAACGAACATTTGGAGTAGCAATACAGACGGGTGTAAGAAATCCAACATATCAGCACATACGAATATATGCTAACACAGACGAGTGTTAAGGATGATACAGACGAGTATCCAAACAATGCAAACGAGCTTCAAACAGATGACAAACACAGACGAGTGCCGAAAATGCAGACGAACAACCAGATCTCAAACACAGACGAGTGTTGGGAAGTGCAGACGAGCAACCAGATATCAAACACAGACGAGTATTAGAAGGTGCAGACGAGCAATAAATCTCAAACACAGACGAATGTTGGAAAGTGCAGACGAGCAATAACGAGTCTCAAACACAGACGAGTGTTGGAAATTGCAGACGAGCAACAACAAAAATCAAACACAGACGAGTGTTGGAAATTGCAGGCGAGCAATAACAAAGATTACATGGGCCACTGCTGGGGGAAAGCAAACGAGCAATACTAAAGTGATAACACAGACGAGTGTTGAGAGATGCAGACGAGCGGCAATAAAGTATGAGCACAGACAAGTGCTGGAGAATGCTCCCTAATGACTGGGAAGATACTTCTGACAAGTAGACTCTGTGGGGAATGGGCCTCCCACTGCTTTCTGGGTATACTCCACTAGGGAAGATAAACTACTTGGGCTACCTGCCAAGACTTAGCTGGGGAAAATCCTGCTTGGGAGAATGTGACGCCATCCTACAACCTGCAACAACAGAAAACACATATGTGCCCCGGGGACTCGCATAGTATGATCTATTCATCCATCGTCACCCGACACTCAAAGAGGATTTCAAATTTTTCCCTGCAATGTCATTTTCTTTCAAATTATCACCATGTTTTAAATGCAATTCAATTTTTGCCAAAAAAATCAGGACATTTTGCAAACAAAAATAAACACAACACAGCCTTTTGACTGAATATTCTTTTTATTGAAAGGCCTCTGAATAGGCAAAAATTTTACATCAGGAAGCAACCACCTGGAAAGAGGTAGCCACCATAAAATTGAGAAAACAAACTATCCTAATGGCATTGGGCACGACATCCCAATGAGTTCCCTTTCTACTATGACCAGCATGTCTTCAAAACTCTCCATTCTTGCCTTTGCTTTCTGAAAGGATGAGGGGACTGATTCCTATCCTTCTGATATTGTCAAGTTGTACAAAACGATGATTTGATTCAAATTACTCGGATCGTAGTTGTTCGCTTATTCCCTTGTTTTGCGTGGATCGCCCTTTCGGGTTTTCAATCCACCGGGATACCCTTTTTTGCCTGAGCTGTCCGATGTGGCTTTTCAACTCAGCGGGTGTACATTTTATTTATTTATTTTCCCTAACTTTTGCCCGAGCTTTTTATTCTGTTTTTAGCTCACCGGGATGCCTTTTTCTTTCCTGGACTTTAATTCTGTTTTTGTGTCCAGCGGGTCTATTTATGCGAAGTATTTTTTAACTGCGTCCGAGTTAACAGGGGACTGGAAATCTTCTCCATCCATAGTGGTGAGCATCAGTGCTCCGCCTGAGAAAACTTTCTTCAATATGAACGGTCCTTCGTAGTTTGGGGTCCACTTACCCCTGTGATCTGAACCTGGAGGAACAATCCTCTTGAGCACAAGCTCTCCTACTTGATACTCCCGAGTACGTACTCGTTGGTCGAATGCTCACTTCATTCTCCTCTGATAAAGCTGACCATGACAGATAGCCGCCAATCCCTTTTCCTCAATTAGACATAGCTGATTGTAACGAGCAGGCACCCATTCAGCCTCATCAAGCTTTACATCCATCATCACACGCAATGAGGGGATCTCTACTTCAACAGGCAAGATTGCCTCCATACCATATACTAAAGAGAAGGGAGTTGCCCCAGTTGACATCCTGACTGACGTTCGGTACCCATGCAGCGCAAATGGTAACATCTCATGCCAATCTTTGTAAGTGACAACCATCTTTTGCACAATCTTCTTGATATTCTTGTTTGCCGCCACTACCGCACCATTCATCTTCGGTCGGTAAGGAGAAGAATTGTGATGCTGTATCTTGAAGTCACAACACAACTCTGCCATCATCTTATTGTTGAGATTAGAACCATTGTCAGTAATGATTCTTTCGGGTACTCCGTATCTGCATATAATGTCTCTTTTCACAAATCTGGCAACCACTTGACGAGTGACATTAGCATAAGATGCTGCTTCAACCCACTTAGTGAAGTAATCAATCGCGATCAAGATGAAGCGATGACCATTTGAAGAAGTAGGCTCTATTTTTCCGATCATATCAATGCCCCACATAGAAAAGGGCCAAGGAGATGACATGACGTTGAGCGGGCTTGGAGGAACATGCACTTTGTCTGCATAAATCTGGCATTTGTGGCATTTACGGGCGTATGAATAACAGTCTGCATCCATTGTCATCCAATAATACCCCGACCTCAACAACTTCTTAGCCATAGCATGCCCTCTTGCATGGGTACCGAAAGATCCCTCGTGGACTTCCTGCAATAACAGGCTTGCTTCGTGTCTATCCACGCATCTGAGCAAGACCACGTCGAAATTTCTCTTGTACAAAACCCCGTCTGTATTCAAGAAGAAACTAGCAGCAAGTCGCCTCAAGGTCTTCTTGTCATTGGATGATGCCCCAGTTGGGTATTCTTGCTTTTCCAGGAATAACTTGATATCAAAATACCAAGGTTTCTCGTCAGACATGGCGTCTACAGAGAAAGCATGAGCTGGAGCATCAAGCCTGTAAATGTCAATTCTGGGCACATAATTCCAACACAAGACTTTGATAGACGAAGAAAGAGTAGCCAATGCATCGGAAAATTGATTCTCATCTCGTGGTATGTACTGCAGCTTAACCGTTGTGAAGAACGTTAACAGTTTTCTAGCATAATCCCTATAAGGAATTAAATGTTCTTGAAGCGTATACCACTTGCCGGTAATCTGATTAATAACGAGGGCTGAATCTCTGAATATATCGAGGGTCTTAATCCGAAGATTAATTGCCTCCTCTATTCCCATTATGCATGCTTGTATTCCGCTTCATTGTTGGTGCAGCCAAATGTAATTCTGGCAGCGAAGGGAAAGTGAACACCTTCGGGAGTAATGAGAACAACACCAACTCCGCGTCCATTGATATTGACTGCCCCATTAAACATCAACTTCCATTTGGATTCAGGGTCTGGCCCCTCCTCCGGAAGTGGTTCCTCGCAATCGTTTGCTTTGAGGTACATGATATCCTCATCAGGGAAATCAAACTTCATTGGCTGATAATCAACCTCAAGGGGTTGTTGTGCAAGGTAATCTGACAATACACTTCCCTTGATGGCTTTCTGAGAAGTATATTGTATGTCATACTCAGTTAAGATCATTTTCCACCTACCAACCCTTCCAGTTAACGCTGGTTTCTCAAAGATGTACTTGACAGGATCCATTTTGGAAATTAGAAGTGTGGTATGAGTCAACATGTACTGTCTCAGTCGGCAAGCAGCCCATACCAAAGCGCAGCAAGTTTTCTCGAGCAGTGAGTAACGGGATTCACAGTCGGTAAACTTTTTGCTAAGGTAATAAATAGCGTACTCTTTTCGACCAGACTCGTCATGTTGGCCTAGAACACACCCCATTGACCCTTCTAGCACAGTCAAGTACATGATTAAAGGTCTTCCTTCAATTGGAGGCATTAGAATTGGAGGCTCCTACAAATATTCTTTTATCTTGTCAAAAGCTCTTTGGCAGTCCTCATTCCACCTGATCGTTTGTTCTTTTCTTAGCAATTTGAATATTAGTTCGCACGTGGCAGTTATATGAGATATGAACCGTGAAATGTAGTTCAACCTCCCTAAAAACCCGCGCACTTCTTTTTCCGTTTTCGGTGCAGGCATATCTTGTATTGCTTTTACTTTTGCAGGATCTACCTCAATTCCTTTCTGACTAACAATGAAACCCAGCAGTTTCCCGGAACGCACTCCAAAAGTGCACTTGTTTGGATTCAACCTCAACTTGTAATTTATCAGTCTATCAAACAGCTTCTTGAGATTGACCAGATGCTCTTCTTCGTCTCGGGACTTAGCAATCATATTGTCCACATAACACTCTATCTCCTTGTGTATCATGTCGTGGAACAATGTGACCATAGCCCGCTGATAAGTTGCCCCGACGTTCTTCAAACCAAAGGGCATGACCTTGTAGCAGAATGTACCCCACGGGGTAATGAACGTTGTTTTCTCCATGTCTTCCGGTTCCATCTTAATCTGATTGTATCCGGAGAAGCCATCCATGAAGGAAAATACCGAGAATTGAGCAGTATTATCTACCAGCACATCAATGTGAGGTAAAGGAAAGTCATCTTTCGGGCTTGCTCTATTCAAATCCCGGTAATCAACGCACATCCGGACCTTGCCGTCCTTCTTTGGTACAGGTACAATGTTAGCTACCCAAGGTGGGTAACTAGTTACAGCAAGGAAACCGGCATCCCATTGCTTCTGAACTTCCTCCTTGATCTTCATCGCCATGTCAGGACGAGTTCTTCTCAACTTCTGTTTCAGGGAGGACAATCTTCTCTCAATGGTAGGTTATGCACAACGATGTCGGTATCCAACCCAAGCATATCTTGATACGAACAGGAAAAGATATCCACATACTCTCGCAGCATACCAATCAGCTCTTTCTTTACCTCGGCCTGCAGACTGGCCCCAATCTTGATCTCTTTCTTCACATCTTCAGTGTCGATGTTGATGATCTCAATTTCTTCCTGATGAGGCTGAATAACTCGTTCCTCTTGTTTCAACAATCTGACCAATTCTTCAGGGAGTTCACAGTCTTCCTCAACCCCTTCATCAGCTTGGTAGATAGGATTGTCAAAGTCATGCGTGGTCATAGCAGGAACGTTATCAATGGAATCCGCATGATCAACACTGCACAGATGATGTGCTTATTTCAGAATCTGTTTATTTTGCAAAAGAGACGCAAACACAAAAACAAAAAAGGAAAAACACATTGCCATTTTTATATTTTTTGTGAAAAATTTAAAACAAAAGAAAAAGAACGCAATTTGTCTGAAAATGTCCTTTATTTCATGGTAAAATAAGTGCATAACAAACATGGTGGCCCATACAATGGATCCTAGCATCTTGGGCAAAATGATGGATTTGACAATGCAGCATGATAAGAAAAGGAAACAAATAAATTACTCTGAGTGCCAGGTAACTTGGACGATGTCTTTAGTAGACCAGTTCTTCAGCTCCTCTCCGGGCGCACACGGATGAATCCAGTTGTCCCAGTCACCATCATTGTCTCCCTCTTCATTAGTTGCACAGATTTGGTTGTGGTCGAGCATCCCAGCGCTTGTAAAAGTAATGGCTTTACCACTTGGAGACCAATCAGATCCACTAGGCTGATAACCCAAACCAAACTTGTCGTCTTTCTTCCCTAATTCCAGCAATTTGCCCTAGCCTTAGGCGCTTCCTGACTGAACTACTTCCTTTGCCTGCTTGTAGGAATGAATGGAGGTACCTTCTTTCTCACTGCTCTTCTCTACAGGAGTCAAAATGCTGACATTAACTACTTCGAAGGCTTGACACAGAGTCTCGTGGATCTCTCCGTCCATCTCTACATATTTGAAAGTGGATAAGTGGCTAGCAAATATGTCTTCCTCTCCGCACACAGTGATTACTTGGCCATCAACCACATATTTGAGCTTTTGATGCAGAGTGGAGGTTACAGCTCCGGCAGCATGAATCCATGGGCGCCCCAACAAGCAACTGTACGTAGGCTGAATGTCCATGACATAGAAGGTGCTTTTGAATACTTGAGAACCTATTTTCACAGGTAACTCAACTTCTCCAAACACTGACCTTCTGTACCCATCAAAAGCTTTGACAATCAAATCACTATGTCTTAGGACAATACCATCAACATTGAGCTTCATTAATGCTTTCTTCAGAAGTACATTAAGAGAAGAGCCTGTGTCAACCAGGACATGCGACAACACAGCACCCTTGCACTCCATAGTAATATGTAGTGCTTTGTTATGGTTACGGCCCTCTGACGTAAGGTCTCTGTTTGTAAATCCCAGCCCGTGGCTTACATTCACACTGCCCACTACAGCTTCCAGTTGATTAACAAATATTTCTTGAGGAACATAAGCCATCTGTAGCACTTTCAACAAGGCTTCTCTATGCGTGGGAGAACACATCAGCAATGACAAAATTGATATTTTAGACGGCGTCTGGTTCAGCTGTTCGACCACCTTATAATCACTCTTTTTAATTATGCGCATAAATTCCTCCACCTCCTTCTCAAAGGTACCCTGTCCAGCAGCAGGAGTTGTTGTTTCTTCAGTCACTGTTTTCTTTCCTTTATCCTTTGTCGAAGCTTCAGCCTCAGGATCCCCTCTCAGAACTGGGGGAGCAAATAAACGACCACTTCTCGTAAAACCTCCAACCCCTCTGACGTTCACTACAGTCGGGTCAATAGCAACAGACTTGCTCTCCACTTTCTGTCCTTCCACATACACATCTGAGTCTTAATGCCATGGGATGGCTTTATCGTCTGTATAAGGAACAGGCCCAGGCACAGTAATAGTCACAGGGCTGACTTCAGGAGCATAAATGGTCACAGGTTCTCTTCTTGCAGGCATCTCAGCTGGATCATAGAAAATGGTTATAGTGGACACATCATCAACTTCATTATCAGCTTTGTCAAACTGCAAAGATCCTTCATTAATTAAATTCTGCAACCCCATCTTCAGATCTTCACAACCACTCTCTGAATTCATACACTTCTCACAATCAGAACTGCATCCCGGAAACACCTGTCCCTTCAACAGCCTCTCCGTTACTACCAACAGCGGAGTCTTCACTTCTTCTATGCTCATAATCAAACTCAACTTCTCACCACCCTCAACAGCATTTATTCTAGCCCCTTTGTAGTTCGGAATAGGGTTTGAAGTAACATTTGGTGGTGGTGCGAAGTTAATCGCCTTGGAGTCAATCAAATCTTGAACTTTGTGCTGTAGCGCCCTGCACTTCTCAGTTGAGTGCCCGGGTGCCCCTGAATGGAAAGCGCATCTAGCATTGACATCGTACCCCACTGGAAGCTCTCCAGGTGGTGGTGGTGCCAAAGTCCTCAGTTGTATCAAATTCAGGTCCAGCAATCTTGGTAGCAATGCAACGTATGTCATGGGAATTGCTTCAAGCACCCTATTAGCCGGGCGAGTCTACCTTGGCTGATAAGGTCTTTGTTGATAGTTGTTACGTTGTGGCTGCTGTTGTTGCTGTTGTTGTTGAGGTTGTACCTGCTTCACAGGATTGGCAGGGATAATGACTGTTGCCACTTGCTCATATGATCTTCTATATCCTCGGCCCCGTCCTCGGCCAAACACAGCATTGGTCTCACCTTCCCTCCTTCTCGGGGGTCCGCTGAAAGCTTTTCTCACTCCGCTAGAACTGCTCGCACTTGTATCCTGAATCTTTCCCATCTTTAACAAAGTCTCTACCCTCTCTCCAGCAATTACTATATCATTGAACTTGGTAGCCGAACAAGACGCCAATCTTTCAATAAACACACCTTGCAATGTTCCCATGAACATATCGGCCATCTCATTCTCCAGCAATGGTGGTTGCACTCTGGCAGCAAGCTGACGCCACCTTTGAGCATATTCTTTAAACCCCTCCTTAGCAGTTTGAGACATGTGTTACAATTGAGTGCGATTTGGAGCCATGTCCAAATTATACTGGTATTGCCTCACGAAAGCCTCTGCCAGGTCCTTCCAGCTCTTAATGTTGACTCTACTTAGCTTCATATACCATTCCAAGGAGGCCCCAACCAGGCTGTCCTAGAAATAGTACATCCATAGCTTTTCATCATCAGTGTGGGCAGCAATCCTCCCCACAAAGGACTGGAGATGAGTCTTTGGACACGTTGTGTCGTTGTACTTCTCGAAAGTTGATACCTTGAACTTGTAAGGGATTCTAACCCCTGGAACCAAGCCCAAGTCAGTAATGTCGAACCCCAAAGAGTTCTGAGATTGAATAGCCTTGATTTGTTCTGCCATCTCTTCAAACCTCCTGTTCATTTCATCGCCCTGACCTTCAGTTTCGTCCAGCAGAGTAAACTGTTCGTCTTGACCGTCCATCTGTACATTGTTCATCCCATCATTGATTATGGTAACCCCTTGTTGTGCTACAGGGATCTCAAGTTGACGTGCGCCCGCACCGTTACGATTACCTCCATCAGCAGTACTGTTGTTCCTGGCTTGACTATTTTCAGCCAACTCACGCAGACGTTCCTGATTCTTACCCATGCCTGCCATAAGGGTCATAAAATTGTCCATCCTTAATCTCAAGTCAGCTAAGTCAGCCTGCATTAGATCCATGACTTTCTCTCTCTCTGTTGACCTTTGTGGGATATCTGTGTGCGACTGGCTTTTCTCGAACCTTCCTGGGAGCTATAGTGCCTGTAACAACAAGAACGTTAGAAATTGAAGCACTACCTGCAAAACAAACAAACACGTCATATGCATGCAATGTAATTGCTCATGTTCCCAAGTTTTAAGCATTTGCATGCCCCAGTTCTGGTATCTGCTCCAGACAACCACTTTGAGTATTAACTTTCAAGCTTTCTCTTTGAAGAGTGTTCAGATATTAACAGTATCAGAAAAACGAGCCTTGCATATTCAGAAATGATAATTTGCATATTAACATTGTATATCATGGACAAACCACTGCCGGCCAAAAGTTAGAGCACAAACAGAAATATTCCCTGAAGGGTTACAAGCCATTACATGAATAAAAGACAAAAGAAATAAAGCAAGACTCCTACAACAAGTCTGTAGGTAGTCTGAAAAAGAAATAAACTAAGCTAAACTAGAGACTCAGGTTCCTCTGCAGCCACCTCTGCTCTGTTCTTCTTGACACCTGCTCTCAGCTTGAGCTCTTCAATCTCCTTTCGTGCCTCCTCCAAGGCTAACTGGCTTTGTGCTAACTACTGAGTCTTTTCCCTCCGTATGTTATGGACTTGCTCCACCTCTTCCTTCTTGAAGGCCATTTGCACCTCGAAAAACTCTTCTTTCTCTTTAAACTTCTTCTGCTCTTCCTGCCTTTGGCCTTGCAACCAAACAATGGACTGACGAGCTTTCTTGAGAGTCTTCAAAGTCTTTTTGCGTTCAGCTTCTCTTTTTGCTTCCATCAGACCCATCCTTTGAAAGTGAGCTTCCCTTCCAACAAAGTCTTTCTCTTTAGCTTACAAAGAGGCTTGGATTTTCTGCAGCTTTCCCTCTACTTCATTTTTGGCCCGGTTGGCAAGATGGTACAGGTTGACCACTTCAGCATTCTCCACTCGAACTTCATGCAGCTGAGCTTCCAATTTCTTGTACTCTTCAAGGGAGACAGTACTCTGGCTTGGCACTTCTTTGGGATAAAGGGGAGCTTCTACTGAGAAAGGCATGAGATCTTCTTCTACATGTTTTTGCAACCATGTAGCAAAAGGAGGATACGTCTTGGGATCTACTCTGCCAAAGTCTTTCTTACCCTTCCTTATCCTGTGAGCCCAAGATTGAGTTGCTTGTAAAACTAACTCCTTGTTTCCTTCCATAGGAAAATACAAAGACTCAGCAAACTCTTCCATATATGGTGGATCTCTTAAAGGACAACCAAATTTCTTCCTGGCTAATGTTGGATGATAACTGATCACACCCTTCCTCCCTAGCAAAGGCACTCCAGCAAATCTTCCACAGCTGACCAGCAACTCTTTTCCTAGCAGATCTCTGTCATATCCCCAGGCTATATCTTCAGCAGTTAACCCCATCAGCCTTCTAGACCATCTCCACTCATCCCTCATCTCCTTGAAAGCACCTGATTTTGGCAACTGTCTGGCAAACCACTCAGCAAACAATGAAGCACATCATCCTACTGGTCCACCCCTACCTTTCTCATTTCGGTAATGAACGTTGTAGTAGAAATCTCCCAAAGATTTGGCACAGGATTACCTTTAGCAAAGAGAGAGATCACCTCCAAGCTTACAAATTCCTTCTCTCCTGGGAATAAACTAGACCCATACACCATCAAAGCCAGCAAAGCACCAAAGTCACCCCATTTACCCTCTTTAGCATATTCCTCTGCCTCTGGTATGAGCACACTCCAAGGGAGTCTTTTGCCTTCACTATCCTTCAGAGCCTTCTTGACTGTAGCAGCTGGTAAACGACAAACTTTGGCTATGTCCTCTTCCTTAAGCACCACCTCAGACCCATAGAAAGGCAAGGTATATCTAACTGGAATATTCAGAATGCTGGCAATCTCCTCTAAGGTAGGAGCTAATATGTAGTCTGGAAACACAAAGCACCGCAGCAGGGGATCATAAAACGGATGCAAGGTATGCAAACTGTCCTTCTGGTCTGCAGTGGGCTTGTCCACATACTTCAATATCTGGCCATATCATTTTCTGAAATTTCCCAAGACTTGGTCATTCATCAAACCTGCTAATTTCTGAACACTTCTGACTTCAGGTTGAAGAAAAGTATAGTGCACATTCTTTTTCCTTGGAATTCTTCTGATTTCTGCCATCTGGAGATAAGATTTACCAGAACTGGGAGCTGATTATGGACAATGACCTGAAAAATGGAAACATAAACAGTTAATGCAAGAATGATGCAAATGTAAATGCAATGCATGCATATGATCAATCTGGGACCATCTGAATACTGGACACTGAACATAAGGACCCTTTGATCAACTGCAAACCAAAATCCTCTGAGTCACAACTCTCTGATAGAAATCTCAGAACCACAGTACCAAGAAAACCAGAACACCAGAACCATTGGACCAAAATCATAACAAGGACCACTGATAATGAGGGTATGTAGAGGCCAAGGGTTCCTGCAAACCTGTAAACCCCTCCCAATATCACTGGTATGCTCCCGGTCAGACATCACGGACTCTCAAAGCCGAATAACAATAATACTTTCACCATTTCCAAGAAATCGCTCATGACCAAATCAGGGAATCGGTTTGGCATTATATACTACACAGGGAGGCCTCAGCTGAGTCCGAGAAACAAGGTCATCCTATGTAAGTCCCAAGTGGGCCCTCGGATGCCAATGGGTTTGCCACAAAATGTGGTCTGCCACTGTCATCACTAGAGAGGGATATTTCCACAAGGTTCTCAATGATCGGTCCCCAGCTGCACATAACTTTCAAGGTTATGAAATGAGAGAGGAAGATCCCTAAATCAAGACATTTCCAAGACAGTCGCAAATCTGGGTGTGGAACTCGCTATTACCCCCATGACAAGATCTCATGGGGCCAAAGTGGAACCACTCTAAGTCCTAAGGTGCACTCGAGCCGTGGTAATGAGCTCATCTCTCAGAAACAGTATCACCTAAACCCACCAAACAGAAAATCCAGTCCAGACAGTCCAGTATATATATGATGCAGAAAATAAATACTGAAAACTGTAAATAAAGTTGTAAATGAAACTGTAAATAAAACAACAGTAAAATACAACACACAACAGAAAACAGTCAACACCCAAAGAAACAGAAACAAGCAAGCGCTAGGAGAGACTCACATGGGAACCAGAGATACTCTGGTTAGGAGGTCCCCAGTAGAGTCGCCAGCTGTCGCTCCCCGGATTTCCATCCTGGTACAAACGCGAAAGTGGCGCAGAAAAGAATAGAGTCGCCAGCCATGCAATTTTATCCCGAAGAGACGGGAATGGTAATGTTGCACAAACCAGAAGAAAGAAGAGGAAGGACACGGGTCCTGCGAACCAAATATACTGAGTTCGGGAGTCGGTTACTACCTGGGAAGGTATTAGCACCCAGATCGTCCGCCATACCCGACGGGATCCACGCTTGCAAAGAAACTGTTTCAAAGGGTGAAGAAATGAAAGCTGCTGCAAAGAAAATGAACTGAACTGGATAAAAGAAACGAAAAGGGAACTGAAAAAAGAAATGAAAAGGAAAAAATGTAGGGAAAATAAAGATTGTGCTGGAACGGGCCCTACCCCGCTGCCTACGTACCTCATCAGGATAATGAGGATCAGAGACGCCGTAGTTCCCCTAACTAGGGGTAGAAAAGAAATTTCCTGTGAATTAAGGCTTGAACTGCCTATGTCAATGCTCAGGTGTTGCAGGCTCGAACGACGAGTGCGTAACCGTCTTGCAAAGTGACAAGTAGGAGCAAGTCCGCGTACGGAGCGAAGGAGATGAGAAAAGAATTCCCGAAGGAAAGACGCTTATTGTTTGTTTGTGTTTTTTAGAATCTTTTTATGAGTGTGTCACAAAGAAGTGAACTCAAGCTCTTTTCCATGGTATGTGCACTTGTCACTACATTCCAAGATGGAATAATAGAACAAGCACACTCAAGTAAGGAGAAGATCCCCAAAACTTGAGTCCAGAGATTAGGGCCTAAGCTCACTAACTCATTAACTTATTAAGTGTTTTTGGTATTTACAATGAAGAAGTGCTTTTTATGATTTTCTTGGTGAAGATGATATCTTGATCAGACTTGTGCATTACAAGATAAGCTTGTACTATCCCAAGATGGGAAAACTACAAGTAACTCATGGTATAAGGCTATTGCTCAAGTTATCACTTCAATCTTTATTAAATGTTTTCTTTAGAGTTTTGAGATGAGAAGAGAAAAGAAACCAAAAGGATCACAAAGGCAAAAGTCTAATGGGGGACTAAAGAATCCTAAGTGTTGTCATGCATGGAAATCCTAGGTTAGTGAGGTTTACTATCCTAAAAAAGAAAGAAAGAAGAAGAGAAGAAGAAGAAAGAAAAAGAGAAGAGGGAAGCAAGGCCTAAGCCTAACAATTACAAGGTTAGTACAAGTAAGAATAAGAAGAGAAGAGATGAGACATGGAGATGTGGGAATCACATCCACACCTCTCACTTACCATAGCCCATGAAATGGTTAGCCACACAAGCATACAAGCAAAATAAGATGAACATAATGTCATACCAACATCATACAAACAGAAGTGAAGTTATACACACAAATGCTCAATGCAAATGCTAGTCACAAAAATGAGAAAAGAAGCATACAAGTCAATATGAAGCAACAATGAAACACATGGCAAAGCAAAGCAACTTCCTTCACAAGTCAAAGGTCAAAACCAAATGAACAAGTTTCTAAAAATCAGAGAAAAAATCACACATGAAGTACACTCTATCATGAGTCCAGAGCAAAAAGAAACACTCAAAAATTCAAAATGAGAATCACTATGGAAAATGGACAAAACAGGATACTTGGAAAAGAATCAAAATGAATTAATTACAAGGAAGAATTAATATCCACGTGTCAGCATAAAATAAATGACAAATAAAAATATGAAAAATTAAAGAAAACTAAAATGAACACCAATGAATTACTTCAGAATTTTTGGACACTTAGAAATATTTTTAAAAATTAGAAACCAAAATGATATAAAAGAAAAAAAAGAAAAAAAAGAAAAAAAATGAAAAAAGGGAGCTGGGGTGCGAATAGAAGAGAAATCAGTTAAAAAGAATTAGGCTCAAGAGGCAAGGGGGTGTGGATAGTGATCTGAGCCCACCCAGTTGTAAACACCCCATATTTGCCCTCACTCATTTCACCATGGCTTGTGATTCTTTTCATATTGCATAAATTCAATCATAGCATCTCATACTACATTTTTGCTTCACTACATTGATTCTAAGTCATCTGCATCTAGGGTTTGTGACATGAGCAATCCATGAGCTACCTGAGCCACTCCAAAGGTCTTCAATCATCTCAAAAGGGTCCATGTATGTTCAAGCATCATATTATATCCTCACAAGGTCAATAAAGTCAAAGAATCACAAGAACTGAGAAAGGCATGGAAGCAGAGTCAAGTTTAACTGCACAGATGACCTAAAATTAGGGTTTTGGTTTCAGAGGCCATAACTCCAAATTTTTTGGTCATTCTTGTTTCTATGGGTCTCTATATGATATGAGGATCATGCATATCAATTTTCATGAAGAAATTCAATGGGGAAGGCATCTGATCAAAAGGTGACTTCTTGAGCAAGTCAGTGCAAAATCAGGGCATCTGAGGCCTCCAATGACACAACCAAAGGGTGTTCTCCATCATTTTGAATGTGTATGATCTTTATTTGATCATAGAAGATGTTAGAAGTTCACAAAATTTAAGAATTTCAAGCCATTTGCAAAGTTGCCTTTTTGGGAAAGTGACTTATAATGTAAACTTGCCATTTTGGGAAAGTTTTTCAACCTCCTCTTTTTGATTCAAAAATGCTTCAAATGAAAAATATTTGGTCATGAAAGTTGTAGATTGGATCCTCCCATTTTCAAAAAGTACAAGAACTCATTTTAATTCATTTTGGATCAAAAGTTATGGCCTTGCAAAGTTGGGAAAAATCATGAAATTTCACTTATGCACCAAAGAGGGCAAATTGCAAAAACCCTTGCCAAACCAATTTGTGACTTCAAAGTAACTTCTAATCATCATACAAACATAACACATGACTTAAAACTCAGAATTATCCCAAGAATCCCAAGGTTCCATGACTTGCACATGAAGAAATTTCAAAAAGGCCAAAAGTTCACAAATTTGCAAAACCTCCCACAACTTCTCACAAACTTGCTAATTGGCCTCAACCTCATTTCCATGGTCATCCTTGAATCAAGCTGCAGCAGACATGCCTTTGTTCTAGCCCTGAAACAGCCCATACCTCAAAGGACACATAGACTTGACTTTTTGCAAAAGGGGCCATGCCAATCACACTGTGCCACCACCAACCCTCTGCCCTATCACGGTTTGATAAGTCGACCAAATGGAACTAAAAACACACAAGAGGCAAGCCTGAAACCACAGCATCACCATAGTTCACAAAAACTCTCCCTCTTGCATTTTCATTCGAATCTCATCACACAAGCCTACAACCTCAAAACAAACTTCACAAAACCACTCACCATGATCCACTGATCGTTTCCCAACCATCATTTGATCCTGAAACCACCCCAAACAGAAATACGATATTCCACTCCCTTTGGACAGAACTTCATCAATCTCACAAACTAGCCACAATACACTCCAACTAAGCCTCAAAGCATCTTCAGGGAGATCATTGGAGGGGCTTTGAAGCCAGAAAGCTGCCTGAAAGCTCCAGAGTTGAAAGTTCCATCTCAGGTAGCTCTCTCAAACTTTTTTTCCAGAAATCTTTTTTTAAGTTATAGAATTGTTCCTCATGATCTCCTGATTACTCTGAGCTTTGTGGTTTTGAAAATGGTGAAGAAATGAGCATGAACCGAATCTCTGAAATTTTTGACCTAAAAAGAGATTGATTCGATTCATGCTTGTTTCTGAAAATAAATTGATTTCATGCCTGGATTCTTGTTCCTTGATGTTTGTTGAGTGATTCTAGAGCTTTAGGGGGCTTGGGGTGAGGTTTTGAGGGAGATGGCATTTTTCAGGGGAGAGTGTGGCCGGAGAAGATGACCGGAGGTCATTTCCGGCCACCTGAAAGTCATTAGGGCTTTTAATTGTGATTAGGGTTTTGTTTGACTTCTGGCCTTTGATTTCAGTTTCCCGCGCGCGTTTGATGGCCAAGATTAGTCCACTTATCATTAATTAGAATTATTTAAGTTAATTAATTAGGTTTAGCCAGTTTGAATCTGGACCATAGGATCTGGCGCCAGTCAACTCCCTCCAATTCTTTTTGAATCCCAGCCATAGGATCTGCATACTTCTCCATTTATTTAATTTTATTTGTATTTTATTTCCAAAAATTTTTAAAAATAGTAAAACACATTAAAAAATTCTGAAATTTTTTGTCAAACCTTTTATTAATTTTCAGAACCCAAAAATATTTTTATTTTTATTTTTTGCATCAAAAATCATTTTTAAATCATTTAAATGTTTATTTTTAATTAGTTAATGGAAATTAATTAATTAAAAATGCATTTAGGTATTTAAAAATCACAAAAAAATTCACATTGCATTTTAAAACATTTAGAAACATTATCAAACTCTCAAAACAAATTTCTTTTTGGTCCTTGATGTATTTTGACATTTTTCATTGGAATAAAAGTTATTTGGTCCTAACTTGAAAAAATTCATTCTGCCTAACCATGAAGAGTTTGATGATGGTTCTTCTTGCATTTCATCCTTCATGTCATGTAGTTTCTAGGATAAAATTGGTTTGAATTCATCTTTCATTTTCAATTTAATGTGTATTTTTCCTTTTGAAGTGCCTTGAAACCCTAGTTGACTTGAGAAAATCATAACTTCCATTAGGTTAAGACTTAGGTCCCCTCCTTTGGGCAGTGAACTTGTGTAGGGTTAGGGTTCCTTTGATCCCATTTTCAATTTTTTTATCTTGTCATTTGCTTCTGATTTTGAATTTTTCATTGCATATTGTATGTAAACCCTAATTCTTGCCTTCCTTTGCATCCATCTCTCATTTGCTTGCATACATGAACTTGCCATGACATTTTATGCATCAACATGGCATATAAGACATCTTAGGACATACTAACATCATGTTTGATCATTGCATCATTCATTTTCCATGTTATGCATTCATTCCATTTCATAAACTTTCATGGTTCAAAGCTTGCTTCATTTGCATCCTCATCCTTGTATGATCATCCACAACTCTTGACATGTGTTTGCATCATCCCTTAGCATCATTAACATCATGTTCATGCTTCTGACTTTGTCTTGCATCATGGAATTTCATCTCATTCTCATTGCATTTCATTTCTTTTGCTAACTTTTCAGGTGGTAAGTTGTTTGGAGAAGTGAATTTGCCTTCACTTCTCACAATCTCTTCTCATCTCTCTTATGCATCAATGCTGCAATTTATCTTTGTATTAGAGTGAGCTTGCTCATTCATGTTCATTTCTTACTTTCTTTCATCAGGCAACTTGTCTTCTTAGGTGAAGCAAGTTGTCTTTCTTCTTTCTGCTTCTCCTCCTTTCATATGTTTCTTTCCTGGTGGCTTTCCTCCTGAAGATCTTTTGCAAGCTTCATAAACCCTAGGAACAACCAAGCATGATCATAATTAGGGTTTGATTAGTCCCCCATTAGTTTTAACTTTGTATCATCTTTGTGTCTTCTCTTCTCATCTCATAATCAAGGACTAAACCCTAAAGGTTTTAAGGCTTTGTGATTAAGCTTATGCCTGCATCCTTCTATTAGGATGGAGTGTATAACTTTAATCCTAAGTGTTAAACCCTTAATGTGTTTAAATCCTTTAATCAATTCATCTAATAATCACTATGACATCAAGCTTGTAACTTGGGCCTTGCATTAGGGTTCTAATTCTTCCTTAATTGGTTAAGAAGGACTAACCCTAGTGTTAATGGACAAGTCCCCCTCAAGTTGTCTTACAAACCATAAAATCCATTTCTTAATCTTATCATTAACTAAAATCCACTTTAATAAAGGCTTTGTTTTGTCATGAAGTTAATCCGTAATCATGGATTAAGTTGAGGAGCCTTCCTCAGCTTAAATGTTCTCATCTATTATCCTTCTATTAGGATGGTGTAATGGGTCCATTAAATCCTTGATTATGGCTTAAACTCATTACTTAACACTAAACAAAAACTCAAAAAACATCTAAATAATTACAAGTAGGTTAATGATCTTAATCCTACATCATGGTGATTAAGTGTGAGGTGTTCATTTCATACTTAAGGTACTCTCATTACCCCTAATCAGAGGGAAGATGTGATGAGTTTACTAACCCTTGGTTTAGGCTTCAGCTCATTTTCTTATGACAAATTCAAAAAAATCAATAAAAGACTGAAAACACCAAAAACAAACAATAATCGTCTCCTTCGGGATTCTCTTCTCACCTCATTCAATCACAAACGAGAACTTGCTTCTTTCGTCTAATGCAAGACAGTTTGCACCTGAGCCAGACAGGTCATACACTTGAGCATAGACAAGTAAGCAGTTCAGAAGTCAATTTATCTTTCAGTCTCTTTGAGTCAAACTACGGTGTTCTGACTTTCTCATTGCACGGGAGGATACGTAGGCATAACTTAATGGTTATCGAACAAAAGTCTCTGTATACCCCCCCCCCCCCTCTTCCATTATTATTCTTTAAGCCTCATAATCTTGAGCTTTACACTCTTGTTCCTACACTGACACTTCACATATTTCACTTCACGTCTCTTTTGCACTGACACTTGCATTCTTTCCAGCTTTGATACACAGATAGCACTGACACTACCCTTTTAAACACAAATCCTTCAAGCGTGGATCCCGTCGAGTACGACGGACAATCTGGGTGCTAATACCTTCCCAGGTTGTAACCGACCCCCATTCTCAGTATCTCTGGTTCGCAACCGTCTTATCCATATCTTTTTAGGTCTATGCAACATTACCTTTCCATCGGGATAAAAATGCCTAGCTGGCGACTCTTTTCATCCTCTCTCTTTTCGCCGACCGTTCGCGTCTGTACCCCTCTTGGCCCTGTGTCATCAGGTGGGAGCAACAGCTTGGCGACTCTGCTGGGGACCCTTATACTGCAACCAGGGCTTCTGGTTCTTTTTGTGGGTTCCTCCTAGCGCTTGTTTGATTTTGTGTTTACTGGGGTGTTATGTGCTATGTATGTTTATTGTATTTTGCTTTATTTATTGCTTTATGTACAACTTTATTTATTGCTTTCTTTACAGTTGTGCATATTTCATACTGTCATACTATCATTGCTGGATATGGTTTCTGTTTTGGTGGGTGGGGTTTTATTGAGAGTTTAAGGTCCTATACCTGGGACCTGAGTGACACCTAGGCTAGAGTAGTTCATGTTCTTTCCCATTCCATTTCAGTCTGGTGCGGGAATATGAAACACGGTTCAGATGTGGGTTTCTTCTTGAGAACTCTGTGCTACAGATTTCCTATAATGCTAGGGCTATCTGGGAAGCCTGCTAAGTCTAGATGACCTTTATTATGACCTTCAGAAACTGAGGTGAATTAAAGGAGGATCTTTTATGGTTATTGTAAACACTGTACCTCCGGGATAGAAGTGTTTACACTTCTCATAACTGATCCAAGTTTGAGGATCTTTGTTTTAGAACACTACCTGTGAGGGGGTTGGGCTGTTTGCAGGTTTGCAGGTACCCTTGACCACATCATACGCTGTTACCATTTTGTTTAAGAGTACCTCATTTTGGACAGTTCTTGTGATTAACCCTGGATATGTGACTCTTTATTTGAGTCCCCCACCCTGGTTACTGGATTTCTGAACCTCCATCTGGACTTCTTTAACATACATGGGCTTATATCAAGACAGATAGTCAGATCCAGCTTGATCACAAACCCTTGCATATCATTTGCATATTCATCATCTGCATCATTTAACACTTGTTTATTAGTTTTTCAGGGTATCCACATTACATCTGGTTTGGTTTTGACCCCTTCTTTTGTATAGACCTCAGCTTCAGTTATCTTCATCAGTTGTCTGCTTCAGTAATCTTCATCATCACCAACACCAGCCTGTCAGTGGCCTATCTCCAGTATCGGTCTTGATCTTCATCAGCACATATCTTCATCATCTTCAGCAGCATTCATGACTACTCCCAGGAAGAGCAACATATCCTATCATTTCTTTGAGCCTGTGTTGACTGGTATCAGGCAGGTCCAGTCACTTATCACCCCTGACCACATCCCTTTGTTTAGAGAGCATTATGGAGGTATACTGGATATGGTTATGGACCTTGACCCTTCTCAGAGGAGTATGATCCACACATGCTTGCAGTTTTATGACCCACCATTGAGATGCTTCACCTTTTCAAACTTTCAGTTAGGACCTCTGCTGGAAGAGTTCTCTTCATTGATTGGAGTGCCTATCAGGGGTGGAATCCCCTTCAACCCAGAAATGTCGGCTCCCAGCAATGGAGAAGTAGAAAAAGCACTGTATCTGGAGCCTGCCTTGATTGAGCAAAGCATGATAACAAAGGCTGGGATCCCTGATTTGCACTTGGACTTCTTGATTTCTCAGGCCATCCTGAAGGCCTCTTTGGGAGAATGGAGGGCAGTTTGTGCACTGTTAGCCCTCAGCATATATGGGGTTATACTGTTTGCAGATGAGCCCAAATTTGTCAGCAAGAATGCCATTCATCTTTTCCTTCTGAGAAACCCAGTACCCACATTGCTGGGAGATTTCTATTACTCCATCAATCAGAGGAATGAGAAACAAAGAGGGAAGTTGGTAAGATGTTGTGCTCCTTTGTTTCACACCTGGCTGCTCAAGCACCTACCTAAATCAGATGCCTTCTTGAACTCTCACCAACAGAAGAATTGGGCCAAGAGGCTCATTGCTTTGACTTCAGATGATATTAGATGGTGCACCCAGAGCACCAAAGGCAAGGACATTATCACCAGCTGTGGGCAATACCCAAATGTGCCTCTAATAGGAGTGAAGGGTTGCATCAACTACAATCCTTTACTATTTAAGAGAAAACTGGGCTATGCTTTGGTTCATCCTCCTAGAGTGCAAGATTTAGCTGAGACCCTGTATTGTGAAGTGAAGCCTAATTCAGCTGTTGTCAGACAAGCATCCTGGGCTTGGGACAACATCCAGACAAAAGGGATGGCTATTCTTGGAAGGTGTAATAATGTTGCTTCAGCTCAATACTATGATTGGTCCCGTACTAGAGCTCAGATTGCTGGAATGCCTTTCACCATTGAGGATATACCTGGACCATCTACAGCACAGCCAACAACAACTGTCAGCCTGGAAGAATTTGAGAAGCTGAAGGAAAGGAATGAGAATCTGTCTCTGTAAACACCCCAAATTTGCCCTCACTCATTCACACCATGGCTTGTGATCATTTCATATGCATAAATCCAATCATACCATCTCATACCACAATTTTGATTCACTGCATAGATTCAAAGTCATCTGCATCTAGGGTTTGTGATCTGAGCAATCCAAGAGCTTCTTGAGCCACTCCAAAGGCCATCAATCACTTCAAAGGGGTCCATATATGTTCAAGTATCATATTATATCCTCTCAAAGTCAAGAATGTCAAAAAATCACAAGAACTGAGAATGGTATGGAAGCAGAGCCAGGCTTGACTGCACAGATGACCTAAAATTAGGGTTTTGGTTTCAGGGGCCATAACTCCAAATTTTTTGGTCATTCTTGTTTCTATTGGTCTCTATATGGTATAGGGAGTATGCATATCAATTTTCATGAAGAAATTCCTTGGGGAAGTCATCTGATCAAGAGTTGACTTTTCAAGCAAGTCAGTGTAAAATCAGGGCATCTGAGGCCCCCAATGACCCAACCAAAGGGTGTTCTTCATCATTTTGATTGTATATGATCTTTATTTGATCATAGAAGATGTTGGAAGTTCACAAAATTGAAGAATTTCAAGTCTTTTGCAAAGTTGACTTTTTGGGAAAGTTTGACTTTTAATGAAATTGCCATTTTAGGAAACTTTTTCAACCTTTACTTTTTGATTCAAAAATGCTTCAAATGGAAAAACTTTGGTCATGAAAGTTGTAGAATGGATCATTCCCTTTTCAAAAAGTACAAGAACATGACCTAATTCATTCTGGATCAAAAGTTATGGCTTGTCAAAGTTGGCAAAAATCACAAAATTTGAAGTTTTCCACCAAAGAGGCAAAGTTGCAAATTCACTTCTCAAGGCAAATTAAGTTATCAAATGGACTTCTAAACTTCACAACATGATCATACAAGACCTAAAAGTCAGAATGGGCCAAGGGATCACACATTTTTGTGGCTTATGGAGCAAGATATCTCATAAGAAGCAAAGGCAAGGCAAGTTGCAAAACTCATCATAAGTTACAATCCACTTGCTTGCTGACTTGCTGATCAATCCTAGGGTTCTCCCCACATCATGCTGCGCAGGACACACCTTTTGTCCTTGGCTAGAAGGTAGCCCATGCTTCTCTTACACAACTTTGACATTTTGGCAACTTGAGCCATACCTATCACAAAAGCACACATCACCTCATCTGACCTATCACAATTGTTTATGCAAACAAAAAGCAAGCCAAAGCATACAAAACACAAGCCTGAAACACTCTCCATGACAGCATTCTCATTTTCACACCATCTTGCAAAAACTTTCGAAACACTCTCCACAAGCTGCAAACACAAAAACAAACTTCACAAATCAACTCAACACACTTCCCTGGTCACAAACCACCCCTCACCATAACCTGAAACTCAAAGAATCAAAAACACGATCACCACCTGCCATTGAGCAGAACTCCTGCCATCTCAAAAACCAGCCATCATAAACTTCTTCTAAGCATCAATACTTCATCAGGGGCCTAAGAGGAGTGGTTTGCACAAAGAGAGAGGGTCAAAAAGTTGCAAACTGAGAAAGCTCAAAGCTCAGGTATATCAAGAACTTTTTTTCCAGAAATGAATTTTTAAGTTTCTAAGTTGTTCCTCATGCTTTGCTGATCACTCTGATGCTTTTACTTTTTGAAATGGTTGAGAAATAAGCATTTAATCTTGTTCTGAAACTTTTCTGACCTAAAAATGTTTGGCTTCGATTCGCATGATTAATGAATGAAAAATGAGTTTTGTTTAGGGGTTTTGATTCAGTGATGTGTGGGGATGATTTCTGGGCTTTTAGTTTTCATTTTCATGAGGTTTAGAGGATTTTAGAAATTTTCAGGTGGGAGTCCCACCGGAGAAGACGACCGGAAGTCTTCTCCGGCCACCTGAAAATAATTAGGGCTAATCCCTGTAATTAATGCAAGTTTGAATCTGGTGCGTTGGATGAGCTGACTTGGTCAATTCCCGCGTGT
Source organism: Lathyrus aphaca (assembly GCA_963966055.1). NCBI lineage: Eukaryota > Viridiplantae > Streptophyta > Magnoliopsida > Fabales > Fabaceae > Lathyrus > Lathyrus aphaca. Next base: position 321,873,956 of record OZ014525.1, read on the forward strand.
GTTCAATGGCCTAGATCCACTCACTTAACCCTAATCCACGTCATTAGCTAATTAATCAGGTTTTATATTAATCTGGCCAGTTTAAATGAGAGCCGTCGGATAGCGCGCGCAGTCAACTCCCGCGTCTCAGTTTTGAATCTCAGCCTCTGGATCAGCATACTTCTCATTTTATTTTATTTTTATTCCATTTAATTTCATTTGTTTTGTCCATTTTATTAAAAATAGCAAAAATCATTCAAAAATTCTGAAAATTTTTATGCAAGCTCTTATTAATTTTCAAAAACCAAAAACATTTTTGTTTTTATTTTTTGCATTAAAAAATATTTTTAAATCATTTAAAAGTTTATTTTTAATTAATTAATAAGAGTTAATTAATTAAAAATACTTTTAGGTATTTAAAAATCACAAAAAAATTCATGAAACATTTAAAATCATTTAGAAACATTGTCCAACTCTCAAACCAAATTTCTTTTTTGATCTTGATGTCTTTTGACAATTTTCCATGGAATTAATTTCAATTTCAAAGCATTATTTTGATCCAAACTTCAAAAAATCATTTCTGCCTAACCATTGAGAGTTGGACTTTGGTTCTTTTTGCATTGTGTTTTGCATATCATGTAGTTTGTGAGATTAAATTGGCATGATTTGATCTTTCATTTTCATTTTGTTTGACATTTTTCTTGTCAAGGTACCCTAAAACCCTAGAAATCTTAGGAAATTCATAACTCTCATTAGGTTAAGAGTTGGATCCCCTCCTTTGGGCAGTGAGTTTGTGTAGGGTTAGGGTTCCTTGGAGTGCATTTTCAATTTTTTATCTTGGCGTTTGCTTCTGGTTTTGATTTTTGTTTGATGCATTGATCATAAACCCTAATTTGGGGCTTCCCTTTTGCATTCATCTTGCATTTGCTTGCATACCATGACTTGCCATAGCATTTTGTGCCTCCATTTGATTCATTTGACATCCTAAGACATATTAGAAGCATGTTTGATCATTGCATCTTTCATTTTCCATGTTGTATGTCATTTGCACTTCATATCTTTTCATGTATGATCATGGTTCTAAACTTGCTTCATTTGCATCCATAAGTTTGTATGATCATCCCCATGCTTTGTTTCATGTTTGCATCATCTCATAGCATCATTAACATCATGTATATGCTTCTGGTTTTGGTTTGCATCATGTCATTTCATCTCATTTTGCATTGCATTGCATTTCTTTCACTAACTTTTAAGGTGGTAAGCAACTTTGAGAAGTGAATTTGCCTTCACTTTTCACAATTTCTTTTCATCTCTCTTATGCATCATTGCTGCATTTTGTCTTGTGTTTGAGATTGAGCTTGCTCATTCTTCTTCATCTTACTTTCTTTCCTCAAGTGACTTGACTTCTTGAATGAAGCAAGTTACTTTGCTTCTCTTGGCTCTTTTCATCTGCTTCCTGGTGGTTCCTCTGAAGATTTCTCTTGTAAACCTCACAAACTTTAAGAACAACCAAGCATGACAATAATTAGGGTTTTGATTAGTCCCCCATTTAGATTTTACCTTTGTGTCTCTTTGAGTCTTCTCTTCTCATCTCATAATCAAGGACTAAACCCTAAAGGCTTTAAGGCTTTGTGATTAAGCTTATGCCTGCATCCTTCTATTAGGATGGAGTGTATAACTTTAATCCTAAGTGTTGAACCCTTAATGTGTTTAACTCCTTTAATCAATCCACATAATAATCATCAAGACATCACACTTGTAACTTGGGCCTTGCATCAGGGTTCTAATTCTTCCTTAACTGGTTAAGAAGGACTAACCCTAGTGTTAATGGACAAGTCCCCCTCAAGTTGTCTTACAAACCCTAAAAATCACTTCATCATCATATCATCAAATAAAATCCACTTAATAAAGGCTTTGTTTTGTCACGAGTTTAATCCTTAATCATGGATTAAGTTGAGGAGCTTTCCTCAGCTTAAACATTCTCATCTATTATCCTTCTATTAGGATGGTGTAATGAGTCTGTTTAATACCTGATTATGGCTTAATCTCATTACTTAACACTAAACAAAAACACCAAAAACATCTAAATAATCACAAGTAGGTTAATGATCTTAATCCTACATCAAAGGTGATTAAGTGTGAGAAGCTGACTTCACACTTAAGGTATTCTCATTACCCCTAATCAGAGGGAAGATGTGATGAGTTTACTAAATCCATTGGTTTAGGCTCAAGCTCATTAACTTATGACAAACTTCCAAAAGCAATAAAAGACTGAAAACTCAAAAACAAACAATAATATTCTCCTCCGGGATTCTTTTCTCATCTCATTCACTCACAAACGAGAACTCGCTTCTTCCGTCTAATGCAAGACAGTTTGCACCTGAGCCAGACAGGTCATACACTTGAGCATAGACAAGTAAGCAGTTCACAAGTCAATTCATCTTTCAGTCTCTTTGGGTCGAACTACGGTGTTCTGACTTCCTCATTGCAGGAGAGGATACGTAGGCATAACTCAACAGTTATCAAACAAAAGTCTCTGTATATTCCCCCTCTTTCCAACATCATTTTCTTAGCCTCATTATCATGAGCATTTCACTCTTGTTCTCACACTGACATTTTCATATTACACTTCACTTCTCTTACACCGACACCTGCACATCTTTTTTCCAGCTCTTTTATACACAAATTGCACTGACACTACCCCTTTAAAGCACAAATCTTTTAAGCGTGGATCCCGTCGAGTACGGCGGACAATCTGGGTGCTAATACCTTCCCAGGTTGTAACCAACCCCCTTTCTCAGTCTCTCTGGTTCGCAACCGTCTTATCCATATCTTTCTAGGTCTATGCAGCATTGCCTTTCCTCTGGGATAAAAATGCCTAGCTGGCGACTCTATTAATTCCCTGTGAGTTCACTCCTATGTGTTCTCACATCCTCCCTTCGCCGACCGTTCGCGTCTGTACCTTTATCTGGGCTCATTCCCATTTATCGGGAGCGACAGTCTCAAGCTATGAAGAAGACTCTTTGGGAAAGGAGTGATGGTCGTCTGGACATTGAGAGGTTGGAAAAGCTTAGGGTGGAGCATCTTGCCAAAATTGAGAAAACAGAGGACTACATCAGGAAAGCAAGAGCTGGGGAGCAAATATTGAAAAATGCCTGTAAAGAGGCCAAGATTCAGAAGGCTAGGACTGAGCTCTATCTGCAAGAAAGTCAGGCTAGATGGGTCACGATCACTGAAGCCCGGACACAAGAAGATCAGAGAACTCAAGCCAAGATCGAACAGTTAGAGGCCAATGAAAAGAAGCAGCAGGAAGCTTTGTTGGCAGCCCAAAAGGAGATTTCAGAGTTAAAGCTCAGAGCTGGACTGAAGAGATCAAAGGACCAGGATAGGCATAAGAAGCTGACCACTGCCATTGCTACCAGGAACCTCCTCATTAGGACCATTACAGAGCACCCAGCTGGTCCAGTGACTGAGGCACTTCTGAAAGAGGTCAAGGAGGATGAGTTTGGATTGGATGTTTGACTCCTTTGCTTGTTGTTCATTTCCATTTGATGTACTTTTCTTTTTGTTGTATTTTGACCCTCCAGGGGCATGTGTCGTAAAACAAACTATGTATTGTTCATCATTTGTAATATATTAGTTTGCTTTCATTGGGTTTCTTTTCTCAACAACATCAAGCATCTTCCTAGAGGTCTGGAAAGGTCAAAACCAAGAACCAAGTCGGATACCTTGGAAAACAAATAAACATACTGCATTGCATACTAACTTTTGTTTTGTTTTGTAGGTTTTGTTATTATCTTTGTTTCTAACTTTGTTGTGGTCTCAGGAAATATTGCTCGCCGCCGAGTGTTCCCTGTCAACCGCACGCACCGGTACCCTACTCGCAACAACCTTCCTGGTATTCAGATGGATCAGGTACAGCAAGACCTGACAGAGGTCAAGACTCAGATGGCTAATGAAAGAGTGGAGATGAGAAACCAAATGACTCAATTCATGGCGGTAATGACTGGCTTGGCCCAGAGTCAAGAAAGGTTGAGGGAATTGGTGGAAAGACAAACCCCCGAGGAACCCCATCTTGGAACTGGAGGAACTAGTAACAATGAGCGGGGCCAGCCCCATATTAATCCACCAGTATTTGGACCTCATCTGGATCCGGAAGCCAACATCCCGAGAAATGTGCAAGGAAATACTGCTGGGGGGAGAATCTTGCAAGAGGATCCCCATGAAGAGCAGTTTACTGTTATGGGGGCTGGAGACGAAGTCTATGATAGGAGGTTGGATGAAATTGCTGAGAAGTTGAGATCTTTGGAGTCTCAGAATTCCTTGGGCTTCGATGTAATGGATATGGGACTAGTGGATGGGGTGAGAATTCCCCACAAATTCAAACCCCCGTGCTTTGAGAAATACAATGGTACCTCTTGTCCACGAACTCACCTTCAGTCTTTCCTGGGAAGACTTAAAGCTTATACCATGGATGAAAAGCTTTGGATGTTATACTTTGAAGACAGTCTGACAGGGGCTTCAAGAGAGTGGTATTCACACTTGACCAGGGCTACCATTAGATGCTGGAAGGACTTAGCTGAAGCCTTCATCAGGGAATATCAATACAATCTGGACATGGCTCCTAACAGGACCCTCCTGATGGGAATGTCTCAGTCTTCCAGTGAAAGCTTCAGAGAATATGCCCAGAGATGGAGACAGCTTGCTGCTGCTATCCAACCACCCATGTCGGAAAGAGAAATGGCCGACATGTTCATGAATACTCTGCAAGGAACATATATTGATAGATTGGATGCCTTTTCTTCTACCAGTTTTGCTGACGTAGTTATAGCTGGGGAAAGGATTGAAAGCCTTTTAAAAATGGGCAAAATTTCTGATAGTGGTGCAAGTTCATCCAGTAATCCCAGGAAGCCTTTTGTGGGACCTCGAAGAGCCGGTGAGACCAATTCCATTCATGCAAGCAGGGGCAGACCTTAGTATGTTCACAGATCAGTAGCAGCTGTTACCATTCCAGCTCCGATTCCTCAGCAATCAGCATATCAACAACAACAACAACCACATTATCAACAGCAAGTTCAGTACCCGCAACAGAGAACCTACAACAACAGCAATAGCAATCAACAACAGCGACCCTTCCAACAAAGACCATCACAGGCAAACAGGGTAATTGACCCTATCCCTATGTCTTATGCTGCCTTATTGCCACAACTCCTGAAGCTTAACTTGGTTGAGTTAAGGACGTTGGCACCACCAGATCCTCTCAATCTCCCAAAGAATTATGACGTCAACGCCAGGTGTGCTTTCCACTCCAATGCACCTGGTCACAATACTGAGAAATGCAGGGCCTTACAAATGAAAGTCCAAGATCTAGTGGATTCTAAAGCCCTCAACTTCGCACCTCCTCCGAATGGCAACAGAAATCCTATGCCTAATCATGGCGGGCCAAGGATTAATGCCATTGAGGAAGACAAACCATCTACCTTGATCACCAGTGTTGCACAAATTCGAACACCATTGGTCGAAATTAAAGCTCAGCTTCTAGAGTGCCAAGTGTTCCCCGGGTGTGAGCTCGGTTGTGGGTATTGCAACATTGCAGTCAACGGGTGTGAAAATTTGAGAAGCGGCATAGATGGTCTTATTAAGGATGGTATCCTTCAGATCTCAACAACGGCGCCTACAAATCCAGCAATTCCTTTAACAACAATTCTTGATTCTTCTACAACAGCAGCAACAATCATTCCTACAGATTCATCAATATCATCAGCAGTTACTCCGTCCATCACTTCAACAAGTCAAATTTCAGCAACCATTTCTTCTACAACATCAGCATCCATTTTATTAGCAGAATCTTCTACAACGCCAGCAAAGATTAACGAAGATGTCTCGACAGTTACAATCTATTATGACCCATCAAATGTTCCTCCCAGCGGCAATTTCCAACAACAAACCATGGCACCTCCTGCCAGATCACCAGTCACAATTTACTATGATCCGCACACCGTCACAGTACCCTCCTCTGCAGCAATCCGTCCGGTCACCATTACGGTGCCTGGACCCGTTCCTTATAAAAGCAGTAATGCTATACCCTGGCATTATGGCTCTGATCTCTACTGCAACAGGGAGAAAATCACTCTGGATTCATCAAACTCTTCTCCACAAGTTGATAATGTTGGGGGAGGCGGAGGCTTCACCAGAAGCGAACGCCTTTTTGCCTCACAAACACAAAGACCTAATGTTGAAGCAGAAGTTGCTGCCAAAGCAAAAGGAAAGAGTGTGGTATCTGAAGAGCCAACTGCCAAGGAAACTCAGAAGACATCTTTTGAACAAGATGTAGACGAGTTCATGAGAATCATAAAAAGGAGTGGTTACAAGGTGGTGGACCAGCTTCACCAAACTCCCTCAAAAATCTCCATATTATCACTGTTGATGTGTTCCGAAGCTCACAGGAACGCACTGTTGAAAGTCCTGCATGCAGCATACGTGCCGGAGGAGATTACTGTTAATCAGCTAGAAACTGTGGTTGCAAATGTCAACACCAGTCATGGACTGGGCTTTACCAATGCTGACTTAACGACTGAGGGACGTAACCATAACAAGGCTTTGCATATCACCTTGGAATGCAAGGGTGCTGTTCTATCTCATGTACTGGTAGATACTGGGTCATCACTCAATGTTCTACCAAAGAAAGCCTTAGTGAAGCTGGAGTATGATGGCTTGGCACTGCGTCCGAGTAATTTGGTGGTGAGAGCATTTGATGGCTCTAAAAGATCAGTGCTTGGAGAGATTGAGCTGCCTGTGATGATTGGCCCGCAGACCTTCAAAACTACCTTCTTTGTGATGGACATTCAGCCGGCCTACAACTGTCTGTTGGGTAGACCCTGGATCCACGCCGCTGGCGCTGTTACGTCTACCCTTCACCAGAAGTTAAAATTCGAGTGGGAAGGCCAGATCATCACCATCTGTGGGGAGGAGGATATTTTTGTTAGCCAGTTGGCTACGTATAAGTACATTGAAATGGATGGGGAGATCCATGAAACCATGAGTCAAGGGTTTGAAGCCTTGAACATTAATGAAGCATCTACTGTAATGGGAACTTCCATCACTTCATATCAGCAAGCCCAGAAGGTTGTTGAGGAAGGTACCGCCCAAGGCTGGGGCAAGCTGTTGCCCGTGGAAAAGAAAGAAGACCGATTTGGGTTGGGTTACAAACCAACTCAACGAGATTAATCAGAGGTTGCAAAAGAGCCCAAATTTGTCAGCGGGGGAATGCTCACCCCGGATGTTGTGAACAATTTGGAAGACGAGGAGGAAAGCGACCGCAACCTGGAGAGCTGGATACGTCCAAGGATCCCGGGGAGCCAAGTCCTTAACTGGTCTTCCCAGGAAATTATAAGAGTTACTCCTGCAGAGTAATTATTATTTCCTGTATTTTTAAAGCATGCATCAAGTCTTGCATCTTGCCCAAGATGTCAAGACTCATTTTGTAATCGGGCCATCTTGTATTTTGTGCAAAGATCAATTAATGAATATCAGGACATCTTTTGCAAATGAGTCTTTTCTTTTCCGCTCACTGTTTTTCATTTTTCACTTTTTGTACAAAAATAAAATGGCAATGTTTTTCAAAATAAAATAACTTCATCTTCACTTTTTCTAAATAAGATAAAACTGATCACTAAAATAAACCAATTTGAACCCTTACAGAAAGTGCCCTTCAGACTGCACCGACAACAACACTGCTATGACTTTGTATGACTTTGACAATAAAATCAATCAAGCTGATGAATGGGTTGAAGAAGATTACGAGCTACCTGAAGAGCTAGCTAGGTTGTTGAGACAAAAGGAGAAGGTTATCACTCCTCATCAGGAGGAGATTGAAACGGTTAATCTTGGTACGGAAGAAGACGTGAAAGAAGTTAAGATCGGGGCCTGCCTGCAAGATTCAGTGAAAGAGCAACTGATTGACATGCTTCGGGAATATGTGGATGTTTTTGCTTGGTCTTATCAAGATATGCCAGGGTTGGACACCGACATTGTCATGCACAAGCTACCTCTGAAAGAAGATTGCCCACCAGTAAAACAGAAGTTGCGCCGTACTCGCCCAAATATGGCAATGAAGATAAAAGAAGAGGTACAAAAGCAGTGGGACGCCGGTTTCCTTGTTGTGACTAGCTATCCGCCGTGGGTTGCTAATATTGTACCTGTGCCTAAGAAAGACGGCAAGGTGAGGATGTGTGTGGATTACCGGGATCTAAACAGAGCCAGCCCGAAAGACAACTTCCATTTACCTCACATTGATGTATTGGTCGACAATACGGCTCAGTTCTCGGTATTCTCCTTCATGGATGGATTTTCAAGATATAATCAGATCAAGATGTCACCTGAAGACATGGAGAAGACAACTTTTATCACACCCTGGGGCACATTCTGTTACAAGGTGATGCCATTCGGACTGAAGAATGCGGGTGCCACTTATCAACGGGCTATGGTAACATTATTCCTTGACATGATCTATAAAGAAATTGAATGTTATGTGGATGACATGATTGCCAAGTCCCTCACAGAAGAAGACCACCTGGTAAATCTGTTGAAGTTATTCAAGCGTCTGAGAAAGTACCAGTTGAAGCTAAACCCCAACAAATGCACAGTCGGGGTGCGATCTGGTAAGCTGCTGGGATTTATTGTAAGTGAAAAAGGGATTGAAGTTGACCCTGACAAAGTCAAAGCCATTCAAGAAATGCCCGCGCCGAAGACTGAAAAAGAAGTTCGGGGGTTTCTAGGTAGATTGAACTACATTTCAAGGTTTATATCTCACCTTACAGCAACCTGTGAGCCTTTGTTCAAGCTGTTAAGAAAAGAACAAACGGTCAGGTGGAATGAAGACTGCCAGAGGGCTTTTGATAAAATCAAGGAATACTTACAAGAGCCTCCGATCCTTATGCCTCCAGTTGAAAGAAGACCTCTAATCATGTACTTGACAGTATTAGAAGAGTCAATGGGGTGTGTGCTGGGCCAGCATGACAAGTCTGGTCGAAAAGAGTATGCAATATACTACCTAAGCAAAAAGTTTACCGAATGTGAACAACGTTATTCACTGCTCGAGAAAACTTGTTGTGCTTTAGCGTGGGCTGCTCGCCGACTAAGACAGTATATGTTGACCCACACCACTTTATTGATCTCCAAGATGGACCCAGTTAAGTACATATTTGAGAAGCCAGCACTTACCGGACGGGTTGCAAGATGGCAAATGATCCTCACAGAATACGACATTCAGTACACATCTCAGAAAGCCATCAAGGGCAGTGTATTGTCTGATTATCTTGCTGAGAAACCCATTGATGATTACCAGCCTATGAGATTTGACTTCCCTGATGAAGACATCATGCTCATAAAAGCAAAAGATCATGAGGAGCCTGTTCACACTAAAGGGCCTGACCCAGACGAAGAATGGACTATGATGTTTGACGGGGCTGTAAATATGAATGGTCGTGGTGTTGGTGCAGTACTCATTACACCCAAGGGAGTTCACATGCCTTTCTCGGAAAAACTCACCTTCAACTGCACTAACAACGAATCCGAATACGAAGCTTGTATTATGGGTCTTGAGGAAGCCATTGACCTCAGGATCAAGACTTTGACTGTGTTCGGAGATTCGGCTCTGGTAATTAATCAAACCAACGACAAATGGTACACCCACCAAGATCATTTGATACCTTTCCGGGATTATACAAGGAGGTTATTGACTTTCTTTACAACAGTCAAGCTTGAGTATATCCCTCGAGACGAAAATCAGTTTGCAGATGCTCTGGCTACCATTTCATCCATGATCAAAGTTCAAGCTGCCAACTTTGTGCCCCGAATTTCAGTATCCAGACTTGACAGACCAGCATACGTGTTCTCAGCAGATGTTGTCAAAGATGATAAGCCTTGGTTCCATGATATCAAATTCTTCTCGGAGGATCAAACATACCCACCTGGGGCATCTTCCAATGATAAGAAGACATTAAGAAGGCTAGCTGGTAGTTTCTTCCTGAATACTGACGGTTCCCTGTACAAGAGAAACTTTGATATGGTACTCCTCAGATGCGTTGATAGGACAAAAGCAGACTTGTTGATGCACGAGGTGCACGAAGGATCTTTTGGTACCCATGCAGGAGGGCAAGCTATGGCTAAAAAGTTATTGAGATCGGGCTATTACTGGATCACAATGGATGCCGACTGTTGTGCCTATGCCAGAAAATGTCGTAAATGCCAGATTTACGCGGATAAAGTGCATGTGCCTCCGAATCCTCTAAATGTGATGTCTTCACCCTGGCCCTTTGCCATGTGGGGCATTGATATGATTGGCAAGATTGAGCCGACTGCTTCAAATGGCCACAGATTCATCCTGGTTGCCATTGACTATTTTACTAAGTGGGTTGAAGCAGCTTCATATGCAAATGTTACAAGGAAAGTGGTAGCCCGATTTCTGAAGAGTGACATCATCTGTCGGTATGGAGTTCCCGAACGAATCATTACTGATAATGGTTCCAACTTAAACAACAAAATGATGGCAGAACTATGCCGGGACTTCAAGATCCAACACCACAATTCTTCTCCTTACAGGCCAAAGATGAATGGCGCCGTTGAGGCAGCTAACAAGAATATCAAGAAGATTGTGCAGAAGATGGTAGTTACCTATAAAGACTGGCATGAAATGCTACCGTATGCCTTACCTGGGTACCGTACGTCAATCAGAACATCCACTAGGGCAACACCGTATCAGCTTGTGTATGGTATGAAGGCAGTCCTACCTGTTGAAGTTGAATTACGTTCCTTGCGGGTACTAATGGATGTTAAGCTAAATGAAGCAGAGTGGGTCCGATCCCGATACAAAAAACTGAATCTGATTGAAGAGAAGAGATTGGCTGCAATTTGTCATGGGAAGCTGTATCAGAAAAGAATGAAGAAAGCCTTCGATCAGAAAGTCAGGCTTCGAGAGTACCAAGTAGGAGATCTTGTGCTGAAAATACTCCTTCCTCCTCATACAGACCACCGGGGCAAATGGACTCCGAATTATGATGGTCCATTCATAGTAAAGAAAGTATTCTCCGGTGGAGCACTGATGCTCAGTACTATGGATGGTAAAGACTTCCTGTCCCCTATGAATTCAGATGCAGTAAAAAAATACTTCGCATAAAAATGACCCGATGGACATAAAAACAGAATGTAAGTCCAGGCAAAAATAGGGCATCCCGGCGAGTCAAAAACAAAATAAAAAAGACTCGGGCAAAAATAAGGGAAAAATAAATAAAAAGGTACACCCGCTGAGTTGAAAAGCCGCATTGGACGACTCAGGCAAAAATGGGTATCCCGGTGGATTGAAAACCCGAAAGGGCGATCCATGCAAAATAAGGGAATAAGCAAACAACTGCATTCTGAATTCATCTGTATCACTTACAACATGGCAAGCTTCGAAGGGTTCGAGCATCAGTCAGAATCAGCCTTCTTCAGAAAGCAAGACGAGAAGAACGTCAATGTCATACGAGTCATAGCAAGGGGGAAGCTCCTTGAAGCGTCATCAGCATTGCAAGCACCTTTTAGTTTCTCAATTTGTAACGATTTCTTCATTTCAGGGGATCCGTTTCCTTGACTGTATCTTGCCAATTCAGGGCACATAAATTAATAAAATCAGATTTTCGGTCACACACTGTCTCGTACTTTTTTTGATTTTTGCAAAAGTGTCCGATGTCCTTAATATATTGATCGCATAAACACAGACGCGTCTTTTCTAAACTACATGCTTGCAGGAAAGTTATTACTTACTCCCGGGAGTGTCTAAACTCCTATGATGGAATCCAGTGAGGGATACCTCGGGATACTTGTGCGTTTCTTTGTCATAACAGGATTGCGGGTACCCAAGGTGCGACATGGGGCATGAAAGTTTCTCCCCAGCACGCTGCCAAATCATTACCTATTCAACACGTCTTCCAAATAACACCAGAAATGCTTTATCCCCAGCTGAGTTGCCAGTCATCATTCCTCCTCAGCCAAATGACAGACAGGAAACCATCTCCCCGCAGAGTTTCAGCCTCTATCCAGAAGAGCAATGCCTGAAGATCTCACAACAGAGTGACGAAAGCCCCCGCAAACCCCAGCTGGGTCCCTCATTACCAAGATAGGTCTATCAGTGATTAATTTCCTCAAGTCGAGTCATATATGTCAGATCTATCAATGACCTCATCCCCAACTGAGATACCCACTTCAAGCAGAACAACCGGAGATCTCCACAGTAACGGGATCCGAATCCCGGATCGGTATCTTTGCATAATCATAGCATTCGCATCATATTTTCCCCCAGAGCGTAGCATTCCGTCTAATACGGAGCATTACGGCAAAAGTCACACATATTGCATAATCATAAGCCATGTGTCGAACCGAACACTTGTAAATACTGAAATACCTCTCAAACTCCCCGGCAGAATCAACACTCGTCTGTGTTCTTTGTTAACCAGTTGGTACTCGTCCGTATCATCATCTCTGAACATGCGTCAGGCGTTTGTTTCTACCGATACTCTTCCGTATCATAGTCTTAAGGATGCTCGTCCGCATCTTTAATCTATACACCGTGTCAAACACTTATATCTTCATGAAATTAGACACTCGTCTGTGTCTACTATTCCCCAGAAGAATTCCCGGCAAATCTTGATAAACTATTTCCTTTCTATCTGACATTCGTCCTATGTCATGATACCTTCTGGCAGCCGTACCCTGCTAGGTGATCGTCCTTCACCTTTTTGATGATCGTCCTTCATCATTCCCAGCGGAGTCTCTATTCATTAGAACCCCTTCCTATCCGACATTCGTCCTATGTCGTGATATTTTTAGCAGTCGTCCCCTGCTAGGTGATCGTCCTTCACCCTTTTGATGATCGTCCTTCTTCACTTTATCCGATGGCTGTCCCCATCGTTGGTATTGTTATCTGACATTCGTCCTATGTCATGATAAACCCCCAGAGCAACCGTCCCCTGCTAGGTGATCGTCCTTCACCTCTTGATGATCGCCCTTCATCATGCTCATCCGATGGCCGTCCCCATCGTCGACCTTTTTTATCCGACATTCGTCCTATGTCGTGATACTTTCGGCAATAGTACCTTGCCAGGTGATCGTCCTTCACCTTAGATGACCGTCCCACATCTTATCCCCAACAGAGCAGCCGTCCCCTGCTAGGTGATCGTCCTTCACCTTTGATGACCGTTCCTCATCATTTATTTTCTCAACCCGATGGTCGTCCCTATCATTTACCTTTAATCCCCAGAGAGTCTTATTTCTTTACTTGATGGCCGTCCCCATCATGATCCTTCTATTGCCCCAGCATGTCGGTCGTCCCCGTCATTGCTTCATCCTCAGCAGTCGTCCTCTGCTCGACGGTCGTCCTCCGTCGCCCGCACTTTATAAACATACTTCATTTTCTTTTACAATCTATATCCCTTTTCTTCTTCATTTAGTGAGTGCAAATTTTGGACTGTCTTTGGTATTCAACCACAAGTTATCTTGCTTGCCTGTTAAGCCGTTGCTTACACCCTGCACAGCTAACTCATGTTTGAATAGGGGCAGCTGTAAACACCCCAAATTTGCCCTCACTCATTTCACCATGGCTTGTGATTCTTTTCATATTGCATAAATTCAATCACAGCATCTCATACTACATTTTTGCTTCACTGCATTGATTCTAAGTCATCTGCATCTAGGGTTTGTGACCTGAGCAATCCATGAGCTACCTGAGCCACTCCAAAGGTCTTTAATCATCTCAAAAGGGTCCATGTATGTTCAAGCATCATATTATATCCTCACAAGGTCAAGAAAGTCAAAGAATCACAAGAACTGAGAAAGGCATGGAAGCAGAGCCAGGTTTAACTGCACAGATGACCTAAAATTAGAGTTTTGGTTTCAGAGGCCATAACTCCAAATTGTTTGGTCATTCTTGTTTCTATGGGTCTCTATATGATATGAGGATCATGCATATCAATTTTCATGAAGAAATTCAATGGGGAAGGCATCTGATTAAAAGGTGACTTCTTGAGCAAGTTAGTGCAAAATCAGGGCATCTGAGGCCTCCAATGACACAACCAAAGGGTGTTTCCATCATTTTGAATGTGTATGATCTTTATTTGATCATAGAATATGTTAGAAGTTCACAAAATTGAAGAATTTCAAGCCATTTGCAAAGTTGCCTTTTTGGGAAAGTGACTTATAATGTAAACTTGCCATTTTGGGAAAGTTTTTCAACCTCCTCTTTTTGATTCAAAAATGCTTCAAATGAAAACTCTTTGGTCATGAAAGTTGTAGATTGGATCCTCCCATTTTCAAAAAATAAAAAGAACTCATTCTAATTCATTTTGGATCAAAAGTTATGGCCTTGCAAAGTTGGGAAAAATCATGAAATTACACTTATGCACCAAAGAGGGCAAATTGCAAAAACCCTTGCCAAACAAATTTGTGACTTCAAAGTAACTTCTAATCATCATACCAACATAACACATGACTTAAAACTCAGAATTGGCCCAAGAATCCCAAGGTTCCATGACTTGCACATGAAGAAATTTCAAAAAGGCCAAAAGTTCACAAATTTGCAAAACCTCCCACAACTTCTCACAAACTTGCTAATTGGCCTCAACCTCATTTCCATGGTCATCCTTGAATCAAGCTGCAGTAGACATGCCTTTGTTCTAGCCCTGAAACAGCCTATACCTCAAAGGACACATAGACTTGACTTTTTGCAAAAGGGGCCATGCCAATCACACTGTGCCACCACCAACCCTCTGCCCTATCACAGTTTGATAAGTGGACCAAATGGAACTAAAAACACACAAGAGGCAAGCCTGAAACCACAGCATCACCATAGTTCACAAAAATTCTCCCTCTTGCATTTTCATTCGAATCTCATCACACAAGCCTACAACCTCAAAACAAACTTCACAAAACCACTCACCATGATCCAATGATTGTTTCCCAACCATCATTTGATCCTGAAACCACCCCAAACAGAAATAGGATATTCCACTCCCTTTGGACAGAACTTCATCAATCTCACAAACTAGCCACAATACACTCCAACTAAGCCTCAAAGCATCTTCAGGGAGATCATTGGAGGGGCTTTGAAGCCAGAAAGCTGCCTGAAAGCTCCAGAGTTGAAAGTTCCATCTCAGGTAGCTCTCTCAAACTTTTTTTCCAGAAATCTTTTTTTAAGTTATAGAATTGTTCCTCATGATCTCCTGATTACTCTGAGCTTTGTGGTTTTGAAAATGGTGAAGAAATGAGCATGAATCGAATCTCTGAAATTTTTGACCTAAAAAGAGATTGATTCGATTCATGCTTGTTTCTGAAAATAAATTGATTTCATGCCTGGATTCTTGTTCCTTGATGTTTGTTGAGTGATTCTGGAGCTTTAGGGGGCTTGGGGTGAGGTTTTGAGGGAGATGGCATTTTTCAGGGGAGAGTGTGGCCAGAGAAGATGACCGGAGGTCATTTCCGGCCACCTGAAAGTCATTAGGGCTTTTAATTGTGATTAGGGTTTTGTTTGAATTCTGGCCTTTGATTTCAGTTTCCCGCGCGCGTTTGATGGCCAAGATTAGTCCACTTATCATTAATTAGAATTATTTAAGTTAATTAATTAGGTTTAGCCAGTTTGAATCTGGACCATAGGATCTGGCGCCAGTCAACTCCCTCCAATTCTATTTGAATCCCAGCCATAGGATCTGCATACTTCTCCATTTATTTAATTTTATTTGTATTTTATTTCCACGAATTTTTAAAAATAGTAAAACACATTAAAAAATTCTGAAATTGTTTGTCAAACCTTTTATTAATTTTCAAAACCCAAAAATATTTTTATTTTTATTTTTTGCATCAAAAATCATTTTTAAATCATTTAAATGTTTATTTTTAATTAGTTAATAGAAATTAATTAATTAAAAATGCATTTAGGTATTTAAAAATCACAAAAAAATTCACATTGCATTTTAAAACATTTAGAAACATTATCAAATTCTCAAAACAAATTTCTTTTTGGTCCTTGATGTATTTTGACATTTTTCATTGGAATAAAAGTTATTTAAAGGCAATATTTTGGTCCTAACTTGAAAAAATTCATTCTGCCTAACCATGAAGAGTTTGATGATGGTTCTTCTTGCATTGCTTCCTTCATGTCATGTAGTTTCTAGGATAAAATTGGTTTGAATTCATCTTTCATTTTCAATTTAATGTGCATTTTTCCTTTTGAAGTGCCTTGAAACCCTAGTTGACTTGAGAAAATCATAACTTCCATTAGGTTAAGACTTACGTCCCCTCCTTTGGGAAGTGAACTTGTGTAGGGTTAGGGTTCCTTTGATCCCATTTTCAATTTTTTTATCTTGTCATTTGCTTCTGATTTTGAATTTTGCATTGCATATTGTATGTAAACCCTAATTCTTGCCTTCCTTTGCATCCATCTCTCATTTGCTTGCATACATGAACTTTCCATGACATTTTATGCATCAACATGGCATATAAGACATCTTAGGACATACTAACATCATGTTTGATCATTGCATCATTCATTTGCCATGTTATGCATTCATTCCATTTCATAAACTTTCATGAACTTTCATGGTTCAAAGCTTGCTTCATTTGCATCCTCATCCTTGTATGATCATCCACAACTCTTGACATGTGTTTGCATCATCCCTTAGCATCATTAACATCATGTTCATGCTTCTGACTTTGTCTTGCATCATGGCATTTCATCTCATTCTCATTGCATTTCATTTCTTTTGCTAACTTTTCAGGTGGTAAGTTGTTTGGAGAAGTGAATTTGCCTTCACTTCTCACAATCTCTTCTCATCTCTCTTATGCATCATTGCTACAATTTATATTTGTATTAGAGTGAGCTTGCTCATTCATGTTCATTTCTTACTTTCTTTATTCAGGCAACTTGTTTTCTTAGGTGAAGCAAGTTGTCTTTCTTCTTTCTGCTTCTCCTCCTTTCATTTGTTTCTTTCCTGGTGGCTTTCCTCCTGAAGATCTTTTGCAAGCTTCATAAACCCTAGGAACAACCAAGCATGATCATAATTTGGGTTTGATTAGTCCCCCATTAGTTTTACCTTTGTGTCATCTTTGTGTCTTCTCTTCTCATCTCATAATCAAGGACTAAACCCTAAAGGTTTTAAGGCTTTGTGATTAAGCTTATGCTTGCATCCTTCTATTAGGATGGAGTGTATAACTTTAATCCTAAGTGTTAAACCCTTAATGTGTTTAAATCCTTTAATCAATTCATCTAATAATCACTATGACATCAAGCTTGTAACTTGGGCCTTGCATTAGGGTTCTAATTCTTCCTTAATTGGTTAAGAAGGACTAACCCTAGTGTTAATGGACAAGTCCCCCTCAAGTTGTCTTACAAACCATAAAATCCATTTCTTAATCTTATCATTAACTAAAATCCACTTTAATAAAGGCTTTGTTTTGTCATGAGGTTAATCCCTAATCATTGATTAAGTTGAGGAGCCTTCCTCAGCTTAAATGTTCTCATCTATTATCCTTCTATTAGGATGGTGTAATGGGTCCATTAAATCCTTGATTATGGCTTAAACTCATTACTTAACACTAAACAAAAACTCAAAAAACATCTAAATAATTACAAGTAGGTTAATGATCTTAATCCTACATCATGGTGATTAAGTGTGAGGTGTTCATTTCATACTTAAGGTACTCTTATTACCCCTAATCAGAGGGAAGATGTGATGAGTTTACTAACCTTTGGTTTAAGCTTAAGCTCATTTTCTTATGACAAATTCAAAAAAAGCAATAAAAGACTGAAAACACCAAAAACAAACAATAATCGTCTCCTTCAGGATTCTCTTATCACCTCATTCAATCACAAACGAGAACTTGCTTCTTCCATCTAATGCAAGACAGTTTGCACCTGAGCCAGACAGGTCATACACTTGAGCATAGACAAGTAAGCAGTTCACAAGTCAATTTATCTTTCAGTCTCTTTGAGTCGAACTACGGTGTTCTGACTTCCTCATTGCACGAGAGGATACGTAGGCATAACTTAATGGTTATCGAACAAAAGTCTCAGTATACCCCCCCCCCCCCTCTTCCAGCATTATTCTTTAAGCCTCATAATCTTGAGCTTTACACTCTTGTTCCTACACTGACACTTCACATATTTCACTTCACGTCTCTTTTGCACTGACACTTGCATTCTTTCCAGATTTGATACACAGATAGCACTGACACTACCCTTTTAAACACAAATCTTTCAAGCGTGGATCCCGTCGAGTACGACGGACAATCTGGGTGCTAATACCTTCCCAGGTTGTAACCAACCCCGTTCTCAGTATCTCTGGTTCGCAACCGTCTTATCCATATCTTTCTAGGTCTATGCAACATTACCTTTCCTTCGGGATAAAAATGCCTAGCTGGCGACTCTTTTCATCCTCTCTCTTTTCGCCGACCGTTCGCGTCTGTACCCCTCTTGGCCCTGTGTCATCAGGTGGGAGCGACACCAGTCTGCGCAAGTGTATAATACATGGGGTGGAAATTCAGAGAAAAATATGAAAAAACACAAGCCACTGGATCAAAGGGACGCATCCTATCATTCAGTTCATTAAATGACGTGGCAAAAGGATTGGTTCAGAGAAGGTGTGCATAATAGTTAACATGTGGTGTGAAATAAATTGAATAATCAGAATGAAAATTAGAAGAGGAAAAACACGTGAGGGGGAGGGGTTCATTAAATGATGTGGCACACTCTCATGCATCCAGATGAAATGATCTGATGGTGTTGGACTCATCTTCAACCTTTGGAAACCCTAACACACACGCCCAGAATCCGGTGACCGGAGCTAGGGCTCCGACACCGGAAAACACATGACAAGAACAAATCTCAATAATAATGCACAAAAAACTCCAGATCAAGTAATTAAGCTATCCTGAGTTCAAATATGATGATGAAATCCACAATAAATCAATGACCAGCCTGGATCGAAGGCAAACAGTTTGAACCATGAAACTTCAGATTCACATATCAAGCTCAATAATGCACCAAATTTGAATCTAAAACCAGCAGAATGATCAGCATAACAAGTAGATCATAGCACACACTTCTATTTTCATTTCTAGATCTAAGAATTTGGACTCACCTGAAGCTTGTAGATCTTGAAATAGCTTGTGATAAGCCAAGAAAATGCTGCCAATCCACTCCAAATACACTCTAGTTGCAAAATAAATGCAACTAGATCCTTGAAAGTTGCTGGATCCAAGAGTTTGAAGCTAGCTGCTCTGAAATGGCAAGGTGATGAATCTTGAGAATTAGCTTGAACAATGGAGAGATGTGTGATCCTGAGCTCTCAAGGATGAAGGATCTGTGGTTGGTTTGTGAAGAGAGCAAGTGTGTGAAGAGATTCGAAAGAATTTGCAAACAGAGCCAAAACTTGAGAGTGATGAAATGAGTGAGATCTGGATCCTTCTAAAACCCTAATTTGCTTTTGTATGAGGTCATGAGGAAATGCTGAAAGAATGAGAGCATTTGCACGTGAGAAGAGAGAGTGTGGGAGATTTTGCAAAATTTGCAAATTTGTTATGAGAGCATGAAAAACTTGTGCATTGCCTTGCTCCTTGCCCATTTGCATTCCACATCTGACCCTTGATTTCAAACTAAAAAGATCCTGGCCATTGGATGAAAGTGTCACACACTTCTCATGTTCATGCACTTTTTGCACTTTTGGAATGAAATTTTCATCATGCACGAATTTGGTGTATTTCTTGGAGCAAAATGACCTATTTTCATTGCATTGTAATATTGGAACACTATTTGATTCATACCAACACCCAAAAATGAGATTCATGACTTTTTGCTTTGGTGCACAAATGAAAAATCAAGTTTTGCCCTATTTTTTATGGAATTTTCGAGGGGCTTAGCTTCTTAACCATGAAGGCTATGAAAAAGTACTTGTACTTTTTGAAAATGGGAGGCTTTAATCTCCAACTTTCATGTTTGACTTTGGTCCATTTGAAGAATTTTTCACCAAGTTATGCTCACTTGAAATTTAGGGCAAAAACTTGCTAAAAATGGCATTTTCCATAACCAACTTCACACCAATTTTTCAAAACACCTAAAAACCACATGATTCTTGATCTTTAATCTTGAAAAATCTCTTTTAACATTATAAGAACATCCCTTGGCTAGAAAAATGGGGTTGGACCCCTTGAAATCTCACAGTTGACTTTTCTAAGGCATAGTTGACCAATTTCTTCATTTGCAAGCAACTGAAGAAATACTTGACTTCCACAAGGAATTTTCTCACCAAATTTCATCCCTAGGATCCTATTAACATGTGAAAGACTTTGCCCAAATGAAATGGCCAAAGTCTTGAGTTTTTCATGCTTGAAACTCAAACCCTAATTTGGGATCATTGTGTAGGAGCTTTGCCCTAGCCTGGATTCCCTGATGATCTTCTAACCTTCTGAGCTTTTGTAAATGAACTTAAACTTGTAAATGCAATGTAGACCCCTCATAGGACTTGTACAAATCCAATGGGCCCCTTGTCATGGCTTGTGATGGTTCAAGAACCTCCACAGATGATCATATGCCTAATGCTAGGTCATGAGAAATGTTATGCCTCATCTTTCCATGCTAGGATGCCAAGAATATGATATGCTTATGAAGAATATGATGTGATATGATGATTAAAATGAAGAGGGCAAATTTGGGGTGTTATAATGGACATACAGCCTGCTTACAGCTGTTTGCTAGGTCGACCCTGGATTCACGCCGCAGGCGCAGTAACGTCGACCCTTCACCAGAAACTGAAGTATGAATGGGAAGGACAGGTTATCACCATCTGTGGTGAGGAAGACATATTTGTTAGCCAGCTGGCTAATTTCAAGTATATTGAGATGGATGGTAAAATCCATGAGACAATGAGCCAAGGGTTTGAGGCCATAAATGTTAATGAGGCTACTGGAGTATTGGCTGCATCCTAGGAGGACAGGATGGGAACTTCAATCATCTCTTATCAGCAAGCCCGGAAGGTTGTTGAAGAAGGTACTGCTCAAGGCTGGGGCAAGCTGCTTCCAGTAGAAAAGAAGGAAGATAGATTCGGGTTGGGTTACAGACCAATCTGACAAGATCAATCAGAGGCTGCCAAGGAGCCCAAATTTGTCAATGGGGGGATGCTCACCCCGGATGCTGTAAATAGTCTGGAAGACGAGGATGAAAGCGACTGAAACCTGGAGAGCTGGATACGTCCAAGGATCCCGGGGAACCAAGTCTCTAACTGGTCTTCCCAGGAAATTATAAGGGCTACTCCTGCAAAGTAATTATTATTTCCTGTCTTTTAGCATGCATCAAGTCCTACATCTTTCCCATGGTGTCAGGACTCATTTTGTAATAGGGCCATATTGTAATTTTGTGCAAATTATTAATCAATGAATATCGGACATCTTTTGCAAACAAGTCTCTTTTTCGCTCACTGTCTTTCCATTTTTCACTTTTGTACAAAACAATAAAATGGCAATGTTTTCAAAATAAACAACCTCATTTTCACTTTTTCTAAACAATATTAAAACTGGTCACTAAAACGAACAAATCCCAACCCTTGCAGAAATAATCCTCCAGATTGCACCGACAACAACACTGCTATGACCTTGTATGACTTCGACAATCCGATTAATCAAGCTGATGAAGGGGTTGAAGAAGACTTTGAGTTACCTGAAGAGTTAGCCAGGTTGTTGAGGCAAGAAGAGAAAGTGATCACTCCTCATCAGGAGGAGGTTGAAACAGTTAATCTTGGTACCGAAGAGGATTTGAAAGAAGTGAAGATCGGGGGCAGTCTGCAAGATTCAGTAAAGGAACAGCTTATTGATATGCTTCGAGAATACGTCGACGTCTTTGCTTGGTCCTATCAAGACATGCCAAGTCTGGATACCAACATTGTTAAGCACAAGCTACCTTTGAAAGAAGATTGTCTTCCAGTGAAACAAAGGTTACACCGTACTCGGCCGGATATGGCCATGAAGATTAAGGAAGAAGTACAAAAACAGTGGGACGCCGGTTTCCTTGTTGTGACTAGTTACCCTATGTGGGTCGCTAATATTGTACCAGTGCCTAAGAAGGATGGCAAAGTAAGGATGTGTGTGGATTACCGGGATCTGAACAGAGCTAGCCCGAAGGATGACTTCCCTTTACCTCACATTGATGTATTGGTCGACAACACAACTCAGTTCTCGGTGTTCTCTTTCATGGATGGTTTTTCCGAGTATAATCAGATCAGGATGTCACCCGAAGACATGGAGAAGACTACCTTCATCACACCGTGGGGCACATTTTGTTATAAGGTAATGCCTTTTGGACTGAAGAATGTCGGTGCTACTTATCAACGGGCTATGGTAACATTATTCCACGACATGATCCACAAAGAAATTGAATGCTACGTGGATGACATGATTGCCAAGTCCCTCACTGAAGAAGACCATCTGGTAAATCTGCTAAAGTTGTTCAAGCGTCTGAGAAAGTATCAACTGAAGTTAAACCCCAACAAGTGCACATTCGGGGTACGGTCCGGTAAATTGTTGGGATTCATTGTAAGTGAAAAAGGAATTGAAGTTAATCCTGACAAAGTCAAAGCAATTCAGGAGATGCCTGCACCTAGGACTGAAAAGGAAGTTCGGGGGTTCTTAGGTAGATTGAACTACATATCAAGGTTCATATCTCATCTTACTGCAACCTGTGAGCCCCTGTTCAAATTGTTATGAAAAGAACAAACGGTCGGGTGGAACGAAGATTATCAGAAGGCTTTTGACAAAATCAAGGAGTATCTACAAGAACTTCGAATACTTATGCCTCCAGTTGAAGGAAGACCTCTAATAATGTACCTGACAGTATTAGAAGGATCAATGGGGTGTGTGTTGGGCCAGCATGACGAGTCTGGTCGAAAAGAGTATGCAATATACTACCTAAATAAAACGTTTACCGACTGTGAACAACATTTTCACTGCTCGAGAAAACTTGCTATGCTTTAGCGTGGGCTGCTCGCCGACTAAGACAGTATATGTTGACTCACACTACCTTTTTAATCTCAAAGATGGATCCAGTCAACTACATATTTGAGAAGCCAGCACTTACCGGAAGGGTCGCAAGATGGCAAATGATTCTGACAGAGTATGACATTCAGTACACATCTCAAAAGGCTATAAAGGGCAGTGTACTGTCTGACAATCTAGTTGAGCAACCCATTGATGATTACCAACCCATGAGATTTGACTTCCCTGATGAGGACATCATGTTCCTGAAAGAAAACGATCATGAAGAGCATGTTCACACTGAAGGGCCTGACCCAGAAGAAGAATGGACAATGATGTTTGATGGGGCTGTCAATATGAATGGACGGGGAGTTGGTGCAGTGCTCAATACACCTAAAGGAGTTCACATGCCTTTCTCGACAAAACTCATTTTTACCTGCACTAACAACGAATCTGAATACGAAGCCTGTATCATGGGTCTTGAGGAAACCATTGACCTCGGGATTAAGACTTTAACTGTATTCGAAGATTCAGCTTTGGTAATCAATCAGACCAACGACAAATGGTACACTCACCAAGAGCATCTAATCCCATACCGTGACTATACGAGGAGATTATTGACTTTCTTCAGAACATTCAAACTTGAGTACATCCCTCAAGAGAAAAATCAGTTCGCAGATGCTTTAGCTACTATTTCCTCCATGATCAAAGTTCAGACTTCCAATTATGTGCCTTGGATTTCGGTATCCAGACTAGACCGACCAACATACGTATTCTCTGTGGACATTGCTAAAGATGACAAGCCTTGGTTCCATGACATCAAATGCTTCTTAGAGGAGAAAACATACCCACCTGTGGCATCATCCAATGATAAGAAGACATTGAGAAGGCTGGTTGATAGTTTCTTCTTGAATGCTGATGGTTCATTGTAAAAGCAAAACTTTGACATGGTTCTTCTCAGATGTGTTGATAAGAAAGAAGCAGACTTGCTGATGCACGAGGTGCATGAAGGATATTTCGGTACCCATGCTGGAGGACATGCAATGGCTAAGAAATTGTTAAGATCAGGCTACTACTAGATCACAATAGATGCAGACTGTTGTGCCTATGCCAAGAAGTGCCATAAATGCCAGATTTATGCAGACAAGGTGCATGTACCTCCAAATCCTTTGAACGTGATGTCTTCATCTTGGCCCTTTACCATGTGGGGCACTGACATGATTGGGAAGATTGAACCGACTGCTTCAAATGGCCACAGATTCATCCTGGTAGCCATTGATTACTTCACCAAATGGGTTGAAGCAGCTTCGTATGCAAATGTCACCAGACAAGTGGTAGCCAGATTTCTGAACGAATCATTACTAATAATGGTTCCAATTTGAACAATAAGATGATGGAAGAACTGTGTCGGGACTTCAAAATCCAACATCACAACTTTTCTTCTTACAGGCCAAAAATGAATGGCGTTGTTGAGGCGGCTAACAAAAACATCAAGATGATTATGCATAAGATGGTGGTTACATATAAAGATTGGCATGAAATGCTACCGTTTTCCTTGCATGGGTACCGAACCTCAATCAGAACATCCACTGGGGCAACACTGTATCAGCTTGTGTATGGTATGGAGGCAGTCCTACCTATTGAAGTTGAATTACCCTCCTTACGGGTACTGATGGATGTAAAGTTAAATGAAGCAGAATGGGTCCGTTCTCGGTACAATCAACTGAGTCTGATCGAAGAAAAGATATTAGCTGCAATCTGTCATGGGCAGCTATATCAGAAAAGAATGAAGAAAGCCTTCGATCAGAAATTCAGGCTTCAGGAATACCAAGTGGGAGATCTTGTGATGAAGAGACTTCTTCCTCCTCATACAGACCACAGGGGCAAGTGGACTCCGAACTACGATGGTCCGTTCATAGTAAAGAAGGTTTTCTCTGGTGGAGCATTGATGTTCACTACTATGGATGGTGAAGATTTCTTATCCCCTGTGAATTCAGATGCAGTTAAAAAATACTTCGCATAAAATGACCCGCTGGACATAAAAACAAAATGTAAGTCTAGGCAAAAATAGGGCATCCCGGCGAGTAAAAAACAGAATAAAAGACTCGGGAAAAAATAAGGGAAAAAAAAAATGTACACCCGCTGAGTTGAAAAGCCACACTAGACAGCTCAGGAAAAAATGGGTATCCCGGTGGATTGAAAACCCGAAAGGGAGATCCACGCAAAATAAGGGAATAAGCGAAAAACTGCATTCTAAATTCGTCTGTATCACTTACAACATGGAAAGCTTCTAAAGAGTTAAAGCATCGGTCAGAATCAACCTTCTTCAGAAAGCAAGATGAGAAGAACGTCAAGGTCATACGGGTCATAGCAAAGGAAGCTCAACGGAGCGTCATCAACATTGCCAACACTTTTACTTTTTCAATTTGTAACAATCTCCTCATTCCAGGGGATCTGTTTCTTTGACTGTATTTGCAAATTCAGGGCACCCAGATTAATAAAATCAGAATTTTCAGTCACACTTCGTCTTGTACTTTTTTATTTCATTTTCAAAAATGTCCAGTATCCATGATATAATATTTGCATAAAACAGATGTGCCTTTCTATTAAATGCTTGCAGGAAATGTATTTACTCTCAGGAATATCTAACTCCTATGACGGAAT
This sequence comes from Lathyrus aphaca, assembly GCA_963966055.1. NCBI lineage: Eukaryota > Viridiplantae > Streptophyta > Magnoliopsida > Fabales > Fabaceae > Lathyrus > Lathyrus aphaca. The sequence continues at coordinate 321,899,642 of OZ014525.1, forward strand.
CCGAGAAGGGATACCTCGGGGTACTTGTGCGTTTCTCTGTCTTAACAGGTTGTAGGTATTCAAATACATAGCTTGGGGCATGCCAAGCACCTTTCCCCAGCACATCTTCTCCAAGCAGCATCTGAAATGCTTTCTCCCCAACAGAGTTGTCAAGGCCCCTCATCCCCAGCCGGGATCACCACAGAAGTTTCTAGGAAGATCTTTCAGTGATCTTTCCTCTCCCAAACAGAGTGCCAGGTCTCCCAAAGACAAGGGAACCATCTCCCCACAGAGTTCCAGACTCTACCCAAAAGAGCAATGTCTGAAGTTCTTACACAACAAAGTGACGGAAGTCTCCTCACCCCCAGCTGGGATATCTCCTTACCGGATAGATCTATCAGTGATCTAGTTCTCCCAAGCAGAACCATATGTTTTACCAGATCTACCAATGATCTCATCCCCAGCTAGGATATCACTTCAAGTAGATCAGCCAGAGATCTTCACGACAGCGGGATCCGAATCCCGGACCGGTTTCTCTTGCATAATCATAGCATTCACATCATATTTCCCCATAAAGCGTAGAATTCCGTTTAATACGGAGCATTACGGAAAAAATCAAACATTTGCATGATCACAAGTCAGGTTCGAACCAGTCACCGGTAAATACCAACAGTACCTCATCAACAATATACATAATACATCCCTTACACATAAAAGCCAAAGCGTCCCCTTTGCACCCCCAAATGCAGATACTTGCCTATAACATGTTCTTCTCGACACTCGTCCGTGTCATCTCACATTCCCCAACAGAAAGCCAAAGCGTCCCCTTTGCACTTTCCAACAGATACATGTTCATATAAACCTTTCCGACACTCGTCCGTGTCATATCATGCCCCTGCAGATATAAGCCACAAAAAACCTCTGTGATTACAAATACCTATGCACACTCTTTTGACACCCGTCCGTGTCACCTCTTCCCAGCATGGTTTCCTAAACACTTGTTGTAAACCAAACACTTATTTATAATATACTCATCTCGACACTCGTCCATGTCACATTGTTCCCCAGCAAGTTGAACACTCATCCGTGTCTTGCTCATACTTCACAAATACTTGCTTATACTCATACAGATACTCGTCCGTATCTTGTATATACACTTATTCCCCACAGATTCAACACTCGTCCGTGTTCTTTGTTAACCAGTTGGTACTCGTCCGTATCATCATCTCTGAACATGCGTCAGCGTTTGTTTCTACCGATACTCGTCCGTATCACGGTCTTAAGGATGCTCGCTCGCATCTTTAATCTATACACAGCGTCAAACACTTATACCTTTTATTTCAAAAGCGTAAGCACTCGTCCGGGTTTACCATCCCCCAGTATGTCGCTAGCAAAGCAACTTTTTCTATCCGACATCCGTCCTATGTCGTGATACTTTCGGTAGCCGTACCCTTCCAGGTGATCGTCATTCACCTATGGATGACCGTCCCTCATCCTTTCCCCAGCGGAGTCTCCATTATTGGAACCCCTTTCTATCCGACATTCGTCTTATGTCGTAATATTTTATCAGCCATCCCCTGCTAGGTGATCGTCCTTGAACTTTTGATGATCATTCGTCATCACTTTTATCCGATGGCCGTCCCCATCGTTGATTTTGTTAACCGACATTCGTCCTATGTCGTGATATTTTAGCAGCCGTCCCCTGCTAGGTGATCGTCCTTCACCTTTTGATGATCATCCTTTATCACTTTTATCCGATGGCCGTCCCCATCGTCGACCTTTTCTATCCGACATTCGTCCTATGTCGTGGTAAAGAGCAGTCGTCCCCTGCTAGGTGATCATCCTTCACCTTTTTTATGACCGTCCCTCATCATTATTTCATTTATTCTTTGAACCGATGGCCGTCCCCATCGTTGTTTACTTTACTTTGCAAATCTGATGGTCGTCCCCATCATTGACTTTACCTTTAATCCCCAGAGAACCTTGTTTGATGGTCGTCCCCATCATGATCTCTTTATTTTCCCAGCATGTCGGTCGTCCCCTTCATTGCTTTATCCCCAGCAGTCGTCCTCTGCTCGATAGTCGTCCTCCATCACTTTCATTTGATAATCATGCTATACTGTATTTTACAATTTATATCCCTTTTCTTCTTCTCCCCAGTGAATGCAAATTTCGGACTGTCTTTGGTATTCAACCACAAGTTATCTTGTTTGTCTGATAAGCCCGTCGCTTACATCCTGCACAGCTAACTCATGTTTGAATAGGGGCAGCTGTAAACACCCAAAATTTTCCCTCACTAAGTTCACACCATGGCTTGTGATCTTTCATCTTTGCATAAGTTTAAACATACCATCTCATATTGCATTTTTGTTTCACTACACTAGCTCAAGTTCATCTGCATCTAGGGTTTGTGCTCTGAGCAATCCAAGGATCAATCTGAGGCACTCCAAAGATCTCCAATCATTCCAAGAGGGTCCATGTATGTTCAATCATTATTTTATATCCCTCAAAGATCAAGGAAGTCAAAGAATCACAAGAACTGGGAAAGCATGGAAGCAGGGCTAGGGTTTCACTGCACAGATGACCTGAAATTAGGATTTTGGTTTCAGATGCCATAACTCCAATTTTTTTTGTCATTCTTCTTTCTAATGGTCTCAATATGTTATAAGGATCATGTGTACCAAGTTTGATGAAGAAATTCATTGTGGAAGTCATCTGTTCACTGGGTAACTTCTTGAGCAAGTCAGAGCAAAATCAGGGCATCTGAGGCCCCCAACAATGGAACCAAAGTGGATTTTTCATCAAATTGAAGTTATATGATATTTATTTCATCATTTAAGTGCTTGGAATTTCACAAAATTCAAGAAAAGTTAGCTAAACCAAAAGTTGCCAAAAATGGAAATGACTTGTAATGTAAACCTTCCATTTTGGGAAAGTATTTCAACCTCCTCTTTCTCAACCAAAAATGCTTCAAATGAAAAATTCTTGGTCATGAAAGTTGTAGATTGTATCATTCCCTTTTCAAAAAGTAAAAGAACAAGTTTTAATTCATTATGGAACTCAAGTTATGATCTATCAAAGTTGGCAAAAATCCTATAATTTTCAAGAATACACCAAAGAGGGATTTTTGCAAAACCACTTGCCAAGACATTTTGTGACTTCTAATACACTTCTATGCATCATACCAACATAGTAAATTGCCTAAAGATCAGAATTGCCCAAAGAACCATGCTATTTCATGTCTTGCACTTCAAGAATTTCAAAAGGGGCCAAACTTTCTCAAATTTGCAAAAGAGCATAGAACCTTTCACAAACATGCTGCATTACCACAAAACCAATTATATGGCTCTCCTTGATCAAAGTTGAGGCCATGCATGCCCTTGTACCACCTCTGAACCAGAACATACCTCAAGGACAAGCTTTATTGACTTTTTTTGCAAGAAGCCCATACCAATCACCATAGGCCACAACCACTTCTCTGACCTATCACAACTTGTTATGTGGATCAAACCCAAGCCATAACACACAACAAGCCAGCCTGAAACCTCAGATTGCCCAAGTTCCCAAAATCACTCCATTTTGCCAAAGCATTCGAAACTCTCTGCTCACACACTCAAACTTCAAACTCTTTTCACCAAACAACTCAGCAACACAAGAGGATCATTTCCCATCCTTCATTGCAACCAAAAACACCCCATAACGAAAACACGATTTGTGACCAGCAAGAGTGTAAGCTCTCAAACCAGCCATAAAAAACTTCTTCCAAGCATCAAAGCTTCATCAGAGGGATCATTGGAGTGTTTTTGCACAAGAGAGGAGGCCAGACAACTCAGTTTGAGAAAGCTTCACTTCAGGTAACCTCAAGAACAAATTTTCCAGAAATGTGATTTTAGGTTATTGAAATGTTCCTTATGTTGTGCTGATCATGATGATACTTTTATTTTTGAAAAAGGTTGCGTATTAAGGATTTCATGAACTTCTGAAAGTTTCACCATTTTTATGTTTTCCTTCGAATCTTGATTATGAGCCATGAAAAATTTGTTTTGGGTGTAGATTCGTGTTTAGGAAGGTGAGAGGAGTTGATCTGGAGCTTTAGAGCTCCAGAAATGGCCTAGGGAAGATTTTGTTCTTGGGGTGCTACCGGAGAAGATGACCGGAACACTGTTCCGGTCACCTGAAAAAGATTAGGGCTAATGACGTGTTTAGGGCAGAATTTGAATTTGGGCCGTTGGATTGTGATTAGGGTTAGGCAGTGGACGATCAGGATTAGCTCATTAACTTTAAATCTGGATTAATTAATTAATTAAATAGAATTAGCTCAATTTGAATTATGGCCGTCCAGATGCGCGCGTGGTCTTCCCTCCTTTCCCAGCTTTGAATGTGAACCTCTGGATCAGTTGACTTTTGTTTTATTTCATTTTTAATTCATTTTTTCTCATTTGTTTTGTATAATTTATTAAAAATACTTAGAAAATACTAAAAATATTTTCCTTTTGCACTTTTAATTCAAATATTTTTCTCAACCAGAAAACATTTTTATTTTTATTTTTTGCATTTAAAAATCATTTTAAAAACATTTAAATGTTTATTTTAATTAATTAATGGAAATTAATTAATTAAAATATCATTTAGGTTTATGAAAATTCCAAAAATATTCACATTGCATCTTAGGACATTTAGAAACATTGTGAAACCATTCATACAAATTTCTTTTTGGTTTTGAACACTCTTTGACAATTTTCTTGAATTTAGGGTTCATAAAAATCCTATTTTTGAACCCTAACTTCAAGAAATCTTTTCTGCCTAACCATGAATGGTATGCCATTGATTCTTTTTGCATTGATCTTCATATAGAATGTAGTGTCTAGCATATGTTTTTCACAAATTTATCTTGCATTTTGTATTTGATTTTCATTTTTTCCCTTAAGGTACCTTAAAAGCCTAGATAACTTAGAAAAATCACAACTTTCTTCAGGTTAAGAGTTAGAACTTCTCCTTTGGGGTGTGATATCATATGGGGCTAGGGTTCCTTTGAGTTCATTTGCAAATTTTTATCTTGTGTTTTGCTTCTGTTTTTGACTTTTGCATCTCATGTTGCATTAAAACCCTAATTACTCATGTTCACTTGCATACATCTTGCATATGCATTCATACATGAACTTTCCATGACATTTCATGCATTCACATGATTTCCAAGACATCTTAGGACACATTATAATCATTCTTGATCATTTCTTCATTCATTTTCCATGTTATGCATTCATTTCATTCCATGAGCTTTCATGTGCTTTCATGCTTCCTACATGTTTCATTTGCATTCTCATCTCTTGTATGAACATTCATAACACTTGGTATGTTCTTGCATCATGTCATAGCATCATTTGCATCATGTTTATGCTTCTGGTTTTGGTTTGCATCCTTGCATACATTTCATTTTCATTTCATTTCTTTCTTTTATGCTAATCATTTCAGGTGGTAAGTACTTTGAGAAGTTAATTCGCCTTCACTTCTCATTTCTCCTTTCTTTCTTTTTATGCATCCTTGCTGCATTTTGCTTTGCTTTAGAGTGAGCTTTCTCATTCATGTTCATCATTCAATTTCTTTCTTCAAGTAACTTATCTTCTTCAATGAAGTAAGTTAACTTGTTTCTTCTGCTTCTCCTCCTTTCATCTGCTTCTTCCATTGGTGGCTTCTTTGAAGATCTCTTGTAATCCTTACAAACCATAGGAACATCCAAGAATGACAATAATTAGGGTTTTGATTAGTCCCCCTTTAGTTTTACCTTTGTGTCTTCTTTTGTGTCTCTCTTCTCATCTTATAATCAGAGACTAAACCTTTAAGGTTTTAAGGCTTTGTGATTAAGGTTATGTCTGCATCCTTCTCTTGGGATGGAGTGTATAACTTTAATCCTAAGTGTTAAACCCTTAATTTGTTTAAACCTTTTAATCAATCCATCTTAATAATCACTAAGACAATAGCTTGTAACTTAGGCCTTGCATTAGGGTTCTAATTCTTCCTTTATTGGTTAAGAAGGACTAACCCTAGTGTTAATGGACAAGTCCCCCTCAAGTTGTCTTACAAACCATGGAATTCACTTCTTAATCTTACCATTAACTAAATCCACTTTAATAAAGGTTTGTTTTGTCATGAGGTTAATCCCTAATCATGGATTAAGTTTAGGTATCTTCCTCAACTTAAATGTGCTCATCTATTATCCCTCTATTAGGATGGTGTAATGAGTCCATTAAATCCTTGATTATGGCTTAAACTCATTACTTAACACTAAACAAAAACTCCAAAAACATCTAAATAATCACAAGTAGGTTAATGATCTTAATCATACATCATCGTAATTAAGTCTGAGGTGTTTATCTCATACTTAAGGTATTCTCATTATCCCTGATCAAAGGGAGGATATGATGAGTTTACTAACCCTTAGTTTAGGCTTCAGCTCATTTACTTATGACAAACGCAAAAAAGCAATAAAAGATTGAAAACACAAACAAACAATAATCGTCTCCTTCGGGATTCTTTTCTCATCATCCTCACTCACAAACGAGAACTCGCTTCTCCCGTCTAATGCAAGACAGTTAGCACCTGAGCCAGACAAGTCATACACTTGAGCATAAACAAGCAAGCAGTTCACCAGTAAATCCATCTTTCAGTCTCTTTGAGTCGAACTACGGTGTTCTGACTTCCTCATTGCATGAGAGGATACGTAGGCATAACTTAACTGTTATCGAACAAAAGTCTATGTCTCTCCCCCCCTCTTCCAGCATTATTCTTTTAAGTCTCATTCCTGAGCAATTCACTTCACCTTCTTGCACTGACAATTGTACATTCTTTTTCTAGCTTTTGCACACAGATAGCACAAACACTACCCCTTTAAACACAAACTTTAAAGCGTGGATCCCGTCGAGTACGACGGAAAATCTGGGTGCTAATACCTTCCCAGGTTGTAACCAACCTCCTTTCTCAGTTTCTCTGGTTCGTGACTGTCTTATCCATATCTTTATAGGTTTATGCAACATTACCTTTCCTTCGGGATAAAAGTGCCTAGCTGGCGACTCTATTCACTTCATCTTCATTTCTCCTCTCGCCGACCGTTCGCGTCTGTACCCTATCTGACCATGTGTCACTTAGCGGGAGCGACAATATCACACCCTAAAGGAGAAGGTCTAACTCTTAACCTAAAGAAAGTTGTGATTTTTCTAAGTTAACAAGGGATTTTGGGTATCTTAAGAGGGAAAATGCAAATCATATGGAAAATGCAAAATAAATTCATGACAGAAATATCCTAGAAACTACATGCTATATGGAAAACAACACAAAAAGAATCATTGTCAAACTCTTCATGGTTAGGGAGAAAAGAATTTTCAAAGTTAGGTTTCTAAAAAGGAAATTTTATGAACCCTAAATTCAAGAAAAATGTCAAAATTGGATCAAAACCAAAAATAAATTTGTATGAATGATTTGACAATGTTTCTAAATGTCCTAAGATGCAATGTGAATTTTTTTGTGATTTTTGCAAACTTAAATGGTATTTTAATTAATTAATTTCCATTAATTAATTAAAATAAATATTTAAATATTTTTAAAATGATTTTTTAATGCAAAAAATAAAAATAAAAATGTTTTTGGGTGAAGAAAAATATTTGAAATTAAAATGCAAAAGGAAATATTTTTAGGATTTTTCTAAGTATTTTAAATAAAATGGACAAGATAAATGGATAAAAAATGAAAATAAAATGAATTAAAGGGAAAGTAAACGCATCTGAGGGCCGAGACTCAAACCCAAGGGGGAAGGGGTGACTACGCGGGTGATTGTATGGTCCAGATCATTCCTGGCTAATAAAACCTAATTAATTTAATTAATTATGTTTATCGTTTAATGACTCAATCTCAGCCATCCACGCACGCGGGTAAAACACATCCTACGACCATTATTCAAACTGGAAACTAAACTATAATTAGAACCCTAATTACTTTCAGGTGAACGGAGCTAGCTCCGGTCATCTTCTCCGGCCAGCCAAACATGCTATCTCACTCAAAACGTAAAATAAACGCATCAAACTCTCCAGAAAGGATCCTCACATCACTCTAAACAAGAATCAACCAACAAATTTCATTTATTTCACATGAACAGCATGAATCGAAGCAAAACGGAAAATCAAACAAAAATTTCAGAAGCTTGTGAAATGCTTAAAACTCAACCATTTTCGAAACAAATCATATAATGGCAGTCAGGGGAACACATAGAATCATTCTATAACATAAAAGAGAAGTTCTGGAAAAAAATTTGAAGGTGGCTACCTGAACTGAAGCTTTCACTTCTGGAGCTTTTGGACCTCTTCTTTTGTGCAAACCCTCTTTATTTGACGCCCTGATGATGTTGCAGTGCTTGGATGGAGTTTAGAATGGCTGGATTGAAGGCTTGCAACTCAACTGACCTGAAATCGTGTTTTGGTTTGGCTGGCTTTCAGGCTTGTTTGATGGTTGGGAAATGTTCTAATGGTGATAGTGAGTTGAATGGTGAAGTTTGTTTGAAGTTTGGGTGGCTGGACAAAGAGTTTCGAAAGCTTTTGCTTGAAGGTGATTTTTGTGAAACTTGGTGTATGAACTGATTCAGGCTTGTGTGTGTTATGGATTGGCTTGCTTTTGGTCCACATAACATAACCCTATTGGCCAGAGAGTGGTTGTGGCTGCAGCTGATTGGTATGGGCTCTCTTGCAAAAAGTCAACAAATTGTGTACTTGAGGTATGGGCTCATGTTGAAGTTGTTCTTTGGCATGTCCTGGCTCAGCATAGATCAAGGGGAACCATGGAAAATGATTTGGGGTGATGCAGCAAGTGTATGAGAAGATTCCTGCCCTTTTGCAAATTTGAAGAACTTTGGCCCCTTTTGAATTACTTGAAGTTCAAGGCATGAAATGGAATGATTCTTTGGGAAATTTTGGTCACAAAGCATTGTATTATGTTTGTATGATGCTTAGAGAGTGATTAGAGGTCACAAAATGACTTGGTATGTGAAATTGCACAAAATCCTCTTTGGTGTGAAAGTGAAAATTATAGGATTTTTGCCAACTTTGCAAAGCCATAACTTGAGTTCAATAATGAATTAGGACTTATTCTTGTACTTTTTGAAAAGGGAATGATCCAATATACAACTTTCATGACCAACCATTTTTCATTTGAAGCATTTTTGGTTGAGAAAGAGGAGGTTGAAAAACATTCCCAAAATGGAAAGTTTCCATTACAAGTCATTTCCATTTTTGGCAACTTTTGGTTTAGCTCACTTTTCTTCAATTTTGTGAACTTACAAGCACTTAAATGATCAAATAAAGATCATATAACTTCAATTTGATGAAAAATCCACTTTGGTTCCATTGTTGGGGGCCTCAGATGCCCTGATTTTTCTCTGACTTGCTCAAGAAGTTACCCAGTGAACAGATGACTTCCACATTTAATTTCTTCATCAAACTTGGTACACATGATCCTTATAACATATTGAGACTATTAGAAACAAGAATTACCAAACAATTTGGAGTTATGGCCTCTGAAACTAAAACCCTAATTTCAGGTCATCTATGTAGTGAAACCCTAGCTCTGCTTCCATGCTTTGCCAGTTCTTGTGATTTCTTGACTTCCTTGATCTTTGAGGGAAATAATATGATGATAGAACACACATGGACCCTCTTGGAATGATTGGAGACCTTTGGAGTGGCTCAGATGGATCCTTGGATTGCTCAGATCACAAACCCTAGATGCAAATGAATTTGAACTAATGCAGTGAAACAAAAATGCAATATGAGATGATATGCTTAAACTTATGCAAAGATGAAAGATCACAAGCCATGGTGTGAAATTAGTGAGGGAAAATTTGGGGTGTTTACACCCTTTAGTCTTTCACCTTTGAGTCTCTCTTCTCATATTCATAATTAGAGACTAAACTCTTAAAGTTTTAGGACTTTGGAATTAGGGTTATGCCTGTATCCTTCTATTAGGATGGAGTGTATAACTTTAATCTTAAGTGTTAAACCTTTAATTTGTTTAAACCCTCTTAATCAAATCACCTTAATAACCACTAAGACTTCATCTTGTAACTTAGGCCTTATATTAGGGTTCTAATTCATCCTTTATGGTTAAGAAGGACTAACCCTAGTGTTTAATGGAAAAGTCCCCCTCAAGTTGTCTTACAAACCATAGAATCCACTTGTTAATCTCATCCTTTAATTAAAATCCATTTAATAAAGGCTTGTTATATAATGGATTTAGTCCCTAACCATGGATTAAGTTGAGGTATCTTCCTCAGCTTAAGTGTTCTCATCTATTATCCTTCTATTAGGACGGTGTAATGAGCTTACTAATTTGTGATTAGAGATTAAACTCATTACTTAACACTAAACAAAAACCCAAAAATTCTAATTAATCACAAGTAGGTTAATGATCTTAATCCTACATCATCATGGTAATTAAGTTGAGATGCTTATCTCATACTTGAGTAGGCTCATTATCCCTAATCAGGGAAGATATAATGAGTTTGCAAGCCCTTGATTTAGGCTTAAGCTCATAATCCTATGCAAAACACCAAAAAAAATAACAAAACCGAAAACACAAAAACAAACAATAATCGTCTCCTCTGGGGTTCTTCTCTCATCACACTCATTCACAAACGAGAACTTGCTTCTTCCGTCTAATGCAAGACAGTTAGCACTCAAGCCAGACGAGTCATACACTTGAGCTTAGGCAAGCAAGCAGTTCACAGTCAATTTATCTTTCAGTCTCTTTGAGTCGAACTACGGTGTTCTGAATTCCTCATTGCACGAGAGGATACGTAGGCATAACTTAACTGTTATCGAACAAAAATTCTCTTTGTCTTCCCCCTCTTTCAACATTCTTTAAGAGCCTCAGTTCCTGAGCATTCACCCTTTTGCATTGACACTTGTATATTCTCTCCTTAGCTTTTGCACACAGATAGCACATACACTACCCCTTTAAACACAATCTTTTAAGCGTGGATCCCGTCGAGTACGACGGACAATCTGAGTGCTAATACCTTCCCAGGTTGTAACCAACCTCCTTTCTCAGTTTTTCTGGTTCGTAACCGTCTTATCCATATCTTTCTAGGTTTATGCAACATTATCTTTCCTTCGGGATAAAAATGCCTAGCCGGCGACTCTATTCAGTTCACTTCATCTCTTTTTTCGCTGACCGTTCGCGCTTGTACCGGGATGCAAATCTTCGGGAGCGACAGCTTGGCGACTCTGCTGGGGAGTACTTATCTTGCAACCAGGGCTTCTGGTTCTTTTTTTGGGTTCCTCCTAGCTCTTGTTTGATTTGTGTTTACAAGGGTGTTATGTGCTTTATTTATTACTTTTTGTACAACTTTATTTATTGCTTTCATTTACAGTTTTATGCATTTCATATTGTTATTATCATATCATTGGTGTTGGATCTCCTGTCTGCTTTGGTGGGTGGGATTGTTGAGTGAGTAAGGTTCCATACCAGGGACCTGAGTGACACATAGGATAGAGTGGCTTCATATTCTTTCCCATTCCATTTCGGTCTGGTGCGGGAATATGAAACCCGATTCAGACATGGGTTTCTTCTTGAGAACTCTGTGCTACGGATTTCCTGTAGTACTAGGGTTATATGGGAAGCCTGCTAAGTCTGGATGACCTTTTATGACCTTCAGCATCTGAGGTGAATTAGAGGAGAATCTTTTATGGTTATTGTAAACATTGTACCTCCGGGTTAGAAGTGTTTACACTTCTCATAACTGATCCAAGTCTGAGGATGCTAGTTCTAGAACAATACATATGAGGGGGTTGGGATGTTTACAGGTTTGCAGGAACCCTTGGCCTCATCATACCTTGTTACTAGATTTGTTAAGGTTGTATTATTTTGGAAAGTTCTTGTGAAAGCCTGGACTTGTGACTCTTTATTTGAGTCCCCCACCCAGTTACTGGTTTTCTAAGCCTCCATCCGGACTTATGAACAGACATGGACCCTATCAAGGCAGATAACAAATCTAGCACTTGATCACAAACCCTTTGTATATCATTCTGCATACATCATTTTGCATCATTTAACATTTGTCTATTTGTTTTACAGGGTATCCACATCTCATCTTTGGTTTGGTTTTGACCTGTTCTACTGCTCAGACTTCTTCAGTTATCTGCACCAGCTATCTTCACCAGAGATTCTTTTCAGTTCTCTTCACCAGTTGTCTTCATCAGAGACTCTCTTTCAGCATCTTCTTCAGTGGCCTCTATCAGCAGTTACCCTCAGTCTTCTTCACCAGCATCCATTGTCAGCATGGACACTTCCAGGAAGAGCAACATCACCTATCACTTCTTTGAGCCCACTCTGATAGGCATCAGACAGATCCAGTCCCTCATCACTCCTGATCATATCCCATTATTCAGGGAACATTATGGAGGCATATTGGACATGATCATGGACCTGGATGCATCCCAGAGGAGCATGATCCACACTTGCTTGCAGTTTTATGATCCTCCTCTCAGATGTTTTACATTCCTTGATTTTCAGTTAGGACCTTTGCTAGAAGAATTTTCCATGTTGTTAGGTGTCCCCATCAGGAGGGGGATTCCTTTCAACCCTGAGACTGTTGCTCCCAAGAATGAAGATATAGCTAAGGCCTTGCACTTGGAGCCTACCCATATTGATTAGAGCATGACGACCAGGGCTGGAATCCCAGGCCTTCACTTGGACTTCTTGATCTCTCAGGCCACCCTGCATGCTGCCGCAGGGAAGTGGGTTGCTATTTGTGCACTCTTGGCACTCATCATATATGGAGTTATCTTGTTTGCAGACGAGCCAAAGTTTGTAAGTAAGAATTCTATTCACCTGTTCTTATTGAGGAACCCAGTTCCTACCTTGCTTGGAGACTTCTACTACTCAGTGCACCAAAGGAATGAGAAGCAAAGGGGGAGATTGGTTAGATGTTATGCACCCCTCTTCTACTGTTGGTTGTTAAGACATTTGCCAAAGTCAGACACTTTCATGAATCCTCATCAGCCAAGGAACTGGGCTAAGAGATTGATTTCCCTTACCTTAGAAGACATCAGATGGTGCACTCAGAGCACCAAGGGTAAAGATATCATTACTAGCTATGGGCAGTATCCCAATGTACCCTTGATTGGAGTAAAAGGTTGCATAAACTACAACCCTTTGCTCTTCAAGAGACAATTAGGGTATGCTTTGGTTCATCCCCCAAGAGGGCAGGATTTGACAGAGACCCTCTATTGTGATATTCAGCACAACGTAGCTATTGTCAGACAAACTGCCTGGGCTTGGGACAACATTCAGACTAAGGGGACAACTATCCTTGGCAAGTGCAACAACATAGCTTCAACACAGTATCTTGATTGGTCTCGTACCAGGGCACAAATCACCCGGATGCCATTCACCTTAGAGGATACACTTGGACCATCAACAGTACAGCCTGTAGCCACTGTCAGTTTAGAGGAGTTTGAGAAATTTAAGGAAAGGAATGCTCAGGAGGCTAAGACTCAAAAGAATGCTTGCAATGAAGCTAAGACTCAGAAGGCTAGAGCTGAGCATTACTTAGAGGAGAGTCAAGCCAGGTGGATCAGGATCACTGAGGCTTGTGCACAGGAAGATCAGAGAACTCAAGCTAAGATAGAGCAGTTGGAGGCTAGTGAGAAGAAACATCAGGAGGCATTATTAGCAGCACAAAAGGAGATCTCTGATTTGAAACTCTGGGCGGGTTTAAAGAGGTCAAAGGATCAGGATAAGCACAAGAAGTTGACCAGTGCCATAACCACCAGGAACTTTCTCATCAAGACCATTACAGAACACCCAGTAGGTCCAGTGACTAAGGCTCTCCTGAAGGAAGTCAGGGAGGATGACTTTGGACTGGATGTTTGATTTCCTTGTACTTGTATTTCTCTTTTGTTTGTACTTTTGATTTTGTTGTTGTATTTTGACCCACCATGGGGACTTTATTGTAATCAAGTTATGTATTTTCACTCTTTGTAATATATGGTTTGTATTATTTTTATGGGCTTAATCTCTTTGCAACATCATCAGTTCCTCGAGGTCTGGAAAGGTCAAAACCAAAGAACCAAACTGGATACCCTTGGAGGACAAATAGGCATCCTGCATTGCATACTAACATCATTTCTTTGTTTTGTAGGTTTTTGTTCTTGTTTTTTCTCACTTTGTTGTGATTTCAGGAAACATTGCTCGTAGAAGAGTGTTCCCTGTCAATAGAGTACACCGGTATCCGACAAGAAACAACCTTCCGGGATTACAAATGGATTAGGTTCAACAAGACTTGACTGATGTGAGGAACCAAATGGCCAATGAGAGAACATAGATGAGGGCCCAAATGAATCAATTCATGGCAGTTATGACTGGTTTGGCTCAGAGCCAGTAGAGACTGAGAGAGTTAGTCGAGCGGCAAACTCCCGAGGAAAACCATCCAGGTACAGGGGGTACCAGTAACAACGATCATGTACAGCCCCATACTGATCCACCAGAGTTTGAACCTCATCTGAACCAGACATCAATGCTATAAGAAACATCCAAGGTAACACTGGAGGAAGGGCTTTGCAGGAAGACCCCCAGGAAGAACAGTTTACTGTGGTTGGGACTGGAGACGAAGTTTACGATCATCGGTTGGATGAAATTGCAGAGAAGCTAAGATCTCTTGAATCCTAAAACTCTCCGGGGTTCGATGTCATGGACATGGGATTAGTGGAGGGGTTAGAATTCCTCATAAGTTCAAACCTCCATGTTTTGAAAGATACAATGGCACATCCTGCCCACGTACCCATCTTCAATCTTTCCTGGGGAGATTGAAAGCATACACCATGGATGAGAAGCTGTGGATGTTTTACTTTGAGGATAGCTTGACAGGGGCATCCCGAGAATGGTACTCCCACTTGACCAGGGCCACAGTAAGGAATTGGAAAGACTTGGCAAAAGCTTTCATTCGCCAATATCAATATAATCTGGACATGGCTCCAAACAGAACCCTTTTGATGGGAATGTCACAGTCTCCCCGATAAAGTTTCAGAGAATACGCCCAAAGGTGGAGGCAATTGGCTGCTTCCGTTCAACCCCCGATGTCAGAAAGGGAGATGGCAGATATGTTCATGAACACTCTCCAGGATACTTATATTGACAGATTGGCTGCATTTTCTTCGACCAGCTTTGCAGACATGGTCATAGCTGGGGAATGAATTGAGAGCTTACTAAAGATGGGAAAGATTTATGACAATGGTGCCAGTTCAATCAGTGCAAGGAAGCCATTTGCTGGGCCCCGTAGATCTGGTGAAACAAATTCTGTACATGTGGGAAGAGGAAGACCCCAATATCTGCCACGATCAGTTGTTGTCGTCACTATCCCTACTCCACCTCCTCAGTATACTCAACAACCACATCACTTTCCTCAACAGCCACAGTTTCCTCAACAAAGGTCATACAACAACAATAACAACAATCAACAACAACGCCCTTTTCAACAATGGCCATCTAAGATCAACAGGGTGATTGACCTTATTCCAATGCCATATGCCACAATGCTGCCACAACTCCTAAAACTTAATCTGGTTGAGTTGAGGACATTGGCTCCACCTGATCCTCAGAACCTTCCGAGAAATTACGATGTCAACGCTAGGTGTGCTTTTCATTCTAATGCACCTGGTCACTCCACGGAAAAATGCAGGGTTCTGCATATGAAGTTTCAGGATCTAGTAGATTCAAAGGCCCTGAACTTTGCACCCCCCCCCCAATATCATGAAAAATCCTATGCCAAGCCACAGTGGGCCAAGGATTAATGCTATAGAGGAAGGCTCACCCATGAGTTTGATTGAAGATACTGCAAGTATTCAGAAACCTCTGGCAGAGGTTAAAGCTCAGCTTTTGAAATGCCAAGTGTTTCCAGGTTGTGAGGCCTGTTGTGAATCTTGCAGGGTTTCCGAGAACGGGTGTGCAAGCTTGAAGAATGGCATCAATAGCTTGATCAAAGAAGGCATTTTGCAAATAACCACAAAAGCTTCTACAACACCAACAAATCCTTTTACAACAACAAGTGATTCTTCTACAACTGCAATAACAATTGTTTCTACTGACTCGTCTACAACTTCAGCAACCACTTCTTCCATCACTTCAACACACAACAATTCATTTGCAGCAATCACCAACGACGACGTCTCCACAGTTACTATTTATTATGACCCTACAACGGTCCCAAACTCTGGCAACTTTCAACAATCTCAACAACAGTATCAGCAACAATCAAGCTTCAATTCATCACCTCCAACATCCACAAGAAGCCCTATCACCATCTTCTATGATCCACAGACAATAACGGTTCCAACCTCTGCTGCAGTGAGCCCAGTCACCATCACGGTGCCAGGGCCCATTCCATATGATAAAGAAAACGCTATACCATGGCATTATGGTGCAGACCTTTACTGCAACGGAGAAAAGGTCTTTCTTGATTCTTCTGTTCACACCCCCCAAGTTGATAATGTCGGGGGAGGCGGGGGCTTCACCCGAAGCGGACGTTTCTTCGCGTCACAAGCTCCAATAACCAACACTGAGGCAGAGGCTGCTACCAAAGCCAAAGGGAAAAGTGTGGCACCTGAAGAACCTGCGCCAAAAGAAACTCATAAATCATCCTTTGATCAGGATGTGGATGAATTTATGAGGATAATTAAAAGAAGTGACTACAAAGTTGTGGATCAGCTCCACCAGACTCCTTGTAAGATCTCCATCTTATCCCTGTTGTTGTGTTCCGAAGCTCATCGGGATGCACTACTTAAGGTCTTGCACACTACCTACGTGCCGGAGGAGATCACAGTGAATCAGCTTGAAATAGTGGTGTCTAATGTTAATACTAGCCATGGGCTAGGTTTCACCAATGCTGATTTGACAACAGAAGGACGTCACCACAACAAGGCTTTGCACATCACCCTGGAGTGCAAAGGGGTTGTACTCTCTCATGTTCTTGTGGACACCGGGTCCTCACTCAATGTCTTGCCGAAGAAAGCTCTTGTCAAGCTCGAATATGACGGAATAGCTCTCCGACCAAGCAATCTGGTGGTCAGGGCTTTTGATGGCTCCAAGAGGTCTATTCTTGGAGAGGTGGAGCTGCCGGTGATAATTGGTCTGCATGTCTTTCATACTACTTTCTATGTGATAGACATACAGTCGGCCTACAGCTGTTTGTTGGGTAGACCATGGATTCACGCCGCTGGCGCAGTAACGTCGACCCTTCACCAGAAATTGAAATATGAGTGGGATGGACAGATTACCACTATCTGTGGTGAAAAGGACATCTTTGTTAGCCATCTGGCTATGTATAAATACATTGAGATGGATGGTGAAATCCATGAAACTATGAGCCAAGGGTTCAAGGCCTTTAACGTCAATGAGGCGATGACTAAAGTATTTGCTGCATCCCAGAAGGATAGGATGGGTACTTCAATTGTCTCCTATCAGCAAGCCCGAAAGGTTGTTGAAGCTGGAAATGCCCAAGGCTGGGGCAAGCTGCTGTCAGTGGTGAAGAAGGAGGACATATTCGGTTTGGCTTACAAATCATTTCGACAAGATCAATCAGAGGCTGCTAAAGAGCCCAAGTTCATCAGTGGGGGGATGCTCACCCTAGATGCTGTTAACAACCTGGAAGACGAGGTGGAGAGCGACCTCAACCTAGAGAGCTAGATACTTCCAAGGATCCCAGGGCACCAAGTCCTTAACTGATCTTCCCAGGAAATTATAAGGGTTACTCCTGCAAAGTAATTATTATTTCCTGCCTTTTTTAGCATGCATCAAGTCCTGCATCTTGCCCAAGGTGTCAAGACTCATTTTGTAATAGGGCCATATTGTAATTTTGTGCAAATGGATTATCAATGAATATCAGACATCTTTTGCAAATAAGTCTCCTTTTTCGTTCACTGTCTTTTCATTTTTCACTTTTTGTACAAAACAATAAAATGGCAATGTTTTCAAAATAATAACGTCATTTTACACTTTTCTAAACAAGATTAAAATTGATCACTAAAAAGAACAAATCTCAACCCTTGCAGAGATTATCCTTCAGATCGCACCGACAACAGCACTGTTATGACCTTGTATGACTTCGACAATCCAAGGTTGTTGAGGCAAGAAGAGAAAGTGATTACTCCTCATCAGGAGGAGGTTGAAACAAATAATCTTGGTACCGAAGAGGATTTGAAAGAAGTGAAGATTGGGGCCAGTCTGCAAGCTTCAGTAAAAGAGCAGCTTATTGACATGCTTCGAGAATAAATCGACGTCTTTGCTTGGTCCTATCAAGACATGCCAGGTCTAGATACAGATATTGTTATGCACAAGCTGCCATTAAAAGAAGATTGCCCTCTAGTTAAGCAAAAGCTACGCCGTACTCGTCCAGATATGGCCATGAAGATTAAAGAAGAAGTACAAAAACAGTGGGACGCCGGTTTCCTTGCTGTATCTAGTTACCCACCATGGGTCGCTAACATTGTACCAGTGCCTAAGAAGGATGGCAAAATGAGTATGTGTGTGGATTACCGGGATCTGAACTTAGCTAGCCCAAAGGATGACTTCCCATTACCTCACATTGATGTATTGGTCGACAACACAACTCAGTTCTCGCTGTTTTCCTTCATGGATGGTTTTTTCTGGGTATAATCAGATCAGGATATCACCCGAAGACATGGAGAAGACAACCTTCATTACACCTTGGGGCACCTTTTGTTACAAGGTAATGCCATTTGGACTGACGAATGCCGGTGCAACTTATCAACGGGCTATAGTAACGTTATTCCACGATATGATCCACAAAGAAATTGAATGCTACGTGGATGACATGATTGCCAAGTCCCTTACTGAAGAAGACCATTTGATAAATCTGCTGAAGTTGTTCAAGTGTCTGAGAAGGTATCAGCTGAAGCTAAACCCCAACAAATGCACATTCGGGGTACGTTTTGGTAAGCTGTTGGGATTCATTGTAAGTGAAAAGGGAATTGAAGTTGATCCTAACAAAGTCAAAGTCATTCAGGAGATGCCAGCACCTAGGACTGAAAAAGAAGTTCGGGGGTTCTTAGGTAGATTGAACTACATATCAAGGTTCATATCTCATCTCACTGAAACCTGTGAACCCTTGTTCAAACTATTAAGGAAGGAACAAATGGTCGGGTGGAACGAAGATTGTCAGAATGCTTTTGACAAGATCAAGGAGTACCTGCAAGAACCTCCAATTTTTATGCCTCCAGTTGAAGGAAGACCTCTAATAATGTACCTGACAGTATTAAAAGGATCAATGGGATGTGTGTTGGGCCAGCATGACGAGTCTGGTCGAAATGAGTATGCAATATACTACCTAAGAAAAACGTTTACCGACTGTGAACAACGTTATTCACTGCTCGAGAAAACTTGATGTGCTTTAGCGTGGGCTGCTCGCCGACTAAGGCAGTATATGTTGACTCACACTACTTTGTTGATCTCAAAAATGGACCCCGTCAAATACATATTTGAGAAGCCAGTACTTACCGGAAGGGTTGCAAGATGGCAAATGATTCTGACAGAGTATGACATTCAGTACACATCTCAAAAGGCCATCAAAGGCAGTGTGTTGTCTGACTATCTAGCTGAGCAACCCATTGATGATTACCAGCCCATGAGATTTGACTTCCTTGATGAAGACATCATGTACTTAAAAGTAAAAGATCATGAAGTTCATGTTCACACTGAAGGGCCTGACCCAGAAGAAGAATGGACAATGATGTTTGATGGGGCTGTCAATATGAATGGATGTGGAGTTAGTGTAGTGCTCATTACACCTAAAGAGTTCATATGCTTTTCTCGGCAAAACTCACATTTGCATGCACTAACAACGAAGCTGAATACGAGGCCTGTATCATGGGTCTTGAAGAAGTCATTGACCTCAGGATCAATACATTGAATGTATTCGGAGATTCAACTTTGGTAATCAATCAGACCAACGGCAAATGGTACACTCACCAGGAGCATCTGGTTTCATACCGCGACTATACGAGGAGATTATTGACTTTCTTCACAACAGTCAAACTGGAGTACACCCTCGAGACGAAAATCAGTTCGCATATGCTTTAGCTACCATTTCCTCCATGATCAAGGTTCAGACTGCAAATTATGTGCCTCGTATCTCAGTATCCAGACTGGACCGACCAACGTACATATTCTCTGTGGATATTGCTAAAGATGACAAGCCTTGGTTCCATGACATTAACATCTTCTTAGAGAATCAAACATACCCACCTGGGGAATCATCCAATGATAAGAAGACATTAAGAAGGTTGGCCGGTAGTTTCTTCCTTAATATCGATGGGTCGTTATACAAGCGAAACTTTAACATGATTCTGCTCAGATTATTGACAAGAGAGAGGCAGACTTGCTGATGCACGAGGTGTATGAAGGATCTTTTGGTACCCATGCTGGAGGACATATAATGGCTAAGAAATTGTTAAGATCAGGTTACTACTGGATCACAATGGATGTAGACTATTGTGCCTATTCCAGGAAGTGTCATAAATGCCAGATCTATGCGGATAAAGTGCATGTGCCTCCAAATCCTTTAAACGTGATGTTTTCACCTTGGCCCTTTGCTATGTGGGGCATTGACATGATTGGAAAGATCGAACTGATTGCTTCAAATGGCCACAGATTCATCCTGGTAGCCATTAATTACTTCACCAAGTGGGTTGAAGCAGCTTCGTATGCAAACGTCACCAGGCAAGTGGTAGCCAGATTCCTGAAAAGAGACATCATCTGTCGATATGGAGTACCCGAGTGAATCATTACTGATAATGGTTCCAATTTGAACAACAAAATGATGGCAGAACTGTACTGGGACGTCGAAATCCATTATCACAACTCTTCTCCTTATAGGCCAAAGATGAATGGCGTTGTTGAAGCAGCTAATAAGAACATCAAGAAGATTGTGCAGAAGATGGTGGTCACTTACAAAGACTGCCATGAAATGCTACCATTTTCCTTGCATGGGTATCGAACCTCAATCAGAACGTCTACTGGGGCAACTCCGTATCAGCTTGTGTATGGTATGGAGGCAGTCCTACCTGTTGAAGTTGAGCTACCCTCCTTACGGGTAATGATGGATGTTAAGCTGGACGAAGCATAATGGGTCCGATCTTGGTACAATCAACTGAATCTGATCGAAGAGAAGAGATTAGCTGTTATTTGTCATGGGCAGCTATATCAGAAAAGGATGAAGAAAGCCTTCGATCAGAAAGTCAGGCTGCGGGAATACCAAGTAGGAGATCTTGTGCTGAAAAGACTTATCCCTCCTCATACAGACCACAGGGGCAAGTGGACTGCGAACTACGATGGCCCATTCATAGTAAGGAAGGTCTTCTCTGGTGGAGCACTGATGCTCTCTACTATGGATGGTGAAGATTTCTTATCCCCTGGGAATTCAAATGCAGTTAAAAAATACTTCGCATAAAAATGACCCGCTGGACATAAAAACAGAATGTAAGTCCAGGAAAAAATAGGGCATCCTAGCGAGTCAAAAACAGAATAAAAGACTCGGGCAAAAATAAGGGAAAAAAATGTACACCCGCTGAGTTGAAAATCCACATTGGACAGCTCAGGCAAAAATGGGTATCCCGGTGAATTGAAAACCCGAAAGGGCGATCCACGCAAAATCAGGGAATAAGCGAACAACTGCATTCTGAATTCGTCTGTATCACTCACAACACGACAAACTTCGAAAGGATAAAGCATCAGTCAGAATCAAGCTTCTTCAGAAAGCAGGATGAGAAGAACGTCAAGGTCATACAAGTCATAGCAAAGGAAGCTCACTGGAGCGTCGTCAACATTGCCAACACTTTTATTTCCTCAGTTTATAGAAAACTCCTCATTTCAGGGTATTTGTTTCTTTGACTGTATTTGCTAATTCAAGGCACCAGGATTAATAAAATCAGAGTTTTCAGTCACATCTCGCTTTGTACATTTTTTTTCGTTTGCAAAATGTCTGATGTTCATGATACAATACTTTCATAAAACGAATGAGCCATTTTAATAAATGCTTGCAGGAAATATATTACTTTCAGGAAAGCCTAACTCCTATGACGGAATCCGGTAAGGGATACCTCGGGATACTTGTGTGTTTTTCTTTTGTCTTAACAGGTTCCAAGTTTTCAATACACAACATGGGGCATGCCAAGCATTGTGTCCCCAAGCAGGTTACTTCCCAGAAGAGCAATGTCTGAAATGTTTTTCCCCAGCGAAGTTATCAAAGCCTCTTCCTCCCCAGCACGAGTCAACTCAACAGGAGCTTCCCCAGCCGAGAACCCCACCAGAGTGCTAGATCCCTCATCTTCAGTAAGGTTGAAAAAACCATCTCCCCACAGAGTCTCCAGCTTCTCCCAGAAGAGCAATTCCTGAAACTCTTACACAACAAAGTGACGACAGTTTCCTTCTTCCCAGCTGAGTTCTCCTTACGGATAGGTCTATCAACAATCAATTTCCCCAAGCAGATCTATATCTACTAACAGAACTACCAATGATCTCCTCCCCAGCTGGGATATCCCTCTAAGCAGATCAACCAGAGATCTTTCCTTCAGCGGGATCCGAATCCCGTATCGGTCTCTCTTTTTGCATAATCATAGCATTTGCATCATATTCACCAAATAAGCGTAGCATTCCGTCTACTACAGAGCATTACGGTAAAAATCAAACATTTGCATGATCACAAGCCAGGATCAAGCCAGTCAACTACAAATACCATCAGTATTTCATCAGCAATGAATATAAAAAACTCACATCCCCTGCAAATAAAAGCCAAAGCGTCCCCTTCGCACTCTCCAACAAAAATGCCTGTTCATATATACCCTTTTCGACACTCGTCTGTGTCATATTATTCCCCACAGACATAAGCCAAAGCATCTCCTTTACATTCTCAAATATAGATATGCATGCTCTTTTGACACTCGTCCGTGTCATACACCCCCAGCATGATTGCCAAAACACTTGTTGCAAACAAAACACTTGTTCATAACACACTCTTTTTGGCACCCGTCCGTGTCATCCTATCCCCACAGGTCGCCATAACACCTTTTACTCTCTCACATACAAATATTTGTTCATAACTTATATATAGTCTCTTTTGACACTCGTTCGTGTCATACATTCCCCAGCAAATTGAACACTCGTCTGTGTCTTGCTTATACTTCGCCAATAAACCAATACTCACTCATACTTATACAGAAGTCTTCGATACTCATTTGTATCCCTTTTATATATCACTCCCCATAGATTCGACACTCGGTTGTGTTCTTTGTTAACCAGTTGGTACTCGTCCGTATCATCATCTCCGAACACGCGTCAGCGTTTGTTTCTACCGATACTCGTTCGTATCATGGTCTTAAGGATGCTCGTCCGCATCTTTAATCTATACACAGCTTCAAATACTTATACCTTTTTTTTTAGCGTAAGCACTCGTCCGTGTTTATCGTTCCGCAGTAAGTCGTCAACAGAACAACCTCCTCCTATCCGACATTCGTCCTATGTCGTGATACTTTCGGCAGCCGTCCCCTTCCAGGTCATCGTCCTTCACCTTTGGATGACCGTCCCTCATCCTTTCCCCAACGGAGTCTTCATTATTGGAACCCTTTTCTATCCGGCATTCGTCCTATGTCGTGATAAACCCCGAAGAGCAGCCGTACCCTGCTAGGGGATCGTCCTTCACCTCTTAATGATCGTCCTTCATCATTTTGTCTGATTTCCATCCCCATCATCGACCTTTTCTATCCGACATTCGTCCTATGTCGTGATAAAGAGCAGTCGTCCCCTGCTAGGTGATCGTCCTTCACCTTCGATGACCGTCCCTCATCAATATTTCATTTATTCTTTAAACCCGATGGTCGTCCCCATAGTTGTTTACTTTACTTTCCAAGCCCGATGGCCGTCCCCATCTATGTTTGTCTAAATCCCCATAGAGTTTTGTTATCCGATGACCGTCCCCACCGTAATCCCTTTATTTCCCAGCTTGTCAGCCATCCCCATCATTGCTTTATCCCCAGCAGTCGTCCTCTGCTCGATGGTCGTCCTCCATCGCCTTCATCTGATAATCATGCTATACTACCTTTTACAATTTATAACCCTTTTCTTCTTCTATCCAGCGAGTGCAAATTTTGGACTGTCTTTGGTATTCAACCACAAGTTATGTTGTTTGTCTGTTAAGCCAAGCACTTACATCCTGCACAGCTAACTCATGTTTGAATAGGGGCAGCTGTAAACACCAAAAATTTTCCCTCACTAATTTCACACCATGGCTTGTGATCTTTCATATTTGCATAAGCATAAGCATACCATCTCATATTGCATTTTTTGTTTCACTGCATAGTTCAAGTTCATCTGCATCTAGGGTTTGTGGTCTGAGCAATCCAATATTCCATCTGAGCCACCCCAAAGATCTTAAAGCATTCCAAGATGGTCCATGTGTGTTCTATCATCATATTGTGTCCCTCAAAGTTCCTGGAAGTCAACAGAGCACAAGAACTGGCTAGGCATGGAAGCAGAGCTAGGGTTTTCACTACACAGATGACCAAAATTAGGGTTTTGGATTCAAAGGCCTCAACTCCAAATTTTTCGGCCATTCTTGTTTCTAATGTTCTTAATATGTTATATGGATCATGTGTACCAAGTTTGATGAATAAATTCATTGTGGAAGTCATTTGTACACTGGGTAACTTCTTGAGTAAGTTAAGTCAAAATCAGGGCATCTGAGGCCTCCAACAATGGAACCAAAGGGGTATTTTCATCAAATTGAATTTATATGATCTTCATTTGATCTTAGAAGAGGTGGGAAGTTCACAAGATTGAAGAATTTTGAGCCATTTGCAAAGTTGCCAAAAATGGAAATGACTTGTAATGGAAACTTTCCATTTTGGGAAAGTTTTTCAACCACCTCTTTATGATCAAAAACCGCTTCAAATGAAAAATACTCAAACATGAAAGTTGTAGGATGGATCCTCCCATTTTCAAAAAGTACAAGAACTCCTTCTAATTCATTATAGAACTCAAGTTATGATCCTTCAATGTTGGCAAAAATCCTATAATTTTCAAAAGTGCACCAAAGAGGGACTTTTGCAAAACCACTTGCCAAGGCCTCAAATTACTTCTAAAGTGCCCAAATATGCCATAACATGATCAAAAAACATCAAAGACTCAGAATTGGCCCAAGAATTAGGTCATTTCATGCCTTGAAACACAAGAAACATCAAAGAGGGAAAATATGCAAAAACCTTGTAAACCCTAGCATCAAGTGTTCCAGCTCATCAATTTCAATCCAAGGGCTCTCCATAAACTCAGCTGAGGCCAGACATGCCCAAATACAACTCTGACTCATGCCTATGCTTGAGGTACACCAACCTTGACTTTTTTGTAAAACCTCTCATACCAATTAGCCTGTGCCACAACCACTTCTTTGAGCATTCTCATTGGCTTATACAAACCTTATGGATCACAAAGCACATAACACACAAGCCTGAATGATCCCATAGCTCATATTGCCAAAAATCCCTCAAGAACTTCATCTCTTCGAAACTCTCAAACCACTCAGCCAAACTTCAAAATTGTTTCACCAATCATCTCCATATAACTCATAGATCATTTCCCACCCCTTACACAAGCCTGAAACCCCTTGAAACAAAAACACGATTCTGACATGCTCTGAACTGGAACCTTCAAAACAGCCAACAAAAATTTGTTCTAAGCTTCTCAACATCCTCAAGGGACTCAAGCGAGCTGGTTTGCACCAAAGAAGGGGTCAGAAAGCAGCTAACTGAAACGCTCCAACGCAGGTAACTTCAAGAACATTTTTTCCAGAAATTCATTTTTAAGTTCCTAAATGATTCTTTATGCTTCATTGATCATGCTGATGTTTTTTGTCTTGAAAATGGTTGAGAAATGAGTATGTATTCATGTTCTGAGAAGAGATAGGATTTTGGTTGATGGGAGAAAACGACAGGAACCACTGTTCCGGTCGTTTGAAAGTGTTTAGGGTTTAATCTTAATTAGGGCTAAGTTTGAATCTGGGCCATTGGATGAAGTTTCGCGCGCGCGTATGAGTGATCAAGATTAGGTCATTAGTCATTAATCCTGATTATTTAAATTAATTAATTAAAATTAGCCAGATGGAACCTCAGCCCTTGGATTACGCGCTAGTCAACTTTTCTTTCCCCAGTTTGAATCTTGGCCACAAGATCTGCATACCTTTGCATTTTATTTATTTTATTTTAATTTTTTCCTATTTCTTTTACATAATTTATTTAAAATAACTAAAATCATTCAAAAAAATATTTCCTTTTGCATTTTTGTTTCAAATATTTTTCTTAATCAGAAAATGATTTTTATTTTATTTTTCGCATATAAAAAGTATTTTTAAAATATTTAAATTTTATTTTTAATTAATTAAAAATACATTTGGGTATTTAAAAATCACAAAAAAAATCAGAGAGCATTCTAAGACATTTACAAACATTTACAAACTCACGTTATAAATTTCTTTTTGGTTTTGATCATACTTTGAGATTTTTCAATGAATTAGGGTTCTTAAAAAGTTCATTTTTCTAACCCTAGCTTCAAAAATTCATAACCCTAAAACTAAGTTGAAGTTTAGAGAATCCATAACTTCTTCTATGTTTAGTTTCTGACCTCCCCTTTTGGATGGTAAACTAGTATTTGTTTAGGGTTCCTTTGAGTGCATTTTCAATTTTTATCTGGTGCTTTGCTTCTATTTTGGTCATGTGCATCTCATATATTCATAAAACCCTAATGTCTCATGTCTACTTGCATTCACCTTTGCATAAGCATCAATACATGAACTTGCCATGACATTTCTTGCATTCATATGTCACCTTAGACATCTTAGTATATGTTAGAATCATGCTTGATCATTCCTTCATTCATTTGCCATGATTTGTATTCATTTCATTTCATTAACTTTCATGAACTTTCAAACTCCAAGCATGCCTTCATTTGAATCCATCTCTTGTATGATCATACATATGCATCATGTGTGACTTTGCATCATATCATAACTTATTTGCATTGCATATGCACTTCTGACTTTGGTCTTGGCACCTTTTCTTGTTGCATTTGCATTTCATTTCTTTCGTTATATGCTCAACTAACATTTCAGGGCTTATGGTAAGTTGTTTAAGGTGTGGATGTGCATCCACATCTAACTTCTCTTTCTCTCTTATTTTTATACATTATACTTGTGTTTGAAGTGAATTTCATTCACTTGTGCCTCTTCCTTTCCTTTCTCTCTCTTAGGTTCACTTATCTTCTCAAATGGAGTAAGTAACCTTTCATTTCTTCTCTTTCTCTTTTCATATGCTTCTTCCTTGGTGGCCATCTTGAATACTTCTTTTGAGCCTCACAAACCATAGGATAACCAAGCATGATAACTTTAGGGTTGTATATAGTCCCCCTTTAGTCTTTCACCTTTGAGTCTTCTTTGAGTCTCTCTTCTCATCTTCATAATCAGAGACTAAACTCTTAAAGTTTTAGGACTTTGGAATTAGGGTTATGCCTGTATCCTTCTATTAGGTTGGAGTGTATAACTTTAATCTTAAGTGTTAAACCTTTAATTTGTTTAAACCTCTTAATCAAATCACCTTAATAATCACTAAGACTTCATCTTGTAACTTGGGCCTTATATTAGGGTTCTAATTCTTCCTTTATGATTAAGAAGGACTAACCATAGTGTTTAATGGACAAGTCCCCCTCAAGTTGTCTTACAAACCATAGAATCCACTTCTTAATCTCATCCTTTAATTAAAACCCATTTAATAAAGGCTTGTTATATAATGAATTTTGTCCCTAACCATGGATTAAGTTGAGGTATCTTCCTCAGCTTAAGTCTTCTCATCTATTATCCTTCTATTAGGATGGTGTAATGAGCTCACTAATTTGTGATTATAGATTAAACTCATTACTTAACACTAAACAAAAACCCAAAAAATCTAATTAATCACAAGTAGGTTAATGATCTTAATCCTACATCATCATGGTAATTAAGTTGAGATGCTTATCTCATACTTGAGTAGGCTCATTATCCCTAATCAGGGATGATGTAATGAGTTTGAAAGCCCTTGATTTAGGCTTAAGCTCATAATCCTATGCAAAACACCAAAAATAATAACAAAATCTAAAGCACAAAAACAAACAATAATCGTCTCCTCCGGGGTTCTTCTCTCATCACACTCATTCACAAACGAGAACTTGCTTCTTCCGTCTAATGCAAGACAGTTAGCACTCGAGCCAGACGAGTCATACACTTGAGCATAGGCAAGTAAGCAGTTCACAGTCAATTTATCTTTCAGCCTGTTTGAGTCGAACTACGATGTTCTGACTTCCTCATTGCACGAGTGGATACGTAGGCATAACTTAACTGTTATCGAACAAAAAGTCTTTTTGTCTTCCCCCTCTTTCAGCATTCTTTAAAAGCCTCAGTTCCTGAGCATTCACCCTTTTGAACTGACACTTGTATATTCTCTCCTTAGCTTTTGCACACAGATAGCACATACACTACCCCTTTAAACACAATATTTTAAGCGTGGATCCCATCGAGTACGACGGACAATCTGGGTGCTAATACCTTCCCAGGTTGTAACCAACCTCCTTTCTCAGTTTCTCTGGTTCGCAACCGTCTTATCCATATATTTCTAGGTTTATGCAGCATTACCTTTCCTTCCGGATAAAAATGCCTAGCTGGCGACTCTATTCAGTTCACTTCATCTCTTTTTTCGCCGACCGTTCACGCTTGTACCGGGATGCAAATCTTCGGGAGCGACAGCAGCCAACAAAAACATCAAGAAGATTTTTCAGAAGATGGTAGTCACCTACAAAGACTGGTATGAGATGCTACCATTTGCCTTGAATGGGTACCAAAATTCAATCAGAACATCTACTGGGGCAACGTCTTATCAGCTTGTGTACGGTATGGAAGCTGTCCTACCTGTTGAAGTTGAGCTACCCTCCTTACGGGTAATGATGGATGTGAAACTGGATGAAGCATAGTGGGTCCGGTCTCGGTACAATCAACTGAATCTAATTGAAGAGAAAAGGCTAGCTGCCATCTGTCATGGGCAGTTATATCAGAAGTGAATGAAGAAAGCATTCGATCAGAAAGTTAGACCTCGAGAATACTAAGTGGGAGAGCTTGTTCTAAAGAGAATCCTTCATCCTCATATAGACCACAGGGACAAGTGGACACCAAACTATGAAGGTCCTTACGTAATTACCTAAGACTTCTCAGGTGGGGGACTGATGCTCGCAACCATGGATGGTGAAGACTTCTCGTCTCTTGTGAATTTAGATGCAGTTAAAAAATACTTCGCATAAAATGACCCGCTGGACATAAAAACAGAATGTAAGTCCAGTAAAAAACAGGGCATCGCGGCGAGTCAAAAACAGAATAAAAGACTCGGGAAAAAATAAGGGAAAAAAATGTACACCCGCTGAGTTGAAAAGCTACATTGGACAACTCAGGCAAAAATGGGTATCCCGATGTATTGAAAACCCGAAAGGGCGATCCACCCAAAATCAGGGAATAAGCGAACAACTGCATTCTGAATTCGTCTGCATCACTCACAACATGGCAAGCTTCGAAAAGGACAAAGCGTCGGTCAGAATCAACCTTCTTCAGAAAGCAAGATAAGAAGAGCGTTCAGGTCATATAGGTCATAGCAAAGGATGCTCGCCGGAGCGTCGTTATCAATATTGCCAACACTTTTATTTTCTCAATTTTACAGCAATCTCCTCCTTCCAAGGGATTCACTTCTTTGAATGTACTTGCCAATTCAGGGCACGCGAATTAATAAAAGCAGAGTTTCCAGTCACAATTTGTTTTGTACATTTTTGTTTTGTTTGTAAAATGTCCAATGTTCATAATACAACACTTGCATAAAACATATGAGCCATTTTTATAAAATGCTTGCAGGAAATATATTACTTTAAGGTAAATCTAACTCCTATGACAGAATCCGGTTAAGGATACCTCGGGACACTTGTGCGTTTTCCTTTGTCTTAACAGGTTGTAGGTACTCAAGACAAAAAATCTTTCACAACATAGGGCATGTCAAGCAGTGAATCCCCAGTATACTACTTCCCATAAGTTATCTCTCCCTCAAGCAGGATCTCCCGAGCAATGCCTGACAGCCTCTTCCACAACAAGGTGGTCAAGAACATTCCATTCCCCACCAGAGATGCCAGATTTCTCTCATCCTCAGTAGAGTTGATGGAACTGATTCCCCACAGAGGTGCCTCCCCGGAAGAGCAATACCTAAAACACATCCTCAACTGAGTTGCTAAAACTTCCTCACTAAGGAATTCTATCTCCAGATAGATCTACCAATGATTTATTTCCCCAAGCAGAGTTCTCCCTCCAGATAGATCCATCAGTGATCTCTTCCCCCAACCAGGTTATTCTTCCAGACAGATCATCCAGAGATCTTTATCCCCGCAGGATCCGAGTCTCGGATCAAGCTTCTCATTTGCATAATCATAGCATTCGCATCATATTCACCAAAATAAGCGTAGCATTCCTTCTAAAACAGTGCATTACAGTAAAATCAAACATTTGCATGATCATAAGCCAGGTTCGATCCAGTTACCTGCAAATACCACCATCACTTCATCAACAATATACAAAACTCATATCTCTTGCAGATAAAAGCCAAAGCATCCCCTTTGCACTCTCAAAACAAATGCATGTTTATATTTATACATGACCTTTTCGACACCCGTCCGTGTCACCTTATCCCCCGCAGGTTGCCAAAATGCCTTTCTGCATTCTCAAATACAGATATTTGTTCACAACTTGTACATATTCCTTTTGACACTTGTCCGTGTCATACTTCCCCCGCAAGTCAAACACTCGTCCGTGTCCCTTGCCCAATCTTCCGACGCTCGTCTATGTCTTACACATACTTCACCAACAAATAAACACTTGTACCTATACATAAGTCTTTTGATACTCGTTCGTATCTTGTATATATCACTCTTCAGCAGATTCGACACTCGTCCATGTTCCTTGCTTAACCGGTTGATACACGTCCGTATCATCATCTTTGAACCCATGTCAGCGTTTGTTTATACTGATACTCGTCCGTATCATGGTCCTAAGGATGCTCGTCCGCATCTTTAATCTATACACACCGTCAAACACTTATATCTTTGATTTTTGAAGGCGTAAGCACTCGTCCGTGTTTACCGATCCCCAGCAAGTCATCAACAAAACAACTTTCTCCTATCCGACATTTGGCATATGTCGCGATGCTTTCGGAAGCCGTCCCCTGCCAGGTGATCGTCTTTCGCCTTTAGATGACCGTCCCTCATCCTTTTCCCCAGTGGAATCTCCATTATTGGAACCTTCTATCTGGCATTCATCCTATGTCGTGATATTTGTAGCAGCCGTCCCCTGCTAGGTGATCGTCCTTCACCTTTTGATGACCGTCCCTCATCATTTATCCGATGGTCGTCCCCATCGTTGATCTTGTTATCCGACCTTCGTCCTATTTCATGATAAACCCCGAGAGCAGCCGTACCCAGCTAGGTGATCGTCCTTCACCTCTTGATGATCGTCCTTCATCATGCTTATCCGATGGCCGTCCCCATCGTTGACCTTTTCTATCCGACATTCATCCTATGTCGTGATATTTTCAGCAGTCTTCCCCTGCTAGGTGATCGTCCTTCACCTTTGATGATCGTCCCTCATCATTATCGCATTTATTCTTTAGCCTGATGGCCGTCCCCATCATTGTTTACTTTCCAATCCTGATGGCCGTCCCCATCTATGTTTGTCTAAATCCCCAGAGAGTTTTACTTTATTACCTGATGGCCATCCCCGTCGTGGTCTCTTTATTTCATTTCTTTGCTCACCACTTTATCCCCAATAGTCGTTCTCTGCTCGATGGTCGTCCTCCATCGCCTTGATAATCATGCTATACTACCTTTTACAATTTATATCCCTTTTCTTCTTTTATCCAGCGAGTGCAAATTTTGGACTGTCTTTGGTATTCAACCACAAGTTATCTTGTTTATCTGTTAAGCCAGACGCTTACACCCTGCACAACTAACTCATGCTTGAATAGGGACAACTATAAACACCCCAAATTTTCCCTCACTTTTTTCTCACATCATGGCTTGTGATCTTTCATTTTTTGCATTTACATAAGCATTACATCTCATATTGCATATTTGTTTCACTGCATTTCATCTGCGTCTAGGGTTTGTGATCTAAGCAATCCAAGAATCAATCTGAGCCATCCTAATGGTCTTGAAGCTTTCCAAGAGGGTCCATGTGTGTTTTATGATCATATTATGCTCCCCAAAGTTCATGGAAGTCAAGAAATCACAAAGATTGGCAAAGGCTTGGAAGTAGAGCTAGGGTTTTCACTACACATATGACCAAAATTAAGGTTTTGTTTTCAGAGGCCTTAACTCCAATTTTTTTGGTCATTCTTGTTTCTAATGTTCTTAATATGTTATATAGATCATTTGTACCAAGTTTGATTAAGAAATTCATTGTGGAAGTCATCTGATCATTGGGTAACTTCTTGAGCAAGTTAAGTCAAAATCAGGGCATCTGAGGCCCCCAACATTGAAAACAAAGAGTCATTCTCATCAAATTGAAGTTCTATGATCTTTATTTGATCTTAGAAGTGGTTGGAAGTTCACAAGATTGAAGAATTTTGAGCCAATTGCAAACTTGCCATTTTTGGAAATGACTTGAAATGCAAACTTTCCATTTTGGGAAAGCTTTTCAACCTCCTCTTTCATTACCAAAAAATGCTTCAAACGAAAAATTCTTGGGCATGAAAGTTGTAGATCAGGTCTTTACCTTTTCAAAAATTACAAGAACATGTCTTGATTCATCCTAGATCTCAAGATATGGCCTTTCAAAGTTGGCAAAAATCACATAATTTTCAAGTATGTGCCAAAGAGGGATTTTTGCAAAACCAAGTTTTAAGACTTCTTGTGACCTCTAATTCACCTATAAAGAGGGAAAATTTCCAAAGAGAGAAAATATCCAAAGAGGGAAAATTGCAAAAGCTATGATATCTCATGAATCAAGTGTTACAGCTCATCAAATTCAATCCAAAGGTCCTCCATGAATCAAGCTGAGGCAGGACAAGCCATAGAAACACTTCTGACCCGTGCCATGCTTGTGGTACAACACTTTCGACTTTTTTGCAAAACACACCATACCAATCAAGTTGTGCCACTACCAACTTTCTGACCAATCACAACACATTATACAAACCTCAAGCAACACAAAACACATAACCTTCAAGCCTGAAACACCTTAGAGCTCAGATTACACAAAATCACCAAAAAACTTTCCCTCTTTTATTCTCATTACTCAGCCATCAAAAATCACTCATACTTTCACCATTCATCTCAAAATCACCTAAGGATAACAAAACATCCCTCACCATGGCCTGAAACCCCCTAAATCAGAAATACGATTTCTGAGTTATTAGAACCAAACATCTCAAACCAGTCATCACAAACTTCATTCAAGCCTTCCAGAAGCATAAGGGGATCAAGTGGGGGTGATTTGCACCAAGAAAGAGGCCAGAAAGCTCAGGGAGTGAAAGCTTCATCTCAGGTAGCTCTTTAGAACTTTTTTTCCAGAAGTCTTATTTTATGTTCTAGAAATGTTCCCCACGCTCCCCTGATCACACTGCACTTGTTGGTTTTGAAAATGATGAAGAAATAAGCATGAACCGTATCTCTGAAAATTTGACCTAAATTTTGTTCTTCTTCGATTCTCTTCATTCACCCATGATTAATTGTTTTTGTTGCTGGATTTGAGTTTGTTGATGTTTAAGGATCCATTCTGGAGCTTGTGGTGAATTTTTTTGGAGTTTTGAGGGATTCAGGGAGATAGTCTATCCAGAGAAGATGACCGGAGGTCTTCTCCGGCCACCTGAAAGTCATTAGGGCATAATTTTAATTAATTAGCCTAGTTTAAATCTGGGCCATTGGATTAAGCTTCCCGCGCGTGTGGACGGTCCAGATGCTTCATTAATTTTAATCTTTTAGTTAATTAGTTTAATTAAGTTTAATTAAAATAAATTAATCAAAGTGAATCTCATACACCCATCTGCGTGCGCAGCCAACTTTAGTTTAAACGTGGGCCACTGGATCAGTTGACTTGCATTTTAATTCATTTTATTTTATTTTCTTTTCATTTCTTTTGTATAATTTATTAAAAATATCAAAACACTTTCAAAAAATATAAAACTTTGCATTTCTGTTTTAAATATTTTTCTCAACCTGAAAATGATATTTATTTTATTTTTTGCATAAAAAAAGTATTTTTAAAATATTTAAATGTTATTTTTAATTAATTTAAGTATTTTAATTATTTAAAAATGCATTTATGTTTCTAAAAATCACCAAAAAAATCATGAACCATTCCAATGTATTTAGAAACATTTTCAAACTCTTCATACAAATTTCTTTTTAGGTTTGATCATAATTTCATAATTTTCTATGAATTAGAGTTCTTTAAAATCACAATTTTTAACCCTAACTTTGAAAAATCATTTTTGCCTAACCAAGAAGAGTTTGAACTTGATTCTTTTTGCATTGTTTCACATATTTCATGTAGTTTCTCGGTTATTTTCCTCATGAATTTATCTTGCATTTTCAAATTGATTTGCATTTTTCCTCTTGAATCACCCAAAAACCCTAGCTAACTTAGGAAAATCATAACTTTCAATAGGATTAGCTTCTGATCTTCTCCTTTGGGGTGTGACTTCATATGGGATTAGGGTTTGTTTGAGCTTGATTTCAATTTTTTATCATGTTGCATGCTTCTGTTTCGCTCATTTGCATCTCATATGTCCATAAAACCCTAATTTCTCATGTTCATTTGCATTCACCTTGCATATTCATCATCACATGAACTTGCCATGACATTTCAAGAATTCATATGTCATATTAGACATATTAGGACATGTTAGAATCTTGCTTGATCATTTCTTCATTCATTTTCCATGTGTTGCATTCATTTCATTTCATAAACATCCATGTGTTTTCAAGCTTCCAAGCATGCTTTTATGACATCCCAGCTTTGTATGATCATTCATATGCATATTGTATGACATTGCATCATCTCATATGCCATTTGCATTGCATAATCACTTCTTACTTTGGTCTTTGCATCTCATTTCCATTCATTTCTTTATGCTTTATGTCTTATGCATGCATACTAACTTTTCAGGAGCTTTTGGTAAGTAATTATGGGAGGTGGATTTGCCTTCACCTCTCACCCCTTATTATCTCTTTCATATAATTTTGTATGTATTTGAAGTGAATATAATTCACTTATGTTCCATCTTTCTCACTTTCTTCCTTTAGGTTACTTATCTTCTTAGGAAGTAAGTAACTTATTTCTTCTGCTTCTTCCTCCTTTTATCTGCTTCTTCCATTGGTGG
The DNA here is from genome assembly GCA_963966055.1 of Lathyrus aphaca. Classification (NCBI taxonomy): domain Eukaryota; kingdom Viridiplantae; phylum Streptophyta; class Magnoliopsida; order Fabales; family Fabaceae; genus Lathyrus; species Lathyrus aphaca. The sequence goes on from OZ014525.1 coordinate 321,935,143, forward strand.
CCTTGAAGATCTTTTCTCTTAAGCCTCACAAACCATAGGATATCCAAGCATGATAATATTTAGGGTTGTGTTTAGTCCCCCTTAGCTTTTTTACCTTTGAGTCTCCTTGAGTCTCTCTTCTCATCTCAATAATCAGAGACTAAACTCTTAAAGTTTTAGGACTTTGGAATTAGGGTTATCCCTGCATCCTTCTCTTAGGAGGGAGTGTATAACTTTAATCCTAAGTTTTAAACCTTTAATTTGTTTAAACCTCTTAATAAAATCACATTAATAATTACCAAGACTTTATCTTGTAACTTGGGCCTTACATTAGGGTTCTAACTCTTCCTTATGGTTAAGAGGGACTAACCCTAGTGTTTAATGGACAAGTCCCCCTCAAGTTGTCTTACAAAATATAAAATCCACTTCATAATCTCACCCTTTAATTAAAATCCATTTAATAAAGGTTTGTTATATAATGAATTTAATCCCTAACAATGGATTAAGTTGAGGTATCTTCCTCACTTAAGTGTTCTCATCTATTATCCTTCTATTAGGATGGTGTAATGAGTTCACTAATCTGTGATTAGAGATTAAACTCATTACTTAACACTAAACAAAAACCCAAAAACATCTAAATAACCATAAGTAGGTTAATGATATTAATCCTACATCATCATGGTAATTAAGTTGAGATGCTTATCTCATACTTAAGTAGGCTCATTATCCCTAATCAGGGAGGATATAATGCGTTTACCAGCCCTTGATTTAGGCTTAAGCTCATTAACTTATGCAAAACACCAAAAACAATAAAAAACTGAAAACATCAAAACAAACAATAATCGTCTCCTCCAGAATTCTTTTCTCACCAGACTCATTCATAAACAAGAACTTGCTTCTTCCGTCTAATGCAAGACAGTTAGCACTCGAGCCAGACGAGTTATACACTTGAGCATAGACTAGCAAGCAGTTCACAGTCCATTTGTCTTCCAGTCTCTTTGAGTCGAACTACGGTGTTCTGACTTCCTCATTGCACGAGAGGATACGTAGGCATAACTTAATTGTTATCGAACAAAATTTTCTTTGCCTTCCCCCTCTTTCAGCATTCTTTTCTAAAGCCTCAGTTCCTGAGCATTCACCCTTTTTGCACTGACACTTGTATATTCTTTTCTTAGCTTTTGCACACAAATAGCACATACACTTACCCCTTTAAACACAATCTTGTAAGCATGGATCCCGTCGAGTACGACGGACAATCTGGGTGCTAATACCTTCCCAGGTTGTAATCAACCCCCTTTCTCATTTTCTCTGGTTCGTAACCGTCTCATCCATCTTTTTCTAGGTTTATGCAACATTACCTTTCCTTTGGGAAAAAAATTCCTAGCTGGCGACTCCATTCACATCATTTTGATTTTCTCTTTTCGCCGACCGTTCGCGTCTGCAACCTGTGATCCTGGTGTCTTTTCGGGGGAGCGACAGGTTCGACCACTAAAGGAGGAGCCTGAGCAGAAAAGGGTAAAAGAGTAATTTGGGCTATCTTCTTTAACCATGTGTCGTACTCTGAAAAAGTTTGATTGTTGCTCTTGCCAAAAAAAGATAACCCTTTCTTTTGGATAAACATCCAAGAACCAGCGACTTTCCTCACTAGCAGGAGATTTTCTTTCACTGCGAAGTAAAAAGTCTTGGTAAGCTCAAACTCCTTAGGAACTTCTTTTAAAGCATACCCTAATTTCCTTCTTAAAAGAATTTGGTTGTAATTGATTCCCCCAATCACTCCCAATAGTGGCACATTCGGGTAACTCCCACAGCTAGTAAAGAAATACTTCCCTTTCAACCTCATGGTAATCTAGTTAATGTACTTAGAAGACAATACACTCAACCTTTGGGACCAAATCAAATTGGGATTAGTAAAGGCCTTTGTACTCGGAAAATGTCTCATGAACCACTAGTGAAACAAAGGAGCGCAACAGCGTACCAAACCTCATTGTTTCTTCTCATTCTTGTAATGTACAGAGTAATAAAGATCTCCTATAATAGTGGGCACCTGATTCTTCAGCATAAATAGGTGAATGGCATTCATATTCACAAATTTGTCGATTCCACAAACAGAATAATCCCATATATGGAGAAAGCAAGGATAGCAAAGACAGAATCCCACTAAGCATATGCAGCAAGCTCTTCAGCCTTCTTTACCAGGAAATACAAAGAAAAATCATATACCCCTCCTTTGGTGGTACTCAGATTAGCAGTTACCACAAACGAGGTCAAATAAAGAGTCTTGGCAATATCAGCATGAGTAGGCCTAACCATCTCAAACTTAAACGGACATAACTGGAAGTCATGAAACGTGAAGCACCTAAACTGATGGTCATAGTTCCTTAACAAAGTATGTATAACACTCTTCTCAGAATCATCCAACTTCACCACCATAGTCAAAATACCCCCATGAACCTTCCAGAAATCCTCAACATGATCTGGAGTCATTAGAGCAACCATCCTATTCAGAATGCCAACCTTGGTATAAAAAAATTGTAGTGAACATTCTTCTTCCTCAGATTTTCCCGAATCTCTACACAAGAACTCTGACCTAAATCGGGAACAGTATTGAAACCCAGAGAATAAAAACCACAAATGGTTAATGATGTCATGATACAATGCTAGGCATGTGATCAGTGACATGTGTCTGGTGTTGGTGTTGAACAATGAGCAGAGTGTAACACCCCCAAAATTTCCCTCTAATTTTCATGGCATATTAGATATCATATAGTATACATATCATTGCATCTTTGCATAGAAAGATGAAGCATACCACTCATGGTTAGAGGCATAGTGCATGTGATCAATGACTAGCCGATTTGTGATCTTACAAAAGGCAATGGAAAGGGTAAGGTGGCTTTCAAAAAGGATCAAAGGGTTCCTAACATCCCACATGATCCCAAGTGATCCCTCAAGGCTTTGAAAGAGGTGGATTGATAAAGAAGTTCAAGCAGTGCAATATCTACTAACAAAAGGGTCTAAAATTAGGGTTTCTGATTAATAGGGCTTCTCTAGGAAATTTTGGTTCAAACTTGATTTCAATGTTTTCCACATGATGTCAAGTATCTAGGGATGGAATATTGGCCATTGGATCACTTCAGAAGGACTTCAATTGAGCAGTTAATTGAAAATCAAGAAATTGGGGAAACGTCAACTGTGTAGTGTAAAAAAGTCAACTTCTGACTTTTTGAGGCTAAGATCATGAAATTCATGTTACAAGTGATCATTGGACAAAATATGATCAAGAAAACCTAAACTTTCCATTTTTGGAGAATTAGGGTTACCAAAAATAGTAAGTTCTAACCACTTTGGCAGCCATGTTCAAGAGAGGCCATTTCAAAATCCAAAAGTCAAATCAAAATTCCACCTGGCCTATTTGATAGAGGGAATTATAAGCTTTAATTTCATAGCTAGATCGTCTTCATAGGATCAAAATTGAGGGAGATGTGTGTAATACCCCGTATTTAATTAAATGCTCTGGATAATATTAATTAGGATTAATTAGTATTATCTGAGTCAGAAGCTTTATTAAATATTTTACGCTCAGAGACATTTTTGGTTACTCTCGAATTGGACCAGTTAATATTACTAACTGATAGATATGATTTGTCTGTTTGATTAGAAAAATAAGTTATGTATTATAAAAGGAAAAGAAAAAGAAAGTTGGTAAGAGAAAGAAAAGAGAAAAAAAGAAAAAAGGAAGAGAAGAAGAGAAGAATAAGAAGACTCATAATCTTGTGCTTCCACCCACCCATTCTCCATTCAACCTTCTCCAATCTTCTTACTAGAGGTGGGTTCATAGCTAGACACTCTTCTTTTTTATTTTATTGAAGCTTTTAAGGTTTAAGAGTTTTAGGTCAAATTATGAAAAAATCCTAAAAATCGGTAGTTTAATTGGTTAGAAATCGGTTTAATCGCTAATGTATGTTGCCTATAGGTATAGGAACATGTTTTATATGTTGGTTTTTTATTGGAAGGAATTTGGTTTGGATTTTTTAGGTTACTATCATGTTTTCACGTTACTGCTATTGTCTGTGTTTGGTTAACCGGTTAACGGATTTGTTAACCGGTTAACGCTTCCAAATTTTATGCAGAAGCCCCTGGTTTGAGTTGGTTAACCGGTTAACGGATTGGTTAACCGGTTAACACTGTAAGTTTGTGAAAAATGACTTATTTTCCAAAACTTTGAAAATTCATAACTTTTTACTCGGTTATCCGATTTAAGTGTTCTTTATACCATTGGAAAGATAAAATTATTGTAATTTCACATGATTCCAAAAAATATTATTTTCACCCGACTTTTACACGATTTTTTCAATAAACCGTAATTATGTAAAGTTAAGGAATTGGGATATTAATCTATTGAGGAAGGTATGCCTAATCATGAGGATTGATTGAGAGTAGAGGCATGAGATTATTGTGAAAATTTCTTAATAGTGGTAATTGAACTAAAATGTTAGAATTATGTAAGTGAAACTATATAATTTAAAGGTAACAAGAATATTGAAAGAGTGATGAAACTTTACCTTAAACCGATAGTATAACCTAACATGGTGACTAGCGTTTGTCAGATGGTATGACTTGAGATGTAAGTAGAATTACCCTAGGTTGATACAAATTGTTTAGAGACATGACAATGCTTAGGCGCCGATACTCGGATAGTATCTTCGGGCTAGGTAGTTGTGATAACTGGAAGTTTGCCTCCTTTGCATTATGATCCTAATTTAATTATATGTGGCTTGTGTCAATATAATTAATCCGTGGATCCGATTCCCTTAATGGATGACCGTGACCCATGCTCATCCCGGTGTGGTTGGGCGAGGAAAGTATCCATTAGGATAGGTAACGAGTGACCTGTGCTCGTCCTTGTGTGGCTGGGCGGGGAAAGTTACTTTGTGGTGAGGTACCGTGACCCGTACTCGTCCTTGTGTGGCTGGGTGGGGAAAGTACCTTTGTTGGATAATGAGTGTCCCGTGCTCGTCCTTGTGTGGCTGGGCGGGGAAAGTTATCCATAGTTAGATAATGAGTGACCTGTGCTCATCCTTGTGTGGCTGGGCGGGGAAAGTTATCTACACGTCGAGGATTGAGTGACCCGTGCTGGTCTGTTTTGGCTGGACGGGGAATGATGCCTCGAAGCACCTTGTGTGTGCTCCGTTTTGCTTTATCTTACCTCTCTAGTTTTGTGTGAACTCGAAGTCTAGGTTTGTCCCCGACTTGAGTGATGTTTAGATTGAGCCTTTAGAGCTGAGAGAACTTTAAGATAGGGAACCCACTGAGATGTTGTTATCTCACCCCATTATTGTTGTTGCTTTTCAGGTTTCTTTTGCAGGTTTGATTTACAAGTGGAGTTATACTCGGGATGTTTCAAGTGAAGCGTAGTTTTAGTCTTCCACTGTGTATTTCTTTATATTTGTACAATAATGGATATTGTATTATTCTTAGTTTCTATTTTAGTATGATTTCCATGTCTTGTGCCATAGTTTGTATTGTTTTTAGTTTTGGACAAGAATGTGAATTATACTAGTAGGTATTTATGATGGTGTCAGTACCAAAAATTAACTCTGTATGATATTATTCTAGATATATATTATATGGGTGTTACAGTTGGTATCAGAGCAGGTCGTATCCTTGACCTAGCCTTGAAACATCATATGTAAATCTTTCCTGCCTCTTAAGTGAGTCTTGCCGGCGTGGTTCTTAATATCATATTATGTAGTATTGGGTTTGATCAACCTAATGTTATGTATGTGATAGGTAGGATCATCGTTGTGCGACCATGAGGACTCCGAAGTGTTTTCATAACTTGTGTTGTGAGAGTAGATACAAGCCAAGAATTAGCAAGGGAAGCCTTGGTCAGCTCAGTCAGAGTCTTCTTAAGAGTTTTACTTCATGTAACATGGAGTTGCCGAGAGTTTGTTGTTTGAGAAATCCCCTGGGAATGGATAGAGTCTGAAAGGTACAACTGTCTACAAGATGAGTGGTCAGTGCATCAGGGAATATTTAAAGTGACTGGTGGATCAGTATTGGTCACTGGTACGGACATGAGTTTTGAGAAATCTCATTCCACGAAAAGAGATGATGTTTTGTGGACCGTGTGACTTAAGGTTTGAGGATGAGCTAATTGTTAGTATTTCAGTTCTAAGATCGTGGTGGCATCATAGATGAACGAAAGTACTCCAAGGAATGTATTCGGATAATACCTTGCGGGTGAATAGAAGTTACAGGTAAAGAGTATTTGTTTACTTATGGGAACCTAAGGTTGTGGTGAAATATTAAGAGAAACACAAGGGTGTAACTACACGTTTCAAATGAGACAAGTATACCCCGTACGAAGGATAGGAAACTAGAGTTGTATATCTGGTTATGTCGACAAAGCTTAGAGTGATACATCAAGATGTGGTATTTTTAGTAAGGGGGGTCAATTCGGAAATGTTGGATTACCCAAGGAATGGTATAAGGCATAATGCCGGAGAGAGAGAGAGTAAGCCTTATTTAGTATCATGAGGTGCATTTGGTATGGACCAGATGAATTGGTGATAAGCGATATAATAAGTACATTGGATTCAGAAGAATTTCTAGTAAAATGGATCATGTTTGAGTATGAGAGGATTACCGCAGGACGTAAAGTGAACAAGGTATGGAAACAGTAATAACAGTGCATTATTAGGAGGTGATAACGGGATGTGTTTTTGGACGGGTGTGTAAGGGAATTGTTAAGTTATTGTTGAGACTAAAGTTAAAGAGGAATAAGAAATGACGGTTCGCTCATTAGGACTCTGGTAGTGTGATTTCTATATGTGTGGAATCGTCGGTTGGTATGGTTGTAACTTTGGGATTTGATTGGAACGAGTTTGGGAGGTTTAGGTAACAATGAAGACCAGAAGTTTGCTTCTACGTTGAGTAATCGGATTGCCCTCTGGGTAGTACCCGGTTACAGAATTGTGTTTCTGAATCTCCTTTAGCTACTAAAAGTCCAGGATTACAATGAGTAATCGGTTACCATCCTAATAGTGATCGGTTATCACTATTAAGTTTTGAAAATTGGATTTTTGTTAAGATGCATACTTTTGGACTTGGGTGCCCGATTGAAGCATTCTTGGTACCGATAGGAAGTTGTGGAGACGTTCTATGAAATGGTTAGTAGAGTGTAATGGAACCTCAATTAATATGTAAGAAGAGATAACAAGGTTCTTCAGAGGAGTGTTTTACCTCAGTTTTCAAGGGTAAGGAAAAAATCATGTGTTTGTGAATGACTGGAATTTATCTCTAGTAGGGTTAAGAATGTTGTTGTTTTAATTCTCGCCAAGGAATTGAAGAGAGAGAGAGAGAGAGATATTCCTCATGTTGTTTTACCCGATAAGGATTGGGTGTTGGATTTTGTTTATGGACGAACCAAGTGTTAGCTTATCACTAAAAACCTTCTGATGTCGTCATTGTCGTTTTCCTACTGACATCACTGTACGAGTGGAATCGAACTATTCTATTGAGTATTCATGGTGTAACCGTAATAGGAATGGTAGTTCTACTTCTTCGTTTATTGTAGTATGTGGTCTGCATGTTGTGCCCGTTCTGTGTTACCCTGAGTTGTGAGTAGTGAGCGATTGTTACACGTGGTTAGAAACTGAGAGTGGGAATCATATTGCAAGTTAGTGTGGACTGGAATGGTAATTTTGAGTTGGATTGTTTTTTAACAAAAGGAACAAGTTTAGTTGTGCTCGACCGTTTAGCCTCGGATAGGTAATCGATTGACACATGACTTTCGGAGAGGACCGTACTTTCTGAACTGTAAGTTCATTTTGGCTCTGTTTGAAGTATCAAAGGATAAAGCATTGGAATTTTTTTTGAGTGTGATTGGTAGACAGAGAATGATTTGAAATTTTGGTTTCGCCGTTGTGAATACTAAAGACCTAAATTGAGAAGTTATAAGAGACTCATGAAGTGTTGATCTTGCGGGAACCTTTTGGTATCTGAATTATTGTGTGGATAAAAGATGAACAATTGATCAGTTTAGTATCGTTAACTCTTAACATCAAGTTATAGACTTCGTACATGTAATACCCGATGTGTGCAGTTGAGCTGCACTCAGGGAGTTAGATTTTGAGTTATCATTTAGATAAGAGTGAGGAATGAATGTCCCTGAGTTAAGCATGTAAACTGGATCGTTTAAGGAACAAAACCCTTGAGAGAAGTGAATTCAAACGACAAGTTTTGCGTGATCCTAAAAGGCGAGTAAGTGGAATATTTTATGCAAAATGCAAGTGTTATGGAAATCCGCACGTGTACTAAGGATGAATTGAGTTTGGTATTGGTGGTGTACTAGTTGTGGTAAGTTTTATGGTGTGACTGAATTCCTACTGATGGAGACCATATGTTAGCGGAAACTTTGAGTGAATAGAATCCTATGAAGGGGATCGATGCGAATATTAGTGATCGTGGCCATATTGGTTAAGCTTAACTAGATAAATTGTTTCGAGTTTAGAATGGAAATCGGAAATTTTATGAATTATGATTGCACCAGTATGATCCCGATATCTCTGTTGTTGGAGAGTGGGGACCGATGTCATGACCTTGTAGTTGACAAGTGAAATGTTCTATCACATGTTTGCAAGTTCTTATTCTATTGGTTGGTGGAAACTTCGATGAATAAGTGTGTTCTCCGTAAACTTACAACTACTTGGTATTGTATAAGAATTTGAAGAGATTTATTTATAAGTGTCAAAGTAAGAAGATCTTATCCAAAGTGGATTATCTATGGTAAGATACCGAAGGAATGAAGCGCCTAATAAGAATGGTTACCATTTTGCTGTGAGACCAAGTGGAAATTGGTAAGGGAGTCTTTTGACGACTTTTGATATAGCGTTAGTGATTGGAGGATCTTAATAGGAGCTTTTGTTGGAAATTGTATGAAGAAAAGATCTCGGTAAGATACCTTGTGGAAACTTGTGGAATTTTAGCCGGAGTATAATGTCTTGTGTTGTGAACTAATGGAAGGTTTTAACGTGGTATGTTCCTTCGATGGAGAGATCAGACTAGGTGATTAAGTATGAAGCAACAGATAGAATACGGAAGTAGTAAGTTGGGAGTTAATCCGATGTTGGAAACAAGTGTACGAGTAAAGACGCGAAAGTTTGATTTTGTTGTGAAACGAGGATTTTAAGCCGCGAAGTCAAATTGGAATTTGAGTATGTCAGGATATGTGAGAGAATTAAGGATAATGTGGATCTAAGACAATGTTGTAAACTGTCGTTGAGGATGAGTAAAGGAAATTCGAGGACGAATTTCAATTCAAGGAGGGGAGGATGTAATACCCCGTATTTAATTAAATGCTCTGAATAATATTAATTATGGTTAATTAGTATTATCTGAGTCAAAAGCTTTATTAAATATTTTCAGCTCAGAGACATTTTTGGTTACTCTCAAATTGGACCAGTTAATATTACTAATTGTTAAATATGATTTGTCTGGTTGATAAGAAAAACAAGTTATGTATTATAAAAGAAAAAGAAAAGAAAGAAAGTTGGGAAGAGAAAGAAAAGAGAAAGAAGGAAAAAAGGAAGAGAAGAAAGAAGAAGAAAAAGTCTTGAAGATGAAGAAGACTCCTATTCTTGTGCTTCCACCCACCCATTCTCCATTCAACCTTCTCCAATCTTCTTGCTAGAGGTGGGTTCATAGCTAGACACTCTTCTTTTTGCTAATGTATGTTGCCTATAGGTATAGGAACATGTTTTATATGTTGGTTTGTTGTTGGAAGGAATTTGGTTTGGATTTTTGAGTTTACTGTCATGTTTTCACGTTACTGTTGTTGTCTGTGTTTGGTAAAGAGGTTAACGGATTGGTTAACCGGTTAACGCGTCCAAATTTGATGCAGAAGCCCCTGGTTTGAGTTGGTTAACCCGTTAACGGATTGGTTAACCGATTAACACTGTATGTTTGTGAAAAATGACTTATTTTCCAAAACTTTGAAAATTCATAACTTTTTACTCGGTTATCCGATTTAAGTGTTCTTTATACCATTGGAAAGATAAAATTATGTACTTTCACATGATTCCGAAAAATATTATTTTCACCTGACATTTACCCGATTTTTTCGATAAACCGTAATTATGTAAAGTTAAGGAATTGGGGTATTAATCTATTGAGGAAGGTATGCCTAATCATGAGGATTGATTGAGAGTAGAGGCATGAGATTATTGTGAGAATTTCTTAATAATGGTAATTGAACTAAAATGTTAGAATTATGTAAGTGAAACTATATAATTTAAAGGTAACAAGAATATTGAAAGAGTGAGGAAACTTTACCTTAAACCGATAGTATGACCTAGCATGGTGACTAGCGTTTGTGAGATGGTATGACTTGAGAGGTAATTAGAATTACCCTAGGTTGATACAAATTTTTTAGAGACATGACAATGCTTAGGCGCCGATACTCAGATAGTATCTGTGGGCTAGGTAGTTGTGTTAATTGGAAGTTTGCTTCCTTCGCATTATGATCCTAATTTAATTATATGTGGTTTATGTCAATATAATTAATCCGTAGATCCGAATACCTTAATAGATGACAGTGACTCGTGCCCGTCCTGATGTGGCTAGGCGGGGAAAGTATCCATTCGAATAGGTAACGAGTGACCCGTGCTCATCCTGGTGTGGATGGGCGGGGAAAGTTACTTTATGGTGAGGTACCGTGACCCATACTCGTCCTTGTGTGGCTGGGGTGGGAAAGTACCTTTGTTGGATAATGAGTGACCCGTGCTCGTCCTTGTGTGGCTAGGCGGGGAAAGTTATCTACACGTTGAGGATTGAGTGACTCATGCTCGTCTGTTATGGCTAGGCGGGGAAAGATGCCTCGAAGCACCTTGTGTGTGCTCCGTTTTGCTTTATCTTAAGTCTCTAGTTTTGTATGAACTTGAAGTCTATGTTTGTCCCCGACTTGAGTGATGTTTAGATTGAACCTTTAGAGCCAAGAGAACTTTAAGATAGGGAACCCACTGAGATATTGTTATCTCACCCCATTATTGTTGTTGGTTTTCAGGTTTCTTTTGCAGGTTTGATTTACAAGTCGAGCTATGCTCGGGATGTTTCAAGTGAAGCGTAGTTTTAGTCTTCTGTTGTGTATTTCTTTATCTTTGTACAATAATGGATATTGTATTATTCTTTGTTTCTATTTTAGTATGATTTCCATGTCTTGTGCCATAGTGTGTATTGTTTTTAGTTTTGGACAAGAATGTGAATTATACTAGTAGGTATTTATGATGGTGTTGTCGCTCCCACCAAATGAGGCTAAGTCAAATAGGGTACATACGCGAACGGTCGGCGAAAAGGAGAGAACACGCAAGGGTGAACTGAAAAGAAAAGAGTCGCCAGCTAGGCATTTTTATCCCGAAGGAAAGGTAATGCTGCATAAACCTAAGAAAAGATGGATAAGACGGTCGCGAACCATAGAAACTGAGAAAGGGGGTTGGTTACAACCTGGGAAGGTATTAGCACCCAGATTGTCCGTCGTACCTGACGGGATCCATGCTTGAAAGATTTTTGTTTTAAAGGGGTAGTGTCAGTGCAATCTGTGTATCAAAGCTAGAAAGAATGCAAGTGTCAGTGCAAAAGAAATGTGAGGTGAGATAAGAGAGTGTCAGTGTAAGAACAGGAGTGCAAAGCCCAAGATCATGAGGCTTAAAGAATAATGCTGGAAGAGAGGGGGATACACAGAGACTTTTGTTCGATAACTGTTAAGTTATGCCTATGTATCCTCGCGTGCAATGAGGATGTCAGAACACCGTAGTTCGACTCAAAGATACTGAAGGATAAATTAACTTGTGAACTGCTTGCTTGTCTATGCTCAAGTGTATGACCTGTCTGGCTCAGGTGCAAACTGTCTTGCATTAGACGGAAGAAGCGAGTTCTTGTTTATGAGTGAATGAGGTGAGAAAAGAATCCCGGAGGAGACAATTATTATTTGTTTTTTGTGTTTTCAATCTTTTATTGGTTTTTGGATTTGTCATAAGAAAATGAGCTTAGGCCTAAACCAAGGGTTAGTAAACTCATCACATCCTCCCTCTGATTAGGGGTAATGAGAATACCTTAAGTATGAAGTAAGCACCTCACACTTAATCACCATGATGTAGGATTGAGATCATTAACCTAATTGAAATTATTTAGATGTTTTTGGAGTTTTTGTTTAGTGTTAAGTAATGAGTTTAAGCCATAATCAAGGATTTAATGGACTCATTACACCATCCTAATAGAAGGATAATAGATGAGAACATTTAAGCTGAGGAAGACTCCTCAACATGATCCCTGGTTAGGGATTAACCTCATGACAAAACAAAGCCTTTATTAAGTGGATTTTAGGGAATGGTGAGATCAAGAAATGGATATTAGGGTTTGTAAGACAACTTGAGGGGGACTTGTCCATTAACACTAGGGTTAGTCCTTCTTAACCAATTAAGGAAGAATTAGAACCCTAATGCAAGGCCCAAGTTACAAGCTTGATGTCTTAGTGATTATTAAGTGAATTGATTAAAGGATTTAAACACATTAAGGGTTTAAAATTTAGGATTAAAGTTGTACACTCCATCCTAATAGAAGGATACAGGTATAACCCTAATCACAAAGCCTTAAAGCCTTAAGGGTTTAGTCCTTGATTATGAGATGAGAAGGGAAGACACAAAGATGACACACAGGAAAAAATAATGGGGGACTAATCAAACCCTAATTGTGATCATGCTTGGATGTTCCTAGGGTTTATGAGGCTTGCAAAAGATTTTCAAAAGAAAAGCCACCAAGGAAGAAGCAGATGAAAGGAGGAAAAGTAGAAGAAGCAAGACAACTTACTTCACTTAAGAAGATAAGTTGCTTGAAGAAAGAGAGAGAGGAGGGAGCATGAATGAGAAAGCTCACTCTAATCCACAAATAAAATGCAGCAATGAATGCATAAGAGAGATGAGAAGAGATTATGAGAAGTGAAGGCAAATTCACTTCTCAAACACTTACCACCTGAAAAGTTAGTAACAAGGAATGAAGTGAAATGAAAATGAGATGAGATGCAAGGATGCCAACCAAAATCAGAAGCATATCATGAGGCAAATGATGCTATGGGATGGTATGAAAGCATGTCATGTGATGTGGAGGATTATACAAGCAAGGAGGATGCAAATGAAACATGTAAGAACCATGAAAGCACATGAATGCATATGACATGAAATGAAAGCAAAATCATGGCAAATGGATGATGCAATGATCAAACATGATTCCAATATGTCTTAGGGTGCCTTATGTGTCATGTGGATGCACAAAGTGTCATGGTAAGTTCATGTATGCAAGCTTATGCAAGATGGGTGCAAATGAAGGAAAAAATTAGGGTTTACATACAATATGCAATGCAAAATTCAAAATCAGAAGCAAATGACATGATAAAAAATTGAAAATAGGATCAAAGGTACCCTAAACCTATACAAGTTCACTGCCCAGAGGAGGAGACTTAAATCTTAACCTAATGGAAGTTATGATTTTCTCAAGTTGGCTAAGGTTTTAGGATGCCTCAAAAGGAAAAATACAAAACAAATTGAAAATGAAAGATAAATTCATGCCCATTTTATCCTAGAAACTACATGGTATGAGGAATGCAATGCAAAAAGAATCATTATCAAACACTTCATGGTTAGGCAGAAAGGATTTTTCTAAGTTAGGGTCAAAATATTTATTTTTTAGAACCCTAAATCAAAAGAATAATGTCAAAATAGGTCAAGAACCAAAAAGAAATTTGTGTGAAGGGTTTGACAATGTTTCTAAATGTATCAAGATGCAATGTGATTGTTTTGGTGATTTTTAGAAAATTAAATGGTATTTTAATTAATTAATTCTCATTAATTAATTAAAATAAACATTTAAATATTTTAAAAATACGAATTTTATGCAAAAAATAAAATAAAAATTATTTTCAGAATGAGAAAAATATTTGAAAGGGAAATGCAAAAGATAAATTTTTTTGAAAGTGTTTTGCTATTTTTAATAAAATGTACAAAGAAATGCAATTAAAATGAAATTAAATTGTGAATTAATGGAAGTATGATGATCCAGTGGTCCATATTTGAATGAGAAAAGGAGGGAATTGACTTCGCGCGCTATCCAAGGGCCAGAATTCAAACTACGCTAATTACACAATTAAACCCTAATCTGAACCCTAATCACTTTCAGGTGACCGGAACAGTGTTCCGGTCATCTTCTCCGGCTAGCCTCTCATCCTATCTCCCTCAATACGCAACCCCAAGCCCTTAAACTCTCCAGAAATGATCCCCACCCCATTCTAAATAAGAATCAGCCATCAAACATAATTTATTTCACATGAACAGAGAGATTTGAAGCAAAACGGAAAATCTTTCAGAAATTTCAGAAGCTTCATACATGCTTAAAACTGAATCATTTTCAAAACCAAAAGGTGCAGTGTGATCAGTGAAGCATGGAGAACAATCTAAGAACTTAAGAAATCATTTCTGGAAAAAATGTTCTTGGTGATACCTGAACTGAAGCTTTCGAAAATGGCACTGGCTGGCTGCTTCTTTGCTTCAAATTAGCTCCAATGATCCTCCTGAAGAGTTTGTGATGCTTGGTTGGAGTTTATATTGCCTCTAAGTGATGTTGGCTGAAACTCAGTTCAAGAAATGTGAAAATCGTGTTTTTGATTCAGGGTGTTTCAAGGCATAATGAGGGGTGGGAAATGGTCAGTGATGATTGTGGAGTTGTTCTATGGAATTTGTTTTGAGGTTTGAAGCTTGTGTGCTGAGTTTCGAAGGCTCTTGCAAGTTTGAGGGATTTTGTGTATGCTGAGCAATCTCAAGTGTTAGGCTGCAATGTTGTGTGTTTTGGCTTGGTTTTGATTCACATAATAAGCTGTGATAGGTCAGAGGGTGGGTGGTGGCCTATGTTGATTGGTATGGGCAAGTTGCAAAAATGTCAACATGAATTGTACTTGAGGTATGGGCAAGAACACAGCTGGTCCTTGGGCATGTCCATGCGCAGCTGACTTCATGGATGTCCACAAATCCATTCTTGAGGCAATTCAGCAAGTGAGAAGAAAGTTATGGGGTGTTTTGCAATTATGTGATGTTTTGGCCCCTTTAAGAAATCTTGATGTTCAAGGCATGAAACTTGGGATTTCTTTGTGCAATTCTGAATTATAGGTCATGTATGATGTTTGTGCATTGCTTAAAAGTCAATTAGAAGTCACATTTGGCTTTGGCAAGTGTTTTTGCAAACTTCCCTCTTTGGTGCATAAGTGAAATTTTGTGATTTTTCCCAACTTTGCAAGGCCATAACTTGGGTTCTATGATGAATTAGATCAAGTTCTTGTACTTTTTGAAAAGGGAATGATCCAATCTACAACTTTCATGACCAAGAATTTTTCATTTGAAGCATTTTTGAATCAAAAAGAGGAAGTTGAAAAACTTTCCCAAAATGGCAATTTTGCATTACAAGTCACTTTCCCAAAATGGCAATTTTGCAAATGGCTTGAAATTCTTCAATTTTGTGAACTTCTAACCTCTTCTAAGATCAAGTAAAGATCATATACACCCAAAATGATGGAGAAGACCCTTTGGTTGGAGGATTGGGGGCCTCAGATGCCCTGATTTTGCACTGACTTGCTCAAGAAGTCATCTATTGATCAGATGCCTTCACCATTGAATTTCTTCATGAAAATTGGTATGTATGATCCTTATAGCATATAATGACCAATAGAAACAAGAATGAGCAAAAAAATTGGAGTTATGGCCTCTGAAACCAAAACCCTAATTTTAGGTCATCTGTGGAGTTAAGCTTGCCTCTGCTTCCATACCTTCCTCAGTTCTTGTGATTTTATGACTTTCTTGATCTTGGGAGGATATAATATGAAGCTTGAACATACATGGACCCTCTTGAGATGATTGAAGACCTTTGGAGTGGCTCAGATCACAAACCCTAGGTGCAGATGACTTTGGACCAATGCAGTGAAGTAAAAAAGCAATGTGAGATGCTATGATTGAACTTATGCAAATGAAAAGATCACAAGCCATGGTGAAATGAGTGAGGGAAAATTTGGGGTGTTTACAGCTGCCCCTATTCAAACATGAGTTAGCTTGCAGGATGTAAGCAGCGGCTTAACAGGCAAACAAGATAACTTGTGGTTGAATACCAAAGACAGTCCAAAATTTGCACTCACTGAATGAAGAAGAAAAGGGATATAGATTGTAAAAGAAAATAAAGTATGATTATAAAGTGCAGGCGATGGAGTACGACCGTCGAGCAGAGGACGACTGCTGGGGATGAAGCAATGACGGGGACGGTCGGCATGCTGGGAAAATAAAGGATCATGATGGGGACGACCATCAAGCAAAGAAATAAGACTCTCTGGGGATTAAAGGTAAAGGTAATGATGGGGACGACCATCAGGTTAAAAACATAAATGAAATAAATGATGAGGTACGGTCATCAAAGGTGAAGGACGATCACCTAGCAGGGGACGGCTGCTCTGTTGGGGAGAAAGATGAGGGACGATCATCTAAGGTGAATGACGATCACCTGGCAAGGTATGGATGCCGAAAATATCACGACATAGGACGAATGCCGGATAGAAAAGGTCGACGATGGGGACGGCCATCAGATAAGCATGATGAAGGACGATCACCTAGAGGTGAAGGACGATCACCTAGCAGGGTACGACTGCTCTCGGGGTTTACCATGACATAGGACGAATGTCAGATAACAGAATCAACGATGGGGACGACCATCGGATAAGAGTGATGAAGGACGATCATCAAAGGGGTGAAGGACTATCACCTAGCAGGGGACGGCTACTAAAAGCATCACGACATATGACGAATGCCGGATATAAAGAAATAATTGGGATTTGCGGGGGACTCTTCCGGGAAATGGTAGACACAGACGAGTGTCTAAATTCAAGAAAGAAAAGGTATAAGTGTTTGACACTGTGTATAGATTAAAGATGCGGACGAGCATCCTTAGGACCATGATACGGGCGAGTATCGGTAGAAACAAACGCTGACGCATGTTCAGAGATGATGATACGGACGAGTATCAACTGGTTAACAAAGAACATGGACAAGTGTCGACTCTGAGGGGAAATAAGTGTGTACGAGATACAGACGAATATCTGTTATGAGTAAAAGTATGATTGAGACACAGACGAATGTTCAACTCACCGGGGATACTATGATACGGACGAGTATCACAAAGGGAAGTGTACAAGTTATAAGAGATATTCTGAAGATATGAGGGGATAGGATGACACAGACGGGTGTCGGAAGGAGTGCATTATAAATGAGTGTTTAGGCAACTATGTTGGGGATAGGTGACACGGACGGGTGCCAGGGAAATGTGTAGATATATGTAAATATGTATTTGTGAGTGCAAAGGGGACGCTTTGGCTTTCTGCTGGGAATATGACATAGACGAGTGTCAAGGAGCATCTGCTATGTATAAGTATCTGTTTGCAGAAAGTGTTCCGGCGACTTTCTGGGGAAAGGAAACATGGATGAGTGCCAAAGGAGGCATGTATCTGTATTTTTGGGAATGTAAGGAAAATGCTTCGACATTCTGTCGGGGAAGATTGAGAGGCTTTCTGTATGTTGTTAATGATGTATCAGTATTCACAGGTGACTGATTCAAAACATGGCTTGTGATTATGAAATATGTTGATTTTTGCCGTAATGCTCCGTATTAGACGGAATGCTACGCTCTGGGAGAAATATGATGCGAATGCTATGTTTATGCAAAATTACCAATCCGGGATTCGGATCCCGTTGCTGTGGATCTCTGGCTGATCTGCTTGAAAGGACATCCCAGCTGGGGAAAAGATCATTGGTAGATCTGATGAGATGTATGACTGCTTGGGAAACAAATCACTGATAGACCTATCTTATGAATGAGGAACCCAATTGGGGTCTACGGAAGCTTTCGTCACTTTGTGGTGAGATCTTCAGACATTGCTCTTGGATAGAGGTTGAAACTCTGTGGGGAGATGGCTCCCTGTCTACCACTTGGCTGGGGAGGAATGATCACTGAACGATCTTCCCAGGGATTTCTGTGGGGAATCTGTAGAGGATGATGAAATTAGCTGGGGGAATGAGCCCCTTCCTGATGCTACTTTGAAAAAGATGTTGGGGAAGAATGCTTTGGCAACTTCGCTGGGGAAAACATTCCAGATATCGTCTGGAAGAGGTGCTGAGGACATAATGATCCGACAATATTGCTATGGAGAAGCTTTCATGCCCTATGTTGCACTTTGAGCACCTGCAATCCCGTTATGACAAAGAAAACATACAAGTACCTCGAGGTGTCCCTTACCGGATTCCATCATAGGAATTTAGACACTCCCAGGAGCAAATACATTTCCCACTAGCATGTAATTTAGAAAAGACGCATATGTATTTATGCGATCATTATATTAAAGACATCAGACATTTTTGCAAATAAAGATAAAATATACGCGACGACATGTGACTGAAAATCTGGTTTTATTAATTTGTGTGCCCTGAATTGGAAAGTACAGTCAAAGAAACAAGTCCCCTGAAATGAAGAGATTGTTACAAATTGAGAAACAAAAAGGTGCTGGCAATGTTGATGACGCTTCAGTGTGCTTCCTTTGTGCTATGACTCGTATGACATTGACGTTCATCTCACCTTGCTTTTGAAGAGGCTGATTCTGACTGATGCCTGAATCCTTCGAGGTTTGCCATGTTGTAAGTGATACAGACGAATTCAGAATGCAGTTGTTCGCTTATTCCCTGATTTTGCGTGGATCGCCCTTTCGGGTTTTCAATCCACCGGGATACCCATTTTAGCCTGAGCTATCCATTACGGTTTTTCAACTCAGCGGGTGTACATATTTTTTTTATTTTTTTTCCCTTATTTTTGCCCGAGTCTTTTATTCTATTTTTGACTCGCCGGGATGGCCTATTTTTGCCTGGACTCACATTCTGTTTTTATGTCCAGCGGGTCATTTTATGCGAAGTATTTTTTAACTGCATCTGAATTCACAGGGGACTGGATGTCTTCACCATCCATAGTACTGAGCATCAGCGCTCCACCAGAGAAAACTTTCTTTACTATGAACGGACCATCATAATTCGGAGTCCACATGCCTCTGTGGTCTGTATGAGGAGGAAGGAGTCTTTTCAGCACAAGATCTCCTACTTGGTACTCTCGAAGCCTGACTTTCTGATCGAAGGCTTTCTTCATTCTTTTCTGATACAGCTGCCCATGACAAATTGCAGCCAATCTCTTCTCTTCAATCAGGCTCAGTTGTTCGTATCGGGATCGGACCCATTCTGCTTCGTTCAGCTTAACATCCATCAATACCCGTAAGGAGGGTAATTCAACCTCAACAGGTAAAACTGCCTCCATACCATACACAAGCTGATACGGTGTTTCCCCAGTGGATGTTCTGGTTGACGTACGGTACCCATGCAAGGCAAATGGTAGCATTTCATGCCAGTCTTTGTATGTGACCACCATCTTCTGCACAATCTTCTTGATATTCTTGTTAGCTGCCTCAACAGCGCCATTCATCTTTGGCCTGTAAGGAGAAGAATTGTGGTGTTGGATCTTGAAGCCCCGGCATAGTTCTGTCATCATTTTATTGTTCAAGTTGGAACCATTATCAGTAATGATTCGCTCGGGCACTCCATACCGACAAATGATGTCTCCTTTCAAGAATCGGGCTACCACTTGCCTGGTAACGTTTGCATACGAGGCTGCTTCAACCCATTTGGTAAAATAGTTAATGGCTACCAGGATGAATCTGTGACCATTTGAAGCAGTCAGATCAATCTTGCCTATCATGTCAATGCCCCACATGGCAAAGGGCCAAGGTGAAGACATTACATTTAAAGGATTTGGAGGCACATGCACCTTATCTGCATAAATCTGGCATTTATGGCACTTCCTGGCATAAGCACAACAGTCTGCATCCATTGTGATCCAGTAGTAGCCTGATCTCAACAACGTTTTAGCCATTTCATGCCCTCCCGCATGGGTACCAAAAGATCCTTCGTGCACCTCATGCATTAACAAGTCTGCTTCTGTCTTATCAACGCATCTGAGAAGTACCATATCAAAGTTCCTCTTGTACAAAGATCCATCAGTATTCAGGAAGAAACTACCAGCTAGCCTTCTTAATGTCTTCTTATCATTGGATGATGCCCCAGGTGGGTATGTTTGATCCTCCAAGAAGCATTTGATGTCATGGAACCAAGGCTTATCATCTTTAGCAAGGTCTGCAGAGAATACGTATGTTGGTCTGTCAAGTCTGGATACTGAAATTCGAGGCACAAAGTTGGCAGCTTGAACTTTGATCATGGATGAAATGGTAGCCAGAGCATCTGCAAACTGATTTTCATCTCGAGGGATATACTCAAGCTTGACTGTAGTGAAGAAAGTAAGCAACCTTGTATAATCCCGGTAAGGTATCAGATGCTCCTGGTGAGTGTACCATTTGCCGTTGGTTTGATTGATTACCAGAGCTGAATCTCCGAATACAGTTAAAGTCTTGATCCTGAGGTCAATGGCTTCCTCAAGACCCATAATACAAGCCTCGTATTCAGCTTCATTGTTAGTGCAGTTAAAGGTGAGTTTTGCCGAGAAAGGCATGTGAACTCCCTTAGGTGTAATGAGTACTGCACCAACACCACGACCATTCATATTAACAGCCCCATCAAACATCATAGTCCATTCTTCTTCTGGGTCAGGCCCTTCAGTGTGAATAGGCTCTTCATGATCTTTTGCTTTTATGAACATGATGTCTTCATCATGGAAGTCAAATCTCATAGGCTGGTAATCATCAATGGGTTGCTCAGCAAGATAATCAGACAACACACTGCCTTTGATGGCTTTTCGAGATGTGTGTTGAATATCATATTCTGTGAGAATCATTTGCCATCTTGCAACCCGTCCGGTAAGTGCTGGTTTCTCAAATATGTACTTAACTGGGTCCATCTTTGAAATCAAAAAGGTAGTGTGGGTTAACATATACTGCCTTAGTCGGCGAGCAGCCCACGCTAAAGCACAACAAGTTTTCTCGAGCAGTGAATAACGTTGTTCACAGTCGGTAAACTTTTTGCTTAGGTAGTATATTGCATACTCTTTTCGACCAGACTCGTCATGCTGGCTCAACACACACCCCATTGACTCTTCTAATACTGTCAAGTACATTATTAGAGGTCTTCCTTCAACTGGAGGCATAAGGATTGGAGGCTCCTGTAAGTATTCCTTGATTTTGTCAAAAGCCCTCTGGCAGTCTTCATTCCACCTGACAGTTTGTTCTTTTCTTAACAACTTGAACAAAGGTTCACAGGTTGCAGTAAGGTGAGATATGAACCTCGAAATGTAGTTCAACCTGCCTAGGAACCCTCGAACTTCTTTCTTAGTCTTTGGTTCAGGCATTTCTTGAATGGCTTTGACTTTATCAGGGTCAACTTCAATCCCCTTCTCACTTACAATAAATCCCAGCAGCTTACTGGATCGCACCCCGAATGTGCATTTGTTGGGGTTTAGCTTCAATTGGTACTTCCTCAGACGCTTGAATAACTTCAACAGATTCACCAGGTGGTCTTCTTCTGTGAGGGACTTGGCAATCATGTCATCCACATAACATTCAATTTATTTGTGGATCATGTCATGGAATAATGTTACCATAGCCCGTTGATAAGTGGCACCAGCATTCTTCAGTCCGAATGGCATTACCTTATAACAGAATGTGCCCCAGGGTGTGATGAAAGTTGTCTTCTCCATGTCTTCAGGTGACATCTTGATCTGATTATATCCTGAAAATCCATCCATGAAGGAGAATACCGTGAACTGAGCCGTATTGTCGACCAATACATCAATGTGAGGTAATGGGAAGTCATCTTTCGGGCTGGCTCTGTTACAATGTTAGCAACCCATGGCGGGTAGCTAGTTACAGCAAGGAAGCCGGCGTCCCACTGTTTTTGTACCTCCTCTTTTATCTTCATTTCCATATTCGGGCGAGTGCGGCGCAACTTCTGTTTTACTGGCGGACAGTCTTCTTTCAGAGGAAGCTTATGCATAACAATATCGGTGTCTAACCCTGGCATATCCTGATAAGACCAAGCAAAAACATCCACATACTCCCGAAGCATGTCAATAAGTTGTTCTTTCACTGAAACTTGCAGACGGGCCCCGATCTTAACTTCTTTCAGGTCTTCTTCTGTACCAAGATTAACCGTTTCGACCTCCTCCTGATGAGGGGTGATAACCTTCTCCTCTTGTCTCAACAACCTGGCTAGCTCTTCAGGTAGCTCATAATCTTCTTCAACCCCTTCATCAGCTTGATTAATCGGATTGTCAAAGTCATACGAAGTCATAGCGGTGTTTTTGTCGGTGCAACCTGGAGGGCACTCTCTGCAAGGTTTGAGATTGGTTCATTTTAGTGATCAGTTTTATCTTGTTTAGAAAAAGTGAAAATGAAGTTATTATTTTGAAAAACATTGCCATTTTATTTTTGTACAAAAAATGAAAAATGAAAAACAGTGAGCGGAAAAAGAAAAGACTTATTTGCAAAAGATGTCCTGATATTCATTAATTGATCGTTTGCACAAAATACAAGATGGCCCGATTACAAAATGAGCCCTGACATCTTGGGCAAGATGCAGGACTTGATGCATGCTTTAAAGACAGGAAATAATAATTACTCTTCCGGAGTAACTCTTATAATTTCCTGGGAAGACCAGTTTGCGACACGGTTCCCCGGGATCCTTGGACGTATCCAGCTTTCCAGGTGGCGCTCGTCTTCTGAGTTATCTTCCAAGCTATTCACAACATCCGGGGTGAGCATCCCCCCACTAACAAACTTGGGCTCCTTTGCAACCTCTGGTTGATCTTGTCGAGTTGGTCTGTAACCCAACCCGAATCGGTCTTCTTTCTTCTCAACTGGAAGCAGCTTGCCCCAGCCTTGAGCAGTACCCTCCTCAACAACCTTCCGGGCTTGTTGATATGAGGTGATGGAAGTCCCCAGCATAGCAGATGTTTCATTAATATTGAGGGCCTCAAACCCTTGACTCATTGTTTCGTGGATTTCCCCATCCATCTCAATGTATTTGAACGTAGCCAGCTGGCTAACAAAGATATCCTCCTCCCCACAAATGGTAATGATTTGGCCTTCCCACTCGAATTTTAACTTCTGGTGAAGGGTTGACGTCACGGCGCCGGCGGCGTGTATCCATGGTCTACCCAATAGACAGCTGTAGGCAGGCTGTATATCCATCACAAAGAAGGTCGTTTTGAAAACCTGTGGGCC
Organism: Lathyrus aphaca; assembly: GCA_963966055.1. Classification (NCBI taxonomy): domain Eukaryota; kingdom Viridiplantae; phylum Streptophyta; class Magnoliopsida; order Fabales; family Fabaceae; genus Lathyrus; species Lathyrus aphaca. The sequence continues at coordinate 321,958,460 of OZ014525.1, forward strand.
AATCATTATAGGCAACTCTATCTCCCCCAGAACTGATCTCTTAGAACCGTCAAAGGCTCTTACTACCAAATTGCTTGGGCGTAGTGCCAATCTGTCATACTCCAGCTTCACAAGGGCTTTCTTGGGCAGGACATTGAGGGATGACCCTGTGTCTACCAGTACGTGAGAAAGAATTGCACCCTTACACTCCAAGGTAATGTGCAAAGCCTTGTTGTGATTGTGACCTTCCGTTGTCAGATCAGCGTTGGTAAATCCTAGTCCATGACTAGCGTTGACATTTCCAACCACAGCCTCTAACTGATTGACGGTAATCTCCTCTGGCACATAACCTGCATGCAGGACCTTCAAAAGTGCATTCTAATCAAGAGTTGACTTCTTGAGCAAGTCAGTGCAAAATCAGGGCATATGAGGCCCCCAATGACCCAACCAAAGGGCATTCTCCATCATTTTGAATGTGTATGATCTTTATTTGATCATAGAAGGTGTTAGAAGTTCACAAAATTGAAGAATTTGAAACCATTTGCAGAGTTGCCTTTTTGGGAAAGTGACTTGTAATGAAAACTTGCCATTTTTGGAAAGTTTTTCAACCTTCTCTTTTTGATTCAAAAATGCTTCAAATGAGAAAACTTTGGTCATGAAAGTTGTAGAATGGATCATTCCCTTTTCAAAAAGTACAAGAACTCATTCTAAGTCATTTTGGATCAAAAGTTATGGCTTGTCAAAGTTGGGCAAAATCACATAATTTCAAGTTTTACACCAAAGAGGCAAAGTTGCAAAACCTCATGCCAAGGCAAAATGTGACTTCAAATGGACTTTTATGCATTACACAAACATGAACCATGACCTAAAAATCAGAATGCACCAAAGAATCTCCAAATTTCATGACTTGTGCATTAAGAAACTTCAAAAGGGCCAAAAGATCACAAAATTGCAAAACCACACATAAACCCTAATCCACTTGCTGCATTGCCTCAAATCCATTTCCATGGTTCTCCTTGATCACAGCTGAGCCAAGCCATGCCCTTGTAACTTGACTGAACCAGCCCATACCTCTTCTTACACAAAAGTTGACTTTATGCAAAATGGCCCATACCAATCAAGCTAGGCCAACAACAACTCTCTGACCTATCCAAACTTGATACATGTACCAAAAGGAACTCAACACATAACACAACACAACCTAATCTCTCCCACAAGTCAGCATCCTCAAAACTCACCTCTTATGCATTTTCATTCGAATCTCTCCATACAAGCTTCAAACCTCAAAAAAAACTTCATAGGATCACTCAATATGATCCTCTGATCATTTCCCAACCACCAATTTGCCCTGAAAAGCCCACAAACAGAAACACGATTTTTCACCTCCCTTGAACAGAACTTCATCAAACTCTTAAACCAGCCACATTAAACTCCAACCAAGCATTGCAAGCTTCTCAGGGGGTTCATTGGAGCCATTTTGAAGCAAAGAAGCAGTCAGAAAGCTCCTGGATTGAAAGCTCCATTTCAGGTGAGTTCAAGAATAATTTTTCCAGAAACTTGTTTTTAAGTTACTAAATGATTCATTATGCTTCACTGATCATGTTGATGTGTTTTGTTTTGAAAATGGTTGAGAAATGAGTATGTATTCGTGTTCTGAAATTTTTTGACCTAGAACTGTTTTGATTCGATTCTCACTTTTGATGTGTTTTAAATGTTGTTTGTTTGTTGATTCTTGATGTATGATGTATGGGGATCATTTCTGGGCAGAGAGATTGGATTTTAGAAGCCTAGGGAAGAAGTTAGCAATTTTCAGGGAGGGTTGTGGCCGGAGAAGATGACCGGAGGTCATTTCCGGCCACCTGAAAGTCATTAGTTCATTAAATGCGTTTAGGGCTCAGTTTGAATTTGGACCATGGATCTGTTTGACTTATGTTGACTCCCGCGCGTTTGAATGGACCAGATCTCTCATCAAAACCCTAATCCTAATTAATCAAATTAATTAATTAAGTTTAATTTAATCCAGCCAGTTTGAATCTGGGCCACTGGATTTGGCGCCAGTCAACTCCGCGCATCCCATTTAAACATCAGCCATTGGATTTGCATACCTTTCCATTTTATTTAATTTAATTTTCATTTTCTTTGCATTTATTTACACGGATTATTTAAAATAGTAAAAAACATTTAAAAATTCTGAAAATTTTTGTCAAGCATTTCATTAATTTTCAGAACCCAAAAATATTTTTATTTTCATTTTTTGCATTAAAAATCATTTTTAAATCATTTAAATGTTTATTTTTAATTAGTTAATGAAAATTAATTAATTAAAAATGCATTTAGGTATTTAAAAATCACAAAAAAATTCACATTGCATTTTAAAACATTTAGAAACATTATCAAACTCTCAAAGCAAATTTCTTTTTGGTTCTTGATGCATTTTGATCATTTTCATTGGAATTAAATTCATTTTGAGGCAATATTTTTGTTCAAACTTGGAAAAATCCATTCTGCCTAACCATTGAGAGTTTGATGATGGTTCTTCTTGCATTGCATCCTTCATGGCATGTAGTTTATAGGATAGATTTGGTTTGAATTGATCTTCCATTTTCAATTTGTTTTGTATTTTTCATGGTGAGGTACCTTAAAACCCTAATTGACTTGTGAAATTCATAACTTGCACTAGGTTTAAGAGTTAGGTCCCCTCCTTTGGACAGTGAACTTGTGTAGGGCTAGGGTTCCCTTGATCCCATTTTCAATTTTTTGTCACATCATTTGCTTTTGGTTTTGAATTTTTGCATTGCATGTTGTATGTAAACCCTAATTTGTGCCATCATTTGCATCCATCTCTCATTTGCTTGCATTTAAGAACTTGCCATGATATTTTGTGCATCCACATGATTCATAATACATCTTAGGACATATTAGAATCATGTTTGACCATTGCATATTTCATTTTCCATGTTATATGTCCATTCCATTTCATAAACTTTCATGAACTTCCATGGTTCAAAGCATGCTTCATTTACATCCTCATCCTTGTATGATTATCTACAACTCTTGACATGTGTTTTCATCATCCCTTAGCATCATTTAAGTCATGTTTATGCTTCTGACTTTGGTTTGCATCATGACATTTCATCTCATTTGCATTGCATTTCATTTCTTTTGCTAACTTTTCAGGTGGTAAGTTGTTTTGAGAGGTGAATTTGCCTTCACTTCTCACAATCTCTTTTCATATCTCTTATGCATTCATTGCTGCATTTTACCTTTGTATTTGAGTGAGCTTGCTCATTCATACTCTTTCCCACTCTCTTTCTTCAAGCAACTTGTCTTCTTAAGTGAAGCAAGTTGTCTTGCTTCTCTCTGTTTCTTTCTTCTTTCATCTGCTTCTCTCCTGGTAGCTTCTCTCTTGAAGATCTCTTGCAAGCTTCATAAACCCTAGGAATAACCAAGAATGATAACAATTAGGGTTTGATTAGTCCCCCATTTAGTTTTTTTGCCTTTGTGTCATCTTTGAGTTTTCTCATCTCATCTCATAATCAAGGACTAAACCCTAAAGGTTTTAAGGCTTTGTGATTAAGTTTATGCCTGCATCCTTCTATTAGGATGGAGTGTATAACTTTAATCCTAAGTGTTAAACCCTTAATGTGTTTAAATCCTTTAATCAATCCATCTAATAATCATCAAGACATCAAACTTGTAACTTGGGCCTTACATTAGGGTTCTAATTCTTCCTTGACTGGTTAAGAAGGACTAACCCTAGTGTTAATGGACAAGTCCCCCTCAAGTTGTCTTACAAACCATAAAAATCACTTCTTCATCTTATCATTAAAATCCATTTAATAAAGGCTTTGTTTTGTCATGAGGTTAATCCCTAAACATGGATTAAGTTGAGGAGCTTTCCTCAGCTTAAATGTTCTCATCTATTATCCTTCTATTAGGATGGTGTAATGAGTCCATTAAATCCTTGATTATGGCTTAAACTCATTACTTAACACTAAACAAAAACAACAAAAAAACATCTAAATAATTACAGTAGGTTAAGGATCTTAATCCTACATCATGGTGATTAAGTATGAGGTGCTTACTTCACACTTAAGGTATTCTCATTACCCCTAATCAGAGGAAGGATGTGATGAGTTTACTAACCCTTGGTTTAGGCTTAAGCTCATTTTCCTATGACAAATTCCAAAAGCAATAAAATATTGAGAACTCAAAAACAAACAATAATCGCCTCCTTCGGGATTCTTTTCTCATCATACTCCCTCACAAACGAGAACTTGCTTCTTCCGTCTAATGCAAGACAGTTTGCACCTGAGCCAGACAGGTCATACACTTGAGCATGGACAAGTAAGCAGTTCACAAGTCAATTTATCTTTCAGTATCTTTGGGTCGAACTACGGTGTTCTGACTTCCTCATTGCACGAGAGGATACGTAGGCATAACTTAACTGTTATCGAACAAAAGTCTCTGTATATTCCCCCCCCCCCCATTTTCAGCATTATTCTTTAAGCCTCATAGTCTTGAGCTTCATTCATCTCTTACACTGACACTTCATGTATCTCACTTCACTTCCTTCCAGCACTGACACTACCCCTTTTAAACACAAATCTTTTAAGCGTGGATCCCGTCGAGTACGACGGACAATCTGGGTGCTAATACCTTCCCAGGTTGTAACCAACCCCCTTTCTCAGCTTCTCTGGTTCGCGACCGTCTTATCCATATCTTTCTAGGTTTATGCAGCATTACCTTTCCTTTGGGATAAAAATGCCTAGCTGGCGACTCTTGTCTTCTGAGTTCACCCTTGTGTGTTCTCTCCCCCTCTTTCGCCGACCGTTCGCGTCTGTACCCCTCTTGACCGGGTGTCATTTGGTGGGAGCGACAATCATCATCATCAGTGGAGGCCTTGTGCTGTTCCTCAAATGTTTCAACATCTATTGGAACATCCTTTTGGACAGGAGTGTCCTCTTCAGTCTGTTTTGGTTGTTCTTCTTGTGGAGCTGGCATGGTGTTCAGGGGAATGGATATACCACTCACAACTCTTTGCTCAGACAGAATCCTGTTCACAAGTTCCTTAATAGAATCATCCACATATTCAGAGGCTTTGGGAGTGGTGTTTGAGGATGAAGGCATTCCTTTGGCTTTGCTGAATACAGGTTCCTTTGCTCTTCTCACTGTTGGAGTTCTAGGCTTTTGAGCAAGAGGAACACTTCCTCTGATTTCGTCCATGGGAGTTGAATCCATAGGTACCACAGAGATGGGGGTTGCATGCACCACATCTTCTTGGTTGAAGATTTCATCAGAGAGGTTAGGGTTTTGATGTTGAAACATTTTCGAAAGTGGTGGAAGAAGAGTTTAGTTTTGAATGAGTTTGATGAGCTCTGAAAATCAGCTAGAGTATGCAATTCGTTTTGAGAGGATGATGAGAAGATGAATAGCTGAGAGCAGGCTAGAACCTTTATAAGAGTCGTTACTTGGAGAATTTTAAGGAGTGGAATACACAGAGTTTTTAACTAGACTAGTGTTGCCATCTGGTGATCATGCCACACGATGTCATAGGACATGTTGGCACTTCTCCATAACTGCTATATTTCACATAAGCAGATTCCCAATTTGCCCCTTAGGTTTTCAAATTGGGTAGCATCCAAAGCTTTAGTGAATATATCAGCCAATTGCAGATTTGTAGCTACATGTTCCAATGAGATCACTTTCTCTTCCACAAGATCTCTGATGAAATGATGCCTGATATCAATATGCTTGGTCCTGCTATGTTGGATAGGATTCTTTGATATGTTAATTTCACTTAAGTTATCACAGTACAATGTCATGACATCTTGTGGGACATTGTACTCTGTGAGCATTTGCTTCATCCAAACCAACTGTGAACAACTGCTTCCAGCTGCAATATATTCAGCTGCAGCAGTAGATAAGGATACACAATTTTGTTTCTTACTGAACCAAGAAATCAAATTGTTTCCTAGAAAGAAGCATCCTCCTAATGTGCTCTTTCTATCATCAGCACTTCCAGCCCAATCAGCATCACAGAAGCCAGTGAGAATTGGTTTACATCCATGGGAATACATTATGCCATAGTCACAAGTACCATTGACATATTTCAGAATTCTCTTAACCTGGTTTAGATGACTTACTTTTGGCTCAACTTGATATCTTGCACATACACCTACTGCAAAGGCTATGTCTGGTCTGCTAGCAGTCAGATATAATAACCTTCCAATCATACTTTTGTATAGGCTTTGGTCTACATTCTCACCCTTGTCATCTTTTGTCAGCTTTAAGTGAGTAGGGGCAGGAGTTCTTTTGTGAGTAGCATTGTCCATCCCAAATTTCTTGACAATGTTCTTAGCATACTTACTTTGGGAAATGAACATGGAGTCCTCCATTTGCTTTATTTGCAGTCCAAGAAAGTAGGTTAGTTCTCCTACTAGGCTCATCTCAAATTCAGATTCCATTTGAGTGACAAAATGTTTAACCATCCTGTCTGACATCCCACCAAAGACAATGTCATCTACATATATTTGAGCAATCATGACATTTCCTTCTTCATCCTTCACAAACAAGGTTTTGTCTATTCCACTTTTCCTGTACCCTTGCTTGATGAGAAAAGTAGTCAGCCTTTCATACCATGCTTTTGGTGCTTGCTTCAGACCATAGAGAGCCTTCCTTAGTTTGTATACATGATTTGGACAGTTTGGATCAACAAATCCCTTAGGCTGCTCCACATATACCTCTTCATTAAGATATCCATTTAGAAAGGCACTTTTCACATCCATTTGAAATAGTTTAAACTTCAGAATACAAGAAATTCCTAGAAGTAGTCTGATTGATTCAAGCCTTGCTACTGGTGCAAAGGTTTCATCAAAGTCTACTCCCTCAATTTGTGTGTATCCTTGAGCTACAAGTCTAGCTTTGTTCTTTGTAACAACTCCCTGCTCATTTGACTTGTTCTTATACACCCATTTAGTGCCAATCACATTTATGTCATCAGGTCTAGGAACAAGATCCCACACTTCATTCCTTGTGAACTGACCTAATTCTTCTTGCATAGCACAAATCCAGTACTCATCAGTAAGAGCTTCCTTGATGTTTTTAGGTTCTATTTTTGAGACAAAACAAGAACCTGAAATCACCTCTCTTGATCTAGTGCTTACACCTCTGTTGGGATCCCCAATTATCAAATCTTTGGTATGATCCTTCTGGATTCTGATGGAGGGAGTTTGCTGGATTGTTTTGTCCTTGCATCAGTTTGAGTGAAGTCAGGATGATCACTCTTTACTTCAGCTTCAGTCTGACTGTCAGCAGATGTTCCAACATCTTCTGTAACATCTGCAGGGGCATCATCAATTATCACATTTATGGACTCCATGATAACCTTGGTTCTAGAGTTAAATACTCTATAGGCTCTGCTGTTTATAGAGTATCCAAGGAAAATCCCTTCATCACTTTTAGGATCCATTTTTCTTCTTTGCTCCCTATCAGCCAGAATATAACAATTACTTCCAAACACATGGAAGTACTTAACTGTGGGTTTTCTGCCCTTCCAGACTTCATAGATTGTGGACAAGGTTCCTTTCCTTAGAGTGAATCTATTATGAATGTAACAAGCTGTGTTCATAGCTTCAGCCCAGAAGTACAATGGTAACTTTTTAGCATGGATCATAGCTCTTGCTGATTCTTGGATAGTTTTGTTTTTCCTCTAAACAATCCCATTCTGTTGAGGGGTGATAAGTGAAGAGTATTCATGATTGATTCCTTCTGAAGAACAGAAATCTGAGAATTTTTTATTCTCAAACTCCTTTCCATGGTCACTTCTTATTTTGACCACACAACTTGCTTTTTCTCTTTGTATTCTTTGGCACAAATCTTTGAATACATCAAATACATCAGACTTTTCTTTGATAAAATTTATCCATGTATACCTTTAAAAGTCATCAACCACCACATAGGCATACTTCTTTCCACCAAGGCTCTCAACCTGCATAGGTCCCATAAGATCCATATGCAATAATTCCAAAACTTTGGAAGTTGTCAGATGTTGGAGCTTTGGATGGGACATCTTGGTTTCCTTGCCTATTTGACATTCACCACATATTTTGCCATCATCAATCTTCAGTTTAGGAATACCTCTCACAGCTTCCATAGATATGATTTTCTTTATACCTCTGAAATGAAGATGACCCAGTCTTTGGTGCCATAGTTTCACTTCTTCTTCTTTGGCTAAAGAGCAAGTTGAAGTGAGACTGAAATCTTGAGGTTCCCACATATAACAGTTGTCTTTAGATCTGGCTCCTCTCATGACAACCTTCTGTTCTTTATTAGACACTATGCATTCAGTTTTGGTAATGTTTACACTATAACCTTGATCACATAATTGACTTATGCTGATCAAGTTAGCAGTCAGTCCTTTTACCAGCAGCACATCATCTAGTCTTGGTACATCTGGACAGTCCAAGGTCCCAACTCCCTTGATTTCTCCTTTAGCTCCATCTCCAAAGGTTACATATCTGGATGAATATGACTTTAAGTCTACTAGCAGATTCTTCAATCCAGTCATGTGCCTTGAACATCCACTGTCAAAGTACCAGTCTTCTTTAGCTGATACTCTTAGAGATGTATGAGCTATATATGCAACATCCTTCTTTGACCATTTGTATTGAGGTTTCCTTTGATGCCTCTGCCCTGTGTAGTGTCCATTTGTAGAGCTCCAAGGTTGTTTGTTGAACTTGTTCTTGGGCATGTAGCTTTGATCAGCATGAAGACTAGCTTTAGGTACCCATACTTTCTTGATGACCTCTGTCTTCTGCCTAGGGGGTTGCTGATATCTTTGATGTTGATGTCTATGCAGCACTTTCTTGGTAACCTCTATCTTCTGCTTAGGGGGTTGCTGATACATCTGATTTGGATATCCATGCAACTTGTAGCAATGAGGTTTGATGTGTCCAAACCTTCCACAATGATGACATCTCCATCTTTGATACTTCTTCTTCATTATGTTCTTTTCATGATGTTGAGACATCTGTTGGAACATTATGTTTGACTTTGTGTTCTTTTCATGATGTTGAAGCATCTGTTGGGACATCTTGTTTGACTTTATGGAATTTGAAGTAGTTTTGCTGGTGTTAGCCTCAACCTTATGAACTTTGTTAAATCCCAGTCCAGTTCTATCCCCTGAATGCTTATTGTTGTTGAGAATAACATCCAGTGTGTTTGAGCTACTGTTCAGCATTCTAACAGATTTGGACATATGTTCCAACTTGGAGTTGAGAAGGCTTACTTCACTTTTCAAAGTGTCAATGATCTCTAGATCACTGGTTTTTTCATCCTTTAGTGCCTCAATCAGCTTCTTCTGCTTTATACTCTCCATGCATATTTCAGTGCTCCTTTTAACCAGTTCTCTGTATGATTGCTCAAGCTCTTCAAAAGTAAGCTCCTCATCACTGGATCCACTTTCAGATTCACATAATCCAGCTAGAGCAGTGATACGCTTTGCTGATTCTTCTTCTGAATCACATCCTGAGTCTTCATCAGACCAGGTTACAGAGAAACCTTTCTTCTGCCTTTTTAAATAGGTAGGGCATTCATTTCTGATGTGTCCATATCCTTCACATCCATGACATTTAATCCCTTTTTCTTGATTGGTCTTTTCATCATAATTTGACCTTCTATTAGCATCATAAGGTCTTTTATTCTCAGAAGAGTTTGAGTATCTTCCACTTGGTCTGGACTTGTCATCCATCTTTCTGAGAATCTTTTTGAATTGTCTTCCAAGCCTAGCAATGGTTTCTGATAAATTTTCTTCAGGTTCTACTTCATTATTTTCTTCTTCTTTATCAGTATTTGGCACTAAGGCTATGCTTTTATTCTTCTTTACAATTGTGTCATTCATTCCCATCTCAAATGTTTGAAGGGAACCAATGAGCTCTTCAACCTTCATTGTGCATATGTCTTGAGCTTCTTCTATTGCTGTGACCTTCATGTCAAATCTTTTTGGCAAATATCTGAGAATCTTTCTTACAAGCTTTTCATCAGTCATCTTTTCTCCCAAAGCACCAGAAGTATTGGCTATTTCTAAGATGTTCATGTAGAACTCATGAATTGTCTCATCTTCCTTCATTCTTAAGTTTTCAAACTTGGTGGTGAGAAGTTGAAGTCTTGACATCTTCACCTTTGATGTTCCTTCATGAGTTGTTTTGAGAGTGTCCCAAACATCTTTGGCCAGCTCACAGTGATGCACAAGTCTGAAGATGTTCCTATCAATGCCATTGAATAAAGCATTTAAGGCCTTGGAATTTCCAAGTGCTGAATCTTCTTCCTCCTTACTCCATTCTTCTTCAGGTTTCAACACTTTTTCTCCATCTTTGTTGTCTTGGACAGGGTGCTCCCATCCTTTGTTGACTGCTTTCCAGGCCCTATTGTCAAGTGATCTTAATAATGCTACCATTCTTGGCTTCCAGTAGTCATAATTAGATCCATCCAATATAGGTGGTCTATTTACAGATCCTACATCTCTGTCCATGTTTCCAGAATTTGCAGTCCCTAGATCTCACCCAGTTAAACAGGAAGGGTGCCTGCTCTGATGCCAATTGAAATTCTGTGATCAGGTACGTGATGTCGAATGAGATGTTTAAACACTTGAAGACTTGAACAAAACTTAAAGTGCAGGAAAATTAAACAACACAGGAAATTGTTAACCCAGTTCAGTGTATAACCACACTTACATCTGGGGGCTACCAAGCCATGAAGGAAATCCAATATATGTAATATTAATTCTAGACTTAAACCACACAGTTTAATCTATCACTTAATATCTACCCAAGGCAATTTCTACCTAAGACACAACATAGATATGAGTACCAACTCACTCCCCCTCAATCACATAGTGATATGTTTACAAGTTTAATAAAATTGAAGTCATACTTCAAATAAAACAGCTTGATCTTACTTCAGAGTTTCAATCAAGACACAAATACACTTTTGCTTAAAAGCTCATAAAGTGATACACATATACAACCTGCTATTAAAAACACAAAACACCTTATTTAGTCTTCTTAATTTCGTACTCTATTCTGAGAGTTTCTGTTGCTTAAATAGGTGCTTAGATTTTGGGCTTTTTGTAGGTTATCCAATCCTGATACGCATGCTGCTAACACCTTGAATTAGGGTTTGTTACTTCCTTGATTCTAGGTGAGTCAGTTCTTCTGTTTGTACTGAGATCATATAACCACTCTCCCTACAGATGCGCCTTCTTCTGTTTTATCCATCCATAATTAATTCCAGATAAATTCCCTGAATTTACTCAGTTCTGTTAAGCATTAATTAATTCTGGTAGCAGGTTTGAGATGTCACAACATCTGGTGTGACATCCTGAAAACTGAACTTTCTTCATTAACTGATACAATGTCACAACATCTGGTGTGACATCCTGTAAACTGAACTTACTTCATTAACTGATACAATGTCACAACATCTGGTGTGACATCCTGAATTAAGTTCATTTACTTATACTCTGTTTGATAATGTCACAACATCTGATGTGACATCCTGAACTAAGTTCAACACTTCTTGCTGGTCAAAAATTCTGCCAATTCTAAACATCTACACCTTGAACATTCCTCGGCATGTTAACCTCTGGATCCAGATGAGGTCCATACACTGGTGGATTAATACGAGGTTGGCCCCGTTCATTGTTGCTAGTTCCTCCTGTTCCAAGATGAGGCTCTTCAGGAGTTTGTCTTTCCACCAGCTCTCTTAACCTTTCTTGACTCTGGGCTAAGCCAGTCATCACTGCCATGAATTGAGACATCTGATTTCTCATCTCTACTCTCTCATTGGCCATCTGGTTTCTGACCTCAGACAGGTCCTGCTGTACTTGTTCCATTTGAATGCCGGGAAGGTTGTTACGAGTCGGGTACCGGTGCGTGCGGTTGACAGGGAACACTCGGCGACGAGCAATGTTTCATAAGATCACAACAAAGTTAGAAACAATAATAATAACGAAACCTACAAAACAAAAACAAAGTTAGTATGCAATGTAATATGCTTATTTGTTTTCCAAGGTATCCGGTTTGGTTCTTGGTTTTGACCTTTCCAGACCTCGAGGAAGATGCTTGATGTTGTTGAGAGAAAGCCCAAATGAAAAACAAACTAAAATATATTACAAATGGTGAACAATACATTGTTTGTTTTACAATACATGCCCCTGAAGGGTCAAAACATAACAAAAGAAAAGTACATCAAATGGAAACAAACAACAAGCAAAGGATCAGACATCCAGCCCAAACTCATCCTCTCTGACCTCCTTCAGGAGGGCCTCAGTCACCGGACCAGCTGGGTGCTCTGTAATGGTCCTAATGAGGAGGTTCCTGGTGGCAATAGCAGTAGTCAGCTTCTTATGCCTGTCTTGGTCCTTTGATCTCTTCAATCCTGCTCTGAGCTTCAACTTTGAAATCTCCTTCTGGGCTGCCAACAAAGCTTCCTGTTGCTTCTTCTCATTGGCCTCTAGTTGTTCAATCTTGGCTTGAGTCTTCTGGTCTTCTTGTGTACGGGCTTCAGTGATCCTGGCCCACCTATCCTGACTCTCTTGCAGATAGTGCTCAGCCCTAGCTTTCTGAATCTTAGCCTCCTTGCAGGCATTCTTCAATATCTGTTCTCCAGCCCTTGCTTTCCTTATGTACTCTTCTGTCCTTTCAATTTTGGTCAGATGCTCAACCTTGAGCTTTTCCAATCTCTCAATGTCCAGACGACCATCACTCCTCTCCCAAAGAGTTTTCTTTAAAGCCTCAGATAACTTCTCATTCCTTTCCTTCAGCTTCTCAAATTCTTCTAGGCTGACAGTTGTTGTTGGCTGTACAGTAGATGGTCCAGGAATGTCTTCCAAGGTGAAAGGCATCTTGGTAATCTGAGCTCTAGCACAGGACCAGTCATAATACTGAGCTGAAGCAACACTGTTACATCTTCCAAGAATAGCAACCCCTTTTGTCTGGATGTTGACCCAAGCCCAGGATGCTTGTCTGACAACATTTGAATTAGGTTGCACTTCACAATATAGGCTCTCAGCTAAATCCTGTCCTCTGGGAGGGTGAACTAAGGCATAACCCAGTTATCTCTTAAACAGTAAAGGATTGTAGTTGATGCAACCCTTTACTCCTATCAGAGGCACATTTGGGTATTGTCCACAGCTGGTGATAATGTCTTTGCCTTTGGTGCTCTGGGTGCACCATCTGATATCATCTGAAGTCAAAGCAATGAGCCTCTTGGCCCAATTCTTCTGTTGGTGTGGGTTCAGGAAGGCATCAGACTTAGGCAGGTGTCTGAGCAGCCAGGTATAAAACAAAGGAGCACAACATCTACCAACTTCCCCCTTTGTTTCTCATTCCTCTGATGAATGGAGTAGTAAAAATCTCCCAGTAATGTAGGTACTGGGTTCTTCAGAAGAAACAAATGTATGGCATTCCTGCTGACAAATTTGGGCTCATCTACAAACAATATAGCCCCATATATGCTGAGGGCTAACAGTGCACAGACTGCCCTCCATTCTCCCAATGAAGCCTTCAAGATAGCTTGAGAAATCAAGAAGTCCAAGTGCAAACCAGGGATCTTAGCCTTTGCTGTCATACTTTGCTCAATCAGGGCAGGCTCCAAGTACAATGCCCTTGCTATTTCTTCATTCTTGGGAGAATTCATTTATGGGTTGAAGGGGATTCCACCTCTGACAGGCACTCCAATCAGCAAAGAAAATTCTTCCAGTAGAGGCCCTAACTGGAAGTCTGGAAAGGTGAAACATCTCAAAGGAGGGTCATAGAACTATAAGCATGTGTGGATCATGCTCCTCTGAGAGGGGTCAAGGTCCATAACCATATCCAGGATACCTCCATAGTGTTCTCTAAACAATGGGATGTGGTCAGGTGTGATGAGTGACTGGACTTGCCTGATACCAGTCAACACATGCTCAAAAAAGTGGTAGGATATGTTGCTCTTCCTGGGAGTAGTCATGAGTGCTGATGAAGAAGCTGAAGATGAGTGCTGATGAAGATCATAGACTAAGACTGGAGATAAGTCTCTGATAGACTGATGCTGGTGAGGGTGGAGATAACTGAAGTAGATAACTGATGAAGACAGCTGAAGCAGAGGTCTATGCAGATGAAGGGGTCAAAACTAAAACCAAGACACAATGAAGTGGATACCCTGAAAAGCAAATAAGCAAATGTTAAATGATGCAATGATGAATATGCAAATGATATGCAAGGGTTTGTGATCAAGCTGGATCTGATTATCTGTCTTGATACAAGGTCCATATATGTTCAAAAGTCCAGATGAAGGCTTGAGAATCCAGTAACCAGGGTGGGGGAATCAAATAAAGAGTCCCATGTCCAGGGTTAATCATAAGAACTGTCCAAAGTGAAGTATTCTTACACAAATATAGTAACATGGTATGATGTGGCAATGGGTTCCTGCAAACCTGTAAACAACCCAGCCCCCTCACATGTAGTGCTCTAGAACAAGGATCCTCAGACTTGGATCAGTTATGAGAAGTGTAAACACTTCTAACCCAGAGGTACAATGTTTACAATAACCATAAAAGATCCTCCTCCAATCCACCTCAGTTTCTGAAGGTCATAACAAAGGTCATTCAGACTTAGCAGGCTTCCCAGATAGCTCTAGTACTACAGGAGATCTGTAGCACAGAGTTCTCAAGAAGAAACCCACATCTGAACCGTGTTTCATATTCCCGCACCAGACCGAGATGGAATGGGAAAGAACATGAACCACTCTAGCCTAGGTGTCACTCAGGTCCCAGGTATAGGACCTTAAACTCTCAATGGAACCCCACCCACCAAAACAACAATCCAGATCCAGCAATGACAGTATGACAGTATGCATAAGACTGTAAATGAAAGCAATAAATAAAGCTGTACATAAAGCAGTAAATAAAGCAAAATAAATAACATACATAGCACATAACACCCCAGTAAACACAAATCAAACAAGCGCTAGGAGGAACCCACAAAAAGAACCAGAAGCCCTGGTTGCAATATAAGGGTCCCCAGCAGAGTCGCCAAGCTGTCGCTCCCACCAAATGAGGCTAAGTCAAATAGGGTACATACGCGAACGGTGGGCGAAAAGGAGAGAGCACACAAGGGTGAACTGAAAAGAAAAGAGTAGCCAGCTAGGCATTTTTATCCCGAAGGAAAGGTAATGCTGCATAAACCTAAGAAACGATGGATAAGACGGTCGCGAACCAGAGAAACTGAGAAAGGGGGTTGGTTACAACCTGGGAAGGTATTAGCACCCAGATTGTCCGTCGTACCCGACGGGATCCACGCTTGAAAGATTTGTGTTTTAAAGGGGTAGTGTCAATGCAATCTGTGTATCAAAGCTAGAAAGAATGCAAGTGTCAGTGCAAAAGAAATGTGAGGTGAGATAAGAAAGTGTCAGTGTAAGAACAGGAGTGCAAAGCCCAAGATCGTGAGGCTTAAAGAATAATGCTGGAAGAGAGGGGGATACACAGAGAGTTTTGTTCGATAACTGTTAAGTTATGCCTACGTATCCTCGCGTGAAATGAGGAAGTCAGAACACCGTAGTTCGACTCAAAGAGACTGAAGGATAAATTAACTTGTGAACTGCTTGCTTGTCTATGCTCAAGTGTATGACCTGTCTGGCTCAGGTGCAAACTGTCTTGCATTAGACGGAAGAAGCGAGTTCTCGTTTATGAGTGAATGAGGTGAGAAAAGAATCCCGGAGGAGACGATTATTATTTGTTTTTTGTGTTTTCAATCTTTTATTGCTTTTTGGATTTGTCATAAGAAAATGAGCTTAGGCCTAAACCAAGGGTTAGTAAACTCATCACATCCTCCCTCTGATTAGGGGTAATGAGAATACCTTAAGTATGAAGTAAGCACCTCACACATAATCACCATGATGTAGGATTAAGATCATTAACCTACTTGCAATTATTTAGATGTTTTTGGAGTTTTTGTTTAGTGTTAAGTAATGAGTTTAAGCCATAATCAAGGATTTAATGGACTCATTACACCATCCTAATAGAAGGATAATAGATGAGAACATTTAAGCTGAGGAAGACTCCTTAACTTGATCCCTGGTTAGGGATTAACCTCATGACAAAACAAAGCCTTTATTAAGTGGATTTTAGGGAATGGTGAGATCAAGAAATGGATTTTAGGGTTTGTAAGACAACTTGAGGGGGACTTGTCCATTAACACTATGGTTAGTCCTTCTTAACCAATTAAGGAAGAATTAGAACCCTAATGCAAGGCCCAAGTTACAAGCTTGATGTCTTAGTGATTATTAAGTGAATTGATTAAAGGATTTATACACATTAAGGGTTTAACACTTAGGATTAAAGTTGTACACTCCATCCTAATAGAAGGATACAGGTATAACCCTAATCACAAAGCCTTAAAGCCTTAAGGGTTTAGTCCTTGATTATGAGATGAGAAGGGAAGACACAAAGATGACACAAAGGAAAAACTAATGTGGGACTAATCAAACCCTAATTTTGATCATGCTTGGATGTTCCTAGGGTTTATGAGGCTTGCAAAAGATTTTCAAAAGAAAAACCACCAAGGAAGAAGCAGATGAAAGGAGGAAAAGCAGAAGAAGCAAGACAACTTACTTCACTTAAGAAGATAATTTTCTTGAAGAAAGAGAGAGAGGAGGTAGCATGAATGAGCAAGCTCACTCTAATCCAAAAATAAAATGCAGCAATGAATGCATAAGAGAGATGAGAAGAGATTATGAGAAGTGAAGGCAAATTCACTTCTCAAACACTTACCACCTGAAAAGTTAGCAACAAGGAATGAAGTGAAATGAAAATGAGATGAGATGCAAGGATGCCAACCAAAATCAGAAGCATATCATGAGGAAAATGATGCTATGGGATGGTATGAAAGCATGTCATGTGATGTGGATGATTATACAAGCAAGGAGGATGCAAATGAAACATGTAAGAACCATGAAAGTACATGAATGCATATGACATGAAATGAAAGCAAAAGCATGGAAAATGGATGATGCAATGATCAAACATGATTCCAATATGTCTTAGGGTGCCTTATGTGTCATGTGGATGCACAAAGTGTCATGGTAAGTTCATGTATGCAAGCTTATGCAATATGGGTGCAAATGAAGGCAAAAATTATGGTTTACATACAATATGCAATGCAAAATTCAAAATCAGAAGCAAATGACATGATAAAAAATTGAAAATAGGATCAAAGGTACCCTAAACCTATACAAGTTCACTGCCCAAAGGAGGAGACTTAAATCTTAACCTAATGGAAGTTATGATTTTCTCAAGTTGGCTAGGGTTTTAGGATGCCTCAAAAGGAAAAATACAAAACAAATTGAAAATGAAAGATAAATTCATTTCCATTTTATCCTAGAAACTACATGATATGAGGAATGCAATGCAAAAAGAATCATTATCAAACTCTTCATGGTTAGGCAGGAAGGATTTTTCTAAGTTAGGGTCAAAATATTGATTTTTTAGAACCCTAAATCAAAAGAATAATGTCAAAATAGGTCAAGAACCAAAAAGAAATTTGTGTGAAGGGTTTGACAATGTTTCTAAATGTATCAAGATGCAATGTGATTTTTTTGGTGATTTTTAGAAACTTAAATGGTATTTTAATTAATTAATTCTCATTAATTAATTAAAATAAAAATTTAAATATTTTAAAAATACGAATTTTATGAAAAAAATAAAATAAAAATTATTTTCAGAATGAGAAAAATATTTGAAAGGGAAATGCAAAAGATAAAAATGTTTGAAAGTGTTTTGCTATTTTTAATAAAATGTACAAAGAAATGCAATTAAAATGAAATTAAATTGTGAATTAATGGAAGTATGTTGATCTAGTGGTCCAGATTTGAATGAGAAAAGGAGGGAATTGACTTCGCGCGCTATCCAAGGGCCAGAAATCAAACTACGCTAATTACACAATTAAACCCTAATCTGAACCCTAATCACTTTCAGGTGACCAGAACAGTGTTCCGGTCATCTTCTCCGGCTAGCCTCTCATCCAATCTCCCTCAATACGCAACCCCAAGCCCTTAAACTCTCCAGAAATGATCCCCACCCCATTCTAAACAAGAATCAGCCATCAAACATAATTTATTTCACATGAACAGAGAGATTCGAAGCAAAACGGAAAATCTTTCAGAAATTTCAGAAGCTTCATACATGCTTAAAATTGAATCATTTTCAAAACCAAAAGGTGCAGTGTGATCAGTGAAGCATGGAGAACAATCTAAGAACTTAAGAAATCATTTCTGGAAAAAATGTTCTTGGTGATACCTGAACTGAAGCTTTCGAAAATGGCACTGGCTGGCTGCTTCTTTGCTTCAAATCAGCTCCAATGATCCTCCTGAAGAGTTTGTGATGCTTGGTTGGAGTTTATATGGCCTCTAAGTGATGTTGGCTGAAACTCAGTTCAAGAAATGTGAAAATCGTGTTTTTGATTCAGGGTGTTTCAAGGCATAATGAGGGGTGGGAAATGGTCAGTGATGATTGTGGAGTTGTTCTATAGAATTTGTTTTGAGGTTTGAAGCTTGTGTGCTGAGTTTCGAAGGCTCTTGCAAGTTTGAGGGATTTTGTGTATGCTGAGCAATCTCAAGTGTTAGGTTGCAATGTTGTGTGTTTTGGCTTGGTTTTGATTCCAATAATAAGCTGTGATAGGTCAGAGGGTGGGTGGTGGCCTATGTTGATTGGTATGGGCAAGTTGCAAAAATGTCAACATGACTTGTACTTGAGGTATGGGCAAGAACACAACTGGTCCTTGGGCATGTCCATGCGTAGCTGACTTCATGGATGTCCACAAATCCATTCTTGAGGCAATTCAGCAAGAGAGAAGAAAGTTATGGGGTGTTTTGCAATTATGTGATGTTTTGGCCCCTTTAAGAAATCTTGATGTTCAAGGCATGAAACTTGGGATTTCTTTGTGCAATTCAGAATTATAGGTCATGTATGATGTTTGTGCATTGCTTAGAAGTCAATTAGAAGTCACATTTGGCTTTGGCAAGTGTTTTTGCAAACATCCCTCTTTGGTGCATAAGTGAAATTTTGTGATTTTTCCCAACTTTGCAAGGCCATAACATGGGTTCTATGATGAATTAGATCAAGTTCTTGTACTTTTTGAAAAGGGAATGATCCAATCTACAACTTTGATGACCAATAATTTTTCATTTGAAGCATTTTTGAATCAAAAAGAGGAGGTTGAAAAACTTTCCCAAAATGGCAATTTTGCATTACAAGTCACTTTCCCAAAATGGCAATTTTGCAAATGGCTTGAAATTCTTCAATTTTGTGACCTTCTAACCTCTTCTAAGATAAAGTAAAGATCATATACACCCAAAATGATGGAGAAGACCCTTTGGTTGGAGGATTGGGGGCCTCAGATGCCCTAATTTTGCACTGACTTGCTCAAGAAGTCATCTATTGATCAGATACCTTCACCATTGAATTTCTTCATGAAAATTGGTATGTTGATCCTTATAGCATATAATGAACAATAGAAACAAGAATGAGCAAAAAAATTGGAGTTATGGCCTCTGAAACCAAAACCCTAATTTTAGGTCATCTGTGGAGTTAAGCTTGGCTCTGCTTCCATACCTTCCTCAATTCTTGTGATTTTCTGACTTTCTTGATCTTGGGAGGATATAATATGAAGCTTGAACATACATGGACCCTCTTGAGATGATTGAAGACCTTTGGAGTGGCTCAGATGGCCCAGGGATTGCTCAGATCACAAACCCTAGGTGCAGATGACTTTGGACCAATGCAGTGAAGTAAAAATGCAATGTGAGATGCTATGATTGAACTTATGCAAATGAAAAGATCACAAGCCATGGTGAAATGAGTGAGGGAAAATTTGGGGTGTTTACAGGTGTCAGTACCAAAAATTAACTGATGGTCATAGTGCCTTAAGAATGTATGTATAACACTCTTCTCAGAATCATCCAACATCACCACCATAATCAAAATACCCCCATGAACCTTCCGGAAATCCTCAACATGATCTGGAGTAATTATAGAAACCATCCTATTCAGCATGTCTACCTTGGTATACAAAAAATTTGTAGTGAACATTCTTCTTCCTCAGATTTTCCCGAATCTCTAGACAAGAACTCTGACCTAAATCGGGAATAGTGTTGAAACCCATAGAATGAAAACCACAAATGGTTAATGATGTCAAGATACAATGTAAGGCATGTGATCAGTGACATGTGTCTGGTGTTGGTGTTGAACAATGAGCAGAGTGTAACACCCCCAAATTTTCCCTCTCATTTTCATGGCATATTACATATCATATAGTATACATATCATTGCATCTTTGCATAGAAAGAAGAAGCATACCACTCATGGTTAGAGGCATAGTGCATGTGATCAATGACTAGCCGGTTTGTGATCTTTCAAAGGAAATGAAAAGGGTAAGATGGCTTTCAAAAAGGCTCAAAGGGTTCCTAACATCCCACATGATCCCAAGTGATCCCTCAAGGCTTTGAAAGAGGTGGATTGATAAAGAAGTTCAAGCAGTGCAATATCTACTAACAAAAGGGTCTAAGATTAGGGTTTATGATAAATAGGGCTTCTCAAGGAAATTTTGGTTCAAACTTGATTTCAATGTTTTCCACATGATGTCAAGTATATAGGGAGGGAATATTTGCCATTGGATCATTTCAGAAGGACTTCAATTGATCAGTTACTTGAAAATCAAGAAATTGGGGAAAAGTCAATTGTGTAGTGTAAAAAAGTCAACTTCTGACTTTTTGAGGCTAAAATCATGAAATTCATGTTACAAGTGATCATTGGGAAAAATTTGATCAAAGAATGATGGGTGAATCATCAAAAATCAAGAAAACCTAAACTTGTCATTTTTGGAGAATTAGGGTTACCAAAAATAGTAAGTTTAACCACTTTGGCAACCATGCTCAAGAGAGGCCATTTCATAATCCAAAAGTCAAATCCAAATTCCACCTAGTCTGTTTGATAGAGGGAATTATGAGCTTTAATTTCATAGCTATATCATCTTCATAGGATCAAAATTGAGGGAAATGTGATCATTCAATGTATGACAAAACTAGGGCAAACAATAGGGCAAATCAAGTCATGGGCGTTCCCGAGGCCAGAAATTTCTACAAGCAGGTGATGTGCAAGATGTGTGGCCATATTTCTCAATCAAAGAAGCTTCAAATAAAAAACTTTCCAACATGAAAGTTGTTCATCTCCATGTTTTCTTCAAGATTAGTGCTCATCATTTTTTCATCTGATCAAGTTATCATGGTCATATGGATGTCAAAACTAAAATGTTGCCCTTGGACCATAGCTCATGCGCCCACCAAGGATGCCTATCACAACCAATTTTGTGCCTATGAGTTCTAAGTCATTTTTCTTCATCTTTAAGCCACTCATTCATTTTATTTCAAACATAAAACGTGTTCTCGAATCATCCATCTATCATTTGATATTGACATTTATCCATTTCACCACACGATCCTCAAGATTTCATGCTACAAATATCATATTTTTTATTGATGGAGGAAAGCCCAAAACTAGAATCTTGTTGTTGCATTCTTTGCTTCAGATGCATACACACAGGTAATCCTCCCTATTTTACTTCTTTGCTTCAAATAGCCAAGCACATGTTCTCCATGATATGCTTTACCTGCTATAAGAGGAAAATGATCCACTATGGCACACTTGCACAACCAATGGTATAGCTGTTGCCGTCATCATTCAGAGTATTATCATATCATCATCATCTCATCAATGCCATTATGATCATGTGCCAAAATTCAGCTAGCTCACAATAATGTCATGTACCATGAAGCACCATAACATCCCTCTTCACACTAACCCTGGTTCTAACCATTAACCAAGGCAGTTAACAGTTAACCATGGATATAAATATAAAAAATATCAGAGTTTCTCACACTTACTCTCATTTGCTTCGATCAAAAACTCACATTCTCAAAAATCTCTCTCTATTGAGCTCTAAATTTTCCACTTTGCTCTTCATTGTTCTTCGCATTTCTTCATTCTTTGTTCATTCATCTTCACTAAATAATCATCATCAATTAGTATATAGCATCAATAGAAAAGGATAGAAGCTGAAGCATAACACTCTTGAAGCCATTTCGAATCTGTAATTTGTATTCTACTTCAATTCACATTGCTCAGGTCTTTATTTGGCTCCATAGGAAGCTCAAGATCAATTAAATTCCTATGGTTTTCTTGTTGTGGCATTGAAGAAGCTCCATACAGGTTTTCTTTCTTCAACTTGTTTTGATCGATTAAGTGCATTAAATTGATTGTTATTGCTTGATTTGAGTGCTAAAACCTAAAATGAACTACGTGGATAGTTTATAGGCTTAATAGGAGCAAAAGACCTAGACCAAGGGAAATCTTCTTGGCTTTGATTCTCTATGAGTAGGTAATTTGTGATGTTTTTTAGGTTGGATCTGTGATCTACCCCACACAAGCTTTTGAACAGTGTAGTATTTTTGAATTTTTGGTATTTTTCAATTGGTAGCACCGGTGAGATGGCCAGAGAAGACAACCGGAGGTCGTCTCCAGCCGGTGAGGTTCAGGATAGTTTTTTTTTTATTTTGAATATAACACGTCCATTGGATCTTTCTTCATCAATGGTTAAAATGTTGCCAACACATAAATGAGAGAGTAGGTCTCTCACGTGCTTCATTTTCTCACAAGATTGACTTCAGATGGTGCTATGTAGCACATTGATTGTTGAGTTGTGTGTTCTTTGCATCATAGTCGTTTAATCTGATCATTTGTTTGTGGACCTTTGAATGCGTTGTGTGGTGTGGATCTGAGTAAACTTGTTGACCAGGCGTATGATATGGATTATGTATAATTCGCTTGTTGGACTGAGTGTTTTCTTTGCTATTTACGCCCTTCGTTTGGGCCCAGTGTCTTGTTTAAACTAGATAAATGCTAATGTTGCACCCTGTTGCTCCCACCAAATGAGGCTAAGTCAAATGGGGTACAGACGCGAACGGTCGGCGAAAGAGAAGAGAACACACAAGGGTGAACTCAGAAAGACAAGAGTCGCCAGCTAGGCATTTTTATCCCGGAGGAAAGGTAATGCTGCATAGACCTAAGAAAAGGTATGGATAAGATGGTTGCGAACCAGAGAGACTGAGAAAGGGGGTTGGTTACAACCTGGGAAGGTATTAGCACCCAGATTGTCCGTCGTACTCGACGGGATCCACGCTTGAAAGATTTGTGTTTTAAAGGGGTAATGTCAATGCAATTTGTGTATCAAAGCTGGAAAGAATGCAAGTGTTAGTGTAAAAGAAATATGAAGTGTATAAGAGAAGTGTCAGTGTAAGAAATGAATGAAGCTCAAGACTATGAGGCTTAAAGAATGATGCTGGAAGGAGGGGGAATATACAGAGACTTTTGTTCGATAACTGTTAAGTTATGCCTACGTATCCTCTCGTGCAATGAGGAAGTCAGAACACCGTAGTTCGACTCAAAGAGACTGAAAGGTAAATTGACTTGTGAACTGCTTACTTGTCTATGCTCAAGTGTATGACCTGTCTGGCTCAGGTGCAAACTGTTTTGCATTAAACGGAAGAAGCGGGTTCTCGTTTGTGAGTGAATGAGATGAGAAAAGAATCCCTGAGGAGACGATTATTGTTTGTTTTTGAGTTTTCAGTCTTTTATTGTTTTTGGTGTTTTTTATAATTTAATGAGCTTAAGCCTGAACCAGGGGTTAGTAAACTCATCACATCCTCCCTCTGATTAGGGGTAATGAGAATACCTTAAGTATGAAGTAAACACCTCACACTTAATCACCATGATGTAGGATTAAGATCATTAACCTACTTGCAATTATTTAGATGTTTTTGGAGTTTTTGTTTAGTGTTAAGTAATGAGTTTAAGCCATAATCAAGGATTTAATGGACCCATTACACCATCCTAATAGAAGGATAATAGATGAGAACATTTAAGCTGAGGAAGGCTCCTCAACTTAATCCATGATTAGGGATTAACCTCATGACAAAACAAAGCCTTTATTAAAGTGAATTTTAGTTAATGGTATGATTAAGAAGTGGATTTTTATGGTTTGTAAGACAACTTGAGGGGGACTTGTCCATTAACACTAGGGTTAGTCCTTCTTAACCAATTAAGGAAGAATTAGAACCCTAATGCAAGGCCCAAGTTACAAGCTTGATGTCTTAGTGATTATTAAGTGGATTGATTGAAGGATTTAAACACATTAAGGGTTTAACACTTAGGATTAAAGTTATACACTCCATCCTAATAGAAGGATGCAGGCATAAACTTAATCACAAAGCCTTAAAACCTTTAGGGTTTAGTCCTTGATTATGAGGTGAGAAGAGAAGACTCAAAGATGACACAAAGGTAGAAACTAAAGGGGGAATAATCAAACCCTAATTGTTATCATACTTGGAGATCCTAGGGTTTGTGAGGCTTAAGAGAGAAAGATCTTCAAAGGGCCACCAAGGAGGAACAAGATGAAAGGAGAAGGAACAAGAGAAAACCAGCTAACTTACTTCACTTAAGAAGATAAGTTACTGGAAGAAAGAAAGTAAGAGATGAACATGAATGAGAAAGCTTACTCTAATACAAAGATAAAATTCAGCAATGATGCATAAGTGAGATGAGAAGAGATTGTGAGAAGTGAAGGCAAATTCACTTCTCAAAACAACTTACCACCTGAAAAGTTAGCAAAGGAAATGAAATGCAATGAGAATGAGATGAAGTGCAAAGATGCAAACCAAAATCAGAAGCATAAACATGATGTTAATGATGCTAAGAGATGATGCAAACACATGTCAAGAGTTGTGGACGATCATACAAGGATGTGGATGCAAATGAAGCATGCTTTGAACCATAAAGATTCATGAAAGTTTATGAAATGGAATGAACATATAACATGGCAAATGAAAGATGCAATGATCAAACATGATTCTAATATGTCCTAAGATGTCTTATATGTCATATGGATGCACAAAATATCATGGCAAGTTCTTGAATGCAAGCAAATGAAAGATGGATGCAAATGAAGACAAGAATTAGGGTTTACATACAATGTGCAATGCAAAATTCAAAACCAGAAGCAAATGAGAAGATAAAAAATTGAAAATGGGATCAAAAGAACCCTAACCCTACACAAGTTCACTTCCCAAAGGGGAAGACCTAACTCCTAACCCTAAATAAGTTATGATTTTCCTAGGTCAACTAGGGTTTCAAAGCACATCAAAAGGAAAAATGCACATTAAATTGAAAATGAAAGATAAATTCCAACCAATTTTACCCTATAAACTACATGCTATGAAGGATGCAATGCAAGAAGAACCATCATCAAAATCTTCATGGTTAGGCAGAATGAATTTTTCTAAGTTTGAACAAAAATATTGCCTTTAAACAAATTTTATTCCAATGAAAATTGTCAAAATACATCAAGGACCAAAATGAAATTTGTTTTGAGAGTTTGATAATGTTTCTAAATGTTTTAAAATGCAATGTGTATTTTTTTTGTGATTTTTAAATACATAAATGCATTTTTAATTAATTAATTTCCATTAACTAAGTAAAAATAAACATTTCAATGATTTAAAAATAACTTTTAATGCAAAAAAATAAAAATAAAAATATTTTTGGGTTTTGAAAATTAATAAAAGGTTTGACAAAAAATTTCAGAATTTTTCAATGCATTTTTCTATTTTTAAAAATTCGTGGAAGTTAAATATAAAACAAATGAAATTAAAATGAATTTAATGAGAAAATGAGAAAGTCAAACAATCCAAGGGTTGTGGTTCAAACTCAGGGGGGCGGGAATTGACTTAGCGCGGAAACGAACGGCTGGAATTCAAACTCACTTAATTATGATTAAACCCTAATCCTGAGCCCTAATCACTTTCAGATGACCGGAACAGTGTTCCAGTCATCTTCTCCGGCCAACCAAAAATCAAACTCACTCCCTAGGCTGTTTCAAGTGCTCTAACTCTCCAGATTTCATCCTCTACCCACCCTAAACATGAATCAATCACAAAATCACATTTACAATGCATCAACAACAAGATTCGAGCAAAATCAAGTGAATTGCAAAAATTTCAGAACACGCATACACACTCATTTCTTAACCATTTTCAGTGATTCAAAGCTTAACATGATCAGTGAAACAAACTCTATCATCCTATAACAAGAAATTGCATTTCTGGAAAAAATGTTCTTGATGATACCTGAATTGGAGCTTTGCACTTTGGAGCTTTCTGGCCAGTCCTTTGCTTCAAACAAGCTCCAATGATCCTCCCCAGAAGTTTGTGATGCTTAGCTGGAGTTTATATGGCCTTAAAAGGAAAATGGCAGAGGTTCAGTTTGTGAAGTGTGGAAATCGTGTTTTTGATTCAGGGCTCTTTAGGGCAAGGTGATGGTTGGGAAATGATCAGTGGATCATGGTGAGTTGTTCTGTGGAATTTGTTTTGAGGTTTGAAGCTTGTGTGATGAGATTCGAAAGAAAATGCATAAGAGAGGATTTTTGAGAATGTTGTGCTATGAGAGGTTTCAGCTTCCAAGATTGTGTGAAGTGTGATCCATGAGGCATGTATGTGAAGCTGTGATTGGTCAGAGTAGTTGGTGTGGCTTAGTTTGATTGGTATGGCTCAAGTTGCATAAAGTCAAGCAAGTTGTACTTGGAGGTATGGGCAAGTGGCAAGCTGGTTTAGGGGCATGGTTCGAATCAGTATGCTTCAAGGAGGTCCATGGAAATCACTTTTGGCAGCTGGCACAAGTGGATGAGAAGCTTTGATCCATTTTGCAATTTTGGGGAAGTTTGGCCCCTTTTGAAATTTGTGAAGTTCATGGCATGAAACTTGAGAAATTCTTGTGCAATTCTGAGTTTTGGGTCATGTGTGAGGTTTGTGTAATGCTTAGAAGTTGATTTGAAGTCATGAGAATGCTTGGCATGAGGTTTTGCAACTTTCCCCCTTTGGTGCCAAAGTGAAATTTATGTGATTTTGTCCAACTTTGACAAGCCATAACTTTTGATGCAAAATGAATTAGAATGAGTTCTTGTTCTTTTTGAAAATGGGAGGATCCATTCTACAACTTTCATGACCAAAGTTTTTCCATTTGAAGCATTTTTGAATCAAAAAGAGGAGGTTGAAAAACTTTCCCAAAATGGCAAGTTTGCATTATAAGTCACTTTCCCAAAAAGGCAACTTTGCAAATGGCTTGAAATTCTTCAATTTTGTGAACTTATAACATCTTCTATGATCAAATAAAGATCATACACATTCAAAATGATGGAGAAACCCCTTTGGTTGGGTCATTGGGGGCCTCAGATGCCCTGATTTTGCACTGACTTGCTCAAGAAGTCATCTTGTGATCAGATGCCTTCCCCATTGAATTTCTTAATGAAAATTGATATGCATGATCCTAATAACATATAGAGACCAATAGAAACAAGAATGACCAAAATTTTTGGAGTTATGGCCTCTGAAACCAAAACCCTAATTTTAGGTCCTCTGTGCAGTTAAACCTGGCTCTGCTTCCATGCCTTTCTCAGTTCTTGTGATTCTTTGACTTTCTTGACCTTGTGAGGATATAATATGATGCTTGAACATACATGGACCCCTTTGAAGTGATTGATGACCTTTGGAGTGGCTCAAATGGCTCTTGGATTGCTCAGATCACAAACCCTAGATGCAGATGACTTAGAAACAATGCAGTGAAGCAAAAATGCAATATGAGATGTTATGATCGAACTTATGCATATGAAAGGATCACAAGCTATGGTGCAATGAGTGAGGGAAAATTTGGGGTGTTTACAGATGCCCCTATTCGAACATGAGTTAGCTGTGCAGGATGTAAGCAACGGCTTAACAGGCAAACAAGATAACTTGTGGTTGAATACCAAAGACAGTCCGAAATTTGCACTCACTGAAATGAAGAAGAAAAGGGATATAGATTGTAAAAGAAAGTAAAGTATGATTATAAAGTGCGGGCGACGGAGGACGACCGTCGAGTAGAGGACGACTGCTGGGGATAAAGCAATGACGGGGACGGCCGACATGCTGGGGATATAAGGGATTATGATGGGGACGGCCATCAAGTAAAGAAATAAGACTCTCTGGGGATTTAAATAAAGGCAACGATGGGGACGGCCATCAGGTTAATTGAAATAAATGATGAGGTACGGTCATCAAAGGTGAAGGACGATCACCTAGCAGGGGACGGCTGCTCTGTTGGGGATAAGATGAGGGACGGTCATCTATCGGTGAAGGACGATCACCTGGCAGGGTACGACTGCCGAGAATATCGCGACATAGGACGAATGCCGGATAAAAAGGTCGACGATGGGGACGGCCATCGGATAAGCATGATGAAGGACGATCATCAAGAGGTGAAGGACGATCACCCAGCAGGGTATGGCTGCTCTCGGGGTTTATCATGACATAGGACGAATGTCAGATAACAAAATCAACGATGGGGACGGCCATCGGATAAGATGATGAAGGACAATCATTGAGAGGTGAAGGACGATCACCTAGCAGGGGACGACTGCTAAAAAAAAATACGACATAGGACGAATGTCGGATAGAAAGGGGTTCTAATGAATAGAGACTCCTCTGGGAATGATGAAGGACGATCATCAAAAGGGTGAAGGACGATCACCTGGCAGGGTACGGCTTCCAAAAAGGTATCATGACATAGGACGAATGTCAGATAGGAGAAAATCAATTCTGCTGGGGAATGGTAAACACGGACGAGTGTCTACATGAAAGGTATAAGTGTTTGACACTGTGTATAGATTTAAAGATGCGGACGAGCCTCCTTAAGACTATGATACGGACGAGTATCGATAGAAAAAAACGCTGACGTATGTTCAGAGATGATGATACGGACGAGTATCAACTAGTTAACAAAGAACACGGACGAGTGTCGAATCTGAGGGGACTCTTCTGGGGAATAATAGACACAGACGAGTATCTAAATTCTAAAAAACGGGTAAAAGTATCTGATATTATGTATGGATTAAAGATGCGGACGAGCATCCTTAAGACTATGATACAGACGAGTATCGGTAGAAACAAACGCTTGACGCATGTTCAGGGATGATGATACAGACGGGTACCAACTAGTTAACAAAGAACACGAACGAGTGTCGAATCTGAGGGGATTTAAGTGGTATATACAAGATATGGACGAGTATCTGTATGAGTAAAAAGTGGTACACAAACGAGTGTTCAACTTGCTAGGGAGAGCACGACACGGACGGGTGTCAGAAAAAGTGTATTATAAATAAGTGTTTGGTTTACAAAGTGTCTAGGCAACTATGTTGGGGAATGTGACACGGACGGGTGTCAGGGAATTGTATATATATGTACACATGTGTTGTGAGTGCAAAAGGGACGCTTTGGCTTTCTGCTGGAGATATGACACGGACGAGTGTCAAGAAGCATCTTTAATGTATAAGTATTTGTTTGGGTGACTTTACTGGGGAATGATGACACAGACGAGTGCCAAAAGGAGCATGTTTTTGTATTTGTGAGTGTAAAGGAAAAGCTCTAATATCCTGTCGGGGAGTTTTGAGGGGTATGTTGTATATTGTTGATGGAATGTTGGTATTTACAAGTGTTCGACACATGGCTTATGATTATGCAATATGTTTGATTTTTGCCGTAATGCTCCATATTGGGATGGAATGCTACGCTATGGGGGAAAATATGATGCGAATGCTATGATTATGCAAAGATACCGATCCGGGATCCGGATCCTGTTGCTGTGGAAATCTCTGGCTGATCTACTTGAAGTGGACATCCCAGCTGGGGATGAGATCATTGGTAGATCTGACATATCTGACTCTGCATGGGGAAATAGATCACTGATAGACCTATCTCGGTAATGAGGGACCCAGCTGGAGTCTGTGGGAGCTTTTGTCACTCTGTTGGGAGATCTTCAGGTATTGCCCTTCCGGATAGAGGCTGAAACTCTGCGGGGGGATGGTTCCCTGTCTAGCACTCGGCTGGGGAAGAAAAAAGATCACTAAAAGATCTTCCTAGAGATTTCTGTGGGGATCCTACTGAGGATGATACTTGCAACTCGGCTGGGGAAATGAACATCTTCTGGTGCTGTTCTGAAGGAAATGTTGGAGAAGTGATGTCTGGCAACTCTGATGGGGAGAAAGCATCTCTGGTGCTGTTTGGAAGGTATGCTGAGGAAATAATGATATGGCAGTCTACTGGGGAGAAGCTTTCATGCCCCATGCTGCGCTTTGAATACCTGCAATCCTGCATGACAAAGAAACGTACAAGTACCCCGAGGTATCCCTTACCAGATCCCATCATAGGAGTCTAGACACTCCCGGGAGTAAGTATATTTCCTGAAAGCACGTATTTTTTAGAAGGGAAGCATCTGTATTTATGCAATCAATATCTTAAGGACATCGGACATTTTGCAAATGTAAATAAAATGCACGAGACAAAATATGACTGAAAATCTGATTTTATTAATTTATGTGCCCTGAATTGGCAAGGTACAGTCAAAGAAACAGATCCCCTGAAATGAGGAGATTGTTACAAATTGAGAAAACAAAAAGATGCTGGCAATGGTGATGACGCTTCAAGGAGCTTCCCTTTTTCTACGACTCGTATGACATTGACGTTCTTCTCGTCTTGCTTTCTGAAGAAGGCTGATTCTGACTAATGCTTTAACCTTTCGAATCTTGCCATGCTGTAAGCGATACAGACGAATTCAGAATGCAGTTGTTCGCTCATTCCCTTATTTTGCGTGGATCGCCCTTTCGGGTTTTCAATCCACCGGGATACCCATTTTTGCCTGAGTTGTCCAATGTGGCTTTTCGACTCAGCGGGTGTACATTTTTTTGATTTATTTTCCCTTATTTTTGCCCGAGTCTTTTATTCTGTTTTTGAGTCGCCGGGATGCCCTATTTTTGCCTGGACTTACATTCTGTTTTTGTGTCCAGCGGGTCTTTTTATGCGAAGTATTTTTTAACTGCATCTGAATTCACAGGGGACAGGAAGTCTTCACCATCCATAGTACTGAGCATTAGTGCTCCACCAGAGAAAACTTTCTTTACTATGAATGGAACGTCATAATTCGGAGTCCACTTGCCCCTGTGGTCTGTATGAGGAGGGAGGAGTCTTTTCAGCACAAGATCTCCTACTTGGTATTCTCGAAGCCTGACTTTCTGATCGAAGGCTTTCTTCATTCTCTTCTGATACAGCTGGTCGTGACAAATTGCAGCCAATCTCTTCTCTTCAATCAGACTCAGTTGTTCGTATCGGGATCGGACCCATTCTGCTTCGTTCAACTTAACATCCATCAATACTCGTAAAGAGGGTAATTCAACTTCAACAGGTAGGACTGCCTCCATACCATACACAAGCTGATACGGTGTTGCCCCAGTGGATGTTCTGATTGACGTACGGTACCCATGCATGGCAAATGGTAGCATTTCAGGCCAGTCTTTGTAGGTGACTACCATCTTCTGCACAATCTTCTTGATATTCTTGTTAGCTGCCTCAACAGCGCCATTCATCTTTGGCCTGTAAGGAGAAGAATTGTGGTGTTGGATCTTGAAGTCCCAGCATAGTTCTGTCATCATTTTGTTGTTTAAGTTGGAACCATTATCAGTAATGATTCGCTCGGGAACTCCATACCGACAGATGATGTCTCTTTTCAGGAATCTGGCTACCACTTGCCATGTAACATTTGCATATGAAGTTGCTTCAACCCACTTGGTGAAATAGTCAATGGCTACCAGGATGAATCTGTGGCCATTTGAAGCAGTCGGTTCAATCTTGCCAATCATATCAATGCCCCACATGGCAAAGGGCCAAGGTGAAGACATCACATTCAAGGGATTTGGAGGCACATGTACTTTATCCGCATAAATCTGGCACTTATAGCATTTTCTGGCATAGGCACAACAGTCGGCATCCATTGTGATCCAGTAATAGCCTGATCTTAGCAACTTTTTAGCCATAGCATGCCCTCCTGCATGGGTACCAAAGGATCTTTCGTGCACCTCGTGCATCAACAAGTCTGCTTCTGTCCTTATCAACGCATCTGAGAAGTACCATATCAAAGTTTCTCTTGTATAGGGAACCGTCAGTATTCAGGAAGAAACTACCAGCTAGCCTTCTTAATGTCTTCTTATCATTGGAAGATGCCCCAGGTGGGTATGTTTGATCCTCCAAGAAGCATTTGATATCATGGAACCAAGGCTTATCATCTTTGACAACATCTGCTGAGAATACATATGCTGGTCTATCAAGCCTGGATACTGAAATCCGAGGCACAAAGTTGGCAGCTTGAACTTTGATCATGGATGAAATGGTAGCCAGAGCATCTGCAAACTGATTTTCATCCCGAGGGATATACTCAAGCTTGACTGTTGTGAAGAAAGTCAATAACCTCCTTGTATAATCCCGATAAGGTATCAGATGATCTTGGTGGGTGTACCATTTGCCGTTGGTTTGATTAATTACCAGAGCCGAATCTCCGAACACAGTCAAAGTCTTAATCCTGAGGTCAATGGCTTCCTCAAGACCCATAATACAAGCTTCGTACTCCGCTTCGTTGTTAGTGCAGCTGAAGGTGAGCTTTGCCGAGAAAGGCATGTGAACTCCCTTGGGTGTAATGAGTATTGCACCAACACCACGACCATTCATATTAACAGCCCCATCAAACATCATAGTCCATTCTTCTTCTGGGTCAGGCCCTTCAGTGTGGTCAGGTTCTTCATGATCTTTTGCTTTTATGAACATGATGTCTTCATCAGGGAAGTCGAATCTCATAGGCTGGTAATCATCAATGGGTTGCTCAGCAAGATAATCAGACAACACACTGCCTTTGATGGCTTTCTGAGAGGTGTACTGATTATCATATTCTGTGAGGATCATTTGCCATCTTGTAACCCGTCCGGTAAGTGCTGGCTTCTCAAAAATGTACTTAACTGGATCCATCTTTGAGATCAACAAAGTAGTGTGGGTCAACATATACTGCCTTAGTCGGCGAGCAGCCCACGCTAAAGCACAACAAGTTTTCTCGAGCAGTGAATAACATTGTTCACAGTCGGTAAACTTTTTGCTTAGGTAGTATATTGCATACTCTTTTCGACCAGACTCGTCATGCTGGCACAGCACACACCCCATTGACTCTTCCAATACTGTCAGGTACATGATTAGAGGTCTTCCTTCAACTGGAGGCATAAGGATTGGAGGTTCTTGTAAGTATTCCTTGATTTTGTCAAAAGCCCTCTGACAGTCTTCGTTCCACCTGACCGTTTGTTCTTTTCTTAACAGCTTGAACAAGGGTTCACAGGTTGCAGTAAGGTGAGATATGAACCGTGAAATGTAATTCAATCTACCTAAAAACCCCCGAACTTCTTTTTCTGTCTTCGGTGCATGCATTTCTTGAATGGCTTTGACTTTATCAGGGTCAACTTCAATCCCCTTTTCGCTTACAATAAATCCCAGCAGCTTACCGGATCGAACCCCGAATGTGCATTTGTTGGGGTTTAATTTCAATTGATACTTCCTCAGACGTTTGAATAACTTCAACAGATTTACCAGGTTGTCTTCTTCTGTGAGGGACTTGGCAATCATGTCATCCACATAACATTCAATTTCTTTGTGGATCATGTCATGGAATAATGTTATCATAGCCCGTTGATAAGCGGCACCAGCATTCTTCAGTCCGAATGGCATCACCTTATAACAGAACGTGCCCCAGGGTGTGATGAAAGTTGTCTTCTCCATGTCTTCAGGTGAAATCTTGATCTGATTGAATCCTTAAAATCCATCCATGAAGGAGAACACCGAGAACTGAGCCGTATTATCAACCAATACATCAATGTGAGGTAAAGGGAGGTCATCTTTCGGGCTGGCTCTGTTCAGGTCCCGGTAATCCACACACATCCTCACCTTGCCGTCTTTCTTTGGCACAGGTACAATATTAGCAACCCACGGCGGATAACTAGTCACAGCAAGGAAACCGGCGTCCCACTGCTTTTGTACCTCTTCTTTTATCTTCATTGCCATATCCGGGCGAGTTCGGCGCAACTTCTGTTTTACTGGTGGGCAATCTTCTTTCAGAGGCAGCTTGTGCATGATGATGTCGGTGTCCAACCCTGGCATATCTTGATAAGACCACGCGAAAACATCTACGTACTCCCGAAGCATGTCAATCAGTTGTTCTTTCACTGAATCTTGCAGGCAGGCCCCGATCTTAACCTCTTTCACGTCTTCTTCCGTACCAAGATTAACCGTTTCAATCTCCTCCTGATGAGGAGTGATAACCTTCTCCTCTTGCCTTAACAACCTGGCTAGCTCTTCAGGTAGCTCATAATCTTCTTCAACCCCTTCATCAGCTTGATTGATTGGATTGTCAAAGTCATACAAAGTCATAGCAGTGTTGTTGTCGGTGCAGTCTGGAGGGCATTTTCTGCAAGGGTTGAGATTGGTTTATTTTAGTGATCAATTTTAATCTTGTTTAGAAAAAGTGAAAATGAAGTTTTTATTATGAAAAACATTGCCATTTTATTGTTTTGTACAAAAGTGAAAAAATGAAAAGACGGTGAGCGAAAAAGAGACTCGTTTGCAAAAGATGTCCGATATTCATTGATTAATCCATTTGCACAAAATTACAAGATGGCCCGATTACAAAATGAGTCTTGACATCTTGGGCAAGATGCAAGACTTGATGCATGCTTCAAAATACAGGAAATAATAATTACTCTGCAGGAGTAACTCTTATAATTTCCTGGGAAGACCAGTTAAGGACTTGGCTCCCCGGAATCCTTGGACGTATCCAGCTCTCCAGGTTGCGGTCGCTTTCCTCCTCGTCTTCCAAATTGTTCACAGCATCCGGGGTGAGCATTCCTCCGCCGACAAAATTGGGCTCTTTGGCAGCCTCTGATTGATCTTGTTGAGTTGGTTTGTAACCCAACCCAAATCTGTCCTCCATCTTTTCCACGGGCAGCAGCTTGCCCCAGCCTTGGGTAGTACCCTCTTCAACAACCTTCTGGGCTTGCTGATACGACGTTATGGAGGTTCCTAGTACAGCAGATGCTTCATTAATGTTCAGGGCCTCAAACCCCTGGCTCATGGTTTCATGGATCTCCCCGTCCATTTCAATGTACTTATACGTAGCCAGATGGCTAACAAAGATGTCCTCCTCCCCACAGATGGTGATGATCTGGCCTTCCCACTCGAATTTCAGCTTTTGGTGAAGGGTAGACATAACAGCGTCGGCGACGTGGATCCAGGGTCTACCCAACAAACAGCTGTAGGCCGGCTGAATGTCCATCACAAAGAAGGTAGTTTTAAAATTCTGCGGGCCAATCATCACAGGCAGATCAATCTCCCCAAGCACTGATCTTTTAGAGCCATCAAATGCTCTCACCACCAAATTACTCGGACGCAATGCCAAGCCATCATACTCCAGCTTCACTAAGGCTTTCTTTGGCAGAACATTGAGTGATGACCCAGTGTCTACCAGTACGTGAGACAAAACAACACCTTTGCATTCCAAGGTGATATGCAAAGCCTTATTATGTTTGCGTCCCTCTGTTGTTAAGTCAGCATTGGTAAAACCTAGTCCATGACTGGTGTTGACATTTGCCACCACAGTTTCTAATTGATTAACGTTAATCTCCTCTGGCACGTATGCTGCGTGCAGGACCTTCAACAACGCGTTCCTGTGAGCTTCAGAACACATTAACAGTGATAATATGGAGATTTTTGAGGGAGTTTGGTGAAGCTGATCCACCACTTTGTAGTCACTTCTTTTTATGATTCTCATGAACTCGTCTACATCTTGCTCAAAAGATGTCTTCTGAGTTTCTTTGACAGTTGGCTCTTCAGATACCACACTCTTTCCTTTTGCTTTGGCAGCAGCTTCTGCTTCAACATTAGGTCTTTGTGCTTGTGAGGCAAAAAGGCGTCCGCTTCTGGTGAAGCCTCCGCCTCCCCCAACATTATCAATTTGTGGAGAAGAGGTCGATGAATCCAGAGTGATTTTCTCCCCATTGCAGTAAAGATCAGAGCCATAATGCCAAGGTATGGCATTACTGCTTTCATAAGGAACTGGTCCAGGTACCGTAATGGTGACCGGACTGATTGCTGCAGAAGAGGGTACTGTGACAGTATGCAGATCATAGTAAATTGTGACTGGTGACCTGGCAGGAGGTGCCACTGTTTGTTGTTGGAAATTGCTGCTGGGAGGAACATTTGATGGATCATAGTAGATTGTAACTGCTGAGACATCTTCATTAATTTTTGCTGGCGTTGTAGAAGATTCTGCTAATAACATGGATGCTGATGTTGTAGAAGAAAGAGTTGTTGACATTTGATTTGTTGAAGTGATGGACGGAGCCATTGCTGATGATATTGACGAATCGGTAGGAATGATTGTTGCTGCTGTTGTAGAAGAATCAAGAATTGTTGTTAAAGGAATTGCTGGATTTGTAGGCGCCGTTGTTGAAATCTGAAGGATACCATCCTTGATAAGACCGTCTATGCCGTCTCTCAACCTTTCACACCCGTTGACTGCAATGTTGCAATACCCACAACCGAGCTCACACCCGGGAAACACTTGGCACTCTAGAAGCTGAGCTTTAATTTCGACCAAAGGTGTTCGAATTTGTGCAACACTGGTGATCAAGGTAGATGGTTTGTCTTCCTCAATGGCATTAATCCTTGGCCCGCCATGGTTAGGCATAGGATTTCTGTTGACATTCGGGGGAGGTGCAAAGTTGAGGGCCTTAGAATCCACCAGATCTTAGACTTTCATTTGCAAGGCCCTGCATTTTTCCGTATTGTGACCAGGTGCATTGGAGTGGAAAGCACATCTGGCGTTGACATCATAATTCTTTGGAAGATTGAGGGGATCTGGTGGTGCCAACATCCTTAACTCAACCAAGTTAAGCTTCAGGAGTTGTGGCAATAAAGCGGCATAAGGCATAGGGATAGGGTCAATTACCCTGTTTAACTGTGATGGTCTTTGCTAAAAAGGACGTTGTTGTTGGTTGCTATTGTTGTTGTTGTAGGTTCTCTGTTGCGGATACTGCACTTGCTGTTGATACTGTGGTGGTTGTTGTTGTTGATATTTTGGTTGCTGAGGAATCGGAGCTGGAATGGTGACAGCTGCTACTGATCTGTGAACATACTGAGGTCTGCCCCTGCTGGCATGAATGGCATTTGTCTCACCGGTCCTTCGGGGTCCCACAAAAGTCTTCCTGGGATTACTGGATGAACTTGCACCATTATCAGAAATTTTACCCATTTTTAACAGACTTTCAATCCTTTCACCGGCTATGACAACATCAGCAAAGCTGGTGGAAGAAAAGGCAGCCAGTCTATCAATATATTTTCCTTGCAAAGTATTCATGAACATATCGGCCATTTCTCTTTCTGACATGGGTGGCTGGACAGCAGCAGCAAGCTGTCTCCACCTTTGGGCATATTCCCTGAAGCTTTCTCTGGAAGATTGAGACATTCCCATCAGAAGGGTCCTGTTAGGAGCCATGTCCAAATTGTATTGATACTGCCTGATGAAGGCTTCAGCTAAGTCCTTCCAACATCTAATAGTTGCTCTGGTCAAGTGTGAATACCACTCCCTTGAAGCCCCAGTCAGACTATCTTCAAAGTAGAACATCCACAGCTTCTCATCCATAGTGTAAGCTTTAAGTCTTCCCAGAAAAGACTACAAGTGAGTTCGTGGACAAGAGGTTCCATTGTATATCTCAAAGCACGGGGGTTTGAATTTGTGGGGAATTCTTACCCCATCCACTAGCCCCATATCCATTACATCGAAGCCCAAGGAATTCTGGGACTCCAAAGATCTCAATTTCTCAGCAATTTCATCTAACCTCCTATCATAGACTTCGTCTCCAGCTCCCATGATAGTAAACTGCTCTTCCTGGGGATCTTCTTGCAAGATTCTCCCCCCAGCAGTATTTCTTTGCACATTTCCCGGGATATTGACTTCCGGATCTAGATGAGGTCCAAATACTAGTGGATTAACATGAGGCTGACCCCTTTCATTGTTACTAGTGCCTCTAGTTCCAAGATGAGGTTCCTCGGGGGTTTGTCTTTCCACCAATTCCCTTAACCTTTCTTGGCTCTGGGCCAATCCAGTCATTACAGCCATAAATTGAGTCATTTGGTTCCTCATCTCCACTCTTTCATTAGCCATCTGAGTTCTGACCTCTGTCAGGTCCTGCTGTACTTGCTCCATTTGGATACCAGGAAGGTTGTTATGAGTAGGGTACTGATGCGTGTTTTTCGCAAGTGTACGAACACGTCAGAGTAATATAAAAGATTGTCGAATCCACAGAGACCAAGTGTCAATCTATCGTACCTGTTGTTATGGTGTGTATCTA
This sequence comes from Lathyrus aphaca, assembly GCA_963966055.1. Lineage (NCBI taxonomy): Eukaryota > Viridiplantae > Streptophyta > Magnoliopsida > Fabales > Fabaceae > Lathyrus > Lathyrus aphaca. Next base: position 321,996,877 of record OZ014525.1, read on the forward strand.
AGGCAACTAAATAAAGGGGTTTTAAGAAGGGTGCAATGGTAAAAATAATAATAATTTTTTAAACAATAAACAAAGACAGGCTCGAATGTAATTCACGTAATCAATGATAATCCAGTACTTGTTAATGGAACTATTTATGGGCAATGTTTTCTCCTTTGAAAAGAACTAATTTAACAGGAACTGTCGCTTCCGCGTATTCAGAACCGAGTTGTACTCTCTAATCAACCCCTCCTATTGTCTCGGATAAAAAGGTGCGTACTGCGTTAGAGTAGTAAACCTATTTTTAAGAAATGTAGTATCTTAACTAAGTTGAAAAGTATTTTGACCTGGACTTCTTAGCAAAAAGAGGTTCTTACGAACCAGACTCTAAACTTCCTAACGCGTCCGAAAATCGTTTTAAAATCTCTTTTCTTTTTAATCTAAAAATTCCTAATGAACTAGACAAAGCGCTTTTGGCTGTTTTTGAAATAGTTAAAAACAATTGGATTGAAAGATAAAATAGCCCTTAGGTGTTTCCACGAACAATTATACGGATTACTGGTTCAATTACGATCCTTACATTCCAACCTTTATGGAATTAGTTAGACATGATAAAGTAAAGATTCTTTTTATAATTTTTCATAAAAGTAATTTAGTGCGAGTGCGGAAAGTAAATGAATTTAGTGCGAGTGCGGAAAAAAAAAGTAATTTAGTGCGAGTGCGGGAAATAAAGGAATTTAGTGCAAGTGCGGGTAATAAACGAAAGTAAAGCGAGTGCGGGAAATAAACGAAATAAAGTGCGAGTGCGGATAATAAAGAAAGTAAAGCAGTGCGAGAAATAAATAAAAGTAAAGCAATGCGGAAAAGTAAAATACGAACTGGAATTAAAATGGCGGCAGGATTAACTTCCTCCAGAGTGCTCCAAAACTCGATCACACAGACAGATTACAGACTCGACCACTCGATTGCAGAAACACCCCGATGTGGAATGGTAACTGCTTTGAAACTGATATATGCCTAGATAAATCTAAGTTTGGATCAAGAAAAACGAAAAACTAAAGTCCTATTTATAGGAAAACTAAATGCGGGAAATGACCAGGACGCCCCTCCACTAAAAAGTGGAGGGAACTGAATTTTTGCCTTGTGGCGCCCGCCACAGGCCTATGGCCCCCGCCATAGTACTCATAGGGAATGGAAGAGTGGGGATCGTGGGTCTTGGTAGTTGTGGAGTGTTCTTGAGACGTGGCCACGTCATGGCTAACCCCATGGCGCCCGCCACAATGGGTGCCGTAAGTGCAAAACGCTGAATTTCTAGGTTTTCGTCCGTTTCCACTCCTTTTTCGCTCCTTTTCTCGATTCTAGCCCCGATTACAATAAAAACCTGAAAACAAAAGAAAACAAAGTAATAACATAACAAAATAACAATAAAATCTAAGAATGCATGCGATATCGGAGTCAGAAATACGATGAAATTTAGTGTGATCAGGTACCGGTGCGCGCGGTTGACAGGGAACACCCGGCGGCGAGCAATATTTCCTGAGACCACAACAAGGTTAGAAACAAAAATAATAACAAAACCTACAAAAACAAAACAAAAGTTAGTATGCAATGCAGTATGCTTATTTGTTTTCCAAGGTATCCGGCTTGGTTCTTGGTTTTGACCTTTCCAGACCTCGAGGAAGATGCTTTGATGCTGCTGAGAAAAGAAGCCCAATGAAAACAAACTAATATATTACAAATGCTGAACAATACATAGTCTGTTTTACAACACATGCCCCTGGAGGGTCAAAATACAAAAAGAGAAAAGTACATTAAATGGAAATGAACAACAAGCAAATAAGTCAAACATCCAATCCAAACTCATCCTCCTTAACCTCCTTCAGAAGTGCCTCAGTCACTGGACCAGCTGGATGCTCTGTAATGGTCCTAATGAGGAGGTTCCTGGTGGCAATGGCAGTGGTCAGCTTCTTGTGCCTGTCCTGGTCCTTTGATCTCTTTAATCCAGCCCTAAGCTTCAACTCTGAAATCTCCTTCTGGGCTGCCAACAAAGCTTCCTGCTGCTTCTTCTCATTGGCCTCCAACTTTTCAATCTTGGCTTGAGTCTTCTGATCTTCTTGAGTATGGGCTTCGGTGATCCTGACCCACCTAGCCCGACTTTCTTGCAGATAGAGCTCAGTCCTAGCCTTTTGAAGCTTGGCTCCTTTACAAGCATTCTTCAATATTTGTTCCCCAACCCTTGCCTTCTTGATATAGTCCTCTGTTTTCTCAATTTTGGCAAGATGCTCCACCCTAAGCTTCTCCAACCTCTCAATGTCCAAACGACCATCACTCCTTTCCCAAAGAGTATTCTTCAAAGCTTGAGATAGGTTCTCATTCATTTCTTCAGCTTCTCAAATTCTTCTAGGATGACAGTGGTTGCTGGCTGTACTGTAGATGGTCTAGGTATATCCTCAATGGTGAAAGGCATCCCAGTAATCTGAGCTCTAGCATGGGACCAGTCATAGTACTGAGCTGAAGCAACATTATTACACCTCCCTAAAATAGCCATCCCTTCTGTCTGGATGTTGTCCCAAGCCCAGGATGCTTGTCTGACAACAGCTGAATTAGGTTTCACTTCACAATACAGGGTCTCAGCTAAATCTTGTACTCTAGGAGGGTGGACCAAAGCATAGCCCAGTTGTCTCTTAAACAGCAAAGGGTTGTAGTTGATGCAACCCTTCACTCCTATTAGAGGTACATTTGGGTATTGCCCACAGCTGGTGATGATGTCCTTGCCTTTGGTGCTCTGGGTGCACCATCTAATATCATCTGAAGTCAAAGCAATGAGCATCTTGGCCCAGTTCTTCTGTTGGTGAGGGTTCAAGAAGGCATCTGATTTGGGTAGGTGTCTGAGCAGCCAGGTGTGAAACAAAGGAGCACAACATCTCACCAACTTCCCCCTTTGTTTCTCATTCCTCTGATGAATGGAGTAGTAGAAATCTCCCAGCAATGTGGGTACTGGGTTCTTCAGAAGGAAAAGATGAATGGCATTCTTGCTGATAAATTTGGGCTCATCTGCAAACAGTATAACCCCATATATGCTGAGGGCTAAAAGTGCACAAACTGCCCTCCATTCCCCTAAGGAGGCCTTCAGGATGGCCTGAGAAACCAAGAAGTCTAAGTGCAAACCAGGGATTCCAGCTTTTGTTGTCATGCTTTGCTCAATCAAGGCAGGCTCTAGGTACAGTGCTTTTGCTACCTCTCCATTGCTGGGAGCTGGCATTTCTGGGTTGAAGGGGATTCCACCCCTGACAGGTACTCCAACCAATGATGAAAATTCTTCCAGCAGAGGCCCTAACTGAAAGTCTGGAAATGTGAAGCATCTCAAAGGAAGGTCATAAAACTGTAGGCAGGTGTGGATCATGCTCCTCTGAGAAGGGTCAAGGTCCATAACCATATCCAGGATACCTCCATAACGCTCTCTAAACAAAGGGATGTGGTCTGGTGTGATGAGTGACTGGACCTGTCTGATGCCAGTCAACACAGGCTCAAAGAAATGGTAGGAAATGTTGTTGTTCCTAGGAGTAGTCATGAATATTGCTGAAGGGGATGAAGATATGTGCTGATGAAGATCAAGACTGGTACTAGAGATGAACCACTGATAGGCTGATGCTGGTGATGATGAGAATAGCTGAAGCAGATAACTGATGAAGCAGAGGTCTATGCAGAAGAAGGGGTCAAAACCAAGCCAGATATAATGTGGATACCCTGAAAAGCAAATAAGCAAATGTTAAATGATGCAAATGATGAGTATGCAAATGATATGCAAGGGTTTGTGATCAAGCTGGATCTGGTTATCTGTCTTGATATAAAGTCCATGTATGTTCAAGAAGTCCAGATGGAGGTTCAGAAATCCGGTAACCAAGGTGGGGGACTCAAATAAAGAGTCACATGTCCAGGGTTAATCACAAGAACTGTCCAAAATGAGGTACTCTTAAACCAAATAGTAACAGGGTATGATGTGGCCAAGGGTACCTGCAAACCTGTAAACAACCCAACCCCCTCACAGGAAGTGTTCTAAAACAAGGATCCTCAGACTTGGATCAGTTATGAGAAGTGTAAACACTTCTAACCCGGAGGTACAGTGTTTACAATAACCATAAAAGATCCTCCTCTAATTCACCTCAGTTTCTGAAGGTCATAATAAAGGTCATCCAGACTTAGCAGGCTTCCCAGATAGCCCTAGCACTACAGGAAATCTGTAGCACAGAGTTCTCAAAAAGAAACCCACATCTGAACCGTGTTTCATATTCCCGCACCAGACCGAAATGGAATGGGAAAGAACATGAACCACTCTAGCCTAGGTGTCACTCAGGTCCCAGGTATAGGACCTTAAACTCTCAATGAAACCCCACCCATCAAAACAACAAACCAGATCCAGCAATGATAATGACAGTATGATGTATAAAACTATAAAGAAAACAATAAACAAAAATGTACATAAATCAATAAAAATAAACACATACACACATATAACACATAACACCCCAGTAAACACAAATCAAACAAGCGCAAGGAGGAACCCACAAAAAGAACCAGAAGCCCTGGTTGCAATATAAGGATCCCCAGCAGAGTCTCCAAGTTGTCGCTCCCACCAAATGAGGCTAAGTCAAATGGGGTACAGACGCGAACGGTCGGTGAAAGAGATGAGAACACACAAGGGTGAACTCAGAAAGACAAGAGTCGCCAGCTAGGCATTTTTATCCCGGAGGAAAGGTAATGCTGCATAGACCTAAGAAAAGGTATGGATAAGACGGTTGCGAACCAGAGAGACTGAGAAAGGGGGTTGGTTACAACCTGGGAAGGTATTAGCACCCAGATTGTCCGTCGTACTCGACGGGATCCACGCTTGAAAGATTTGTGTTTTAAAGGGGTAGAGTCAATGCAATTTGTGTATCAAAGCTGGAAAGAATGCAAGTGTCAGTGTAAAAGAAATATGAAGTGTATAAGAGAAGTGTTAGTGTAAGAAATGAATGAAGCTCAAGACTATGAGGCTTAAAGAATGATGCTGGAAGGAGGGGGAATATATAGAGACTTTTGTTCGATAACTGTTAAGTTATGCTTACGTATCCTCTCATGCAATGAGGAAGTCAGAACACCGTAGTTCGACTCAAAGAGACTGAAAGGTAAATTGACTTGTGAACTGCTTACTTGTCTATGCTCAAGTGTATGACCTGTCTGGCTCAGGTGCAAACTGTCTTGCATTAAACGGAAGAAGCGAGTTCTCGTTTGTGAGTGAATGAGATGAGAAAAGAATCCTGGAGGAGACGATTATTGTTTGTTTTTGAGTTTTCAGTCTTTTATTGTTTTTGGTGTTTGTTATAAGTTAATGAGCTTAAGCCTGAACCAGGGGTTAGTAAACTCATCACATCCTCCCTCTGATAAGGGGTAATGAGAATACCTTAAGTATGAAGTAAACACCTCACACTTAATCACCATGATGTAGGATTAAGATCATTAACCTACTTGCAATTATTTAGATGTTTTTGGAGTTTTTGTTTAGTGTTAAGTAATGAGTTTAAGCCATAATCAAGGATTTAATGGACCCATTACACCATCCTAATAGAAGGATAATAGATGAGAACATTTAAGCTGAGGAAGGCTCCTCAACTTAATCCATGATTAGGGATTAACCTCATGAAAAAACAAAGCCTTTATTAAAGTGAATTTTAGTTAATGGTATGATTAAGAAGTGGATTTTTATGGTTTGTAAGACAACTTGAGGGGGACTTGTCCATTAACACTAGGGTTAGTCCTTCTTAACCAATTAAGGAAGAATTAGAACCCTAATGCAAGGCCCAAGTTACAAGCTTGATGTCTTAGTGATTATTAAGTGGATTGATTGAAGGATTTAAACACATTAAGGGTTTAACACTTAGGATTAAAGTTATACACTCCATCCTAATAGAAGGATGCAGGCATAAACTTAATCACAAAGCCTTAAAACCTTTAGGGTTTAGTCCTTGATTATGAGGTGAGAAGAGAAGACTCAAAGATGACACAAAGGTAGAAACTAAAGGGGGACTAATCAAACCCTAATTGTTATCATACTTGGAGATCCTAGGGTTTGTGAGGCTTAAGTGAGAAAGATCTTCAAAGGGCCACCAAGGAGGAACAAGATGAAAGGAGAAGGAACAAGAGAAAACCAGCTAACTTACTTCACTTAAGAAGATAAGTTACTTGAAGAAAGAAAGTAAGAGATGAACTCGAATGAGCAAGCTTACTCTAATACAAAGATAAAATGCAGCAATGATGCATAAGAGAGATGAGAAGAGATTGTGATAAGTGAAGGCAAATTCACTTCTCAAAACAACTTACCACCTGAAAAGTTAGCAAAGGAAATGAAATACAATGAGAATGAGATGAAGTGAAAAGATGCAAACCAAAATCAAAAGCATAAATATGATGTTAATGATGCTAAGAGATGATGCAAACACATATCAAGAGTTGTGGACGATCATACAAGGATGTGGATGCAAATGAAGAATGCTTTGAACCATAAAGATTCGTGAAAGTTTATGAAATGGAATGAACATATAACATGGCAAATGAAAGATGCAATGACCAAACATGATTCTAATATGTCCTAAGATGTCTTATATGTCATATGGATGCACAAAATATCATGGCAAGTTCTTGAATGCAAGCAAATGAAAGATGGATGCAAATGAAGACAAGAATTAGGGTTTACATACAATGTGCAATGCAAAATTCAAAACCAGAAGCAAATGACAAGATAAAAAATTGAAAATGAGATCAAAAGAACCCTAACCCTACACAAGTTCACTGCCCAAAGGGGAAGACCTAACTCCTAACCCTAAAGAAGTTATGATTTTCCTAAGTCAACTAGGGTTTCAAAGCACATCAAAAGGAAAAATGCACATTAAATTGAAAATGAAAGATATATTCCAACCAATTTTACCCTAGAAACTACATGCTATGAAGGATGCAATGCAAGAAGAACCATCATCAAACTCTTTATGGTTAGGCAGAATGAATTTTTCTAAGTTTGAACAAAAATATTGCCTTTAAACAAATTTTATTCCAATGAAAATTGTCAAAATACATCAAGGACCAAAAAGAAATTTGTTTTGAGAGTTTGATAATGTTTCTAAATGTTTTAAAATGCAATGTGAATTTTTTTTTGTGATTTTTAAATACCTAAATGCATTTTTAATTAATTAATTTCCATTAACTAAGTAAAAATAAACATTTAGATGATTTAAAAATAATTTTTAATGCGAAAAAAGTAAAAATAAAAATATTTTTGGGTTCTGAAAATTAATAAAAGGTTTGACAAAAAATTTCAGAATTTTTCAATGCATTTTGCTATTTTTAAAAATTCGTGGAAGTTAAATATAAAACAAATGAAATTAAAATGAATTTAATGAGAAAATGAGAAAGTCAAACAATCCAAGGGCTGTGGTTCAAACTCAGGGGGGCGGGAATTGACTTAGCACGCAAACGAACGGCTGGAATTCAAACTCACTTAATTATGATTAAACCCTAATCCTGAGCCTTAATCACTTTCAGATGACCAGAACAGTGTTCCGGTCATCTTCTCCGGCCAACCAAAAATCAAACTCACTCCCTAGGCTGTTTCAAGTGCTCTAACTCTCCAGATTTCATCCTCTACCCACCCTAAACATGAATCAATCACAAAATCACATTTACAATGCATCAACAACAAGATTCGAGCAAAATCAAGAGAACTGCAAAAATTTCAGAACACGCATACACACTCATTTCTCAACCATTTTCAGTGAAACAAACTCTATCATCCTATAACAAGAAATTGCATTTCTGGAAAAAATGTTCTTGATGATACCTGAACTGGAGCTTTGAACTTTGGAGCTTTCTGGCCAGTCCTTTGCTTCAAACAAGCTCCAATGATCCTCCCCAGAAGTTTGTGATGCTTAGCTGGAGTTTATATGGCCTTAAAAGGAAAATGGCAGAGGTTCACTTTGTGAAGTGTGGAAATCGTGTTTTTGATTCAGGGCTCTTTAGGGCAAGGTGATGGTTGGGAAATGATCAGTGGATCATGGTGAGTTGTTCTGTGGAATTTGCTTTGAGGTTTGAAGCTTGTGTGATGAGATTCGAAAGAAAATGCACAAGAGAGGATTTTTGAGAATGCTGTGCTATGAGAGGTTTCAGCTTCCAAGATTGTGTGAAGTGTGATCCATGAGGCATGTATGTGAAGCTGTGATTGGTCAGAGTAGTTGGTGTGGCTCAGTTTGATTGGTATGGCTCAAGTTGCATAAAGTCAAGCAAGTTGTACTTGGATGTATGGGCAAGTGGAAGGCTGGTTTAGGGGCATGTTTCGAATCAGCATGCTTCAAGGAGGTCCATGGAAATCACTTTTGGCAGCTGGCACAAGTGGATGAGAAGCTTTGATCCATTTTGCAATTTTGGGGAAGTTTGGCCCCTTTTGAAATTTGTGAAGTTCATGGCATGAAACTTGAGAAATTCTTGTGCAATTCTGAGTTTTGGGTCCTGTGTGAGGTTTGTGTAATGCTTAGAAGTTGATTTGAAGTCATGAGAATGCTTGGCATGAGGTTTTGCAACTTTCCCCCTTTGGTGCCAAAGTGAAATTTATGTGATTTTGTCCAACTTTGACAAGCCATAACTTTTGATCCAAAATGAATTAGAATGACTTCTTGTACTTTTTGAAAATGGGAGGATCCATTCTACAACTTTCATGACCTAAGTTTTTCCATTTGAATCATTTTTGAATCAAAAAGAGGAGGTTGAAAAACTTTCCCAAAATGGCAAGTTTGCATTATAAGTCACTTTCCCAAAAAGGCAACACTGCAAATGGCTTGAAATTCTTCAATTTTGTGAACTTCTAACATTTTCTATGATCAAATAAAGATCATACACATTCAAAATGATGGAGAAACCCCTTTGGTTGGGTCATTGGGGGCCTTATATGCCCTGATTTTGCACTGACTTGCTCAAGAAGTCATCTTGTGATCAGATGCCTTCCCCATTGAATTTCTTCATGAAAATTGATATGCATGATCCTCATAACATATAGAGACCAATAAAAACAAGAATGACCAAAAAGTTTGGAGTTATGGCCTCTGAAACCAAAACCCTAATTTTAGGTCCTCTGTGTAGTTAAACCTGGCTCTGCTTCCATGCATTTCTCAGTTCTTGTGATTCTTTGACTTTCTTGACCTTGTGAGGATATAATATGATGCTTGAACATACATGGACCCCTTTTAAGTGATTGATGACCTTTGGAGTGGCTCAAATGGCTCTTGGATTGCTCAGATCACAAACCCTAGATGCAGATGACTTAGAAACAATGCAGTGAAGCAAAAATGCAATATGAGATGCTATGATTGAACTTATGCATATGAAAGGATCACAAGCCATGGTGCAATGAGTGAGGGAAAATTTGGGGTGTTTACACACCCCCTCACAGATTTTCTTTTCATTTTATTTTATTCTTGCATACTTTCTCATTTTTCTTTTATAAAAATACCAAAACACTTCCTAAAATTCCAAGAAAATGACACAATCTTTCTAATGCATTTAAATATTTTTTAATATTTTAATTTTTTAATTTTTATTCGGTTTGCATATTTTTTAAACATTTTCTTCTATTTTCCTTTTTCAAATTGACTTCTACATAGGTACCCTATCTTGTTCAATTTATTTCTTCCATTTCAAATAACATTTTATACCATTATTTTTTCATCATTTAAAAGACTCATAAAATAACATTAAAATATTTTTGGCATATTTTTAAACTCATTTTATCTATATTTTTAGAAGGCATTTCAGTACATTTTTTTGAGCTTTATTACGTGACTTTGAGTGACCCATTGATTGAGGTATTTGGATTTCATGATTAGACAGTTATAGGTCTCTTGTTTGTAATTATAGGTCATCCATATGAGTTTGATGCTTGCTTAATTTACATGTTCAATGTTTGTTCACATGAGTTCATGTTAACCTACTTCTCCATCTATTCTCACCTTTGCCTTTACTTAATTTGCAATGTGTCGCTCCCCTGAAAAGACACCAGGGTCCCCAGGTGCAGACGCGAACGGTCGGCGAAAGAGAAATGAGGTTGAATTGAATAGAGTCGCCAGCTAGGCATTTTTATCCCGAAGGAAAGCTAATGCTGCATAAACTTGGAAAGAGATGGATAAGACGATTGCGAACCAGAGAAACTGAGAAAGGGGGTTGGTTACGACCTGGGAAGGTATTAGCACCCAGATCGTCCGTCATACTCGACGAGATCCACGCTTAAAAGATTGTGTTTAAAAGGGGTAGGTGTATGTGTTATCTGTGTGCAAAAGCTAGGAAAGAAAGTACAGGTGTCAGTGCAAAAGGGTGAATTGCTCAGGAACTGAGGCTTAAAGAAAATGCTGTAAAAGGGGGATGACAAAGAGACTTTTGTTTGATAACTGTTAAGTTATGCCTATGTATCCTCTCGTGCAATGAGGAAGTCAGAACACCGTAGTTCGACTCAAAGAGACTGAAAGTGACTAACTATGAACTTCTTACTTGTTTATGCTCAAGTGTATGACTCGTCTGGCTCGAGTGCTAACTGTCTTGCATTAGACGGAAGAAGCGAGTTCTCGTTTTTGAATGAGTGTGATGAGAAAAGAATCCCAGAGGAGACGATTATTGTTTTTTTTTGTGTTTTCAGGTTTTTATTATTTTTTGGTGTTTTGCATAGGATTATGAGCTTAAGCCTAAATCAAGGGTTGTAAACTCATTATATCCTCCCTGATTAGTGATAATGAGCCTACTTAAGTATGAGATAAGCATCTCAACTTAATTTCCATGATGATGTAGGATTAAGATCATTAACCTACTTGTGATTATTTATATGTTTTTGGGTTTTTGTTTAGTGTTAAGTAATGAGTTTAAGCTCTAATCACAGATTAGTGAACTCATTACACCATCCTAATAGAAGGATGACAGATGAGAACACTTAAGTTGAGGAAGATACCTCAACTTAATCCATGGTTAGGGATTAAATTCATTATATAACAAGCCTTTATTAAATGGATTTTAATTAAGGAATAAGATTAAGAAGTGGATTTTATGGTTTGTAAGACAGCTTGAGGGGGACTTGTCCATTAAACATTAGGCTTAGTCCCTCTTAACCATAAGGAAGAGATAGAACCCTAATGTAAGGCCCAAGTTACAAGATAAAGTCTTAGTGATTATTAATGTATTTTGATTAAGAGGTGTAAACAAATTAAAGATTTAACACTAAGGATTCAAGTTATACACTCCATTCTAAGTGAAGGATGCATGCATAACAATAATTCAAAGTCCTAAAGCTTTAAGAGTTTAGCCTCTGATTAAGAGATGAGAAAAGAGATTCAAGGAGACTCAAAGATAAAAAGCTAGGGGGGACTATACACAACCCTAAACGTTATCATGCTTGGGCATCCTATGGTTTGTGAGGCTTTAAGAGGAAAGATCTTCAAGGCCACCAATGGAAGAAGCAGATGAAAAGAGAAAGAAGAAGAAGAATAAGTTACTTACTTCATGAAGAAGATAAGTAACGTAAAAGAAAGAAAGTGAGAAGGAGAGAACACAAGTGAAGTAAATTCACTTCAAAAACAAGTAAGAATGCATATGAATGAGATAAGAAGGGGTGGGAGGTGAAGGCAAATCCACCTCCCAAATAACTTACCAAAGTACCTGAAATGCTAGTATGGATGCATAAGACATAAAGCAAAAGGAAATGAGATGAAATGAGATGCAAAGATCAAAGTCAAAATTGAAAATGAAATGTAAATGGCATATGAGATGATGCAAAGTCATACAATATGCATATGAATTATCATACAAAGATGATATGCAAGGAAACATGCTTAGAAGCTTGAAAACACATGGATGTTCATGAAATGCAATGGATGCAAAGCATAGAAAATGAATGAAGAAATGATCAAGAAAGGTTCAAGCATGTCTTAAGATGTCTAATATGTCATACACATGTTTGAAATGTCATAACAAGTTCGTATGATGATGATATGAAAAGATGAATGCAAATGAAGATGCAAAATTAGGGTTTTAAGACAACATAAGATGCATAAGACCAAAAAAGAAGCCATCAACATGATAAAAAATTGAAATCAAGCTCAAACAAACCCTAATCCCATATAAGATAACAACCCAAAGGAGAAAGTCAGAAACTTAACCTAGTGAAAGTTATGAAATTCCTAAGTTTGTTAGGGTTTTTGGGTGATTCTTAAGGGAAAAGGCCAATCAAATTGAAAATGCATGATAAAATCATGAGAAAAATAACCTAGAAACTATATGCAATATGTAAAACAATTCAAGAAGAACCAAGTTCAAACTCGTCATGGTTAGGCAGAAATGAATTTTTCAAGTTAGGGTTAAAAAATGTGATTTTTAAGAACCCTAATTCAAAGAAAATTGTGAAATTATGATCAAACCTAAAAAGAAATTTGTATAATGAGTTTGAGAATGTTTCTAAATGTATTGGAATGGTTCATGAATTTGTTGGTGATTTTTATAAACCTAAATGCATATTTAATTAATTAAAATCAATTAATTAATAAAATAAAACATTTAAATACTTTAAAAATACTTTTTTAATGCAAAAAATAGAATAAAAATTATTTTTAGGTTAAGAAAAATATTTGAAACTGAAATGCAAAAAATGAGATTTTTGAAAGTGTTTTGATATTTTTAATATATTAAACAAAAGAAATGAAAAGAAAATGAAATAAAATGAATTAAAATGAAAGTCAACTGATGCAAGGGCTCAGATTTGAACTGGAGGGGGAGGTTTTACTGCGCGCGTGTTTCAAGGGCTGGGATCTAACCTGGCTAATTAATTATGATTTATTTAATTAATCTTGAATTAAAACTAATGGTGCAATCTGGACCGCTCGCTCCTAAACTAATCATGATCCAATGGCTGATGTGCAATCTGGGGAACCTTAACCCTAATTACCTTCAGATGACCGGAAAATTGCTCCGGTCATCTTCTCCGGCCAACCAAAATGCTAACTTCCTATTTAAGCCTCTAAACCGCAATTTTTCTGCCCAGAAACAATCTCCTAACGTCATACATCACTAATCAACAAACAAAAATCATTTATCATGCATCATAAAGCTGAATCGAAGCAATCGAGTTATAGGTCAAAAATTTCAGAACATCATGAAATCCTCATTTCTAACTTATTTTCAATTCTAATCATATCAGTGTGATCAGGGAAGCATGAGGAATCATTTTAGAACTTAAAATCATGCTTCTGGAAAAAAAAGTTCATGAAGGTTACCCGAGTTGAAGTTCTTTGAGATGGAGCTTTCTGGGCCCTCCTCTTGTGCAATCCAATCCCCTTTGACCTCTTGAAGCTATTGGCAAGCTTGAAATGAGTTTAGAGTGGCTGGTTTATGAGTTTCAGTTCTGACAAAGCAGAAACCGTGTTTGTGTTTGGGCTTGTTTCAGGCTATGGTGATGGGTGGGAAATGATCCTCAGACTATGAAGAGTTGAATGGTGAAAGAAATTTTGGTTTTTGTTGGCTGGATTGTGTGTTTCGAAGAGATAAAGTTTCAAGGCAATTTTTGGATTATGTACTTGTGTGTTCTTTCAGGCCATGAAGGGTGTCCATTTATAGTGCTTAGGGCTTGAATAAACAATTGTTATTGGCCATAAGAGTTGTTGTGGCACTGTGGGATTAGTATGGCTTAAAATGCAAAAATGTCAACATATGTGTACTTGAGGTTTGGGCTTGTGAATATGTGATTTATGTGGCTAGATTGCTTCAGCATGGTTCATGGTGAGCCTTTGGATCAATAGAATGCAGCTGGATGGCCTTGATCTAGAGTTCTCATAGTTTATGCAATTTTCCCTCTTTGGAGTTTCTTGAAGTGCAAGGCATAGAAACTTGTGTTTTTTGTACAATATTGATCAAAATGTGTTGCATTGTGGTTGTATGATGTTTAGAAGTTGATTAGAGGTCATGAAATTGCTTGAAACTTGATTTTGCATAAATCCCTCTTTGGCATTAACTTGAAAATTATAGGATTTTTCCCAACTTTGAAAAGTCGTATCTTGAGTTCTAGGATGAATCAAGACATGTTCTTGTACTTTTTGAAAATGGGAAGACATAATCTACAACTTTCATGCCCAAGAATTGTTCATTTGAAGCATTTTTGGTCATGAAAGAATAGGTTGAATATCTTTCCCAAAATGGAAAGTTTCCATTACAAGTCATTTCCAAAAATAGCAAGTTTGCAATTGGCTCAAAATTCTTCAATTTTGTGAACTTCCAACCACTTCTAAGATAAAATAAAGATCATAGGGACTCAAAATGATGAATGTGACCCTTTGGTACCCTTGATGGAGGCCTCAGATGCCCTGATTTTGACATTGCTATCTCAAGAAGTTACCCAATGATCAGATGACTTCCACAGTGAATTTCTTCATCAAATTTGATACACATGATCCTTATAACATATTAAGACCATTAGAAACAAGAATGACCAAAATTTTTGGGATTAAGGCCTCTGAAACCAAAACCCTAATTTTAGGTCATCTGTGCAGGAAATCTTCAGTCTGCCTCTATGCCTTTGCCATGCTTTGTGATCCCTTGACTTTTATGAAATTTGGGGGGCATATTATGATCATGGAAAACACATGGACCCTCTTGGAAAGCTTAAAGACCTGTGGGATGGCTCAGATCACTTCTTGGATTGCTCAAATCACAAACCCTAGATGCAGATGAAATGGACTATGCAGATGAAACAAAACATGCAATATGAGATGGTATGCCTTTACTTATGCAAAAATGGAAGATCACAAGCCAAGGTGTGAGAAAAAAAGTGAGGGACGGTCATCAAAGGTGAAGGACGATCACCTATCAGGGGACGACTTCTCTTTATCGCGACATAGGACGAATGCCAGATAGAAAAGCTCAACAATGGGGACGGCCATCGGAAAAGCATGATGAAGGACGATCATCAAGAAGTGAAGGACGATAACCTAGCAGGGTACGGTTGCTCTTTATCACGACATAGGACGAATACTTGATAGAAAAGGTCGACGATGGGGACGGCCATCGGAAAATCATGATGAAGGACGATCATCTAGCAGGGTACGACTGCTCTTTATCACAACATAGGACAAATGCCGGATAGAAGGTTCCAACAATGGGGATTTCACTAGAGAAAGGATGAGGGACGGTCATCCAAAGGTGAAGGACGATCACTTGGCAGGGGACAGATGCCGAAGGATATCACGACATAGGACGAATGTCGGATATGAGAAAGTTGTTTTGTTGGCGGCTTACTGGGGAATGGGAAACACGGAAGAGTGTTTACGCTTTTGAAATAAAAGGTATAAGTGGTTGACGGTGTGTATAGATTAAAGATGCGGACGAGCATCCTTAGTACCACGATATGGACGAGTATCGATAGAAACAAACGCTGGCGCGTGTTTGGGGATGTTGATACGGACGAGTATCAATCGGTTAAGCAAGGAACACGGACGAGTGTTGAATCTGCTGAGGGGTGATATATACAAGGTACGGATGAGTATCGAAGACTTCTGTATAAGTATGTACAAGTATGATCTACTGGTGATGTATGTGCAAGATACGGACGAGTGCCAAAAGATTGGGCAAGACTCTCTGACGAGTGTTTTGACTTGCTGGGGAAGTATGACACGGACGAGTGTCAGAGAGAATATGTACAAGTTATGAGCAAATATATTTATTGAGAATGTAGAAAGTATTATGGCGACCTTACTAGGGAAGGATTACACGGACGAGTCTCAAAAAGAGCATGTATAAATATGAACAGGCATCTGTATTTGAAAGTGCAAAGGGGATGCTTTGGCTTCTATCTGCAGGGGATATGAATTTTGTATATTGCTGGTGAAGTGATAATGGTACTTGCAGGTGACTGGCTCGAACCTGGCTCATGATCATGCAAATGTTTGATTTTTTCCGTAATGCTCCCTTTTTAGACGGAATGCTACGCTTATTTTGGAAAAATGATGCATTTTCTATGATTATGCAAATGAGAAAACTGATCAGAAATCCGGATCCTGCGGGGATAAAGATCTCTGGATGATCTGTTTGGAGGGAGAACTCAGCTGGGGAAAGAGATCATCGGTTGATCTGTCCGGAGGGAGAGATCCTGTTGGGGATAAGGAAGTTTTAGCAATTCTGCTGGGGAAGTATGTCAGGTATTGCTCTACTGGAGGAGGCAACTCTGTGGGGAATCAAATCCACCGACTCTGCTGAGGATGAGCAAATTCTGGCACTTCTGATGGGGAATGGAAAGTTCTTTGACCACTTTGATGGGGCCGTCAGGCATTTCTCGGGAGATCCCGCTTGGGGAGGAGATAATTTCTTAGAAGTAATATGCTGGGGATATAACGCTTGATATGCCCCATGTTGTGAAAGATTGCCTTCCTTGAGCACCTGCAACCAGTTAAGACAAAGGAAAACGCGCAAGTGTCCCGATGTATCCTTAACTGGATTCCGTCATAGGAATTAGATTTGTCTGAAAGCAACCTATTTCCTGCAAGCATTTATTAAAAATGGCCTCTATGTTTTTTATGCAAGTATTGTATTATGAACTTTGGACATTTTGCAAACGAAACAAAAATGTACAAAGAAAGTGCGACTGAAAATTCTGATTAGGCAAGTACAGTTAAAGAAGTGAATCCCCTGAAAGGAGGGGATTGTTGTAAATTGAGAAAATGAAAAGTTTTGGCAATGTTTGAAGATGACGCTTCAGTTGAACTCCCTTTGCTATGACCCGTATGACCTTGACGTTCTTCTTATCTTGCTTTCTGAAGAAAGTTGATTATGACTGATGCTTTATCCTTTCAAAGCTTACCATGTTGTGAGTGATACAGACGAATTCAGAATGAAGTTGTTCGTTTATTCCCTGATTTTGCGTGGATCGCCCCTTCGGGTTTTCAATCCACCGGGATACCTATTTTAGCCTGAGCTGTCTGATGTGGCTTTTCAACTCAGCGGGTGTACATTCTTTTTTATTTTTTCCCTTATTTTTGCCTGAGTCTTTTATTCTGTTTTTGACTCGCCGGGATGCCCTATTTTTGCTTGGAGTTACATTCTGTTTTTTGTGTCCAGCGGGTCACTTTATGCGAAGTATTTTTTAACTGCATACGAATTCATAGGAGACGGGAAGTCTTCACCATCCATAGTAGTGAGCATCAGTGCCCCACCAGAGAAAACTTTCTTTACTATGAACAGGCCTTCGTAGTTTGGTGTCCACTTGCCCCTGTGATCTATATGAGGAGGAAGAGTTGTTTTCAGAACAAGCTATCCTACTTGGTATTCCCGAGGTCTGACTTTCTGATCGAAGGCTTTCTTCATTCGCTTCTGATACAACTGCCCATGACAGATAGCTTCTAATCTCTTCTCTTCAATCATATTCAGTTGATTGTATCGAGACCGGACCCATTATGCTTCATCCAGTTTCACAACCATCATTACCCGCAATGAGGGTAGCTCAAATTCAACAGGCAAGACAACTTCCATACCATACATAAGTTGATAAGGTGTTTCCCCAGTAGATGTTCTGATAGAGGTTCGGTACCCATGTAAGGCAAATGGTAGCATTTCTTGCCAGTCTTTATAAGTAACTACCATCTTCTGCACAATCTTCTTGATATTCTTGTTGGCTGCCTCAACAATGCCATTCATCTTTGGCCTGTAAGGAGAAGAGTTGTGATGTTGAATTTTGAAGTCCCGGCAAAGTTCTGCCATCATTTTGTTGTTCAAATTGGAACCATTATCAGTAATGATTCACTCGGGAACTCCATATCGACATATGATATCCTTCTTTAGAAATCGAGCCACCACTTGTCTAGTGACATTTGCATACGAAGTTGCTTCAACCAATTTAGTGAAGTAATCAATGGCTACCAGGATGAATCTGTGACCATTTGAAGCAGTCAGTTCAATATTTCCAATCATATCAATGCCCCAAATGGCGAAGGGCCAAGGTGAAGACATTATGAAATTCTGGGATCAGGTACGTGATGTCGAATGAGATGTTTAAACACTTGAAGACTTAAACAAAACTTAAAGTGCAGGTAAAGTAAACAACATAGGAAATTGTTAACCCAGTTCAGTGTATCTCCACACTTACATCTGGGGGCTACCAAGCCAGGAAGGAAATCCAATATAAGTAATATTAATTCTAGACTTAAACCACTCAGTTTAATCTTTCACTTAATATCTACCCAAGGCAATTTCTACCTAAGACACAACTTAGATATGAGTACCAACTCACTCCCCCTCAATCACACAGTGATATGTTTACAAGTTTAATAAAATTGAAGTCACACTTCAAACAAAACAGCTTGATTTTACTTCACAGTTTCAATCAAGACACAATACACTTTTTGCTTAAAAGCTCATAAAGTGATACACATATAAAACCTGCTATTAAAACACAAACACCCTATTTAGTCTTCTTAATTTCGTACTCTATTCTGAGAGTTTCTGTTGCTTAAATAAATGCTTGGATTTTGGGCTTTCTGTAGGTTATCCAATCCTGATACGCATGTTGTCATCACCTTGAATTAGGGTTTGTTACTTCCTTGATTCTAGGTGAGTCATTTCTTCTGTTATACAGAAATCATATAACCAATATCCCTACAGATGCGCCTTCTACTGTTTTATCCATTCACAATTCATTCCAGATAAATTCCCTGAATTTACTCAGTTCTGTTAAGCATTATTTAATTCTGGTAGCAGGTTTGAGATTTCACAACATCTGGTGTGACATCCTGAAATCTGAACTTACTTCATTAACTTATACAATGTCACAACATCTGGTGTGACATCCTGAATTAAGTTCATTAACTTATCCTCTGTTTGATAATGTCACAACATCTGATGTGACATCCTGAACTAAGTTCAACACTTCTTGTTGGTCAAAAATTCTGCCAATTCTAAACATCTACAAACTCGCCCTTTGGCTAATATTTGGCTAACACAATCTTCTGGTTTCATCAGAGTGCAGCAGAGTATCATTTATCAGAGTGCAGCAGTTCTTTTCTGTTGAGTCATGTGTGAGTTTACTCCCCCTCAAACCTGTATGTGTTCTGACTTGTTCAACAGAAATTTTTCATTAAAAAAAACTTAGTTCAGAAGCAGACATTAAACAGACAAAAGACATTTTTCATTAATCAGTAAGCTGCAGCAGACATTGTTGTTGTTCTGTTCTCTTCTCCCCCTTGTTAGACATAAATTGGGGCCAAATTACATAAGCAGACAGAAATACAAAATCAAAATTACAATGCTAATACAGGACACTTTCCTCACACATTTTCACTCAGAATCTTCATATTCAGTATCTTCCTCTTCTTCAGATTCATCATCAGAGTCATCATCAGTTTGAGCAGCCTTCTGAGCAACCTCTTCCATTTCCAGCCTTTGAATAATCTCCTCAAGCTTTTGCTTTCTGGCATCCAGCTCTTTGTAGGTGTTCTTCAGCTCTTCAATCAAAGCAGCTTTGGATATGGGAATCTTTGCTTTTGAAGGTCCAGCAGATGTCCCAGTGGGAGCTTCAACATCAGCAGCATGATGGCTCAGGAATAATTTGTAGTGGAAGGCCAGAGGACTCTCTCTTTTGCAGATTGAATCCTTCTCAGTGAGGATACCTGGATACTGACTGAGTATGATTCCACATAGCAGAGATGGAAAGGCAATAGGAAGCTTTGTTGCTGATGTTCCAGCATGCTTCAGTGTTTGATCAAATATGTAAGCCCCAAAGTCCAGCTTTGTTTGTGTGCCCACAACATAAATGAATCTTCCCAATGTAGTTGCTATTGAAGAGGTATGGTTGGTAGGGACCCAATTGACAGTGCCAATCCTATGCAGCATTGCATACTTTCTTGTTAGCAAGCTAACATAAAGTTTCCCCTTGATTGGCCAAGCTTTGACTTGATTGGCAGTGATAACCTTACAAATTTGATTGTTTGTCTTCCCCAGCTCATTAGGGCCATCAGATTCTCTCCCTAGGTAATGATTGATAACCCTAGGAGAGAATTCCACACATCTCCCTCTTACATAGACTTTTCTGAATTCATCTGACTTACCATCAGCACAGTCTTCTTGAAGGTTGACAATGAACTCCTTGACAAGCAGCTCATAGTAGGGTGAAAAGTTTGAAACTCTCTTGAATAAGCCAGCAGATGATATGAGGTCTATTACCTCAATACACTCCAGTGCATTGCTGCCTAGCTCTCTTTCAAGTGCCACCCTTCTTTGGTAGACAAATTTCCATCTGCTCACACTTGACACATGATGGGATGAGATATTGTCCAGAGGAGCTTCTGGAACAGCAGAGGAAGACCTTGAAGGTGCTGGTTTCTTCTTTGGTTGGGATGTTGGGACATCCTCTTCAACATCTGAATCAGGAGGAGTAACGGCTTTCCTCTTTTGTGTACTGACTTTGCTCCATTGTTTGGTAGGACCAAAGGCAACTTTAGCTTTGTCCTTCTTTGGTGTAGGCTGTTTCTTTTCAGGAGTTGAATGTCCTGCAGTCTTCTTTTCCTTCCTAGCCCTAAGCCTTTTAGCTATGCTAGGGTTCACAGAAGCAATGATCTCTGTGTCAGAGTCATTGTCTATGTCTTCAACAGGAGGAGGTTGGGTAGTCTCCTCTTCAGCAGGTGGATCAACAGAAGCTTGGTCATCAGTGGCTTCATCATCATCATCAGTTGAGGCCTTGTTCTGGTCCTCAGATGTTTCAACATCTATTGGGACATCCTGTTGAGCAGGAGTGTCCTCTGCAGCCTGATTGCTCTGTTCTTCTTGTGGAGCTGGCATGGTGTTCAGGGGAACAGATATACCACTCACAACTCTTTGTTCAGACAAAATCTTATTAACAAGATGCTTGATGGTGGCATCCACATATTCAGAGGTTTTGGGGGTGGTGTTTGAGGATGAAGGAACCCCTTTGCTTTTGCTGAACACAGGTTCCTTTGCTCTTCTCACAGTTGGAGTTCTAGGATTTTGAGAAAGAGGAACACTTCCTCTGATTTCGTCCATGGGAATAGTATCCATTGGAACCATGGAGATTGGGGTTGCATGCACAACATCTTCTTGGTTGAGATTTTCATCCATGATGTTAGGGTTTTGATGTTGAGACATTTTCGAAAGTGGTGGAAGAAGAGTTTAGGTTTGATTGATTTTGATGAGCTCTGAAAATCAGCTATAGCATGCAATTTGTTTTGAGAAGATGATGAGAAGATGAATAGCTGAGAGCAAGCTGGAGCTTTTATAAAAGCCGTTACTTGGAGAATTTTAAGGAGTGGAATACACAGAGTTTTTGACCAGACTGGTGTTGCCATCTTGTGATCATGCCACACGATGTCATAGGACATGTTGGCACTTCTCCATAACTGCTATATTTCACATAAGCAGATTCCCAATTTACCCTTTAGGTTTTCAAATTGGGTAGCATCCAAAGCTTTAGTAAATATATCAGCCAATTGCAGATCAGTGGCTACATGTTCTAATGAGATCACCTTCTCTTCCACTAGATCCCTGATGAAATGATGCCTGATATCAATGTGCTTGGTCCTGCTGTGTTGGATAGGATTCTTTGATATGTTGATGGCACTTAAATTGTCACAGTACAATGTCATGACATCTTGTGGGACATTGTATTCTATGAGCATTTGCTTCATCCAAACCAACTGTGAACAACTGCTACCAGCTGCAATATATTCAGCTTCAGCAGTGGATAAGGATACACAATTTTGTTTCTTACTGAACCAAGAAATCAAATTGTTTCCTAGAAAGAAGCATCCTCCTGATGTGCTCTTTCTATCATCAGCACTTCCAGCCCAATCAGCATCACAGAAGCCAGTAAGAATTGGTTTACATCCATGAAAGTACATTATGCCATAGTCCCAAGTACCATTGACATATTTCAAAATCCTCTTAACCTGGTTTAGATGACTTACTTTTGGCTCAGCTTGATATCTTGCACATACACCTACTGCAAAGGCTATATCTGGTCTGCTAGTAGTCAGATATAATAGGCTTCCAATCATGCTTCTATATAAGCTTTGGTCTACATTCTCACCCTTGTCATCCTTTGTCAGCTTTAAATGAGTGGGGGCAGGTGTTCTTTTGTGAGTAGCATTGTCCATCCCAAATTTCTTGACAATGTTCTTAGCATAATTGCTTTGGGAAATGAACATGGAGTCCTCCATTTGTTTGATTTGCAGTCCAAGAAAGTAGGTTAGTTCTCCTACTAGGCTCATCTCAAATTCAGATTCCATTTGAGTGACAAAATGTTTAACCATCCTGTCTGACATCCCACCAAAGACTATGTCATCTACATATATTTGAGCAATCATGACATTTCCTTCTTCATACATCACAAACAAGGTTTTATCTATTCCACCTTTCCTGTATCCTTGTTTTGTGAGAAAAGTAGTCAGCCTTTCATACCATGCTCTTGGAGCTTGCTTCAGACCATAAAGAGCCTTCCTTAGTTTGTATACATGATCTGGACAGCTTGGATCAACAAATCCCTTAGGCTGCTCCACATATACATCTTCATTAAGATATCCATTTAGAAAGGCACTCTTCACATCCATTTGAAATAGCTTGAATTTCAGGATACAAGCAATTCCTAAAAGTAGTCTGATTGATTCAAGCCTTGCTACTAGTGCAAAGGTTTCATCAAAGTCTACTCCTTCAATTTGTGTGTATCCTTGAGCTACAAGTCTAGCCTTGTTCTTTGTAACAACTCCCTGCTCATTTGACTTGTTCTTATACACCCATTTTGTGCCAATCACATTTATGTCATCAGGTCTAGGAACAAGGTCCCACACTTCATTCCTTGTGAACTGACCTAATTCTTCTTGCATAGCACAAATCCAATACTCATCATTAAGAGCTTCCTTGATGTTTTTAGGTTCTATTTTTGAAACAAAACAAGAACCTGAAATCACCTCTCTTGATCTAGTGCTTACACCACTGTTGGGATCACCAATTATCAAATCTTTGGGATGATCCTTCTGGATTTTGATGGAGGGAGGTTTGCTGGATTGTTCTGTCCTTGCCTCAGTTTGAGTGAAGTCAGGATGATCACTCTTTATTTCAGCTTCAGTCTGACTGTCAGCAAATGTTCCAACATCATCTGTAACATCTGTAGGGGCATCATCAATTATCACATTTATGGACTCCATTATAATCTTGGTTCTGGAGTTAAATACTCTATATGCTCTGCTATTTATGGAGTATCCAAGGAAAATCCCTTCATCACTTTTAAGATCCATCTTTCTTCTTTGTTCCCTATCAGCCAGAATATAACAATTGCTTCCAAACACATGGAAGTACTTGACTGTAGGTTTTCTGCCCTTCCAGACTTCATAGATGGTGGAAAAAGTTCCTTTTCTTAGAGTGACTCTGTTGTGAATGTAACAAGTTGTGTTCATAGCTTCAGCCCAAAAGTATAGTGGTAACTTTTTAGCATGAATCATAGCTCTTGCTGATTCTTGGATAGTTCTGTTCTTTCTCTCAACAATCCCATTCTGTTGAGGGGTGATAGGAGAAGAATACTCATGATTGATTCCTTCTGAAGAACAGAAATCTGAGAATTTTTTATTCTCAAATTCCTTTCCATGGTCACTCCTTATTCTGACTACACAGCTTGCTTTTTCTCTTTGTATTCTTTGGCACAAATCTTTGAATACATCAAACACATCAGACTTTTCTTTGATAAAATTTATCCATGTATACCTTGAAAAGTCATCTACAACCATATAGGCATACCTTTTTCCACCAAGGCTCTCAACCTGCATTGGTCCCATAAGATCCATATGCAATAATTCCAAAACTTTGGAAGTTGTCAGATGTTGGAGCTTTGGATGGGACATCTTGGTTTGCTTGCCTATTTGACATTCACCACATACTTTGCCTTCATCAATCTTCAATTTAGGAATACCTCTCACAGCCTCCATAGATATGATTTTCTTTATTCCTCTGAGATGAAGATGACCTAGTCTTTGGTGCCATAGCTTCACTTCTTCTTCTTTGGCTAAGGAGCAAGTTGAAGTGAGACTGAAGTCTTGAGGTTCCCACATATAACAATTGTCTTTAGATCTGGCTCCTCTCATGACAACCTTTTGTTCTTTATCAGACACTATGCATTCTATTCTGGTAAATTTTACACTGTAACCTTGATCACATAATTGACTTATGATGATCAAGTTAGCAGTCAATCCATTTACCAGCAGCACATCATCTAGTCTTGGTACATCTGGACAGTCCAAGGTCCCAACTCCCTTGATCTCTCCCTTAGCTCCATCTCCAAAGGTTACATATCTGGATGAATGTGACTTTAAGTCTACCAGCAGATTCTTCAATCCAGTCATGTGCCTTGAGCATCCACTGTCAAAGTACCAGTCTTCTTTAGCTGACACTCTTAGAGATGTATGAGCTATATGTGCAACACTCTTCTTTGACCATTCAACCTTGTAGTGAGGTTTCCTTTGATGCCTCTGCCCTGTGTAGTGTCCATTTTTAGAGCTCCAAGGTTGTTTGTTGAACTTGTTCTTGGGCATGTAGCTTTGATCAGCATGAAAACTAGCTTTAGGTACCCATACTTTCTTGATGACCTCTGTCTTCTGCTTAGGGGGTTGCTGATATCTCTGATTTTGATGTCCATGCAGCACTTTCTTGGTAACCTCTATCTTCTATTTAGGGGGTTGCTGATACATCTGATTTGGATATCCATGCAACTTGTAGCAATGAGGTTTGATGTGACCAAACCTTCCACAATGATGACATCTCCATCTTTGATACTTCTTTTTCATCATGTTCTTTTCATGATGTTGGGTCATCTGTTGGGACATCTTGTTTGACTTTATGGGATTTGAAGTAGTTTTGCTGGTGCTAGTCTCAACCTTTTGAGCTTTGTTAAATCCCAGTCCAGTTCTATCCCCTGAATGCTTATTGTTGTTGAGAATGACATCCAATGTGTTTGAGCTACTGTTCAGCATTCTAACAGATTTGGACATATGTTCCAACTTGGAGTTGAGAAGACTTACTTCACTTTTCAAAGTGTCAATGGTTTCTAGATTACTTGTCTTTTCAACCTTTAATGCCTCAATCTGCTTCTTCTGCTTTATAATCTCCATGCATACTTCAATGCTCCTTTTACACAGCTCTCTGTATGATTCTTCAAGCTCTTCAAAAGTCAGCTCCTCATCACTGGATCCACTTTCAGAATCACATACTCCAGCTAGAGGAGTGATGTGCTTTGCTGATTCTTCTTCTGAATCACATCCTGAGTCTTCATCAGACCAGGTCACAGAGAGACCTTTCTTCTGCTTCTTTAGATAGGTATGGCATTCATTTCTGATGTGTCCATATCCTTCACATCCATGACATTTAATCCCTTTTTCTTGGTTGATCTTTTCATCATAATGTGACCTTTTATTAGCATCATAAGGTATTTTATTCTCAGAAGAGTTTGAGTTTCTTCCATTTGGTTTGGACCTGCTATCCACTCTTTTGAGAAGCTTGTTGAACTGTCTTCCAAGCATAGCAATTGTTTCTGATAAATTTTCTTCAGGGTCTGCTTCATGATTTTCTTCTTCTTTATCAGTATTTGAAACCAAGGCTATGCTTTTGTTCTTCTTTGTAATTGTATCATTCATTCCCATCTCAAATGTTTGAAGGGAACCAATGAGCTCTTCAACCTTCATTGTGCATATGTCTTGAGCTTCTTCTATTGCTGTAACCTTCATGTCAAATCTTTTTGGTAAAGATCTGAGAATCTTTCTTACCAGATTTTCATCATTCATCTTTTCTCCCAAAGCACCAGAAGTATTAGCTATTTCCAAGATGTTCATGTAGAACTCATGAATTGTCTCATCTTCCTTCATTCTCAAGTTTTCAAACTTAGTGGTGAGAAGTTGAAGTCTTGACATCTTCACCTTTGATGTTCCTTCATGAGTGGTTTTGAGAGTGTCCCAAACATCTTTGGCCAGCTCACAGTGATGCACAAGTCTGAATATGTTCCTATCAATGCCATTGAATAAGGCATTTAAGGCCTTGGAATTTCCAAGTGCTGAATCTTCTTCCTCCTTGCTCCATTCTTCTTCAGGTTTCAACACTTTTGTCCCATCCTTGTTATCTTGGACAGGGTGCTCCCATCCTTTGTTGACTGCTTTCCAAGCCCTATTATCAAGTGATTTTAAGAATGCTACCATTCTTGGCTTCCAGTGGTCATAGTTTGATCCATCCAATATAGGTGGTCTATTCACAGATCCTACATCTCTGTCCATGTTCCCAAAATTTGCAGTCCCTAGATCTCACCCAGTTAAACAGGCAGGGTGCCTGCTCTGATGCCAATTGAAATTTTGGGATCAGGTACGTGATGTCAAATGAGATGTTTAAACACTTGAAGACTTAAACAAAAATTAAAGTGCAGGTAAAGTAAACAACACAGGAAATTGTTAACCCAGTTCAGTGTATCTCCACACTTACATCTGGGGGCTACCAAGCCAGGAAGGAAATCCAATATAAGTAATATTAATTCTAGACTTAAACCACTCAGTTTAATCTTTCACTTAATATCTACCCAAGGCAATTTCTACCTAAGACACAACTTAGATATGAGTACCAACTCACTCCCCCTCAATCACACAGTGATATGTTTACAAGTTTAGTAAAATTGAAGTCACACTTCAAACAAAACAGCTTGATTTTACTTCACAGTTTCAATCAAGACACAATACACTTTTTGCTTAAAAGCTCATAAAGTGATACACATATAAAACCTGCTATTAAAACACAAACACCCTATTTAGTCTTCTTAATTTCGTACTCTATTCTGAGAGTTTCTGTTGCTTAAATAGATGCTTGGATTTTGGGCTTTCTGTAGGTTATCCAATCCTGATACGCATGTTGTCATCACCTTGAATTAGGGTTTGTTACTTCCTTGATTCTAGGTGAGTCAGTTCTTCTGTTATACTGAAATCATATAACCAATCTCCCTACAGATGCGCCTTCTACTGTTTTATCCATTCACAATTCATTCCAGATAAATTCCCTGAATTTACTCAGTTCTGTTAACCATTATTTAATTCTGGTAGCAGGATTGAGATGTCACAATATCTTGTGTGACATCCTGAAATCTGAACTTACTTCATTAACTTATACAATGTCATAACATCTGGTGTGAGATCCTGAATTAAGTTCATTAACTTATCCTCTGTTTGATAATGTCACAACATCTGATATGACATCCTGAACTAAGTTCAACACTTCTTGTTGGTCAAAAATTCTGCCAATTCTAAACATCTACACATTACATTCAAAGGATTTGGAGGTACATGCACTTTATCTATGTAGATCTAGCATTTGTGGCATTTTTTGGCATATGCACAACAATCTGCATCCATTGTGATCCAGTAGTAACCTGATCTTAATAACTTCTTTGCCATTGCATGTCCCCCGACATGGGTACCGAAAGAACCTTCATATACTTCATGCATCAGCAGGTCTGCTTCCTTCTTGTCAACACATCTGAGGAAGACCATGTCGACGTTTCGCTTGTACAAAGAACCATCAGTATTGAGGAAGTAACTATCGGCCAGCCTTCTTATTGTCATCTTATCATTTGACGATACCCCGGGTGGGTATGTCTGATTCTCCAAGAATCATTTGATGTCATGGTACCAAGGCTTGTTGTCAGTGGCAGTGTCCACAGAGAATACGTAGCCCGGTCTGTCCAGTCTGGATACTAAAATCTAAGGTACATAATTAGCAGCTTGTACTTTGATCATGGATGAAATGGTGGCCAAAGCGTCTGTAAACTGATTCTCATCTTGAAGGATGTATTCAAGCTTAACTATTTTGAAGAAGGTCAACAATCTCCTCGTATAGTCACGGTAGGGAATCAGATGCTCCTGATGAGTGTACCACTTGTCGTTGGTCTTGTTGATTACCAAAGCTGAATTTCCGAATACATTCAAGGTTTTGATCCTGAGGTCAATGGCTTCCTCAAGACCCATGATACAAGCTTTGTATTCTGCTTCGTTGTTAGTGCAGGAAAAGGTGAGTTTTTCCAAGAAAGGCATGTGGACTCCCTTGGGTGTGATAAGTACTGCACCAACCCCGTGACCATTGTAATTAACTGCCCCATCAAACATCATAGTCCATGCTTCTTCTGGGTTAGGCCCTTTAGTGTGAACTGGCTCTTCACAATCTTTGGCTTTCAAGAACATGATGTCTTCATCAGGGATGTCAAATCTCATAGGCTGGTAATCATCAATGGGTTGCTCAGCCAGATAGTCAAACAATACACTGCTCTTGATGGCTTTTTGAGAGGTGTATTGAATGTCATATTCTGTTAGAATCATTTTCCATCTTGCAACCCTTCTGGTAAGTGCTGGCTTCTCAAATATGTACTTGACTGGATCCATCTTTGAGATCGATAAGGTAGTATGAGTCAACATATATTGTCTTAGTCGGCGAGCAGCCCACGCTAAAGCACAACAAGTTTTCTCGAGCAGTGAATAACGCTGTTCACAGTCGGTAAAATTTTTGCTTAGGTAGTATATTGCATACTCTTTTCGACCAGACTCGTCATGCTGGCCCAACACACACCCCATTGACTCTTCTAATACTGTCAAGTACATGATTAGAGGTCTTCCTTCGATTGGAGGCATGAGAATTTGAGGTTCTTGCAGATATTCTTTGACCTTGTCAAAAGCTCTCTGACAATCATCGATCCACCTGACTGTTTGTTCTTTTCTTAACAGCTTGAACAAGGGTTCGCAGGTTGCAGTGAGATGAGATATGAACCTTGAGATGTAGTTCAATCTACCTAAGAACCCTCGAACTTATTTCTCATTCTTGGGTGTGGGATTTCCTGAATAGCTTTGACTTTGTCGGGATCAACCTCTATTCCTTTTTCACTTACAATAAAACCCAGCAGCTTACCGGAACGTACCCCGAATGTGCACTCGTTGGGGTTCAACTTCAACTGGTACTTCCTCAGACGCTTAAACAATTTCAGCAGATTCACTAGATGATCTTCTTCTGTAAGGGACTTGGCAATCATATCATCCACATATCACTCGATTTCTTTGTGGATCATATCGTGGAATAATGTTACCATAGCCAGTTGATATGTTGCACCGGCATTCTTCAGACCAAATGGCATTACCTTGTAGCAGAACGTGCCCCAAGGTGTGATGAAATTTGTCTTCTCCATGTCTTCAGGTGACATCTTAATCTGATTATATCCAGAAAATCCATCCATGAAAGAGAATACCGAGAACTGAGCCGTGTTATCCACCAATACATCAATTTGAGGTAATGGGAAATCATCCTTCGGGCTAGCTCTGTTTAGATCCCGGTAATCCACACACATACACACCTTGCCATCCTTCTTAGGCACGGGTACAATATTAGCAACCCACGGCGGGTAACTAGGTACAGCGAGAAAACCGGCGTCCCACTGCTTTTGTACCTCTTCTTTAATCCTCATGGCCATATATGGGCGAGTACGGCGTAGCTTCTGTTTGACTGGAGGACAATCTTCTTTCAGTGGCAATCTGTGCATGACAATGTCCGTATCTAGACCCGACATATCTTGATAGGACCAAGCAAAGATCTCAACATATTCCAGAAGCATACTGATGAGCTTTTCTTTCACTGGAGCTTGCAGACTAGCCCCGATCTTCACCTCTTTTACATCTTCCTCGGTACCAAGATTGACAATTTCAAGCTCCTCCTGATGAGGAGCAATCACTTTTTCCTCTTGCCTCAACAACCTATCCAACTCTTCAGGCAAATCATAGTCTTCATCAACCCCTTCATCTGCTTGATTAATTGGACTGTCGAAGTCATACAAGGTCATAACAGTGTTGTTGTCAGTGCAATCTGGAAGATTATTTCTGCAAGGGTTGAGATTTGTTCATTTTAGTGATTGATTTTAATCTTGTTTAGAAAAAATGTGAATGGATTTATTATTGAAAAACATTGCCATTTATTGCTTTGTGCGAAAATAACAAAAATGAAAAACAGTGAGCGAAAAAGAAGATCGTTTGCAAAAGATGTCAATTTGTTCATTAATCATTCATTTGCACAAAAAACAAATATGGCCCTATTACAAAATGAGTCCTGACACCTTGGGCAAGATGCAGGACTTGATGTATGCTTAAACAGGAAATAATAATTAATATGCAGAAGTAATCCTTATAATTTCCTGGGAAGACCAGTTAAGGACTTGCTGGCCTGGGACCCTTGGACGAATCCAGCTCTCCAGTTTGAAGTCACTTTCAACCTCGTCTTCCAGATTGTTGATTGCATTCGGGGGAAGACCAGGTTGAAGTCACTTTCAACCTCCTCTTGGACCTGTCGGGATGGTTTGTAACCCAACCCAAACTTGTCTTCCTTGACTTGAACTTGCTGCAACTTGCCCCAGCCCTGGGCATTCCCGTCTTCAACAACCTTCTGAGCTTGCTTATAAGAGGAAATTAAAGTACCAGACACTTCAACTGTTGCTTCATTGATATTGAGGGCCTCAAACCCTTGGCTCATTGTCTCATGGATTTCTCTATCCATCTCAATATACTTATAAGTAGCTAGATGACTGACGAAGATATCCTCTTCCCCACAGATTGTGATGACTTGACCCTCCCTTTCGTATTTCAACTTCTGGTGAAGGGTCGACATTACAGCTCCAGCGGCATGAATCCATGGCCGACCCAATAAACAGCTATATGCAGGCTGAATTTCCATCACGTAGAAGACAATTTTGAAGATCTGTGGGCCAATCACCATAGGCAGCTCAATTTCCCCAATAACCGATCTTTTAGAACCGTCTAAGGCTCTTACTACCAAGTTACTTGGACGTAATGCTAGACCATCATATTCCATCTTGACTAATGCTTTCTTTTGAAGAACATTGAGAGAAGACCCAGTGTCAACCAAGACATGAGAGAGAACAACACCTTTACACTCCAAGGTGATGTGTAAAGCCTTATTATGGTTACGACCCTCCATAGTTAGATCAACATCAGTAAAACCTAGCCCATGGCTAGTATTGACATTTGAAACCACTGTTTCAAGATGATTAACTGTATTCTCTTCTGGCACGTAAGCTGCATGCAGGACTTTGAGAAGTGAATTCCTATGAGCTTCGGAACACATTAGTAGTGATAGGATAGAGATTTTGGAGGGGGGTCTGATGGAGCTGGTCCACAAACTTATAGTCACTCTTCTTGATTATTCTCATGAACTCGTCTACATCATGGTCAAAGGATGTCTTCTGAGTTTCCTTGGCAACAGGTTCTTCAGGTACCACACTCTTGCCTTTAGCCTTGGCAGCAACTTCTTCTTCAGCATTAGTTCTTTGGAATTGTGAGGCAAAGAGACGTCCGCTTCGGGTGAATCCTCCGCCTCCCCTCACATTATCAATCTGTGGTTTGGAAGTATCAAGATTGACTTTCTTTCCGTCGCAATACAAATCTGAGCCATAGTGCCAAGGCACAACACTGCTGCTGTCATATGGAACTGGTCCTGGTACCGTGATAGTAATCAAATTGATTGCTGCGGAAGAAGGAATTGAGACGGTTTGAGGTTCATAATAAATTGTAACAAGTGGTCTGACCGGAGATGGTGCTGGTGATAAAGGTTGTTGATGTTGATGGAGATGTTGTTGTGAGTTTCTAAAATAATATGGAATGGGGATTATTGCAGGATCATAGTAAATGGTCACTGTGGAAATATCTTCATTGGTGGTTGTTGTAAAAGGATGTGTTGCACTGATGTTTGTTAATGTTGAAGAAGGGATGATTGTTGATGTTGTAGATGAATCCGTTGGAGTGATTGTTGTTGAAGTTGTAGGAGTGATATCTTATGGAATGATGTGTGTTGGAGTTGTAGGAGGAATGGTTGTTGATGTTGTAGGAGTCGGGATTGTTGAAGTGGTCTGTAAAGTGCCTTCCTTGATAAGATTGTTGATACCGGTCTTCAAATCTGCACAACCGTTGATAGAAGCCTTGCAGACATCACAATAGGCCTCACAACCCGGGAACACTTGGCACTTTAAAAGATGGGCTTTAACCTCGACCAAAGGTGTTTGAATGCTTACAACATTGTCAATTAGGTTCATCAGTTGATCTTCGTCAATAGCATTTATCCTAGGCCCACCTTGGCTAGGCATAGGATTCTTGGTAACACTTGGAGGTGGTGTAAAGTTGTCTGCCTTAGAATTGATCAAATCCTGAACCTTCATGTGCAAGGCTCTGCACTTTTCTGTAGCATGTCCAGGTGCATTTAAGTGGAAGGCGCACCGGGCATTAACATTAGAGTTTCTTGGAAGGTTCTGGGGATCTGGGGGAGCCAGAGTCCTCAATAGAATCAAGTTGAGCTTTAACAATTGTGGAAGTAAGGCAGCATAGGGCATCGGAATGGGATCGATAACCCTGTTGACTTGTGAAGGCCTCTGTTGAAACGACCGTTGTTGCTGATTATTATTGTTGTAAGATCTCTGTTGAGGAAATTGTTGTTGCGGTGGGAAGTGTTGTGGTTGAGGATATTGTTGTTGAGGTGCTGGAGATGGAATGATGACAACAACCACTGATCTTGGCATGTATTGAGGCCTACCTCTGCCCATATGTACTGAATTGGTCTCACCTGTCCTATGAGGTCCTGCAAAAGGTTTCCTTGTATTGCGGGTACTGGCACCGTTGTCTGAAATTTTTCCCATCTTCAAAAGACTCTCAATTCTCTCCCCAGCTATAACTACATCAGCAAAATTGGTGTATGAGAAAGCAGCAAGTCTGTCAATGTAAGTCCCTTGTAGGGTGTTCATAAAAATGTCAGCCATTTCCCTCTCAAACATCGGAGGCTGGATAGCAGCAGCAAGCTGTCTCCATCTTTGGGAATACTCCCTGAAGCTTTCTCTTGAAGACTGTGACATGCCCATCAAGAGGGTTCTATTGGGAGACATGTCCAAGTTATATTGATACTGGCGTATGAAAGCTTCAGCCAAATCCTTCTAGTTTCTGACTGTTGCTCTGGACAGGTGAGAATACCATTCACGGGATGCCCCGGTCAGACTGTCTTCGAAGTAGAACATCCACAACTTTTCGTCCATGGTATAAGCTTTTAGTCTCCCCAGAAAGGACTGCAGGTGAGTACGTGGACAATCGGTACCATTATATCTCTCAAAGTAAGGAGGCTTGAATTTGTGAGGAATCCTGACTCCCTCAACTAGACCCATGTCCATTGCATCAAATCCCAAAGAGTTTTGGGACTCCAAAGATCTCAGCTTCTCCGCTATTTCTTCCAGACGACGATCATAGCCTTCATCCCCAACACCAATTACTGTAAACTGTTCTTCTTGTGGGTCCTCTTGCAAGGCACGACATCCAGTGTTTCCTTGAGTATTTCTGATAGCATTGACTTCAGGATTGAGGTGAGGCCCAAACTCTAGCAAGTCTGTTCATGGTTGCCCGTGATCATTGTTACTAGTACCTCTTGTACTTGGATGATTCTCTTCTGGAGTCTGCCGCTCGACTAACTCTCTTAATCTTTCTTGACTTTGGGTCAACCCAGTCATTACTACCATGAACTGGTTCATCTGAGCCTTCATCTCAGTTCTCTCATTAGCCATCTGAGTTCTCACGTCAGTCAGATCTTGTTGAACTTGGTCCATCTGTAAGCTCGGAAGGTTGTTTCTTGTAGGATACCGGTGAACTCTGTTGATGGGGAAAACCCTACTACGAGCAATGTTTCCTAAAACACACAGCAATGTGAGAAAACAACAACAAAACACCTACAAATCAAAGAATGAGGTTAGTATGCAATGCAGTATGTCTATTTGTGTTCCAAGGGTATTCGGTTTGGTTCTTTGGTTTTGACCTTCCAGACCTCTAGGAATGAAGACGTTGAAGAGAGATGAAGTCCAAAAGATAATCCAAGTAAAACACAAACCATATATTACAAATGTAAAAGATACATAGTTTATGTTCACAACAAGTTCCCATGGTGGGTCAAAATACAACAAAGTCGAGAAATACAACAAAATCACCATAAGAAATAAAGTACAATCAAAATACAAGTGCAAAGAAATCAAACATCCAGCCCAAAGTCATCCTCCTTGACTTCCTTCAGGAGGGCATTAGTCACTGGTCCAACTGGATGCTCTGTGATGGTCCTGATAAGAAGGTTCCTGGTGGCAATGGCACTTGTCAGCTTCTGGTACTTGTGTTGGTCTTTTGATCTCTTCAACCCCGCCCAAAGTTTTAACTCGGAGATTTCCTTTTGTGCTGTTAACAAGGCCTCCTGAATCTTCTTCTCATTAGCTTCTAGCTGCTCTATCCTAGCCTGGGTCTTCTGATCCTCCTGCACACGAGCCTCAGTGATCCTGATCCACCTAGCCTGACTCTCCTCTAAGTAATTCTCAACTCTGGCTTTCTGTATCTTAGCTTATTTGCAAGCATTCTTCAATAACAACTCCCATGCTCGGGCTTTTCTGATGTAATCATTTGTCTTCTCAATCTTGGTCATATGCTTGATCCGGAGCTTCTCTAACCTCTCATTGTCCAGAAGACTATCATTCCTCTCCCAGAGGGTCTTCTTCAGAGCTTCAGAAAGTTGGGTATACCTCTCTTTCAACTTCTCAAACTCCTCTAAACTGACTGTAGCTACAGGCTCTACTGTTGATGGCCCTAGCACATCCTCCAAGGTGAATGGCATGCGGGTGATCTGTCCTCTGATATGACACCAATCAATATACTAAGCTGAAGCTATGTTGTTGCACTTGCCAAGAATGGCAGTCCCTTTGGTCTGAATATTATCCCAAGCGCAGGCTGCTTGTCGGACGATGGCATGATTATTCTGAACATCACAGTAAAGGGTCTCTGATAAATCCTGCTCTCTTGGTGGATGTACTAAGGCATACCCTAGTTGCCTTTTAAAAAGAAAAGGATTGTAGTTGATGCAACCCTTTACTCCAATAAGAGGTACATTGGGATATTGCCCACAACTTGTAATTATATCTCTGCCCTTGGTGCTCTTAGTACACCACCTAATGTCTTCTAAAGTGATAGCAATCATTCTCTTAGCCCAATTTCTTGACTGATGAGGATTGAAGAAAGCTTTTGTCTTTGGCAAGTGTCTCAATAACCAAAAGTAGAAGAGAGGTGCACAACACATGAATAATCTTCCCCTCTGCTTCTCATTTCTCTGATGCACTGAGTAATAGAAATCCCCTAGCAAGGTAGGAACTGGATTCTTTAGCAGGAAGAGATGGATAGCACTCTTGCTTACAAACTTAGGCTCGTCTGCAAACAAGATGATTCCATATATACTAAGAGCCAGGAGAGCACAAACAGTTTCCAACTTCCCGACTGCAACATGACTGGTGGCCTGAGTGATCAAGAAGTCCAAAATGAGGCCTGGGATTCCAGCCTTAGTGGTCATATGCTGATCAATGATGGTGGTTTCCAAATACAGAGCCTTAGCTATGTCTTCATTCCTAGGAGCAGTCATCTCAGGGTTGAACGGAATCCCTCTCCTGATGGGGACACCCATCAACATGGAAAATTATTCTAACAAAGGGCCCAATTGAAAGTCTGGGAAAGTAAAGCCTCTGAGAGGAGGGTCTTAGAACTGCAGGCAAGTATGAATCATTCTCCTCTGTGAGGCATCCAAGTCCATGATCATGTCCATAATACCACCATAATGTTCGCTGAATAAAGGGACATGATCAGGAGTGATAAGTGCCTGAATCTGCCTGATGCCTGCTAGGGAGGGCTCAAAGAAATGATAAGTGATGTTGCTCTTACTAGATGAGTCCATACTGACGATGGATGCTGATGAAGATAACTGAGGAGAATAACAAATGAAGAAGACCTCTGATGAAGATAACTGATGAATATATCTGATGAAGATGTCTGAGCAGAAGAGCAGTCAAAACCAAACCAAAGATGATGTGCATACCCTGTAAAACAAATAGACATATGTTAAAATGATGCAAAATGATGTATGCAGAATGATATGCAAGGGTTTGTGATCAAGTGTTGGATTTGTCATTTGCTTTGAATAGGGTCCATGGTGTTCAGAAATCCAGATGGAGGCTAAAGAACCAGTAACCAGGTGGGGGACTCAAATAAAGAGTCACAAGTCCAGGGTCTCATAGAATCATTCCAAAATAGTGTAACCTTAAAACAATATCAGTAACAGGGTAAGATGAGGCCAAGGGTTTCTGCAAACCTGTAAACATTCCAACCCCCTCACATGTATTGTTCTAGAACAAGGATCCTCAGACTTGGATCTATTATGAGAAGTGTAAACACTTCTAACCCGGAGGTACAGTGTTTACATTAATCATAAACGACCCTCGTCTAATTCACTTCAGATGCCGAAGGTCATCTAAAAAGGTCTCCAGACTTAGGAGGCTTCCCAGATAGCCCTAGCACTATAGGAAATCTGTAGCACAGAGTTCTCAAGAAGAAACCCATGTCTGAACCGTGTTTCATATTCCCGCACCAAACCAAAATGGAATTGGAAAGAATATGAAGCCACTCTAATCCTATGTGTCACTCAGGCTCCCGATGTGGAACCTTACTCACTGAGATACCCCTCCCACCAAGGCAAACCAACAAATCCAGCACATGATATGATGACAATAATATGTGATGCATAAAAAAATAAATGAATGCAATAAATAAAGCAGTACAAAAAGCAATAAATAAAGCAATAAACAAGAAGCACACATAACACCCCCATAAACACATATCAAAAAAGCTCTAGGAGAAATCCACAAAAAGAATCAGAAGCCCTGGTTGCAAGATAAGGTCCCCAACAGAGTCGCTAAGTTGTCGCTACCTTGAAAAGACACTAGGGTCCCAAGGTGCAGATGCGAACGGTCGACGAAAGAGAAATAATGTTGAATTGAATAGAGTCGCCAGCTAGGCATTTTTATCCCGGAGGAAAGGTAATGCTGCATAAATCTGGAAAGAGATGGATAAGACGGTTGCGAACCAGAGAAACTGAGAAATGGGGTTGGTTACGACCTGGGAAGGTATTAGCACCCAGATCTTTCGTCGTACTCGACGAGATCCACGCTTAAAAGATTGTGTTTAAAAGGGGTAGGTGTATATGCTATTTGTGTGCAAAAGCTAGGAAAGAAAGTACAGGTGTCAGTGCAAAAGGGTGAATTGCTCAGGAACTGAGGCTTAAAGAAAATGCTGAAAGAGGGGGATGACAAAGAGACTTTTGTTCGATAACTGTTAAGTTATGCCTACGATCCTCCTGTGCAATGAGGAAGTTAGAACACCATAGTTCGACTAACAGAGACTGAAAGTGATTGACTATGAACTGCTTACTTGTCTATGCTCAAGTGTATGACTCGTCTGGCTCGAGTGCTAACTGTCTTGCATTAGACGGAAGAAGCGAGTTCTCGTTTGTGAATGAGTGTGATATGAAAAGAATCCCGGAGGAGACGATTATTGTTTGTTTTTGTGTTTTCAGTTTTTTATTGTTTTTTGGTGTTTTGCATAGGATTATGAGCTTAAGCCTAAATCAAGGGTTGTAAACTCATTATATCTTCCCTGATTAGGGATAATGAGCATTCTTAAGTATTTGATAAGCATCTCAACTTAATTACCATGATGATGTAGGATTAAGATCATTAACCTACTTATGATTATTTAGATTTTTTTGGGTTTTTGTTTGGTGTTAAGTAATGAGTTTAAGCTCTAATCACAGATTAGTGAACTCATTACACCATCCTAATAGAAGGATGATAGATGAGAACACTTAAGCTGAGGAAGATACCTCAACTTAATACATGGTTAGGGATTAAATTCATTATATATAACAAGCCTTTATTAAATGGATTTTAATTAAGGAATGAGATTAAGAAATGGATTTTATGGTTTGTGAGACAACTTGAAGGGGACTTGTCCATTAAACACTAGGGTTAGTCCCTCTTAACCATAAAGAAGAGATAGAACCTTAATGTAAGGCCCAAGTTACAAGATAAAGTCTTAGTGATTATTTATGTATTTTGATTAAAAGGTGTATACAAATTAAAGGTTTAACACTAAGGATTAAAGTTATACACTCCATCCTTAGAGAAGGATGCAGGTATAACCCTAATTCAAAGTCCTAAAGCTTTAAGAGTTTAGCCTTTGATTAAGAGATGAGAAAAGAGACTCAAGGAGACTCAAAGGTAAAAAGCTAGGGGGGACTATACACAACCCTAAAAGTTATCATGCTTAGGCATCCTATGGATTGTGAGGCCTTAAGAGGAAAGATCTTCAAGGCCACCAATGGAAGAAGCAGATGAAAAGAGAAAGAAGAAGAAGAATAAGTTACTTACTTCATGAAGAAGATAAGTAACTTAAAAGAAAGAAAGTGAGAAGGAGAGAACACAATTGAAGAAAATTCACTTCAAGAACAAGTAAGAATTCATATGAATGAGATAAGAAGGGGTGGGAGGTGAAGGCAAATCCACCTCCCAAATAACTTACCAAAGTACCTGAAATGTTAGTATGGATGCATAAGACATAAAGCAAAAGGAAATGAGATGAAATGAGATGAAAAGATCAAATTCAGAAGTGAAAATGTAATGTAAATGGAATATGAGATGATGCAAAGTCATATAATATGCATATGAATGATCATACAAAGATGAGATGCAAGGAAACATGCTTAGAAGCTTGAAAACACATGGATGTTTATGAAATGCAATGGATGCAAAGCATAGCAAATGAATGAGGAAATGATCAATCAAGGTTCAAGCATGTCTTAATATGTCTAAGATGTCATACAAATGTTTGAAATGTCATGACAAGTTCATATGATGATGATATGCAAAGATGAATGCAAATGAAGATGCAAAATTAGGGTTTTAAGACAACATAAGATGCATAAAACCAAAACAGAGGCCATCTACATGATAGAAAATTTAAATCAAGGTCAAACAAACCCTAATCCCATATAAGATCACAACCCAAAGGAGAAAGTCAGAAGCTTAAACTAGTGATTCTTAAGGTTTTTGGGTGATTCTTAAGGGAAAATGCCAATGAAATTGAAAATGCAAGAT
The DNA here is from genome assembly GCA_963966055.1 of Lathyrus aphaca. Classification (NCBI taxonomy): domain Eukaryota; kingdom Viridiplantae; phylum Streptophyta; class Magnoliopsida; order Fabales; family Fabaceae; genus Lathyrus; species Lathyrus aphaca. The sequence continues at coordinate 322,035,995 of OZ014525.1, forward strand.
AAAATCATGAGAAAAATAGCCTTGAAACCATATGCAATATTTAAAACAATGCAAGAATAACCAAGTTCAAACACATCATGGTTAGGCAGAAATAAATTTTACAAGTTAGGGTTAAACAATGTGATTTTTAAGAACCCTAATTCAAAGAAAATTGTGAAATTATGATCAAACCTAAAAGGAAATTTATATGATGAGTTTGAGAATGTTTCTAAATGTATTGGAATGGTTCATGATTTTTTTGGTGATTTTTAGAAACCTAAATGCATATTTAATTAATTAAAATCAATTAATTAATAAAATAAAACATTTAAATATTTAAAAAATACTTTTTTAATGCAAAAAATAAAATAAAAACTATTTTTAGGTTAAGAAAAATATTTGAAACTGAAATGCAAAAAATGAGATTTTTTGAAAGTGTTTTGATATTTTTAATAAATTAAACAAAAGAAATGAAAAGAAAATGAAATAAAATGAATTAAAATGAAAATCAACTGATCCAAGGGCTCAGATTTGAACTGGAGGGGGGAGGTTTGATTGCACGCGTGTTTCAAGGGCTAGGATCTAACCTGGCTAATTAATTATGATTTATTTAATTAATCCATACTTAAAACTAATGGTGCAATCTGGACCGCTCACTCCTAAACTAATCATGATCCAATGGCTGCTGTGTAATCTGGGGAATCCTAACCCTAATTACCTTCAAATGACCGAAAAATTGCATCAGTCATCTGGTTCGGCCAAACAAAATGCTAACTTCCTATTTAAGCCTCTAAACCTCAATTTTTCTGCCCATAAACAATCTCCTAACATCATACATCACTAATCAATAAACAAAAATCATTTATCATGCATCATAAAGCTGAATCGAAGCAATCGTGTTCTAGGTCAAAAATTTCAGAACATCATGAAATCCTCATTTCTAACTTATTTTCTGTGAGCAACTCTAGTTTTGTATGATTATAAATTTTAGGTGTTTGTGCTTTCATCATATGCTTCATATTAAGACAAAATGCTAGCCCTTAAAATCTTGTCTCATTTTTAATAATGTCTTTGTTTTTCTGAAAATACGCAAAATGAATCGATTCATTCCATCATGCATCGATTCATGCTGTTGAAATGATTCTGGAAATTCGCAAAATGAATCGATTCATTCCATCATGCATCGATTCATGATGTAAGAATGGTTCTGGAATTTCTTCTATGAATCGACACATACAAACATGCATCGATTCATTGTTTGTTTAATTCTCTGTTTTTTGTTCATCTGTTCAGTATGTATCGATTCATGCTAATATGTATTGATACATAACAGTATAAATACTATTATGCATCGATTCATTCGTGTCTTGAATCGATTCATTTTTCTGTTTTACTTCTAACAGAATCTGCATAGTATATGTTTTAGTGTTTCATTTAGTGCAGAATACACACAGAAATTGCAGATGAATTTCAGAAAAAGATCATTGAAGAACACATCAAGAAAAGGAATTTTGAGTGTGGACATTTCAATGTTGAGCAGGATTGAAACCTAGAATCAAATTCATCTTCATCATCTTCTCAAATATCATAATTCAAGAACATTAACAAGGAAGTGAGTGTTGTTTTGTGAATTGAAGGTTTATGAGATAACGTTCAGTGGTACGATCGGAGATCCAGCTGAGTTGAAGAGTGATAGAAGGTTTCAAGGAAAAACCAGTTGGGTTTTCCTTCAAGAACGGGCGTGTTCTTGAGGGTTTGTTAGTCACGTTTACAAAACAGATTCAGCCGCAGCGTAAGATTTGGAAATCGGGGGATTTCGCAAATAGATCGTGGAACCGGTGAATTGTTTGTATTACTTGCAGGGAATCTTGATTGGGCTCAGATCAAGTGAAGGTTGATACAATAGGAAGATCTAGGTGTATAGATTTCTGGTGTTTGTATAGCAACCCTGTAATCGACGATTTCAACAATATTGATATAAAAGTTCTCAATTTCGGTTTGAAATTGAGAGGGAGACGTACCCACACGCGAGGACGAACGTGGGGAACTTCCTTACCAAATCTCTGCGTATTGTATTCCTTCTCTATCTCTATTTACGTTTTTAATCGTTTTTAATTCATTGGAAATAACTTTTGTGATAAGTGCATTCAACTGTTTTACAGCTTGTGTGTTTAATTCTTTATCATCTCAATTTTAAATCCAGTACGTTATCACATGTCCGGTCTTCTAGTGGCTGGTCCAGAATAGACGCTAGTATATTTGGGACCATTGTTTCCGTTAATCTTTGAAAACTCTAAAAAAATATTTTAAATCCTTGTAAACAAGGAGGTGATCCATTCACCCCCTCTCTAGATCACTAGCCACAACGTCTAACAAGTGGTATCAGAGCACCGGTTCACTGGTGCTTTGTGGCTGCCTGTAACGTTATGTATTCTGAACCAAAGGGGGCGTATAATAGAGCTCCTGTTTTCAATGGTGAAAATTATGGCTACTGGAAAGATTGCATGCGAGTTCACATAAATTCTGTGGATAGGCGCGTATGGACTGCCATTCAAAATGGTCCTTTTCAAATTACCATGATGAATGAGGTAGGTGCCATAGTACCTAAACCAGAAGATGATTGGGATGAGAAAGATGAGAAAAAGTGGTCAAGTGATTGGAGAGCTCGAAATATGCTAATTTCAGCACTTAGTGCAGATGAGTATTATCGAGTTTCCCATTGCTCGACAGCTAAAGAAATGTGGGATGCTTTAGAAATTGCACATGAAGGTACAACTGAAGTAAAACAGTCCCGCATTAACACACTTAATCAAGAGTTCGAACTTTTTCGCATGAAACAAGGAGAATCTATTCCCGACATGCAAAAGAGATTTGTTCATCTCATTAATCGTTTGAATGCCCTTGGAAAACCTGTTTCCAATGAAATTGCTACTAATAAAATTTTGAGATTTCTTAGCAGGGAATGGCAACCTAAAGTAACAGCTATCAAGGAAGCCAACGATCTAACGACACTCACAATGACTACTTTGTTTGGAAAGCTGGAGGAACATCAACAAGAACTAGAAAGTCTAGAAAAGTTTGAGAACAAAAGTAAAAAGGGAAAGGAGAAGAATAAAGACAAAGAGGGTGAGAAGAGGCCTATAGCTCTTGTGGCTTCTAACTCAAAGTCCTCACAAAAAGAGATAAGCAACAATGAGTCAAGTAGTGACGAAGACTCCGGTGACGAAGAAATTGGACTTTTTGTTAGGAGATATAATAGATTCATTCGAAAGAATGGAATCAAGCATTCCAACAAAAACCTTATAAAGTTTAGAAGACAATCTATAGATTCAAAACAGGAAGAGAATAAGAAGAATAGAGAAAGAGGGTCTTGCTTTAATTGTGGCAAGTCCGGACATTATAAAACGGACTGTCCTTTAAAGAAAAAGGATAAAGGAAAAGCTCCACCAAAAAGGTATAATAATCAAAGAAGAGCTTACATTGCTTGGGAAAGTGATAGTGATTCATCAAGTACACAATGCTCAAGTGATAGCGATGAAACCGCAAATTTGTGTCTTATGGCTCACACCAAAAATCAGTCCCACCACAAGAAGAAAAGTGATGATAAAAAGGTAAAACAAGCTTACTATAACAATTTTTCTTCTATGTCCTTTTCTGAATTGAAAATAGCTTTTGAAAAACTGCATAATGAAGCTATAGAAGCATTTAAAAGATAATCTTCTGATAAACAAATTTTTTCATACTTGGAAGGTAAAGTACAACATGCTGAAAAAGATTTAGAATACTTGAAAGCTAGCATTGCAGAAAATTCAAGAGCTATTGATATTGATGGTTGTAGTAAAATAAAGTATTGTGAAGCTTGTCACATTTGGCAACAAGAGGTTATTTCTCTTAAAGTCAAATTGGAAAAAGCCTTGAAACCTAAGATTACTTATGCCATTGATACTAGGTTGTTCAAAAAGTCATTAAATCCTCCATATGCAAAATATTCTTTTGTTCCAAAGGATTTAAGGACCAATCATAAACAACAACATTATCGTAGTGTTTGTCATTATTGTTGTCATGCTGGCCATACCATTGAAAAATGCAAATTTAGAAGATTTCTAGTGCCTAAAGGCATTTATCAATGGAAGCCTAAAGACAACCATGTTATCACTTACCCACTTGGACCCAATAAGAATTGGGTACCTACTTCTCTCTTTTGATATTGTAGGATGAGTGTCTTGCATCCGTGGAAAGACGATGGTTTCTGGACGGCGGGTGTTCAAGGCACATGACGGGTGACATATCACTTTTTATTGACTTCAAAGCAAAGAAGAAGGGGTATGTTACTTATGGAGACAATAACAAAGGAGCTATACTTGGTAAAGGTAGTGTAGGTAATCCCTCTACCACTACTATTTCTGATGTCCATCTTGTAGAGGGACTTAAACACAATTTGTTGAGTATAAGTCGATTATGCGACAAAGGTTATAAAGTTTCTTTCACAAAAACATGTTGCAAAATTGAACATACCGAACAAAATGTTGTGTTTAAGGGTGTAAGAGTAAACAACATATATATGCTTGATCTTTTGAGTGTATCTCTAACAAGCACTAAATGTCTAGTAGCCCTAAATGATGATTCATGGTTGTGGCATAGACGCTTAGCACATGTTAATTTCGATTTTCTTAATAAGGTTGTATCCAAGGATCTAGTAGTAGGTCTTCCAAAAATAAAATTTTCAAAATACCACCTATGTGATGCTTGCCAAATGGAGAAACAAACAAGGGTCTCATTTAAATCTAAAAACATAATTTCAACTTCAAGACCCCTTAAGCTTCTCCATATGGACCTCTTTGGACCATCTAGGACAAAGAGCTTAGGTGGAAACTATTATGGTTTCGTAATAGTTGATGACTACTCTAGATTCACTTGGACTATATTCCTTCATAGTAAAGATGAAACTTTTTCTGCTTTTAAAAGTTTTGCAAAGCTGTCCCAAAACAAAATGAATTCTAAAATAGTTACAATCCGAAGCGATCATGGAGGTGAATTTCAAAACCATCTCTTTGATAAGTATTGTGACAAGTATGGCAGTGAGCACAACTTTTCAGCTCCTCGAACTCCACAACAAAATGGTGTTGTGGAGCGCAAAAATCGAGTTTTAGAAGAATTGGCAAGAACAATGCTCAATGAGGGTGGACTACCAAAATATTTTTGGGCTGATGCAATTAGCACAACTTGTTATGTTCTGAACAGGATTTTAATTCGTCCTATTTTGAATAAAACCCCTTATGAAATTTTAAAAGGTAGAAAGCCAAACTTGTCTCATCTTCATGTGTTCGGTTGTAAATGTTTTGTTTTAAATAACGATAAGGAAAATCTTGGGAAGTTTGATGCCAAAGCTGATGAAGGTATTTTTCTTGGATACTCTCAATCAAGCAAAGCATATAGAGTGTATAATAGGCGTTTACTTTCTGTTGAAGAATCTGTCCATGTTTCTTTTGATGAGTCTTACCCAAAAATTGTCGGAAAAGGTATCTCTTTTGATGATGCAGGAGTATCTACAGAAGACATACTCAAAGAAGTTGTTTCGGAAATTGATCAATCTGAAACGGCTGATATTGAGAAGGAGGAAGATACTAGTCATGAAAAAGATAAAGTGGAAGGAACATCTGAAGTGAAGGACCTTCCACCAGCTTGGAAATCCTCTAAAGACCATCCTATAGACAATATATTGGGAGATATTTCAAAGGGAGTGTTGACTCGTTCTAAGATAAGTAATTTTTGTTCTCACTTCGCTTTTGTATCACAAGTGGAACCTAAAAATGCTAAAGAGGCCTTGATTGATGAATTTTGGCTAATGGCCATGCAAGAAGAGCTTAATCAATTTAAAAGAAATGACGTTTGGGAACTTGTCCCTCGTCCGCGAGATCATCACATCATAGGTACTAAATGGGTGTTTAGGAATAAACTTGATGAAAGCGGAGTGATAACTAGAAACAAGGCACGCTTGGTAGCACAAGGGTATAACCAAGAGGAGGGCATAGATTATGAGGAGACTTATGCTCCAGTGGCTCGCCTTGAAGCTATACGTCTTTTGCTTGCTTATGCGTGTTCTATGAATTTCAAGGTTTACCAAATGGACGTAAAGAGTGTGTTTTTGAATGGTGTCATAAATGAAGAAGTATATGTTTCACAACTTCCCGGTTTTGAAAATTTTGAATATCTAGATCATGTTTACAAATTAAAGCGTGCTTTATATGGTCTTAAGCAAGCACCCCGTGTGTGGTACGAAAGACTTAGCAAATTTTTACTTGATCATGGATATTCTAGAGGTAAAGTGGATAATACACTCTTCATTAAACACAAGGGAAAGCACATTCTTTTAGTTCAAGTTTATGTAGACGATATAATTTTTGGTTCAACTAACATACACTTGGTCGTAGAATTTTCTAATGTTATGCAGGGTGAGTTTGAGATGAGTCTCATGGGGGAGTTGAACTACTTCTTAGGCCTCCAAATAAAGAAACTCGATGAAGGTACATCAATATGTCAAACAAAATACTGCAGAGAGCTGCTCAAGCGTTTTGGAATGAATAATTCTAAATCAATTGACACTCCCATGCCTACCAACGGAAACTTGGATAAAGATGAACATGGTAAGTGTGTTGATGTCAAAAGGTATAGAGGTATGATAGGTTCTCTCTTGTATCTTACTGCTTCTAGACCGGACATCATGTTTAGTGTGTGTATGTGTGCACGATATCAATCAAATCCTAAGGAATCTCACTTAAAATCAGTCAAGCGTATATTTAGGTATCTTAATGGAACACCTAAATATGGGCTTTGGTATTCCAAAGGAAGCGATTGCAGCTTAGTAGGTTACTCTGATTCTGATTTTGCTGGCTGCAAATCAGATAGGAAAAGCACTAGTGGCACATGTCATATGTTTTCAAATTCTTTAATAAGTTGGCATAGTAAAAAGCAAGTATCCGTAGCTTTGTCTACTGCAGAGGCTGAGGATGTTGCAGCCGGTAGCTGTTGTGCTCAAATTTTGTGGCTAAGACAACAACTACAAGATTTTGACATTGAACTTAAACGCATTCCAATTAAGTGTGACACCACTAGTTCTATTAATCTCACTAAGAATCCTGTTTTACACTCACGCACCAAACATATTGAGATTAGACATCACTTCCTTCGCGATCATGTTGAAAAAGGAGATATTGTTTTTGAGCATGTTGATACTAAAAATCAACTTGCTGACATTTTCACTAAACCTTTGGCAACTGAACCATTCTTCAACATTCGTCGCGAATTAGGGATTCTTGATCTCTCTGCATTGGTGTCTTAAGTTTGTTTGATGTAGTTTCTATTTATCTCATCGTGTTTACTTAGTTCTGAATATAGTCTTCACTCGTACCTCATGAGAATACCAAGACGGAGGTAATATTGTTCCTCTCTTCACTTTGTTGATATTGTATAATCAATGTATGGTTGAGCAATTATTTCTCGCTTACATGTACTTCTTTACATATGAATGTTTGAGCATTGATGTCTTGTTTGTAAAGTATTCTTAAGCATCCATACAATGTTATGATTCATTCTGCATTTTGCATAATGTTTGTTTTGCATATTCATTTTTGTGTCAATTCTTGCTAAATTTCTTTTATCACTGTAAAAATTATTACAGTATGTATTGATACATAGTGGCTTGTATCGATACATAGCCACTTAAATTTAAAAAATTTCGCATTATGAATCGATCACAGCCATATTGAATCGATTCATGTTCATTTTTTTTTAATTTTTGTCAAAATTGTTACAGTATGTATTGATACATAGTGGCCTGTATCGATACATAGCCACTTGAATTTGAAAATTTTCGCATTATGAATCGATCACAGCCATATTGAATCGATTCATGTTAATTTTCTTTCAAATCTGTCAAATTTGTTACAGTATGTATCGATACATTCGTGGTTTGTATCGATTCATAGCAACCTGATTTTCAAAAAAAATTCGTCAAATGAATCGATTCATAAGGTCATGAATCGGCGCATACTGTTTTAAATTCAGTTTATTTTTTATGAATCGACACATCAGCAACTGCTATGACATGTCCATCAGTTATAAAACTCCATTATGTCTTCCCCATCATCTCATTTGCATCATTTTCGTTTCTAAACCCTAACTGCCACAAAATCCCTCTTCTCTCAAAACCCTAATCTCATCATTATGCCTCCAAGAGTCATGCTTCCAAGAGAAAAAGGAAAACGTAAAGGCAAAGAACCCGTTGGGTCTTCCCATCAGGCTCCTTCTGTTCCCGAAATTCCTCCATCTGGGGCTGCCATTCTTCATCCTGCCATTGTTGAAGAATTTGAGGTTTCTTTTAAGTCGAGGTTAGTCATGAAACCACATGTTTTCAATACTAGTGATGTTCGTACTCTTTGTTTAGAAGAAGTTGTTGAGTTAATCGATGCACAAAATCTGGGGTCCTTTTTAACTGCTAATGATGATTACCATGAGGATTTTATACGTGCGTTTTATGCTGGTGTGAAAACTGGTAAAGGTTACATGTTTAAGTGTTCTATTGGAACCAGAACCTACCGGTTTGAGGCTGATGATTGGCCCAAAGTGTTCAATCTGCCATCTCTGTTGCCTGAATTGCAGATGTGGCATGATCAGAACTTTGAAACACAGTTTAATCTGAAGACATATTATGCATCCATTTCAAAATTAGACAGACCTCTTGGTGATGATGAGCCTTTGACTTATGGTATGATTAAAAGCGTTCCAAGAATTTTGCATTGGATTCTTTCACATATCTTGCGTCCAAGGTCCGGTTGGCACTCTCGATTGGACAAGTCGGACATCCATCTATTGTACATTCTGCAGAAGAAGATACCATTAAACTGGCCCAATTACTTTGTCAAGCGTATCTTTCTTACGCGGAATAGCTCAAAGAATATCACTCTTGCATATGCTGCCCAGATTATGCGAATCCTTAAGTTTTGGAAATTGGTTTTCCCTCCTGTGCCTCTCTTATCTTCTTCTAGTGTTCAAGAATTCAACAATGCCACTCTCTCTCATATGGGTTATCGGTGGGATATTGAGCGTCACTGCTATTACTTCTTTGAACGCAGCACTAGAACCCGCATCTACAACTTTGATATTCCTTCTGAACATGTTTATGTTGAAGAACAAAGGGATGAAGATATGGAGGATGCAGAAAATCCTCCTGATGTAAATGCCAACACTGGTTGGGGTGAGTGGGTACCACAAAGGTGGTCTCCTACAAACTATGAACCGGCTCCTTCATCGGCTCCACCGACTTCATCTACTACTGCTCCGGCCTATCTTACTCAAATGTTTGAGCAGATGGAAGTTGCAAACAATGCTCGGCATGAAGAGGCCCATGCGTGGCATGTCCAGCAAACGGAATGGATAAAGAGCACCAAGAATGGCATGATGAGCATACTCGGATGTATCATAATAAACATTCATGGCATACCGAATTGGTTAAGTGGCATCAAGTTTTCTACAATGAGATGTCTGGATTTATGGATGATTGTCGTTCGCATCCGGGGATAATGGAAAGATTTCAAAGCACAGAGGTTCAGAGACGGTTCAAGTGTTACGCCTTCATGAGGCAGAATCCTGATGAAATGCCCCCTTCACCTCCTCCTCCAAGTTTCCGAGACCCGGATAGAGATGATGCGGAGTCTTGTGGTGGCCACTTTCCTCATTGAAGTTGCATTTCATTTTGCATATCATCATTGTTTCTTGCTTATGTTTCTTTGCATTTTCTGTTTAAACATTGTATGGTTTGGTTTGTTTCTGTAATTTGCAACTCTATTTGACAATTTCACTGCCTATGATTATTTGCTTTTACCTAATTTGTTTGCCCTTTATATTTCATTCTTTGTGAATGAATTTTGCTTATATATCTTGCTATTGCTGAATTTTTGCTTCACTTATGCATTCTTTCTTGACAGAGGCATGCACAAACTCAGGGGGAGTGATTCTCACACTTAAAAACATTTGTCATCATCAAAAAGGGGGAGTTTGTGAGCAACTCTAGTTTTGTATGATTATAAATTTTAGGTGTTTGTGCTTTCATCATATGCTTCATATTAAGACAAAAAGCTAGCCCTTAAAATCCTTTGTCTCATTTTTAATAATGTCTTTGTTTTTATGAAAATACGCAAAATGAATCGATTCATTCCATCATGCATCGATTCATGCTGTTGAAATGATTCTGGAAATTCGCAAAATGAATCGATTCATTCCATCATGCATCGATTCATGCTGTAAGAATGGTTCTGGAATTTCTTCTATGAATCGACACATACAAACATGCATCGATTCATTGTTTGTTTACTTCTCTGTTTTTTGTTCATCTGTTCAGTATGTATCAATTCATGCTAATATGTATTGATACATAACAGTATAAATACTATTATGCATCGATTCATTCGTGTCTTGAATCGATTCATTTTTCTGTTTTAATTCTAACAGAATCTGCATAGTATATGTTTTAGTGTTTCATTTAGTGCAGAATACACACAGAAATTGCAGACGAATTTCAGAAAAAGATCATTGAAGAACACATCAAGAAAAGGAATTTTGAGTGTGGACATTTCAATGTTGAGCAGGATTGAAACCTAGAATCAAATTCATCTTCATCATCTTCTCAAATATCTTAATTCAAGAACATTAACAAGGAAGTGAGTGTTGTTCTGTGAATTAAAGGTTTATGAGATAACGTTCAGTGGTACGATCGGAGATCCAGCTGAGTTGAAGAGTGATAGAAGGTTTCAAGGAAAAACCAACTGGATTTTCCTTCAAGAACGGGCGTGTTCTTGAGGGTTTGTTAGTCACATTTACAAGACAGATTCAGCCGCAGCGTAAGATTTGGAAATCGGGGGATTTCGCAAATAGATCGTGGAACCGGTGAATTGTTTGTATTACTTGCAGGGAATTTTGATTGGGCTCAGATCAAGTGAAGGTTGATACAATAGGAAGATCTAGGTGTATAGATTTCTAGTGTTTGTATAGCAACCCTGTAATCGACGATTTCAGCAATATTGATATAAAAGTTCTCAATTTCGGTTTGAAATTGAGAGGGAGACGTACCCACACGCGAGGACGAACGTGGGGAACTTCCTTACCAAATCTCTGCGTATTGTATTCCTTCTCTATCTCTATTTACGTTTTTAATCGTTTTTAATTCATTGGAAATAGCTTTTGTGATAGGTGCATTCAACTATTTTACAGCTTGTGTGTTTAATTATTTATCATCTCAATTGTAAATCCAGCACGTTATCACATGTCTGGTCTTCTAGTGGCTGGTCCATAATAGACGCTAGTATATTTGGGACCATTGTTTCCGTTAATCTTTGAAAACTCTAAAAAAATCTTTTAAATCCTTGTAAACAAGGAGGTGATCCATTCACCCCCCTCTAGATCACTAGCCACAGCGTCTAACATTTTCAATTCTAATCATATCGGTGTGATTAGGGAAGCATTGGGAATCATTTTAGAACTTAAAATCATGCTTCTGGAAAAAAAGTTCATGAAGGTTACCTGAGTTGAAGTTCTTTGAGATGGAGCTTTCTGAGCCCTCCTCTTGTGCAATCCAATCCCCTTTGACCTCCTCAAGCTATTGGAAAGCTTGAAATGAGTTTAGAGTGGTTGGTTTATGAGTTTCATTTCTGACAAAGTAGAAATCATGTATGTGTTTGGGCTTGTTTCAGTCTATGGTGATGGGTGGGAAATGATCCTCAGACTATGAGGAGTTGAATGGTGAAAGAAATTTTGGTTTTTGTTGGCTGGATTGTGTGTTTCGAAGAGATAAAGTTTCAAGGAAATTTTTGGATTTTGCACTTGTGTGTTATTTCAGGCCATGAATGGTGTCCATTTATAGTGCTTAGGGCTTGAATAAACAATTGTTATTGGCCAGAAGAGTTGTTGTGGCACTGTGGGATTGGTATGGCTTAAAATGAAAAAATGTCAACATATGTGTACTTGAGGTATGGGCTTGTGCAGAGGTGATTTATGTGGCTAGATTGCTTCAGCATGGTTCATGGTGAGCCTTTGGATCAATAGAATGCAGCTGGATGGCCTTGATCAAGAGTTCTCATAGTTTATGCAATTTTCCCTCTTTGGAGTTTCTTGAAGTGCAAGGCATATAAACTTGTTTTTTTTGTGCAATCTTGATCAAAATGTGTTGCATTATGTTGGTATTATGTTTAGAAGTTGATTAGAGGTCATGAAATGGCTTGAAACTTGATTTTTGCAAAAATCTCTCTTTGGCATGAACTTTAAAATTATAGGATTTTTGCCAACTTTGAAAGGCCATATCTTGATTTCTAAGATGAATCAAGACATGTTCTTGTAATTTTTGAAAATGGGAAGACATAATCTACAACTTTCATGCCCAAGAATTTTTCATTTGAAGCATTTTTGGTCATGAAAGAATAGGTTGATTATCTTTCCCAAAATGGAAAGTTTCCATTACAAGTCATTTCCAAAAATAGAAAGTTTGCAATTGGCTCAAAATTCTTCAACTTTTTGAACTTCCAACCACTTCTAAGATCAAATAAAGATCATAGGGACTAAAAATGACGAATGTGACCCTTTGGTACCCTTGATGGAGGCCTCAGATGCCCTGATTTTGACATTGCTTGCTCAAGAAGTTACCCAATGATCAGATGACTTCCATAGTGAATTTCTTTATAAAATTTGGTACACATGATCCTTATAACATATTAAGACCATTAGAAACAAGAATGACCAAAATATTTGGGATTAAGGCCTCTGAAACCAAAACCCTAATTTTAGGTCATCTGTGTAGGAAATCTTCAGTCTGCCTCTATGCCTTTGCCATGCTTTATGATCCCTTGACTTTTATGAACTTTGGGGGGAATATTATGATCATGGAACACACATGGACCCTATTGGAAAGCTTCAAGACCTTTGGGATGGCTCTGATCACTTCTTGGATTGCTCAGATCACAAACCCTAGATGCAGATGAAATGGACTATGCAGATGAAACAAAATATGCAATATGAGATGGTATGCCTATACTTATTTAAAAATGGAAGATCACAAGCCATGGTGTGAGAAAAAAAGTGAGGGCAAATTTGGGGTGTTTACATAATGTGATTGTTGATGCCATGCCATGACATTCATTTGAATCTCATATGATGTATGATTATGAATTTACGTCGTCTCATGCATTTCAAATGCTATTCATTTCATATGTTGCCTCTTTGAACATGTTTTCCTCAAATACATGTTTCTTTCTCCTCTAACTTCAAGATGGCTTATGTTTTCTAACATGTCGTTAATTTGTGCATCTAATATTCATATCAACATGTCATATAGATTCTGACTTTGGTAATTTAACTTCATCTTTTCTTGTTTTGTGATTGACTTGCATGACAAGTAACCTCCTTTCCATGTTTGAATCAAGTTTACTTCATATCACTTCTTATCCTATCCACCCTAACTGTTTAAGCACTTGCTTATATGTCTTGTTTGACATTTGAATACCATATTTAGACACATGTTTAGGTTGTTTAAATTCTCCTCACTTCTTATTGGATAAACTATAATTAGTTATAATTTAATCGATTAAAGAAATTAAGATAATAAGAAATTTCTGAGGTTAAAGGACATGGTGGTCATTAAAAGAATAAGTAAGGGCATTTTCGGAATGTGATAATTAGGATATAGGGGTTACATGAGGGAGTTAGAGAAGTAAGACTCATTTTGTGTTTTGGGAGAAGAAAAACCGAGAGAGAGAGAAACCAAGAACATGGAATCGAGGAGAAATCAGAAGGACGAGAAAAGATTCAATCGGAAAGCGATAATCTTAAGGTAAGGGGTGTTTAATCCTGATTAGTATAATTGATTAGGAATTAATTAGTTAATAGTTGTAGAAATTTTGGAGGAGTTGAAGTGTTTATGGAGATGTTGGAGAGAAACTGAAATCGTATAAGTCTGTGATTAAGTGAAATTGGAATTGAATTAAGTAAAATTGAAACTGATCGAATTGTTTTCGTGAGGTTTCATTCCAGAAAGGGGTGGCTTGTGCCACCCATCCCCATTATCAGAAGTGGCATGCGACACCTGGGGATTAAAAACTAATTAATTTAAATAAATTATGTGATAATATTATAGGAGAATAAATTAAATAATGGTGGTTGGAATTCATGTATCTGGTGCCACATTTTTTAGTGGCAGGCGCCACTTGGTTTAAGGCATACCTTTCAATGTGGCAGGTGCTACATATAAATGTGGCTTATGCCACTCCCCTTTTAGGAGAGGCGGCTTGCTCCACCTAGGGGTAGTTAGGAGGTGGCTTGTGCCACCTGTTGAAGAAGAAGGGTAGTTATGCCACCCAATGAGTTTTGGGGTGGCCAATGCCACCTAGAAAAAAATCTTATTTTCTGTTGTATGCAGTTTTTGCAACGTTCATCCCGATTAATTCTGAAAAATATAAATTTTATAAAAATCAGAGGCTGACTATAAACAATAGAAAATAGTATATTTTGTGAACTAAATAGTGAGATTCATGTGTAATAACAGTGAATATATTGTGATGAATGTTTTTTGTCAAAAGAAATAATATGAATTTCCAATGTTGTGAATTGTGTATGTGATATTGATGTTGCTGAAATAATATGAATTTCCACTGTTGTGAATTGTGTATGTGCTATTGATGTTGCTGAAATAATATAAATTTCCACTATTGTGAATTGTGTATGTGCTATTGATGTTGCTGAAATAATATTAATTTCCACTGTTGTGAATTGTGTATGTGCTATTGATGTTGTTGTGATTATGTGATGCATTGAAATTTGTTAAATATATGTTGTATATTTTGAATATTAAAATGTGAAGGTAAATTGAAGTTTATGATCGAATGATGATACGTTTTGACTAGCCATGGTCGTTTTTGTTGTTGTGCGCATCATGCATTCATAGCATTGGTTAGGACGTATTTTCTAGTGATGTTTTGTAGGATGAATATCCAGTGATGAATTTCAGGACGTTAATGTCCAGTGACGACCTTAATCCCATAGTGCGGATTAAGTGCAAATATGAGGTGTGCGTTGGTTCCAAGCTAGAACCGATCCTATTAGTGGGGATCTTTTGAGATAACAATGACTAAGTTATCAATGATGTTTTGGTACCGCATGCATATAGTCCTTGAGTTGTATTACCATTGTGTTTTGACATTTAATTGTGTGATAAGTGTTGTTTGATTGATATGATGACCTTGACGAGTTATATGGCGAATATGAGTATTTTATTGGTATCATTATTGTGAGACTTTAACTATCAGTTTCCTGAATATTTTATAATGATTATGATTACTCACCCTTTCTGCTTGGAATAGTTGCCTCTTTCATGGGTAACTTGAAGGTAATCAAGAGTAGTGCGAGAAGCTTAGGAGTTGCTTCAGGGTGTGTCGTTTTACTTCATTGAAGTAAAGTGTGTCTTGCTCTGATACCTGACACCGGGATTGGAAATTTGTTTGTTTGAATTACTTCATGTTTATTGAGTTGAAGATTTGAGATGTTTTAATGATTTTTCCTTTATTTGAAGCTTTGAGTTATAAACATTGAGATGTTTTGAACCATGTGATTTTCTGAGATATACCTTAGGGTATTGTTTTTAATTAGCAAAGAAGTTTGGAACTTTAGTCCGCTGCGAGATTTTGATTATATGTTTTTGAATATGTTGTTATTTTATTGATGAAAACATTTAAACCCGTGTTACAGAGCAGGAACCTTTTTGTTAAAGATGTTTGTATGAAGATGTGACATTCGTGGTTTTTGATGAGAAACTTATTTTTCTTGAATAAGTCGTATTTTTATTTGGGGTTTAGACGGGTGTTACATTAGTCGTATCAGAGCAGGTCGGTCTGTCCGGCCAGGTTGTTTAGAGTCAATATTCGTCAGTTGATAATCATGTGTATATTATCGATGTTTTGTTCTATCTAACCTTGTCTATTAGTGTGTAGAATATTTGGGAGAAACGATGGTTCCATGGTTGTTGCTTTGCAAGCAGTTGCTCAAGTTGTGCAATAGATACCTAATGCTGGAGTGAATGAGGGTACTCGTGTGCTAGAGGCGTTCCAGAGGAACAATCTTCCTACCTTTGAGGGCCAGTTTGATCCAGATGGTGCACAAGTTTGGCTCAAGGAGATTGAGAGGAAATTTAGAGTCATGGATTTCTCGAATGATCATAAGGTACATTTTGGAACGCATATGCTGAAGATAGGAAATTTAGAGTCATGGATTACTCGTCGTAGGTTGACACATGGAGGTGGTGCTATTACTTGGGATATATTCACTATAGAGTTTTTGAGAAATTATTTCCCTGAAGACACAAGAGGTAAGAAAAAGGTTGAGTTTCTCGAGCTGAAACAAAGGAATATGACCGTGACTGATTATCCACATTAAAGAGAAGGAATTAATGAATTTTCCAAGTGTGTAAAGTTTTAGAATGGGTTGCGTCAAGAAATCAAACGGGCAATTGGCTATCAACAAATCCGCAAATTCGAGGAGGGCCATAAGTGTGGGAAGACAGGTCACCGTGCTTCTGAGTACAAGAATGCTAGCCGACTTGTTTCAAATGTGGAGAACGGGTCCATATCAGTACTCAATATCAGAAACCGGAGAAGAATGCTGTTGCTGCCCAGACTAATGGTAGGGTGTTTGCTTTGATTGGTACCAAGACTCCTGCAAAGGACAACGTGATTCGAGGTACTTGTTTTATTAATGATGTTGAATTAGTCGCTATTATTGATACTAGAGCTATGCATTCATTTATTTCATATGATTGTGCGACTAAATTGGGTTTGAAATTGTCTGAGATGAATAGTAGTATGATAATAGATACTCATGCTAGTGGTTCTACAACTACTACCTATGTTTATTTGAAATGTCCTTTGACTATTTTTGAAAAACGTTTTGCTATGGATTTAGTGTGTTTTCCATTACATCAAATTGATGTTATTCTTCGTATGAATTTGCTAGAATTCAATTATATCCATATCAACTGTTATGCTAAGACGGTGAGGTTTCCTGAATTGGGTGACAATGGAGAGTTGATGCTCTTATCTACTAGGAAAGTGGAACAAATTGTAGGGGATTAAGCTTTGATGTTTGAAATATTTGCATTCTTACAAGTTAATTGTGAAGCTCCAAGTGTTGAGTTACTTGTTGTTTGTAAGTTTACAGATGTGTTTCCAAATTATGTAAGTCATCTACTGCCTGAGCGTGAAATTGAGTTTACCGTGGATTTGGTACCAGGTACAAGTCCAGTGTCTATGGCTCCCTATCGGATGTCTGCTTCTGAACTGAGTGAGTTGAAGAAGAAATTAGAAGACTTATTGGAGAAGGAGATTGTTCGGCCTAGTGTTTCACCGTGGGGTGCTCCTGTGTTATTGGTTAAGAAGAAAGATGGTAGTATGAGGTTATATGTTGATTATCGGCAGTTAAACAGGGTGACTATCAAGAATAAATATCCGCTTCCGAGAATCGACGATTTGATGGATCAACTAGTAGGTGCTTGTGTGTTCAATAAGATTAATTTGAGGTCTGGCTATTATCAAATTCAGGTTAAACTAGATGATATTCCGAAGACAACTTTTAGGACAAGGTATGGTCATTATGAGTACACTGTAATGTCGTTTGGGGTGTCGAATGCACCTGGTGTGTTTATGGAATATATGAACCGAATATTTCATGAGTATTTGGATAAGTTTTTAGTAGTTTTTATTGATGACATACTAATATATTCTAAATAAGAAAAAGAACATCAAGAACATTTGAGGATTGATTTGCAGATTTTGAGAGAAAGGAAACTATATGCTATGTTATCTAAATGCGAATTTTGGATGAAAGAGGTAAGCTTTTTGGGAGATGTAATTTCAAGTGGTGGGACTTCCTTGGATCCTTTGAAAATTTACGCAGTGTTGCAACGGGAGACTTCGAAGTTTTCTACTAAAATCAGAAGTTTTCTCGGATTAGTAGGCTATTATCATAAGTTTATAGAAGGCTTTTCTGAGTTGGCATTGTCTTTGACTCAGTTAACCCATAAAGGCAAGCTTATGTGTGGGACGTAACATGTGAAGAGTGTTTTATGGAATTGAAGAAAAAGTTGACAACTGCGCCAGTTTTGATTTTGCCGAACCCGAGTGAACCTTTTGTAGTGTACTGTGATGCCTCGAAGATGGGTCTTGGAGGAGTACTAATGCAGAATGGTAAGGTTGTAGCCTATGTTTCTAGACAATAATAGTCCATGAATGAAATTATCTGACGCATGATCTAGAATTGGCTGCTGTCGTGTTTGTGTTAAAAATTTGGAGACATTATATGTTTGGTTCTAAATTTGAAGTATTCAGCGATCATAAAAGTCCAAAGTATCTGTTTGATTAGAAAGAGTTGAATATGAGGTAAAGGAGATGGCTTGAACTTCTGAAGGATTATGATTTAGATTTGAATTACCATCCGAGTAAAGCAAATGTTGTGGTCGATGCTTTGAGTAGGAAGTCCTTACGCATGTCGATGCTGATGGTGAGGGAATTGAAAATGATCGAACAATTCAGGGATATGAGTTTAGTATATGAGGAAACACCCAATAATATGAAATTGGGGATGTTGAAATTGACAAATAGCATTATGGAAGAAATTCGAGAGGGTCAGAAATCTGATTTTAAGATGGTCGATCTGTTAACTTTAGTGAACCAAGGTAATAGAGGTGAATTCCGGATTAATGAAAATGATATGTTGAGATTCAGAGACAGAGTATGTATTCTAGAGATGAAAAATAGTATTCTTGAGGAAGGGCATCAAAGTGGACTGAGTAACCATCCCGGTGCTACAAAGATGTATCAGGATTTGCGAAAGTTGTTCTGGTGGCCGGGTATGAAGAAGGACATTGCTGAATTTGTTTATGCCTGTTTGACGTGTCAGAAGTCAAAGATTGAGCATTAGAAACCTTCGGGTATGCTACAACCTTTGAATATTCCAGAATGGAAGTGGGATAGTATTTCTATGGATTTCGTATCAGGACTACCGAGAATGGTGAAAGGGAATGATTCTATTTGGGTAATTGTGGACATATTAACTAAGTCGGCTCACTTTTTACCGATTATGATTAATCACTCCATGCAGAAGTTGGTTGAATTGTACATTGAGGAAATTGTAAGACTACATTGTATACCTTCGAGTATACTGTCGGATAGGGATTCGCGGTTCACATGAAGATTCTAGAAACGTTTGCAAGAGGCGTTGGGTACTAAATTGAGGATTAGTTCTGCATATCATCCGCAAACATACGGTCAAACGGAGAGGACTATCCAATCCTTTGAAGACTTGTTGAGGGCATATGTACTAGACCATGGAGGTTCGTGGGATAACCATTTACTATTGATTGAGTTTACCTACAACAACAGTTTTCATGCTAGTATTGGAATGGCACCATACGAAGCGTTAAAAGGTAGGAGGTGTAGAACTCCATTGTGTTGGTATGAGTCAGGAGAAAGTGTTGTACCCGGGCTTGAGATAGTGTAAGAGATGATTGCAAAGATCAAGGTGATATAAGAAAGGATGAGAGCTTCGCAGAGTCGTTAGAAAACCTATCATGATAAGAGAAGGAAAACGCTAGAATTTCAAAAGGGGATCATGTGTTTCTGAGAGTTACTCCAATAACAGGTGTCAGAAGGGCTTTGAAGTCGAGAAAGCTCACTCCGCATTTTGTGGGGCCTTATCAGATTTTGCAGAGGTTTCGGTAATGTGGTTTACCACATTGAATTACCATCGTCGCTTGTGAATCTGCATGATGTGTTTCATGTGTCGCAGCTGAGAAAGTATGTAGCGGATACGTCGCATGTCATTCAGATGGTAGATGTATAGGTGAGAGATGACCTGTGTAACACCCAATATTCCCAATTTAAATAAAACAACTATTTTATTAAGAAAATCAGAGTTTTTATCAAAAGTGGAATGCTACTTTTTCACCAAAAACCAACAATATCATAGTCTTTACAAAAATAACGGAAGTACTTAATTCTCATAACTCTTTTCATTAAAACAACGGAAAAATCTCATTTATTCAACAAACGGAAATTCGCCACAATTCCACAATATTCATCAATACTCTTGATTTACAAATTTCAAGAAAATATGATACGTAACTATTATTAACAAGAGTAATTAAACAACAAGTATCCCCATTTCCCATGTTACGTATCAGAGAGACTCCTAGGACTCGACCAACAACTTGTACTTCGAGCGTACTCAAGTACCTGAATCATTTGTACTTCCGAAGAAGCACAAACGCAACCAAACAACAAAGGGGTGAGAAAACAATTCAATATATTAACGGTGCAGATAACATCTTACAAGGTAATCTCACCTCTATTCACCAAATACACATCATACATCATACAATTAATCAATATCTCAAATAGTTAATCAACATATATTATACATCATCAATTCAATCAATGCAAAGTGACTCAATGACACAATGCAAATGCGGTACCGGCTTTCAACAATGGTTCATTAATTCGAACCCGGATGTATCACTTATGCTCCACCGAGACAAGATCATCCCTGCACCAACAATTCGCAATGAATCCGAATGATCACTTACGCTCCACCAAGACATGATCATTCCACCAAATGTGTATGCATATGCAGACTCAACATATACACCATAATACAAATACGCATGAAAACAGTCATGCCTTCACGATCTAAATGATCTCATCAATTATCAATCACATCATCATATCATCATGTTAAATATATAATGCATGCTCATAATTCACACAACTCAATTGTAATATTAGCACACTTATGCTTCTAATACAATCATGCCAACATGATCCTCATTATCTTCATCAATTATCACACATCCCATCACATGGGTCACATAAATAATCAAACAATATTCACACATATTATCAATACAACTCATATGGTTCATCATCAAGAGTCATGTAAATCAACATAAGCACATATATTCCTACACACTAATTACCGATTATCATAGCTATGAACTCCTCATTAATTCCCCTCACGATCATTTCTTATACATATATTCTAATACAACACAATCCTTCCGATCCTCACCGCTACCAACCCTTACATCATGGGGTCTAAGCAAGACATATAACCAATTATGTTACCAATCACCACGATCTTCTTCGTTTATCACTATTCCTTCATATAATTGTGCAAGACTTATAGTAAACATTTCCATCATTAACACCTTCTAATAGACATATTAATAAAGGTATACTATCCATAATAATCACATAACACGCACACTCTTATTATCGGTCGTCAAACCCTATAGTTAAACATGGATGTCATCATAAAGGCCCTAGACTAATGGTACAAGTATCGAACAAGAACTTGAGATTAAACCACTTAAAATACAGAAAAATTCTTCAAAACAGAGGCCTGACACACCCCCCCATGTCCCAAGACATGGCCCGTGTCAGGTGACCTGAACGTGCCCCTAAAAATAACACTTATATCAAACACAGAAGGCTGACACGGCCGTCCGTGTCGTGCGACATGGCCCGTGTCAGGCCCTCTAAAGCTCCCCCTTCCCAAAACTCCTCCAAAACCCTTTTCCCGTAGCCTGACACGACCACCTGTGTCGTGTGACACGGCCCGTGTCAGGCCACATGCGTCCAAACATCAACTTTTCCCAAAAATCACTTCTTATTTCTTCTTTGATACCAGTTCGGATTATATTGCTTATCTCTCACTTTTATCACTCAAAACGGTCCAAATGTTGTTCTTATACTTATTTTATACCTCTAAATCCTTATAATCTCCACAACCTAATATTACTAATCAAATTAAGAAAGATCCTAGGTTTGTTTCCAATTCTCCGTTTACATCATCATCAACATCATTATCTCCAAACTTATCATATAACTCAAATCATCACCATTCCAATTACAACAATCAAGCATATAATTCGACATCAATTTCACACAACCATAATCAATCATCATAACATATATATACTTCATATCACAATTTCATAATAATCAACAACATTAGACAATCCCTAAGGGAGTAAGGAACTCTCAATTACCCTTTCATGTTAGATCACCAATAAAAAACCCTTTCTCCCCCTTTACCTCGAATTTGACAAATTCCTTGCAAAGCCTTGATCTTGAAGCTTTATGATCCTTGATTTCCCTTCTCCTTTCCCTTTTTCTCCAGAGCCCTCTTTCCTTCGTCCAAATACGATAAATGAGAAAATGTATCGTATTCTCCCCTTTTCATAACAGAATCAAATTACAACCTTTCCCATCAAACCTCCAACTTATATTTTATTTTATTTATTAAATAACAATATTATAATAATAATACCACCTCATTATATTATCATTATTTAAATAAAATACCTCATCCACTTATTATTCCAACTTCACCATCATACTCTTGATATTTATTTTACAAAAATAATTTATAAAATCGGGGCGTTACAACTCTCCCCCACTTATTTTATTTTCGTCCTCGAAATTAGTACTCAATCGAATTACTTAGATATACTCTTGCACATGACTAATGACTCCCTTTCCAAAGCCGGCAACTCCATAAACAACTCACAACAACAACACTAGTACCAGGACAACCACCCCAACAACAAGTAACATCATTCTCATTTCTCAAAACGCAGGTATACACCTGAAAAAGAACACAACGAAATTTGCTACCATCACCATAGGTAACACTCTCCTAATTCCCTATCGTAGGAATTAGTAAACCGCACTCGTACCATCACCGTAGGTAACGAGGCGACAACCAGGACAAACTCAAAAGTTCACACTATACATCCTCTAGATACAACAACACTGATAACAGACTAACCTTTTAGTTTCCTCTACCAAAACAACATAATTATAACCCATCAAGGAAGCATATACCTCATTCATATTAATATCTCTACATATCGCCATCCGTGCTATGTAGATACTCGCTTACCATTATCCATTTCAGAACGCCCAATAGTCTCAATATCTCAACAGATCGTATCACTCAATATCTTGAGACTTTACTAATCATTCACTTATAATCAATTACACCACTCTACTCTTCCGCTGCTTACTCTGATTAACCGTAGCTATCTATTCCATGAAGTTCGCGCTCTAACTTTAATCATTTCCAACCATCACCACAATTATCATAATAATTCACTTAACATACTCCAAAATCTGAATGCAAGTCTCTTAGTGGTTAACTCAATTCCAACTCTTCAACCATTAATGAAAACATAGGAAAACTTCTCGACTTCCTACCTCAAACCTTCAAATTATCTTAGTTGTCTTATCTTCCCCCTTTTCCGATCAAATTGGAACCGTGTGTTCATGAGATTACCAAATACTTCAATCTTCAATCATAACAACAATACTATCGGATATTCCCACAATTTTACTCTCATCCACTTTCAATCCATGGGTAAGATAGATACTTCCATAATTCCTCTCTCATTGTATAATACCGACTATGACTTTACGATCAAGTACTAATAACTTATTAACTTATCACAACATTATCCAACACTCTATCCACCGCTTGTCAGAATCAACCAAATCATACTATAACCGTAACTAATTCTTACTCCGGCTCTCCAATACTCTACCTCAAAACAACCCTTCTCAACGAACAACTTATCTTTCACAATATATTCGAACCAAAAAATACGAACTTGGGCAAACTTTCTATAACCTACAATAACAACTAACTAAGTCCAAATACTCATTGTACACAAGAACATCCAAAAGTTACCATCTCGAAATTATCCAAGCCACCTTACTTCTACACAACATCTATGATCATTTCACAGTTATACATTACTTCTACTCTCTCGTTGGATCATCCTTCCAACGTTTCAAATTCCACATTAACTAGACTCTGATTTCATAAATTCTAGAAAAATAAATATTGCACACTTATTATTTTACCTTTGTCTTAATAATCCAACACATACAATGATACTTATATTTCCCTTGCTTCATCCCTACTTCATTACATGACCTCGATAATTATATGCATCTGGGGACCGATCATTGAGGACCTTTGTGGAAACATACCTCTCTAGTGGTGACAGTGGCTGACCATATTTTGTAGCAAACCCATTTGTATCGGAGGTCCCACTGGGAACTCACATAGTATTGTACCCTTTGGGATGAATGTACTATTGTTTCTCGATTTTAGTGCTTGAATCTGGGAGCTTATGGGGGATGCTTGTTTTTCCCCGATTCAGCTGAGACCTCCCTAGGTAGTGTATAATGCTAAACCAATTCCCTGAGGTGGTACTAAACAGTTTCTCGAAGATTTTGAACGTATTATCGCTATTCGGTTGAGAGTCAATGATGTCGACCCGGAGCATACTAATGAGATTGGGTGGGTGTTTACAGGTTTGCAGGAACCCTGGCCTCAACGTACCCATATTATCAGTGCATGTTCTATGTTCTGATCTAGTTTCCTGAGATTCTAAAATTCTTGTTCCTTGGTTATTTATCCTGGGTTATTATTCAGATACCTTGTGGTTACAGACACTTGGTTCTTGGCTCAGTCTTCCATATCCAGATAGAAACCAGTCATTGATCACATGCCTTGCATTGCATTGATCATACCATCATTAACCTTTTGTGTTTTCATTTTCTCAGGTTATCATCTGCATCTGCACCCAGTTCCAGTAATTTCTATGTTCTCATTATCCAGATGGCTGAAGACAAAAAGATTCCCAAAAAACAACATATATTACACCTTTCCACAACCAGAAGCTGAGGGTATTCAGAGTTTGGTTGGGATGATGGATGACCAGGTCTTAGAAGCTTTCAGGAAGAAATATGGGTTGATTCTAAGCTACAGGGACAGGTCTTTTGTAGAGCAGAAAGATAGTCTTCACACCCTGTTGTAGTTCTACAATCCCCAGTTGTGTTGTTTTGTGTTTCCAGATTACATTTTGGTTCCTACCTTAGAAGATATTTCCAGCTGGATGAAGATTTCAATCCGAGATAGCCTTCCATTTTATGGTTCTGAGAGAGATCCTCTAGAGGAAGATATTGTAAGCATGGACTAGTCTATTCAAAGGAGAGAAGGGATTTGTAGCCATATCTATCTTCATTAAGAGGAATCATGTCCCTACCTTATTGGGAGATTTCTTTTACTTGGTGAATCACAAAAATGAGAGCTGAAAGGGTGGCTATGTGAATTGTTGTGCATCTTTATTTTCTACTTGGTTTTCTAGACATCTGCCGAAGTCAGGACCTTTTGTAGATCTAAAAGGTGATATGAAGTGGTCCAGGAGTTTGATGGGTCTGACTTCTGATGATATCATTTGGTGCTATAACAAGGATTTGGTAGGAAAATAAATAATCACTAGCTGCAGAGATTTCCCCAATGTGCCTTTATTTGGGAGGAAAGGAATGATTAACTACAATCATGTTTTGGCGAAGAAACAATTTGGATATCCACTAAAGACTCAACCAGTTAATGAAGAGATAGCAGAATCTTTATATTTTCCTATTGAGGATAATGAAGGATTAGCTATACAGGTCTCTCAGGAAAGGCAAGAAATAAATTGGGAGAGTGGACCCAAAGACCTATGAGCCTTATGCTGCATGGTTGAAAGATCGTGTGGAAACCTTACTCCTTCCTTTCTAAGTGGATCCTCCTTTATATCCTAAGGTCGTTGAACCTTAACTCACAATTCCTATTGAAGAGTACAGGAAGTTAGAAGCTGAAATGCGTAAGGTCAGGGTAGAGAACTCAGAACAAAAGGGAAGGCTATGAACAAACCAACAAGTGCTAAGGCAGATACAATAAAAATGCATAAGAAATAGGAATGAAGAATGATTACCTCATCTTCCCCCCTACAAAACAAATGTTAGCATGATGAAGTAATATGAACAATTATGACATGGCAAACTTCAATTAAGAACTCACACTAATTAATAAAGGCATTAATGAATTTCTAAGCCTAAAGTCAAGTCCTAAGGTACCTTATATGCTATCTAGCTTCTAAGGATAGGAGATAAGTCATACCAAAATGATCTATGGTTGAAAAGAGAAACACACTCAAACTATGCCCTAAATGGCACTAAAACCCCTAAGTGGAAACTAGGTGGATTTGCATGGAAAACTCGAATAAAGTCAAAGCACAAAAAAATGGTAAAGGTCCTGGAAAAATATGAGATAAAATGCTTAAGGTCCCTAACCTAAATCTAATGTTGTGTTAAAAAATCTCCTAAAAATTCATAACCTAACTATGCCAAATGGTCACTTAAATCTACATAAGATTTGTTCACAAACTTGCACAAACTATGATGCCAAAATAGTGGGTAAAATGGACCTAAAAATATAACAAAAATAATTCCAGATTCTATTATGAGTCCTCTAATTATAGAAAAAATAATGGGACAAAAATCATACATGAAGTGGGATAAATAAAATGAACAAAATGAAGTGTAGCTAAAAGAATTCCAAAGAAAACTAATTAAATGGAAAATCGACTAAAAAATGGGAAATGGCTAAAAATCAGAATGTAAAAGTTTAGGAAATTTCTAAAATGAGTTAGGAAGTCTCTGTGATTTTTGTAGAATT
This sequence comes from Lathyrus aphaca, assembly GCA_963966055.1. Lineage (NCBI taxonomy): Eukaryota > Viridiplantae > Streptophyta > Magnoliopsida > Fabales > Fabaceae > Lathyrus > Lathyrus aphaca. The sequence goes on from OZ014525.1 coordinate 322,062,629, forward strand.
TTAATATGGGTTTTGGTATTTTTTGTGGATTAAAACTGAAACTATATCAAAACAGAAATTAAAAAAAACAAAGCAAATGGAAATGGGTGCAGAAAGCTGAAAGTTGAACTGAATTGGGTTGGACCCAAACATGTTGGGGTGCAAATAATGATCTGAAAAACTCTTCACAAATTATGGCACATGATTGGCACATGTTCATTAATGTGGTGGCTGATTCTGGTTCGTCAGATGAAAGTTGATTTAATGGCTGTGTTATGTGTTCCACTTAATGCTAAGACTATTATTCTTGTCGCCATAGCAAAACTCCGATCGTCTTCTCCGATCACTCTCCGGTTAGGTTTTGGACAAATGTCTAACAAACTGGAAAAATAAGGCCATGGACGGATTTGTCTCCTCAAGTACGTCAACAATCTAGGCTTGATTTTCTCCTAAGGCTCATAATTAATGCAAATCGAAGCACACAAGAATCAACCTAAGAATTGAATCTAAACACCTAAGGTGCCTATCAACTAGCCAGCACAAGCATTGCTCCTATTGAGCTCATATCAACACAAAACAACCAAAAAATCAGAATTCATGCAAAATGAATTGAAGATGAAACCTGAAATTCAGTGGTGTTTAGAGTTGTAGAAATCCAGAGGTGGGGTTCCAAGGTCTTCTATGTTTGATCTTGATCCTATGTGAAGTGAAATAAACACTTTGTAGATGAAGAATCTTGATAAATTGATGAAGATGCAGAAAATTTACAGCAATGTAATCTTGATCTTTCACTCCATTAGATCCACGAAGAGTCTACAAATCATGATGTTGATGATGACTTGATGAAACAAAAATGCAGAAAATTGCATTGGTATATAATGGATGATTCAATGAAATTCTGCCATGGAAATGAAGCTCTTGATGATGATGATGATGATGAACAGATGAAGATTGTGACTGAATTGATGAAGATGAAGTACAATGTAGGTTCCAAAATCAGAATGAAAAACAGAGAGAAAATGGATGAAGTTGTGATGAAATTTTGGTTAAAATGAAGTGTGTTCTCAAAATTCAGTTGGAGAAAGCCTTATATATCATGGTTAATAGTTAGAACCATGGTCAATTCTAACTTGAGGTGTAAGGTGCAATGAGGGTGGGTTGGAAAATTCAGTTATGCCACTCTTGGGTGTGATCTTATGTGGTGAAATTTAGGATTGTTATTGTGAGAGTGTAGCCTCTTTCAAGTCCTTGAAACAACTCCAAAATTGAGGCATACAAAGCTTCTTTTAGTGGTGTTTACATGATTCCTTCATAGATACAATCCATGAGATGAACTGTCATCATTCAGAGGTTTTTAGTAGCAAAACAGGCTTATGTATCGATACATAACACGGATGCATCGATACATGTTCGTTTTTTAACTGATATGTATCGATACATGCATGTATGCATCGATGCATACTGAAGCAATGTCAGTTTTTAGCAGAAAAAAATCAACTATGTATCGATACATAACACGGATGCTTCGATACATGTCAGTTTTTTTAACTAATATGTATCGATACAAAGCTGTATGCATCGATGCATACTGAAGGTTTTGGCAATCATGCATCGATACATCCTTCTTATGTATCAATATATAGTCCATTTCCAAAACTACACATCAACATGTATCGATACAAAACTCGTATGTATCGATACATAGTCTCAAAAAGATTGTTTTTTCTTTGATTTCTCCATTCCTTCTTGACCAAAATTTCATGACCTTGACCTCAAGAAGTCAAGAGTTGACTTTTTACTCATCCTGGTTGACTTTTCCCCAATTTTTATTTTATTTTCAATCAACTGGACAATTGAGGGCCTTCCAAAATGATTCCATGGATGAAATCGATACATGTTAGTTTTGTAACTGATATATATCGATACATGCACGTATGCATCGATGCATACTGAAGCAATGGCAATTTTCAGCAGAAAAAAATCAACTATGTATCGATACATAACACGGATGCGTCGATACATGTCAGTTTTTTTAACTGATATGTATCGATACAAAGCTGTATGCATCGATGCATACTGAAGGTTTTGGCAATCATGCATCGATACATCCTTCTTATGTATCAATATATAGTCCATTTCCAAAACTACACATCAACATGTATCGATACAAAACTCGTATGTATCGATACATAGTCTCAAAAAAATTGTTTTTTCTTTGATTTCTCCATTCCTTCTTGACCAAAATTTCATGACCTTGACCTCAAGAAGTCAAGAGTTGACTTTTTACTCATCCTGGTTGACGTTTCCCCAATTTTATGATTTTCAATCAACTGAACAATTGATGGCCTTCCAAAATGATTCCATAGATGAAATTTGAACCTTAGGCACTTGACATCATATAAGACGAAGGAATCCACTTTGGATCAAAATTTCATTGAGAAGCCGAGTAGAGATGAAACCCTAATTTGGCCCATTTTCATCAAGAGATGTTGCACTGCTTGCCTCCTTTGATCAATTCAAATCTTTTCATGGCTTGTGGCTTCAAGTGAAGACTTGTGGGATGTTGTGAACCCTTTGCACAAGGTTGGGAAGATTTGTGGGCCTTTGATTGTCTCTAGTTAGTCATCACCTGTCTAAGTCATTGATCACATTCCTATGCCTCAACTATGATACACATGATGCATTATTTCTGATTATTTCATGAATTTGTTTATGCTAAATGCTATGCACAATGTTGAGGAAATGAGATTGAAAATTTTGAGGTATTACTGCTTCCCCTATTCAATCATCTGCAAGCCTGAACGAATAATTGCAACGACTTTAAAAATGGTCAAGGCATGGAGTGATTGAATACTCGAATAAAACCTGGAAATTTGAACTCTGTTGATGAGGAAAATTTCATCTGCCTTTATTTATTATTGTTTTTTTTCTTTTTTTTTGTTTTTGTTTTGACCTCTGAATAGGTAGCGGAAATAGAACAAGGTGGAGCGAGATCGTTGTACATAAACGAGAGCCCAGGAAGACAGAACCGTTGTACAAAACAAGAACCTGCGACGCGACTGTTGTACAAAACAAGACGCATGATGGGGGGATATTGTACCAAACAGGGCTTAAAAACAAGACCATTGTACAAAACTAAACTCGATGATGGAATGGGATCGTTGTACATAAACGAGAGCCCAGGAAAACAGGACCGTTGAACAAACGAGAACCTGCGACGCGACTGCTGTGCCAAACAAGCCGCGGAATAGGAGCCTGTTGTATTGAACAAGGCTTAAAAACTAGACCATTGTACAAAACAGAACTCGATGATGGAATGGGATCGTTTTACATAAACGAGATCCCAGGCAAACATGACCGTTGTACAAAACGAGAACCTACGACGCGACTGCTTTGCGAAACAAGCCACGGAAAAAGTGACAAACATTGACTTGAAAAGACAAGGATACCTGGAAAATGGTATTGATATCCTGTGCGGGGAGTATTTCAGGTTGAGAAGATGTTACAAGTCTTATGTAATATACCTCAAAGCTGGCCCATGCTGGCATGCAAATGTTTGGATTAATGGCGTAATGCTCCATAATAATGGAAATGCTACGCTTTGGAGGATGTAAATGTAATGATGATTATGCATACCCGAAGAGATCTCCTGACAAGGAGACTGCAAGTATCACAGGTGGCTTGACTAGGGAGAACCGATAATCAATGCATTGATCTAGCCTATCCTGGTGAGGAGGAAACAACTATGTGGGGAACTTTGTTAATGATGCACCGACTCTGAACTTCCGTCATTGCCAAAAATAAATTGGACTTTGAGATTGAAGAGCCAAGACCCTGCTTGAAATGGACCTTTCATGCTAGGTACGCTACCCGTTGAACTCTTTTGGGGAAGTGGGAACCTTTTCACTTGGCTAGGAACCAAAGGTACGACCTAGCTGAGGAAGAAACCTGCTGGGGAGGAAAAACACTCCTTATACTGCTGTGGATTGCCCCTGTATGGAAGGGAAGTCTTTGCTTGTGGAGGACACCAACTTTCAATTGATGCTGGGTAAGATTTCAACTTACCACTCTACTAGGGATAACAAGAGACACACGGGAAGATACTTGTTCTTGTTCAAGAACATTGTTGAGATATTCCTCCTGGAAATTCACTTTAACTCCACTAGCGACGCCTGTACCTGCACCTGCGTAAACACAACTGATAGTGCCTGCAACATAGAGAGTTAGTTTGAACATGTATGCCCCAGGCTTATGGTATGAATCACCATCCCGGTCACTTAAAACTTTTTAGAGTTGTATTAGATGTTTATGTCCTCCTGCATGAGTTAGAAAGAATTTGAATGCTCACAACACAATATAAATCACAATTTACTGGACGTTTTTGCAATCAATCAATGTTAGATGAAAAACAAAAACAAAAAGCAAATAGTCACAAGTTAACTGAAATTGAATTTTATTGATCTGGAAAACGGCCATGAATTGGCATTACACCAGGAAGCAATTCCCTAGAAGGAGGAAATCACCCAAAAGTAAAACAAACTACCATATTGGCAATGTGAAAAATGGATCTCATCAAGTTTCAACCCGGCTATGACTCGCATATCTTCAAGACTATCCGCTTGCTCTGCCCCTTGAGAAAGGTGATTAGACTGGTCTTCAACCCTTAGAATAATCTTAGTTGCAGATGGATTATGAACTTTGTAGATCGCAGTCGTTCGTGTTAGTCCCTCTTTTGCGTGGATCTCCCTTTCGGGTTTTCAATCCACCGGGATACCCCTTTTTGCCTGAGCTGTCTGATGTGGCTTTTCAGCTCAGCGGGTGTATGTTTTTTCTTTCTTCAATATTTCCCTAATTTTTTCCCGAGGCTTTTATTCTGTTTTTGGCTCGCCAGGATGCCCATTTTTGCCTGGATCTTTATTCTGTTTTATCCAGCGGGTCCTTCTTTACAAAAATGGAAGTCTTCTCCATCCATGGTTGTTAGCATCAAGGCTCCGCCTGAGAAGACCTTTTTAACCACGAATGGTCCTTCATAATTGGGTGTCCACTTGCCCATGTGATCGTTAAGAGGAGGAAGAATCCTTTTCAGCACCAGGTCGCCTGGTATGTACCGTTGAGGCCGTACTTTCTTGTCAAAAGCCTGTTTCATTCTCCGTTGGTACAACTGTCCATGGCATACAGCAGTTAGGCGTTTCTCTTCAATGAGGCTCAGTTGATTATACCTGGATCGGAGCCATTCAGCTTCATCTAGCTTAACGTACATCATTAACCTCAATGAGGGGATCTCAACTTCGACTAGTAGGACTGCATCCATACCATACACCAATGAGAATGGGGTTTCCCCTGTCGAGGTACGCACCGACGTTCGGTACCCATGTAGCGCAAATGGTAACATCTTGTGCCAATCTTTATATGCCAAAACCATCTTCTGCACGATCTTCATGATGTTCTTGTTGGCTGCCTCAACAGCTCCATTCATCTTCGGGCGATACGGAGAAGAGTTGTGATGTTCTATTTTGAAATCCCGACACAAGTCAACCATCATCTTGTTATTGAGGTTAGAACCATTATCAGTAATGATTCTTTCGGGAATTCCATACCGGAAAATGATATCTCTTTTGATAAACTGGGCTACCACTTGTTTTGTAACATTGGCATAAGACGCCGCTTCAACCCACTTCGTGAAATAGTCTATAACAATCAGGATGAAGCGGTGACCATTGGAAGTTGTTGGCTCAATCTGGCCAATCATATCAATGTCCCACATGGCGAACTACCAAGGTGAAGACTTGACGCTCAATGTATTTGGAGGTACATTGACCTTATCAGCGTAAATCTGGCACTTGTGACATTTGCGGGAATATTTACAGCAATCGGATTCCATGGTGATCCAATAATATCCTGATCTCAGCAGTTTCTTTGCCATAACATGTCCTCCAACATGGGTACCGAAGGAGCCTTCATGAACCTCTTGCATCAAGAGGTCTTCTTCGTGTCTATCCACGCATCTGAGCAGCACCCTGTCGAAGTTTCACTTGTATAGCACATCATCTTGATTAAAAAAGAATCCACCTGCTAGCCTTATGAGGGTCTTCTTGTCTTTACTGGATGCCCCGGTCGGGTATTCTTGAGACTTCAAGAATTGATTGATATCATGATACCAGGGTTTTTCATCTTCACCATTGTCAACTGCAAAGACATAGACAGGTCTTTCAATACGAGGGACTATGATTCTAGGCACGTAATTCTCTTGGAAAACTGTAATCATGGATGATAAAGTTGATAGAGCATCAGTGAACTGATTTTCATCTCATGGAATATAATTCAGCTTGACCTTCGTGAAGAAATTTACCAACCTCCTAGTATAATCCCTGTAAGGAACCAAGTGAGGTTGATGAACTACCCACTTGCCATTGACTTGGTTCACCACCAGAGCAGAATCTCCAAAGATCTCAAGGTTCTTGATTCGCAAATTGATTGCCTCTTCAACCCCATGATGTAAGCTTCATACTCTGCCTCCTTGTTGGTACATTCGAAAGTTAACCGAGCAACGAAAGGCATATGAAAACCTTCTGGTGAGATAATGACAACACCTACTCCGCTTCCATTTACATTCATAGCTCCGTCAAACATCAACTTCCATTTGGATTCAGGGTCTGGCCCCTCCTCTGGAAGTGGTTCTTCACAGTCCTTCAACTCGAGGAACATGATGTCCTCATCCAGAAACTCGAATTTCATGGGCTGATCATCGTCAATTGGTTGCTGAGCCAGGTATTCTGACAATACACTCCCTTTGATTGCGTTTTGCGAAGTGTACTGGATATCATACTCCTTTAGAATCATCTGCCAACGGGCTACCCTTCCTGTTAAAGCCGACTTCTCGAAGATATACTTTACAGGATCCATCCTGGAAATTAGAAAAGTGGTGTGAGTCAGCATGTACTGTCTTAGTTGGCGAGCAACCCATGCCAAAGCGCAGCAAGTTATCTCGAGTAGTAAGTAGCGTGTCTCACAATCGGTAAAATTTTTGCTAAGGTAATAAATGGCGTTCTCTTTTCGACCAGACTCGTCTTGATGACCCAACACACATCCCATTGATCCTTCAAGTACGGTAAGGTACATGATTAAGGGTCTCCCTGGCACTAGAGGCACGAGAATTGGAGGTTCTAACAAATACTCCTTGATTTGGTCAAAGGCTTGTTGGCATTCTTTATTCCATTTGATAGCCTGATACTTCCTCAAAAGTTTGAAGATAAGCTCACACGTGGCAGTTAGGTGTGAGATAAACCGTGCAATGTAGTTTAGTCTCCCTAAGAAACCACGTACTTGCTTCTCAGTTCTTGGTTCAGGCATCTCCTGGATGGCTTTTACCTTGGCCGGATCCACCTCAATTCCCCGCTCACTAACAATGAAACCTAGTAGCATGCCGGAACGGACCCCGAAGGTGAATTTGTTTGAATTCAACCTCAATCTGAATTTCCGGAGTCTGTCAAACAACTTTGCTATATTGACCAACTGCTCTTCTTCTGTTTGGGATTTTTCTATCATATCATCAACATAGACCTTAATTTCATGATGAATCATGTCATGAAATAACGTCACCATCGCCCGTTGGTAAGTGGCTCCAACATTCTTAAGACCAAATGGCATGACCTTATAACAGAAGGTGCCCCAAGGCGTAATGAAGGTAGTATTTTCCATATCATCGGGAGACATCTTAATCTGGTTATAACCTGAAACCCGTCCATGAAAGAAAATACAGAAAACTGGGTGGTATTGTCAACAAGAACATCTATGTGAGGCAGAGAGAAATCATCTTTAGGGCTAGCCCGGTTCAAGTCCTTGTAGTCTACACACATCCTGACTTTATCGTCTTTTTAGGGACCAACACAATATTGGCAACCCATGGAAGGTAACTGGTCACATCTAAGAAACCAACATCAAATTGTTTCTGCACTTCCTCTATGATTTTGATTGCCATATTAGGGCGTGTGCGTCTCAACTTTTGCTTCACTGGCGGGCAGTCTTCTCTCAAAGGCAGCTTGTGTACCACAATTTATGTGTCCAAACCCGGCATGTCCTTATAAGACCAGGCGAAGACATCAACATATTTTCGAAGCATAGAAATTAGACGAGTCTTGATAGATTCTTCTAACGCAACCCCGGTCTTTACCTCTTTCTTGTCTTCTTCGGTACCCAGGTTTATCGCTTCAATGACCTCTTCATGTGGCTGAATCATCTTTTCCTCCTGTTTAATAAATTTGGCTAACTCTTTAGGTAGTTCGCAATCTTCTTCACTTTCCTCATCGGCTTGGTAAATCGGATTGTCAAAGTCATACTTAGCCATAGCAAGGTCGTCGTTGATAAGACCCGGTGAAGAGCACCTGCATGAATCATGATTCATGCAAGTCTTTAGAAAGAGTTTGAGAAAATGAAAACATTTCCATTTATTCAAAAAAACTTTTCTTTCTTTTTTGAAAACAAAAGAAAAAAATGAAAGACAATGAACAACATGGATGAATGCAAAACGTCAGCTTTATTAATGATCAGGGTATTGTGTTGGGATAAATGGAACCCTTACAATGAGCTACTATGCCACGGGCAAGGCATAGCGCTTGAATACAGGAAAAACAAAAACAAAAATCATTACTCTTCAAAGGAAGTGACTGAAATGAGCCTTTCAGATGACCAATTGTTGATCTGAGTCTCTGGAGCACAAACTCTGATCCACTCATCCAAGTCACAATCACTATCAACTATGCCATCTTGCACTGCACTGATACTCCCATAATCAACCCATCATGCACTCGTGAAGGTAATCGGGCCTTGACGACCTCTGGTGCTCTGTTCAGATGATGACTGCCCTGGCTGGTAGCCAACACCAAACTGTAAACACCCCAAATTTTCCCTCACTAAATTCACACCATGCTTGTGATATTTCATCTTTGCATAAGTTTAAGTATATCATATCATATTGCATTTTTGTTTCACTACATTAGTTCAAATTCATCTGCATCTAGGGTTTGTGATCTGAGCAATCCAAGGATCCATCTGAGCCACTCCAAAGGTCTCCAATCATTCCAAGAGGGTCCATGTGTGTTCTATCATCATATTATATCCCTCAAAGATCAAGGAAGTCAAGAAATCACAAGAACTTGGAAAGCATGGAAGCAGAGCTAGGGTTTCACTACACAGATGACCTGAAATTAGGGTTTTGGTTTCAGAAGCCATAACTCCAAAGTTTTTGGTCATTCTTGTTTCTAATAGTCTCAATATGTTATAAGGATCATGTGTACCAAGTTTTATGAAGAAATTCATTGTGGAAGTCATTTGTTCACTGGGTAACTTCTTGAGCAAGTCAGAGCAGAATCAGGGCATCTAAGGCCCCCAACAATGGAACCAAAGTGGATTTTTCATCAAATTGAAGTTATATGATCTTTATTTGATCATTGAAGTGCTTGGAAGTTCACAAAATTGAAGAAATTTGAGCTAAACCAAAAGTTGCCAAAAATGGAAATGACTTGTAATGGAAACTTTCCATTTTGGGAAAGTTTTTCAACCTCCTCTTTCTCAACCAAAAATGATTCAAATGAAAAATTGTTAGTCATGAAAGTTGTAGATTGGATCATTCCCTTTTCAAAAAGTACAAGAAAAATTCCTAATTCATTATGGAACTCAAGTTATGGCCTTGCAAAGTTGGCAAAAATCCTATAATTTTCACTTTCACACCAAAGAGGAGTTTTTGCAATTTCACATACCAAGCCATTTTGTGACTTCTAATCACTCTCTAAGCATCATACAAACATACTACAATGCATTGTGACCAAAATTTCCCAAAGAATCATTCCATTTCATGCCTTGAACTTCAAGTAATTCAAAAGGGGCCAAAACTTTTCAAATTTGCAAAAGGGGATGAAACTTCTCACACACTTGCTGCATCACCCCAAAACATTTTCCATGGTTCTCCTTGATCTTTGCTGAGCCAAGACATACCCTAAAACCAATGCAACATGAGCCCATACCTCAAGTACACCTAATGTTGACATTTTGGCAACCTGCCTATACCAATCACCACAGGCCACCACCCACTTTCTGACCAATCAAACAATGTTATGTGGACTAAAAGCAAGCCAATTCATAACACACACAAGCTCAAATTATCCCATACACCAAGCTTCACAAAAATCACCTTCAAGCAAAAACCTTCGAAACTTTATGTCCAGCCATTAAACTTCAAAACAAACTTCACCATTCATTCTGAAATGATCCATAGAACATAAACCAAGCATCAAACAAGCCTCAAAGCCCCTCTACACAAAACACGATTCTGGTGCAGCAAGAGTGCAACCACTCAATCCAGCCATTCTAAGCTCCTTCCAAGCATTTCAACTTCATCAGGGGGTCAAGTAAAAAGGATTTGCACAAAAGAAGAGGTCCAAAAGCTCCAAACTGAGAAAGTTCAAGTTCAGGTAACCTCAAGAACGTTTTTTCCAGAAATGAAATTTTAAGTTCCTAAATGATTCCTTATGATTCACTGATCATGCTGATGTGTTTAAAATTGAAAATGGTTGTGTATTGAACATTTCATGGTTGTCTGAAATTTTTCCCGTAAAATTTGTTTGCTTCGATTCTCTTGATTTACATGTTATAAATGTTGTTTGTTTGTTGATTTGAGTTCCATGATGTTTGGGGATCATTTCTGGGCAAGAAATTTGAAGTTTAGTTGCTTATTTAGGGAGTTGGCATTTGGTCCCGCCGGAGAAGATGCCCGGAGCTTAGCTCCGGTCACCTGAAACTGATTAGGGTTAATCCACGTAATTAGGGAAAGTTTGAATTTAGGCCGTTGGATGAGGATTAGGGTTAGCTAGTGAATGGCTCGGATTAACTCATTAAGAATAAACCTGATTAATTAATTGTAAAACCTAATTAATTGTCAGAACCAATCCCAACCCTCCGTAAACGCGCGCAGTCAACCCCTCCCTTGTGAGTTTGAATCTCAACCTTAGGATGCGTTTACTTTTCTTTTTTATTCATTTTATTTTATTTTCTTTGCATTCATTTCATATAATTATTAAAAATAACAAAAATGATCAAAAAATTCTGAAATTTTTTATCATTGCTCTTATTAATTTTCAGAAACCAAAAACATTTTTATTTTTATTTTTTGCATTAAAAAATCATTTTAAAAATATTTAAATGTTTATTTTAATTAATTAATGGAAATTAATTAATTAAAATATCATTTAGGTTTCTAAAAATCCCAAAAAAATTCACATTGCATCTTAGGACATTTAGAAACATTGTCAAACCATTCATACAATTTTTTTTTTGGTTTTGATCCAACTTTGACATTTTTCTTGAATTTAGGATTCATAAAATTCCCTTTTTGGAACCCTAACTTTGAAAATTCTTTTCTGCCTAACCATGAAGGGTTTGACAATGGTTCTTTTTGCATTGTTTTCCATATAGCATTTGGTTTCTAGGATTTTTTTGCCATGAATTTATCTTGCATTTTCCATTTGATTTGCATTTTCCCTCTTAAGGTACCTTGAAACCCTAGTTAACTTAGAAAAATCACAACTTTCTTTAGGTTAAGAGTTAGACCTTCTCCTTTGGGGTGTGATATCATATGGGGTTAGGGTTCCTTTTAGTCTATTTGCAATTTTTTATCATGTGATTTGCTTCTGTTTTTATCATTTTCATCTCATCCTTTCATGTAACCCTAATATTGCATCCATACTTGCATCTTACATTGCATTGCATGAACATGTGAACTTGCCATGACATTATAAGCACTTGTATGCCATTTTAGACATCTTAAGACATTGCTTGAACATTGCTTGGTCATTTCTTCATACATTTTCTATGCTTTGCATCCATTTCATTTCATAAGCATACATGTGTTTTCATGCTTTCTACATGCTTCGTTTGCATTCTTTCTCTCATATGAGTATTCATAACACTTTGCATGCCTTTGTATCATCTCATAGCATCATTTGCATCATGTGTTTGCTTCTGGTTTTGGTTTTTACCGTTGCATATGTTTCATTTACATTTCATTTCTTTCCTTATGCTAATATTTTCAGGTGGTAAGTAATTTGAGAAGTGGATTTGCCTTCACTTCACTTCTCATTTCTTTTCTCATTCTTCTTATGCATCATTGCTACATTTTTATTTGTCTTAGAGTGAGCTTGCTCATTCATTTTCATCATCCCCTTTCTTTCTCCAAGTTACTTATCTTCTTCAGTGAAGTAAGTAACTTGTTTCTTCTGCTTCTTCCTTTGGTGGATTCTTTGAAGATCTCTTTCAAGCCTTACAAACCATAGGAACATCCAAGCATGGCAATAATTAGGGTATTGATTAGTCCCCCTTTAGATTTTACCTTTGTGTCTTCTTTGTGTCTCTCTTATCATCTCATCATTAGAGACTAAACCTTTAAGGCTTTAAGACTTTGTGATTAGGGTTATGTCTGCATCCTTCTCTTAGGATGGAGTGTATAACTTTAATCCTAAGTGTTAAACCCTTAATTTGTTTAAACCTCTTAATCAATCCATATTAATAATCACTAAGGCATTAGCTTGTAACTTGGGCCTTGCATTAGGGTTCTAATTCTTCCATTATTGGTTAAGAAGGACTAACCCTAGTGTTAATGGACAAGTCCCCCCCCCCCAAGTTGTCTTACAAATCATAAAAATCACTTCTTAATCTCATCCTTAATTAAAATCCACTTTAATAAAGTTTGTTTTGTCATGAGGTTAATCCTTAATCATGGATTAAGTTGAGGTATCTTCTTCAGCTTAAGTGTGCTCATCTATTATCCTTCTATTAGGATGGTGTAATGAGTTCACTAATCCCTGATTATGGCTTAAACTCATTACTTAACACTAAACAAAAATCCAAAAAACATCTAAATAATCACAAGTAGGTTAATGATCTTAATCCTACATCATCATGGTAATTAAGTTGAGATGTTTATCTCATAATTAAAGTATTCTCATTATCCCTAATCAAAGGGAGGATATGATGAGTTTACTACCCTTGGTTTAGGCTTAAGCTCATTCACTTATGACAAATACAAAAAAGCAATAAAAGACTGAAAACACAAAAAACAAACAATAATCGTCTCCTTCGGGATTCTTTTCTCATCATCTTCACTCACAAACGAGAACTTGCTTCTTCTGTCTAATGGAAGACAGTTAGCACTCGAGCCAGACGACTCATACACTTGAGCATAGACAAGCAAGAAGTTCACAGTCAATTTACCTTTTAGTCTCTTTGAGTCGAACTACGGTGTTCTAACTTCCTCATTGCACGAGAGTATACGTAGGTATAACTTAACTGTTATCGAACAAAAGTCTCTTTGTCTCCCCCCCACTTTCAGCATTCTCTTTTAAGCCTCATTCCTGAGCATTTCACTTCACTTTCTTGCACTGACACTTGTACATTCTCTTCCAGCTTTTGCACACAGATAGCACATACACTACCCCTTTAAACACAAACTTTCAAGCGTGGATCCCGTCGAGTACGACCGACAATCTGGGTGATAATACCTTCCCAGGTTGTAACCAACCCCCTTTCTCAGTTTCTCTGGTTCGCAACCGTCTTATCCATCTTTTCTAGGTTTATTCAGCATTACCTTTCCTTCGGGATAAAAATGCCTAGTTGGCGACTCTATTCAGTTCATTTTCATTTCTCCCTTCGCCGACCGTTCGCGCTTGTACCGGGATGCAAATCTTTGGGAGCGACAGCTTGGCGACTCTGCTGGGGACCCTTATATTGCAACCAGGGCTTCTGGTTCTTTTTGTGGGTTCCTCCTAGCGCTTGTTTGATTTGTGTTTACGGGGGTGTTATGTTCTACTTGTGCTTATTTATTTATTGCTTTATTTATTGCTTTCTGCACAACCTTATTTATTGCTTTCCTTTACAATTTTATGCATTTCATAATGTCATTATCATGTGTTGGATCTGTGTTTTCCTTGGCGGGTGGGTGTGGGAATATGAAACACGGTTCAGACATGGGTTTCTTCTTGAGAACTATGTGCTACAGATTTCCTGTAGTACTAGGGCTATCTGGGAAGCCTGCTAAGTCTGGATGACCTTTTTATGACCTTCAGCATATGAGGTGAATTAGAGGAGGATCTTTTATGGTTATTGTAAACATTGTACCTCCGGGTTAGAAGTGTTTACACTTCTCATAACAGATCCAAGTTTGAGGATCCTTGTTCTAGAACATTACATGTGAGGGGTTGGGATGTTTAGAGGTTTGCAGGAACCCTTGGCCTCATCATACCTTGTTACTAGATTTGTTAAGGTTGTATTATTTGGACAGTTCTTGTGATTACCCTGGACTTGTGACTCTTTATTTGAGTCCCCCACCTGGTTACTAGATTTCTAAACCTCCATCCAGACTTATGAACATACATGAACTTTTACCAAGGCAGATAAACAGATCCAGCACTTGATCACAAACCCTTTGCATATCATTTTGCATACATCATTCTTGCATCATTCGACATTTGCTTATTTGTTTTACAGGGTATCCATCATATTATCTTTGGTTTGGTTTTGACCCCTTCTGCTGCTCAGACTGCTTCAGTTATCTTCTCCAGCACCTTCATCAGTTTGTCAGTGATTCTCCTCCAGCTATCTTTATTAGAGACCCATCTCCAGCATCTCATTCAGTGACCTTCATCAGCAGTTGCTCTCAGCTTCTTCACCAGCATCCATGGACACTTCAAGAAAGAGCAACATCACATACAACTTCTTTGAGCCCACCCTGACTGGCATCAGACAAATTCAGTCCCTCATTACCCCTGATCATGTCCCACTATTCAGAGAGCATCATGGGGGCATGTTGGACATGGTCATGGACTTGGATGCATCTCAGAGGAGCATGATCCATACTTGCTTTCAGTTCTATGATCCTCCACTCAGATGCTTCACATTCCCTGATTTCCAGTTGGGGCCTTTGCTAGAAGATTTTTCCTTGTTGTTAGGAGTTCCTATCAGGAGAGGAATTCCTTTCAACCCTGAGATGGTTGCTCCCAAAAATGAAGACATAGACAGGGCATTACATTTGCAGCCTGCCCTCATTGATCAGAATATGACAACTAAGGCTGGGGTTCCAGGCCTTCACCTAGACTTCTTGATCTCCCAGGCTACCCTGCATGCTGCAATAGGAGAATGGAAGGCTGTCTGTGCACTTCTAGCCCTCAGTATATATGGGGTTATCTTGTTTGTGGATGAGCCAAAGTTTGTGAGCAATAATGCCATACACCTGTTCTTATTGAGGAATCCAGTTCCTACCTTGCTGGGAGACTTCTACTACTCAGTACATCAGAGGAATGAGAAGCAAAGAGGAGACTGGTCAGATGTTGTGCTCCTCTTTATTACTCTTGGCTGCTAAGACACCTGCCAAAATCAGTTACTTTCCTGAACCTCCATCAGCAAAAGAACTGTGCTAAGAGATTTATTGCCTTGACATCAGAAGACATTAGATGGTGCACTCAAAGAACCAAGGGCAAAGACATCATTACTAGCTGTGGGCAATATCCTAATGTGCCTTTGATAGGAGTAAAAGGTTGCATCAACTACAACCCTTTACTGTTTAAGAGACAATTAGGATATGCCTTGGTTCATCCTCCAAAAGGGCAAGATTTGGCTGAGACTCTCTACTGTGAAATCTAGCCCAACTCTGCTGTTGTGAGGCAAGTTGCCTGGGCTTGGGATAACATCCAGACTAAGGGAACAACCATCCTTGGCAAGTGTAACAACATTACTTCAGCACAATATTCTGATTGGTCTCGTACCAGAGCTCAGATCAACCGGATGCCATTTACTTTAGAAGATGTACCTGGACCTTCTACAGTACAACCTGCAGCTACTGTCAGTTTGGAAGAGTTTGAGAAACTGAAAGAGAGGAATACTCAGCTATCTGAAGCCTTGAAGAAAACTCTCTGGGAGAGAAATGACAGCCGTCTAGATAATGAGAGATTGGAAAGGCTCAGGATTGAGCACTTGACCAAGATTGAGAAGACGGATGACTACATCAGGAAAGCAAGGGCAGGGGAGTTAGTACTAAAGAATGCTTGCAAGGAGGTAAAAACTCAGAAGGCTGGGGCAGAGCATTATCTAGAGGAGAGCCAGGCTAGGTGGATCAGGATCACTAAAGCCCGTGCACAGGAAGATCAAAGGACTCAGGCTAAGATAGAGCAGTTGGAGGCTAGTGAAAAGAAGCATCAGGAAGCTTTATTAGCAGCTCAGAAGGAGATATCTGAATTGAAACTCCGGGCGGGGTTGAAGAGGTCAAAGAATCAGGACAAGCATAAGAAGTTAACCAGTGCCATTGCTACCAGGAACCTCCTCATCAGGACTATCACAGAGCACCCAGTCGGTCCAGTGACTGAGGCCCTCCTGAAGGAAGTCAGAGAGGATGACTTTGGATTAGATGTTTGACTCTTTTGCTTGTACTTTCCTTTTGTTGTACTTTTCTTTTGATTGTTGTATTTTGACCCACCATGGGGATGTTATTGTAATCAAACTATGTATTTTCACTCTTTGTAATATATCAGTTTGTATTATTTTTGGTGGGCTTTATCTATCTCTACAACATCATCAGCATTTCCTCGAGGTCTGGAAAGGTCAAAACCAAAGAACCAAATCGGATACCCTTGGAAGACAAATAGGCATATTGCATTGCATACTAACATCTTCTTTGTTTTGTAGGTTTTTTTTATTATTGTTTCTCACTTTGTTGTGGTTTCAGGAAACATTGCTCACAAAAGAGTGTTCCCTGTCAATAGAACACACTGGTACCCGACAAGAAACAACCTTCTGGGACTCCAGATGGATCAAGTTCAGCAAACTTGAATGAAGTAAGGGCCCAAATGACCAATGAAAGGGTTGAGATGAGAAATCAAATGACCCAATTCATGATTGTGATGACTGGTTTAGCTCAGAGCCAGGAAAGGCTGAGGGAGTTGGTTGAAAGGAAGACCCCTGAAGAACACCATCCAGGTACAGGAGGTACTAGTAACAACGATCACGTGCAGCCTCACACTGATCCACCAGAGTTTGGGCCTCATCTAAACCCAGAAATCAATGCCATAAGGAATACTCAGGGTAACATTGTTGGAGGAAGGGTCTTGCAAGAGGATCCTCAAGAAGAGCAGTTTACAGTTGTTGGTGCTGGCGACGAAGTTTACGACCGTAGGCTGGATGAGATTGCAGAGAAGCTCAGATCTCTTGAATCCCAAAACTCCCTAGGTTTTGATGTCATGGACATGGGACTGGTGGAAGGGGTGAGAATTCCTCACAAGTTCAAACCCCCGTGTTTCGAAAGGTATAATGGCACATCATGCCCATGCACCCACCTTCAATCATTCTTGGGAAGATTAAAAGCATACACCATGGACGAGAAGCTGTGGATGTTTTACTTCGAGGATAGTCTAACAGGGGTATCCCGAGAATGGTATTCCCATTTGACTAGAGCCACGGTGAGGAACTGGAAGGACTTGGCTGAAGCTTTTATCCGTCAGTATCAGTATAACTTGGACATGGCCCCAAACAGGACCCTTCTAATGAGAATGTCTCAATCTTCTCGTGAGAGCTTTAGAGAATATGCCCAAAGGTGGAGGCGACTGGCTGCTGCAGTTCAACCCCCCATGTCTGAAAGGGAAATGGCAGACATGTTCATGAATACTCTCCAAGGGACCTACATTGACAGATTGGCTGCATTTTCTTCTACCAGCTTTGCAGATGTGGTGATAGTTGGGGAAAGAATAGAGAGCCTATTGAAGATGGGAATGATCTCCGACTACGGTGCCAGTTCAAGCAGTACAAGAAAACCATTTGCTGGGCCCCGTAGTTCTGGTGAGACAAACTCTGTACACATGGGAAGAGGGAGACCCCAATACTTTCCCAGAACAGTTGCTGCTGTTACTATCCCTACTCCACCTCCTCAGTATACTCAACAACCACAACACTTTCCGCAACAAAAACACTTTCCGCAACAGAGATCCTACAACAATAATAACAACAATCAACAACAACGCCCGTTTCAACAACGGCCATCTCAGGTCAACTGGGTAATTGACCCCATTCCTATGCCATATGCTACACTACTGCCACAACTCCTAAAGCTCAATCTTGTTGAGTTAAGGACATTGGCTCCACCTAATCCTCAAAACCTTCCTAGGAACTATGATGTCAATGCTAGGTGTGCTTTTCACTCTAACGCACCTGGTCATTCTACGGAAAAATGCAGAGCTCTACATATGAAGGTTCAGGATATGGTAGATTCAAAAGCCCTGAACTTTGCACCTCCTCCCAATGTAATGAAAAATCCTATGCCAAGCCACAATGGTCCAAGGATTCATGCTGTAGAGGATGGTTCACCCATGAGTTTAATAGAAGATATTGCATGTATTCAAACACCTCTGGCAGAGGTTAAAGCCCAACTTTTAAAGTGCCAAGTGTTCCCAGGTTGTGAGGCCTGTTGTGAATTATGCAAACTTTATGAGAATGGGTGTGCTAGCTTGAGGAGTGGAATCAATAACTTGATTAAAGAAGGCATTCTGCAAATTACAACCACAACTTCTACAACACCAACAACTCTTTTATCAACAACAAGTGAATCTTCTACAAATGCAATGACCATCTTTCCTACTGATTCTTCTACAACTGCAACAACAATTATTCCTACAGACTCATCTACAACTTCAGCAACCATTTCTTCCATCACTTCAACAAACAACAGTTCCATTTAATCTCCTTCTACAAATACCAACAATGATGTTTCCACTGTCACAATTTATTATGACCCGAAAACGGTCCCGAATTCCTACAACTTTCAACAGTCTCAACAATTTCAACGAAGCTTCAATTCACCTCCATAAACATCCACCAGAGGTCCTGTTACTATTTTCTATGATCCACAGACTATTACAGTCCTAACATCTACTGCAGTGAGCCCAGTCACTATCACGGTGCCCGAGCCAATCCCATATGATAAAGACAGTGTTATACCATGGCATTATGGTGCTGATCTGTACTGCAACGGAGAGAAAGTCCTTCTTGATCCTCCAGTTCTCACTCCCCAAGTGGACAATTTCAGGGGAGGCGGAGGCTTCACCCGAAGCGGACGTCTCTTTGCGTCACAAATCCCTAGAACCAACACTGAGGCAGAAGCTGCTGCCAAAGCCAAAGGGAAAAGTGTGATACCGGAAGAATTTGCGCCGAAAGAAACTCATAAATCATCCTTCGATCAAGATGTGGATGAGTTCATGAGGATTATTAAAAGAAGTGACTATAAAGTTGTGGACCAACTCCACCAGACTCCTTCAAAGATCTCTATCTTATCTCTGCTGTTGTGTTCCGAAGCCCATCGGGATGCACTACTCAAAGTTCTGCACGCTGCCTACGTGCCAGAAGAGATCACTGTGAATCAGCTGGAAATAGTAGTGTCAAATGTCAATACTAGCCATGGGCTAGGTTTCACTGATGCTGATTTAACAACAGAAGGACGTCTCCACAACAATGCTTTGCACATAACCCTGGAGTGCAAAGGAGCTGTATTATCTCATGTTCTTGTAGACACTGGGTCTTCACTCAATGTCTTACCCAAGAAAGCTCTTGTCAAGCTTGAATATGATGGGATAGATCTCCTGCCCAGTAACCTTGTGGTCCGGGCTTTTGATGGCTCTAAAAGATCTGTTCTTGGAGAGGTGGAGCTGCCAGTGATAATCGGTCCACAAGTCTTTAAGACCATTTTCTATGTGATGGACATACAGCCTGCTTACAGTTGTTTGCTAGGTCGACCATGGATCCACGCCACAGGCGCAGTAAATTTCGACCCTTCACCAGAAACTGAAGTATGGATGGGAAGGACAGATTATCACCATCTGTGGTGAGGAAGACATATTTGTTAGCCATCTGGCTACATACAAGTATATTGAGATGGATGGTGAAATCCATGAGACAATGAGCCAAGGGTTTGAGGCCCTGAATGTCAATGAGGCTACTGAAGTATTTGCTGCATCCCAGGAGGACAGGATGGGTACTTCAATTGTCTCCTATCAGCAAGCCCGAAAGGTTGTTGAAGACGGTAATACCCAAGGCTGGGGCAAGCTGTTGCCAGTGGAAAAGAAGGAAGATAGATTCGGTTTGGGTTACAGACCATTCCGACAAGATCAGTCAGAGGCTGCCAAGGAGCCCAAATTCATTAGTGGGGGGATGCTCACCCCGGATGCTGTTAACAATCTGGAAGACGAGGCGGAAAGCGACCTCAACCTAGAGAGCTGGATACGTCCAAGGATCCCGGGGAACCAAGTCCTTAACTGGTCTTCCCAGGAAATTAAAAGGGTTACTCCTGTAGAGTAATTATTATTTCCTGTCTTTTTAGCATGCATCAAGTCCTGCATCTTGCCCAAGGTGTCAGGACTCATTTTGTAATAGGGCCATATTGTAATTTTGTGCAAATGATTAATCAATGAAAATCGGACATCTTTTGCAAACGAGTCTCTTTTTCGCTCACTGTCTTTTCATTTTTCACTTTTGTACAAAACAATAAAATGGCAATGTTTTCAAAATAAATGACTCCATTTTCACTTTTTTCTAAACAAGATTAAAACCGATCACTAAAACGAACCAATCTCAACCCTTGCAGAGATTATCCTCCAGATTGCACCGACAACAACACTGCTATGACCTTGTATGACTTCGACAATCTGATTAATCAAGCTGATGAAGGGGTTGAAGAAGACTATGAGTTACCAGAAGAGTTAGCCAGGTTGTTGAGACAAGAAGAGAAGGTGATCACTCCTCATCAGGAGGAGGTTGAAACAGTTAATCTTGGTACCAAAGAAGACTTGAAAGAAGTGAAGATTTGGGCCAGCCTGCAGGCATCAGTAAAAGAACAGCTTATTGACATGCTTCGAGAATACGTCGACGTCTTTGCTTGGTCCTATCAATACATGCCAGGTCTAGATACGGACATTGTTATGCACAAGCTGCCTTTGAAAGAAGACTGCCCTCCTGTGAAACAGAAACTACGTCGTACTCGTCCAGATATGGCCATGAAGATTAAGGAGGAAGTACAAAAGCAGTGGGACGCCAGTTTCCTTGCTGTAACTAGTTACTCGCCGTGGGTTGCTAACATTGCACCAGTGCCTAAGAAGGATGGCAAGGTAAGGATGTGTGTGGATTACTGGGATCTGAATAGAGCTAGCCCGAAGGATGATTTCCCTTTACCTCACATTGATGTATTGGTCCACAACACAGCTCTGTTCTCGGTGTTTTCCTTCATGGATGGTTTTTCCGGATATAACCAGATCAGAATGTCACCCGAGGACATGGAAAAAACTACCTTCATTACACCTTGGGGCACATTTTGTTATAAGGTAATGCCTTTTGGACTGATGAACGCCGGCGCAACCTATCAACGGGTTATGGTAACATTATTCCATGACATGATCCACAAAGAAATTGAGTGTTACGTGGATGACATGATTGCCAAGTCCCTCACTGAAGAAGACCATCTGGTAAATCTGCTGAAGTTGTTCAAGCGTCTGAGAAAGTATCAATTGAAGCTAAACCCCAACAAATGCACATTCAAGGAGCGTTCCGGTAAGTTGCTGGAATTTATCGTAAGTGAAAAGGGAATTGAAGTTGATCTTGACAAAGTCAAAGCCATTGAAGAGATGCCTGCACCTAGGACTGAAAGGGAATTTCGGGGGTTCTTAGGTAGATTGAACTACATATCAAGGTTCATATCTCATCTTACAGCAACCTGTGAACCCCTATTCAAACTGTTAAGAAAGGAACAAACGGTCAGGTGGAATGAAGATTGTTAGAAGGCTTTTGACAAAATCAAGGAGTACTTACAAGAACCTCCAATTCTCATGCCTCTAGTTGAAGGAAGACCTCTAATAATGTACCTGTCAGTATTAGAAGGATAAATGGGGTGTGTGTTGGGCCAGCATGACGAGTCTGGTCGAAAAGAGTATGCAATATACTACCTAAGAAAAAAGTTTACCGACTGTGAACAGCGTTATTCACTGCTCGAGAAAACTTGTTGTGCTTTAGTGTGGGCTGCTCGCCGACTAAGACAGTATATGTTGACTCACACTACTATGTTGATCTCAAAGCTGGATCCAGTTAAGTACATATTTGAGAAGCCAGTGCTTACTGGAAGGGTTGCAAGATGGCAAATGATTCTGACAAAGTATGAAATTCAGTACACATCTCAAAAGGCCATCAAAGGTAGTGTACTGTCTGACTATCTAGCTGAGCAACCCATTGATGAATACGAGCCCATGAGATTTGACTTCCCTGATGAAGACATCATGTTTCTGAAAGCCAAAGATCATGAAGAGCCTGCTCATACTGAAGGGCCTGACCTAGAAGTAGAATGGACAATGATGTTTGATGGGGCTGTCAATATGAATGGTCGTGGAGTTGGTGCAGTGCTCATTACACCTAAAGGAGTTCATATGCCTTTCTCGGCAAAGCTCACCTTTGCATGAACTAACAATGAAGCTGAGTACGAAGCCTGTATCATGGGTCTTGAGGAAGCCATTGACCTCAGGATCAAAACTTTAACTGTATTCGGAGATTCTGCTTTGGTAATCAATCAGACCAACGACAAATGGTACACCCACCAAGAGCATCTAATTCCATACCGTGACTAAACAAGGAGATTATTGACTTTCTTCATAACATTCAAACTTGAGTATATCCCTCGAGATGAAAATCAGTTCGCAGATGCTTTAGCTACCATTTCCTCCATGATCAAGGTTCAAACTGCCAATTATGTGCCTCGGATTTCGGTATCCAGACTAGACCGGCCAGCATATGTATTCTCTGTGGACATTGCTAAAGATGACAAGCCATGGTTCCATGACATCAAAAGCTTCTTAGAGGATCAGACATACCCACCTGGGGCATCATCCAATGATAAGAAGACATTGAGAAGCCTGGCTAGTAGTTTCTTCCTGAATGCTGATGGTTCATTATACAAGAGAAACTTTGACATGGTTCTTCTCAGATGTGTTGATAAGAAAGAAGCAGACTTGTTGATGCACGAGGTGCATGAAGGATCCTTCGGTACCCATGCTGGAGGACATGCAATGGCTAAGAAATTGTTACGATCAGGTTACTACTGGATCACAATGGATGCAGACTGTTGTGACTATGCCAGAAAATGCCACAAATGCCAGATCTATGCAGACAAAGTGCATGTGCCTCCAAATCCTTTGAACGTAATGTATTCACCTTGGCCCTTTGCCATGTGGGGCATTGACATGATTGGAAAGATTGAACCGACTGCTTCAAATGGTCACAAATTCATCCTAGTAGCCATTGATTACTTCACCAAGTGGGTTGAAGCAGCTTCGTATGCTAACGTCACCAGACAAGTGGTAGCCAGATTCCTGAAGAGAGACATCATCTGTCGGTATGGAGTGCTCGAGCGAATCATTACTGATAATGGTTCCAATTTGAAAAACAAAATGATGGCAGAACTGTGCCGGGACTTCAAAATCCAACATCACAACTCTTCTCCTTATAGGCCAAAAATGAACAGCGTTGTTGAGGCGGCTAACAAGAACATTAAGAAGATTGTGCAGAAGATGGTGGTTACTTATAAAGATTGGCATGAGATGTTACCATTTGCCTTGCATGGGTATCGAACCTCAATCAGAACGTCTACTGGGGAAACACCGTATCAACTTGTGTATGGTATGGAGGCAGTCCTACCTGTTGAAGTTGAGTTACCCTCCTTATGGGTACTGATGGATGTCAAGCTGAATGAAGCAGAATGGGTCCGTTCTCGGTATAATCAACTAAATCTGATAGAAGAGAAGAGATTAGCTGCAATCTGTCATGGGCAGTTATATCAGAAAAGGATGAATAAAGCCTTCGATCAGAAAGTCAGGCTTCGGGAATACCAAGTAGGAGATCTTGTGCTGAAAAGACTCCTTCCTCCTCATACAGACCACAGGGGCAAGTGGACTCCGAACTACGATGGTCCATTCATAGTTAAGAAGGTTTTCTCTGGTGGAGCACTGATGTTCACTACTATGGATGGTGAAGATTTCTTATCCCCTGTGAATTCAGATGCAGTTAAAAAATACTTCGCATAAAATGACCCGCTGGACATAAAACCAGAATGTAAGTCCAAATAAAAATAGGGCATCCCGGCGAGTCAAAAACAGAATAAAAGATTGGGGCAAAAATAAGGGAAAATTAAAAAAAATATGTACACCCACTGAGTTGAAAAGCCGCATTGGACAGCTCAGGCAAAAAAGGGTATCCCGGTGGATTGAAAACCCGAAAGGGCGATCCACGCAAAATCAGGGAATAAGCGAACAACTGCATTCTAAATTCGTCGGTATCACTTACAACACGGCAAGCTTCGAAAGGTTTAAGGATCGGTCAGAATCAACCTTCTTCGGAAAGCAAGATGAAAAGAGCGTCAAGGTCATACGGGTCATAGCAAAGGAAGCTCGCCAAAGCGTCGTCAACATTGCCATCACTTTTACTTTTTCAATTTGTAACAATCTCCTTATTCCAGGGGATCTGTTTCTTTGACTGTATTTGCCAATTCAGGGCACCTAGATTAATAAAATCAGAGTTTTCAGTCACACCTTGTTTCGTACATTTTTGTTTCGTTTGCAAATTGTTCAATGTCCATGATAATGTTTGCATAAAACAAATGAGCCATTATTAATAAATGCTTGCAGGAAATAATCTTACTTCTAGGAATATCTAACTCCTATGATGGAATCCGGTAAGGGATACCTCGGGATACTTGTGCGCCTTTCTTGTTTTAACAGGTTGCAGGTATTCAATACGTAGCATGGGGCATGCCAAGCATCACTTCCCCAGCATACCTCCTCCAAACAGTATCTGGAATGCTTTTCCCAACAGAGTTGTCAAAGCCTCCTCATCCCCAGCCGGGATCCCCACATAGAACTCCAGGAAGATCGTCCAGTGATCTTTCCTCCCCCCAAACAGAGTGCCAGGTCTCTCCAAGACAAAAGAACCATCTCCCCAGAAGGGCGATGCCTGAAATTCTCACACAACAAAGTGACGAAAGTTTCCTCATCCCCAGCTGGGTTTTCTCCTTATTGGATAGATCTATCAGTGATCTATTTCCCCAAGCAAAGCCATATATCTTATCAGGTCTACCAATGATCTCTTCCCCAGCTGGGATATCCTTCCAAGCAGATCAGCCAGAGATCTCCACAACGACGGGATCCGAATCCCGGATCGTTTTCTTTTTGCATAATCATAGCATCCGCATCATCTTTCCCCCACAAAGCATAGCATTCCGTCTAATACGGAGCATTACGGCAAAAATCAAACATTTGCATGATCACAAGCCAGGTTCGAACCAGTCACCTGCAAATACCGTCAGCATTTCATAAGCAATGTATATAAAAGCCAAAGCATCCCCTTTGCACTCTCCAACACAAATACCTGTTTATATATACTCTTTCGACACTCGTCCGTGTCATTTTATTCCCCTGCAGATATAAGCCAAAAACGTCCTTTGTGATTACAGATACCTATACACCCACTTCTGACACTCGTCTGTGTCACCATCCCTAGCATGGTTGCCCAAATACTTGTTAAAAACCAAGTATTTTTTTATAATATACTCCTTTCAACACTCTTTCGTGTCATCCTATCCCCGCAGGTCGCCGAAGCACCTTTTACATGTAAGTTCCTAACTTATACATTTTCTCTTCTGACACTCGTCTGTATCACACTTTTCCCCAGCAAGTTGAACACTCGTCCGTGTCTTGCTCATACTTCACAATACTTGTTCATACTTATACAGATACTCGTCCGTATATACACTTATTCCCCACAGATTAGACACTCGTCTGTATCATGGTCTTAAGGATGCTCATCCGCATCTTTAATCTATACACAGCATCAAAACACTTATACCTTTTTATTTTGGAAAGCGTAAGCACTCGTCCGTGTTTACCATTCCCCGGTAAGTCGCCAATAGAGCAACTTTTCTTCTATCCGACATTCATCCAATGTCGTGATACTTTCGGCAGCCGTACCCTGCCGGGTGATCGTCCTTCACCTTTGGATGATCGTCCCTCATCCTTTCCCACAGTGGAGTTTCCATTATTGGAACCCTTTTTCTATCTGACATTCGTCCTATGTTGGGGTATTTAGCAGTCGTCCCCTGCTAGGTGGTCGTCCTTCACCTTTTGATGATCGTCCTTCATCATTTTATCCGATGGCCGTCCCCATCGTTGATTTTGTTATCTGACGTTTGTCCTATGTCATGATAAACCCGAGAGCAGTCGTACCCTGCTAGGTGATCGTCCTTCACCTCTTGATGATCGTCCTTCATCATGCTTATCCGATGGCCGTCCCCATCGTCGACCTTTTTCTATCCGACATTTGTCCTATGTCGTGATAAAGAGCAGCCGTCCCCTGCTAGGTGATCGTCCTTCACCTCTTGATGATCGTCCTTCATCATGCTTATCTGATGGCCGTCCCCATCTTCGACCTTTTTCTATCCTACATTCGTCCTATGTCGTGATAAAGAGCAGCCGTCCCCTGCTAGGTGATCGTCCTTCACCTTTGATGACCGTCCCTCATCAGTATTTCATTCATTCTTTGAACCGATGGTCATCCCCATCGTTGTTTACCTTACTTTGCAAACCTGATGGTCGTCCCCATCATTGAATTTACCTTTAATCCCCAGAGAATCTTGTTTATTTACCCGATGGCCGTCCCCGTCGTGGTCTCTTTACTTCCCCAACTTGTCGGCCATCCCCGTTATTGCTTGATTTACCGTCATTCCCCAGTAGTCGTCCTCTGCTCGATGGTCGTCCTCCATCGCTTTCATTTGATAATCATGCTATACTTTCTTTTACAATTTATATCCTTTTTATTCTTCTCCCCAGTGAGTGCAAATTTTGGACTATCTTTGGTATTCAACCACAAGTTATCTTGTTTGTCTGCTAAGCCAGGCGCTTACGTCCTGCACAGCCAACTCATGCTTGAATAGGGGCAGCTGTAAACACCCCAAATTTGCCTTCACTAAATTCAAACCATGGCTTGTGATCTTTCATCTTTGCATAAGTTTAAGTATATCATATCATATTGCATTTTTGTTTCACTGGATTAGTTCAAATTCATCTGCATCTAGGGTTTGTGATCTGAGCAATCCAAGGATCCATCTGAGCCACTCCAAAGGTCTCCAATCATTCCAAGAGGGTCCATGTGTGTTATATCATTATATTATATCCCTCAAAGATCAAGGAAGTCAAGAAATCACAAGAACTTGGAAAGCATGGAAGCAGAGCTAGGGTTTCACTGCACAGATGACCTGAAATTAGGGTTTTGGTTTCAGAATCCATAACTCCAAATTTTTTGGTCATTCTTGTTTCTAATATTCTCAATATGTTATAAGGATCATGTTTACCATGTTTGATGAAAAATTTCATTGTGGAAGTCATTTGTTCACTGGGTAACTTCTTGAGCAAGTCAGAGCAGAATCAGGGCATCTAAGGCCCCCAACAATGGAACCAAAGTGGATTTTCATCAAATTGAAGTTATATGATCTTTATTTGATCATTGAAGGGCTTGGAAATTCACAAAATTGAAGAAATTTTAGCTAAACCAAAAGTTGCCAAAAATGGAAATGACTTGTAATGGAAACTTTCCATTTTGGGAGAGTTTTTCAACCTCCTCTTTCTCAACCAAAAATGCTTCAAATGAAAAACTGTTGGTCATGAAATTTGTAAATTGGATCATTCCCTTTTCAAAATGTAAAAGAACAAGTCCTAATTCATTATGGAACTCAAGTTATGGCCTTGCAAAGTTGGAAAAAATCCTATAATTTTCACTTTCACACCAAAGAGGATTTTTTGCAATTTCACATACCAAGCCATTTTGTGACCTCTAATCACTCTCTAAGCATCATAAAAACATACTACAATGCATTGTGACCAAAATTGCCCAAAGAATCATTCCATTTCATGTCTTGAACTTCAAGTAATTCAAAAGGGGCCAAAACTTTTCAAATTTGCAAAAGGTGATGAAACTTCCAACACACTTGCTGCATCACCCCAAAACATTTTCCATGGTTCTCCTTGATCTTTGCTGAGCCAAGACATGCCCTAAAACAGTTGCAACATGAGCCCATACCTCAAGTACACCTAATGTTGACATTTTGGCAACTTGCCCATACCAATCACCACAGGCCACCACCCACTTTCTGACCTATCAAACAATGTTATGTGGACTAAAAGCAAGCCAATGCATAACACACACAAGCTCAAATCATCCCATACACCAAGCTTCACAAAAATCACCTTCAAGCAAAAACCTTCGAAACTTTTTGTCCAGCCATCAAACTTCAAAACAAACTTCACCATTCATTCAGAAATGATCCATAGAACATAATCCAACCATCAAACAAGCCTCAAAACCCCTCTACACAAAACATGATTCTGGTACAGCAAGAGTGCAACCACTCAATCCAGCCATTCTAAGCTCCTTCCAAGCATTTCAACTTCATCAGGGGGGTCACGTAAAGAGGATTTGCAGAAAAGAAGAGGTCCAAAAGCTCCAAACTGAGAAAGCTCAAGCTCAGGTAACCTCAAGAACTTTTTTTCCATAAATGAAATTTTAAGTTCCTAAATGATTCCTTATGATTCACTGATCATGCTTATGTGTTTAGAATTGAAAATGGTTGCGTATTGAACATTTCATGGCTGTCTGAAATTTTGCCCGTAAAAATGTTTTGCTTCGATTCTCTTGATTTACATGTTATAAATGTTGTTTGTTTGTTGATTTGAGTTCCATGATGTTTGGGGATCATTTCTGGGCAAGAAATTTGAAGTTTAGTTGCTTATTTAGGGAGTTGGCATTTGGTCCCGCCGGAGAAGATGACCGGAGCGTAGCTCCGGTCACTTGAAACTGATTAGGGTTAATCCACGTAATTAGGGAAAGTTTGAATTTAGGCCGTTGGATGAGGATTAGGGTTAGGCAGTGAATGGCTCTGATTAGCTCATTAAGAATAAACCTGATTAATTAATTGTAAAACCTAATTAATTGCCAGAACCAATCCCAGCCCTCCATAAACGCGCGCAGTCAACCCCTCCCTTGTGAGTTTGAATCTCAGTCTTAGGATGCGTTTACTTTTCATTTTTATTCATTTTATTTTATTTTCTTTGCATTCATTTAATATAATTATTAAAAATAGCAAAAATGATCAAAAAATTCTGAAATTTTTTATCATGGCTCTTATTAATTTTCAGAAACCAAAAACATTTTTATTTTTATTTTTTGCATTAAAAAATCATTTTAAAAATATTTAAATGTTTATTTTAATTAATTAATGGAAATTAATTAATTAAAATATCATTTAGGTTTCTAAAAATCCCAAAAAAATTCACATTGCATCTTAGGACATTTAGAAACATTGTCAAACCATTCATACAAATTTATTTTAGGTTTTGATCCAACTTTGACATTTTTCTTGAATTTAGGATTCATAAAATTCCCTTTTTGGAACCCTAACTTTGAAAATTCATTTCTGCCTAACCATGAAGGGTTTGACAATGGTTCTTTTTGCATTGTTTTCCATGTATAATGTAGTTTCTAGAATATATTTTCCATGAATTTATCTTGCATTTTCCATTTTATTTGCATTTTCCTTCTTAAGGTACCTTGAAACCCTAGTTAACTTAGAAAAATAACAACTTTCTTTAGGTTAAGAGTTAGACCTTCTCCTTTGGGGTGTGATATCATATTGGGTTAGGGTTCCATTGATTCCATTTGCAATTTTTTATCATGTGATTTTCTTCTGTTTTTATCATTTGCATCTCATCCTTTCATGTAACCCTAATATTGCATCCATACTTGCATCTTACATTGCATTGCATGATCATGTGAACTTGCCATGACATTATAAGTACTTGTATGCCATATTAGACATCTTAAGACATTGCTTGAACATTGCTTGGTCATTTCTTCATACATTTGCTATGCTTTGCATCCATTTCATTTCATAAGCATACATGTGTTTTCATGCTTTCTACATGCTTCCTTTGCATTCTTTCTCTCATATGAGTATTCATAACACTTTGCATGCCTTTGTATCATCTCATAGCATCATTTGCATCATGTGTTTGCTTCGGGTTTTGGTTTTTACCTTTGCATATGTTTCATTTTCATTTCATTTCTTTCCTTATGCTAATATTTTCAGGTGGTAAGTAATTTGAGAAGTGGATTTGCCTTCACTTCTCATTTTTCTTCTCATTCTTCTTATGCATCCTTGCTGAATTTTTCTTTGTCTTAGAGTGAGCTTGCTCATTCATGTTCATCATTCACTTTCTTTATCCAAGTTAATTATCTTCTTCAGTGAAGTAAGTAACTTGTTTCTTCTGCTACTTCCTTTGGTGGCTTCTTTGAAGATCTCTTTCAAGCCTGACAAACCACAGGAACATCCAAGCATGGCAATAATTAGGGTTTTGATTAGTCCCCCTTTAGCTTTTACCTTTATGTCTTCTTTGTGTCTCTCTTCTCATCTCATCATTAGAGACTAAACCTTTAAGGCTTTAAGTCTTTGTGATTAGGGTTATGCTTGCATCCTTCACTTAGGATGGAGTGTATAACTTTAATCCTAAGTGTTAAACCCTTAATTTGTTTAAACCTCTTAATCAATCCATCTTAATAATCACTAAGGCATTAGCTTGTAACTTGGGCCTTGCATTAGGGTTCTAATTCTTCCAATATTGGTTAAGAAGGACTAACCCTAGTGTTAATGGACAAGTCCCCCCCAAGTTGTCTTACAAATCATAAAAATAACTTCTTAATCTCATCCTTAATTAAAATCCACTTTAATAAAGGTTTGTTTTGTCATGAGGTTAATCCCTAATCATGGATTAAGTTGAGGTATCTTCTTCAGCTTAAGTGTGCTCATCTATTATCTATCTATTAGGATGGTGTAATGAGTTCACTAATCCTTGATTATGGCTTAAACTCATTACTTAACACTAAACAAAAATCCAAAAAACATCTAAATAATCACAAGTAGGTTAATGATCTTAATCCTACATCATCATGGTAATTAAGTTGAGATGTTTATCTCATACTTAAAGTATTCTCATTATCCCTAATCAAAGGGAGGATATGATGAGTTTACTACCCTTGGTTTAGGCTTAAGCTCATTCACTTATGACAAATACAAAAAAGCAATAAAATACTGAAAACACAAAAAACAAACAATAATCGTCTCCTTCGGGATTCTTTTCTCATCATCTTCACTCACAAACGAGAACTTGCTTCTTCCGTCTAATGCAAGACAGTTAGCACTCGAGCCAGACGAGTCATACACTTGAGCATAGACAAGCAAGCAATTCACAGTCAATTTACCTTTCAGTCTCTTTGAGTCGAACTACGATGTTATGACTTCCTCATTGCACGAGAGGATATGTAGGCATAACTTAACTGTTATCGAACAAAAGTCTCTTTGTCTCCCCCCTCTTTCAGCATTCTCTTTTAAGCCTCATTCCTGAGCATTTCACTTCACTTTCTTGCACTGACACTTGTACATTCTATTCCAGCTTTTGCATACAGATAGCACAAACACTACCCCTTTAAACACAAACTTTCAAGCGTGGATCCCGTCGAGTACGACAGACAATCTGGGGGCTAATACCTTCCCAGGTTGTAACCAACCCCCTTTCTCAGTTTCTCTGGTTCGCAACCGTCTTATCCATCTTTTCTAGGTTTATGCAACATTAACTTTCCTTCGGGATAAAAATGCCTAGTTGGCGACTCTATTCAGTTCATTTTCATTTCTCCCTTCGCCGACTGTTCGCTCTTGTACCGAGATGAAAATCTTTGGGAGCGACACAAACATGTCCTTCTTTTCTGATACTTCTACTGGCTTACCCCAACCTTCTAGTATCCCTGACTGCACCACCTTTAGAGCATGTTTATAAGAGGTTATGGAAACCCCTTTCTTTGACTCTTCGGAAGAAGTTGCTGATGAGGATGCTAATTCAGTCTTCGGGGGCTCGAAATCTTGACATGAAGTCTCGACTATCTCACCGTCCATCTCTACATATTTAAACAAAGCCAGATGACTGATAAAGATATCCTCCTCTCCACAAACCGTTACAATTTTCCCTTCCCAGACGAATTTCAATTTCTGATGAAGCGTAGACGATATTGCCCCTGCCGAATGGATTTAGGGCCTCCCCAGTAAACAACTATATGCAGGCTGGATATCCATTACATAGAATATAGTATTGAATACTTGCGGGCCTACCTTTATTGGCAAGTCCACTTCCCCAAACATTGATCTTCTCGATCCATCAAACGCTCGAACCACCAAGTCACTGGGCTTCAGAATAACTCTGTCATAATCCAACTTCATTAATGTCTTCTTGGAAAGAACATTCAGAGATGACCCTGTATTCACCAATACGTGATATAACATCGCACCTTTACACTCCAAGGAAATATGCAGTGCTCGATTGTTGGAACGACCCTCAGATGTTAGGTCCATGTCAGTAAAATCCAATCCATGACTGGCGTTGACACTGGACACCACAGTTTCTAATTGGTTCACTGAGATATCTTGTGGTACATATGCTTTGTTCAGGATGTTCAAGAGAGCTTTTATGTGAGAGTTAGAACACATTAACAGAGACAAGATGGAGATATTTGATGGATTCTATTGCAAATGGTCCATAATTTTATAATCGCTTTTCTTGATGATTCTTAAAAACTCTTCAGCTTCTTTGTCAAATGTAATGTCAGGGTCAACCACAGGTGTGGGCTCATTAGCAGTTGCTAGTTGCTTCACCCTAGCCTTAGCTTGGGCTTCTACAGTATCTCCGAGTGGTATTAAACTGTTTCTCATTGTCTCCGGCGCAAACAACCTTCCACTCCAAGTAAAACCTCCTATTCCAACATTCTCTACTTGAGCTGGAGATATACTAGGTGTGGCCAAATCTTGCTTCTGGCCGTTGTAATACACTTCACCTCCGTAATCCCAAGGGATGGCCTTATCACTTTGATACATCACTGGCCCTGCAGTAGTGATAGTTATTGGTGCCACTCTGGCTTTAGGAGGAGCTTGTGATGGATCATAGAAAATTGTCTCCGTAGAAACTTCTTTCTCTTTTGCAACTTTGTCAAATTGTAGGACCCCTTCATCAATCATACTTTGTATCCCCTTTTTCAATTGTTCACAACCATCAGGAGTTTTAGCACAATCTGGACAATCATTCTTACAACCCGGAAAGATACCCTTTTGGGCCAAACAAGCTTTGACAGTACTCAACGGAGTTTGCAGGTCATTGACATCACGCACCAAATTCAGATTCTCTCCGTCATCAATTGCCCCAACCATACCTCCATGAGGAGGCATGGGGTTTTGTATCACCTTTGGAGTGGGAGCAAAATTAATCGCTTTGGAATCTAACAAGTCTTGAACAACGTGCTTCATGGATTTGCAGTTTTATGTAGTATGACCGGGGGCTCCGGAATGGAATTCGCATCGGGCGTTTGTATCATAACCTTCGGGGAGTTGCCCCGGCCTCGAAGGTTGTAAAGTTATGAGCTGGATCATTTGGAGCTGGAGAAGATTCTTCAAGAGATGTGAGTAAGACATAGGTGGAGTTTCAAGATGCCTTTCTCTGGTCTTCTGAGAATAATAGGGGCAGGGAGCCCTCTGTTGCTGATAACCTTGTTGGCGCTGCTGTTGCGTTTGTCGAACTTGCTGTTGATTAGGCTGAGCTGAGATAGTGACATGAGTCACTTTCCCTAGTCTCTCCTTCTCTCTTCTTCATGAAAGGTTTCTTGACAGTGGAAGCTGAAGCACCACCATTCTGGATCTTTCCCTGCTTAATCCAACTCTATATCCTCTCACCAGTCAAGATAATATCTGAAAAACCGCTCGAAGAACACCCAGCCAACCTTTCCATGAAATTCCCAGGAAGGGTGTCCATGTAAAGGTCTACCATTTCTCTTTCTAGCAATGGTGGTTGCACCCTGGCGGCCACTTCACGCCATCTCTGTGTGTAATCTTTGAAGCTTTCTTAATTTTTCTGTGTCAAACTTTGGAGCTGAGTGCGACTAGGCGCCATATCAATGTTATACTGATATTGTTTAAGAAAAGCTTCTCCCAACTCTTTCCATATTCGAACGAAACTTCTTTCCAACTTCATATACCATTCCAAGGAACCTCCGGAGAGACTATCTTGGAAATAGTACATCCAGAGTTTCTCGTCACTAGTATGGGCAGCAATCTTTCAGTAAAACGCATGCAGGTGAGTTTTGGGCCAGGAGTTACCGTTATACTTATCAAAAGTTGGTGGCCTGAATTTGGGAGGGATGACCACCCCAGGAACTAAGCCCATGTCAGATACATCTATCCCAAGAAGAAGTCCTGAAAATTTCCTTCTCCGCCAAATCCCATATCATTGTTAAAAGGAGGGAACTGATCCTCTTGTCGGTCCATCATATGAATGAGAGTTGTTGTGCCAGTGTCTGGAACTGGAGGCCCACCTGTTCCATTGTTGGTGTTGGGAGGATTCACTTGAACCTCTGGAGTGAGTACAAGAGGGTCAGTCTGAGGAGGATTGAGCCCTTGTTTAGCATTCCTCAAATCTTGTTTTCCTTGGGCCATCCCTTGCATCATGACCATAATTTCCCCCATCCTGGTGCGGAATTCATTGAGCTCAATTTGCATAGCGTCCATGACAGTCCTTTGGTTGTTGCGTGTTGTGTACCAATGAGGAATATTTTGTCTAAAGTGTCGGGTCTTGGCAGCTCTCGCAATCTTTTCCTGAAATGCAGATAAGTTAAGTAACCTGGAGAAACCTGCAAAATAAAGAAAAATGCAAATGATATGTATGCAATGCAATGTGTCCCTTTTATCCTCAAGGTGTTGTTTACTTTCCCATCCCGGTGTTGAGAAAAATAGCCTTTGCAAGAATACCTTGTGTGACAATCAGATGTGAAGTGGCAGTATTTAATATCTCGTGTCAGTGAAACAGATAACAACCAGAGACTTCAGGTAAATTAAAAGAAAACTGGAATAGCAAAGCCCTCATAGGGTACAAGTTCATACATTAGAGAGAAAAAGTACATCAAGAGAGAGAGAGGATTCCCACAACAGGCCTGTGGGTTTCCAAATCATATGAATACAAGACTAAAGCCTAGGAAGATCTACATCCTGCAACCTCCAGCTAAGGCATTTGACACCTTGAAACAACTAGGCTATATCTGGATGTGCTGGTTCCTGTATATGATTTTGAATTAGGAGATCCCTAAGGTCAAAGGAGGCATGCAACTCCTCAATTTGTTGCAGGAATAACTTCTCACTCTCCTTATTTTCAATGGACTCAGTCTTGGTCTTTTTGATATCAGCTCGCAGCTTCAAATCTTCTATCTATTTTTTAGCATCCCTCACTGCCTGTTGATTCTCTGCTAGATCTTGAAGATGATTCTTCTCTTGGTGGTAAGCCTTCTGAAGGAGCTCTCCCTGTTCATCCAAAGAATCTTGAAGACCTTTGATCTCTAACTTGTACCTGACTTCCAGCTCTTTCTTCCTCTTCAAGTTGTCTTCCCATTTCTCTTGAAATAAGGTGACAGTTTCATTAGCTTCATTCAACTCTTTCTTAGCTTTTCGGTGCTGGACCGCCTTGTGAGTTTCATCTAATCCCTTTTTCTTGAAATAGAGCTCTCTTTCCTGAAAGTCTTGCTACTTGAGCCTGGCCATTTCTTCAGCTTGGTGAGCCCTCTCTTCCAACTTCTGGTTTTGAATCTTCAACTTCTGGAATGAGTTATTGGCTTCTTGATTTTCCAACCTGAGTTTCTTAACCAAGGCCTCCAATTTATGATACTCCTGAAGAGGAACTGAAGCTATGAGGGCTACTTCCTTAGGGTAGAGAGGTGGTTCCTTAGAGAATGGGAGCAATAAAGTCTCTACACGATCTTCCAACCAGGTGGCAAAAGGAT
This sequence comes from Lathyrus aphaca, assembly GCA_963966055.1. NCBI lineage: Eukaryota > Viridiplantae > Streptophyta > Magnoliopsida > Fabales > Fabaceae > Lathyrus > Lathyrus aphaca. The sequence continues at coordinate 322,098,623 of OZ014525.1, forward strand.
CATAAGTCTTGGGATCTACTCTCCCAAAGTATTTCTTCCCCTTCATCACTCTAACCTCCCAAACATGGGATGCTAGCAAGCTCATCTTCAGGTTACCTTCTACTGGAAAGTATAGTGACTCACTCATCTCCTCAATCAATGGTACAACTCTCAAAGGATAACAAAATTGCTTTCTGGATAAGGTAGGATTGTAGCTGATTCCACCTTTCCTTCCTATCAAGGGTACATTTGGGAAGCTACCACAACTGACCAAGATTTCTTTGCCTACAAGATCCCTGTTGCATCCCCAAGCAATGTCATCTGAGGTTAAGCCCATCAATCTTTTGGACCACTTCCAGGATTGTTTCAAATCTTGGAAAGGCCCTGATTTTGGGAGTTGCCTTACAAACCAGTCAACAAACAAGGGAGCACAACAATTCACATGTCCCTTCCTCTTTTCATTCTTGTGGTGAACCCCATAGTAAAAGTCACCCAGCAAGGTAGGCATTGGGTTTCTTCTGACAAAGATGGTGATAGCCTCCATGCTGATTAATCCCTTCTCACTTGGAAATAAGCTAATCCCATACACTATCAAAGCCATCATTGTACTGAACTTAGCCCATTTGTTTTCAGAGGCTAGATCCTGAGCTTCCTTGACAATAAAATACAAGATAAGCCCTTTACCTTTACTGACATCCAGCCCTCTACTGACTTTGGACAAATCCAAATAAAAAGAGTCAGCTATATCTCTGCATGAAGGCATCTTCTCTAAGCCATAGTAAGGAGCATAATTTTTTATGGGAATCCTAAGGATGCTGGAGATCTCTTCCAATGTAGGAGCCAAGATGTAATATGGGAAAACAAAGACCCGCAACTGTGGATCATAGAATTGCAACAGGGAATGCAGGCTATCCCTCTGGTCAATTGTTGGCTAATTCACATAATCCAGAATCTTTCCAAACTCCCCTCTGAAGTCATCAGGAAATTTTTCACCCATCAAGCTAATCAACTTCTGAATACCCTCTGTCTCGAGTTGTGGGAAAGTATAGTGGACATTCTTCTTCCTTGGAATCTCCATCTTGAAGCAGCAATATGACCGAGAATAGGAAGTAATATGAACCCTAAGAATAAAAAGAACACAAATGATTAATAATGTTATGATGCTTATGCAAGGCGAGGCATGTGATCAATGATGTGTTTGTGTAGTGTCAATCATATAATCAAGTGTCTGTGCAGGGTCACAACATCAGAATAGACATCACTCTGATCAGAAGTTCAGATCTCAGAATCCATGTGTAATAGAACAAATCACAATACTGAAGCATGTTGTTATAATGGTTATGTTGAAGATTAAGGTTCCTACAATCCTGTAAACCCCTTCCAATCTCACGGGTTTGCTACTTGGGTCAACATCACGGACACTCAAAGCCGAGCAGCAATAATACGTTCACCCTCTCCGAGAAATGGCTCATGACCAAATCAGGGAATCGGTTTGGCATTATGTATTATTCAGGGAGGTCTTAGTTGAGTCCAAGGAAACAAGCATCCCTTATAAGTCCCCAGCTTCAAGCACTGAATTGAGAAACAATAGTACATTCATCCCGAAGGGTACAATACTATCGTCATACGAATAATTCACTTTAACTGGATTCTTATGAGAGAACCAGGCCATCCTATGCGAGTTCCCAGTGAGCCCTCGGATGCGAGTGGGTTTGCCAACAAATGTGGTATGCCACTTTCATCACTGGAGAGGGATGTTTCCACAAAGGTTCTCAATGATCGGTCCCCTGACTGCACATAACTATCAAGGTTGTGTATTTCCCCAGAAAGATTTCAGCATCAATACATTTTCGAGAAGCTCGCAAGTCAAGGCGTGGAACTCACTAATACCAACATGGCAAGATAACATGAAGCCAAAGTAGAACCACTCTAAGTCCTAGGTGCATAGTAATAAAGCCCATCTCAAAGAAAAAAAGAAACCAGCACAGTCCGATATATGATGCATGTGAAAATAAATACTGAAAGCAGTAAATAAAGTTGTAAAGTGAATTGTAAACGAAAACAGTAAATAAACACAACACCACACATATAAACACCCAAAGAAACAAAAACAAATAGGCGCTAGGATTGAATCTATGAGAGAAACCAGAGATTATGGGTTTGATCCCCAGTAGAGTCGCCAGCTGTCGCTACCGGGATTTTTCATCCTAGTACAAACGCGAAAGTGGCGCGGAAAAGGTAGAGTCGCCAGCCAGGTATTTTTATCCCGAATGAATGGGAAAGGTAATGCTGCACAAACTTGGGGAAGAAGGAAAGGACAAGGTCCTTCAAACCAAATATCTGGGTTCGGGAGTCGGTTACGACCTGGGAAGGTATTAGCACCCAGACCGTCCGCCGTACCCGACGGGATCCACGCATGTTTGTTTGTTTCAAAGGGTGAGAAATAAAATGCTGCTGAAGAAAACTGATAACTAGAATGGGAATGGAAATGAGAAAGGGAACTGGAAAGAGAGAATGAAAAGAAAAGGGGAAATGTAGGGAAAATAAAGAATTTGCTCGAACGGGCCATACCCCGCTGCCTACATACCTCATCGGGAAAATGAGGATCAGAGTCAACGTAGTTCGCCTAACTAAGGCGGGAACTAATTGTTTGTGTTTTTTATAGCTGGAACTGCGTATGTCTATGATAAGGTGTTGCAGGCTCGTATTGTACGAGTGCATTTACTGTTTGCATGCGAGACAATTCGTCGCAAGTTCGCGTTGAGAATGAATGAGGTGAGAAAATAAGTTCCCGCATGAAAGTCGCTTATTGTTTGTTGTTTGCTTTTTAAGAGTTTGTATGAATTTGGCACAAGGAAGTGAATTCAAACTCTTTTCCATGGAATGTATACTTGCTACTACATTCCAAGATGGAATAGTAGAACAAGTGTCGCTCCTGAAGATTTGTATCCCAGTACAAACGCGAACGGTCGGCGAAAGGAGGAAATGAAGTGAAGATGAATAGAGTCGCCAGCTAGGAATTTTTATCCCGTAGGAAAGGTAATGCTGCATAAACCTAAGAAAAGATGGATAAGACAGTTGCGAACCAGAGAAACTGAGAAAGGGGGTTGGTTACAACCTGGGAAGGTATTAGCACCCAGATTGTCCATCGTACTCGACGGGATCCATGCTTATAAGATTGTGTTTAGAAGGGGTAAGTGTATGTGCTATCTATGTGCAAAAGCTGAGAAGAGAATATACAAGTGCCAATGCAAAAGAAAAGTGAAATGCTCAGAAACTGAGGCTTAAAAGAATGCTGGAAGAGGGGGAAGACACAGATACTTTTGTTCGATAACAGTTAAGTTATGCCTACGTATCCTCTCATGCAATGAGGAAGTCAGAACACCGTAGTTCGACTCAAAGTGACTGAAAGATAAATTGACTGTGAACTGCTTGCTTGTCTATGCTCAAGTGTATGACTCGTCTGGCTCGAGTGCTAATTGTCTTGCATTAGACGGAAGAAGCAAGTTCTCGCTTGTGAATGAGTGTGATGAGAAAAGAATCCCGAAGGAGACGATTATTGTTTGTTTTTTGTGTTTTCCGTTTTTTTATTGTTTTTGGAGTTTGTCATAAGTTGATGAGCTTAAGCCTAAATCAAAGGCTTGTAAACTAATTATATCCTCCCAGATTAGGGATAATGAGCCCACTTAAGTATGAGATAAGCATCTCAACTTAATTGCCATGATGATGTAGGATTAAGATCATTAACCTACTTGTGATTGATCAAATGTTTTTGGATTTTTGTTTAGTGTTAAGTAATGAGTTTAAGCCATAATCAAGGGTTAGTGAACTCATTACACCATCCTAATAGAAGGATAATAGATGAGCACACTTAAGCTGAGGAAGATACCTCAATTTAATCCATGATTAGGGATTCAAATCATTAGATGACAAGCCTTTATTAAAATGGATTTTAATTAAGGGTGAGATTAAGAAATTAATTTTATAGTTTGTAAGACAACTTGAGAGGGACTTGTCCATTAAACACTAGGGTTAGTCCTTCTTAACCAATAAAGGAAGAATTAAAACCCTAATGTAAGGCCCAAGTTACAAGGTAATGTCTCAATGATCATTAGATGGATTGATTAAGAGGTTTAAACAAATTAAGGATTTAACACTTAGGATTAAAGTTATACACTCCATCCTAAGAGAAGGATGCAGGCATAACCCTAATTCCAAAGTCCTAAAACCTTAAAGGTTTAGTCTCTAATGATGAGATGAGAAGAGAGACACAAAGAAGACTCAATGGTGAGAACTAAGGGGGGACTAATCACAACCCTAATTATTATCATGCTTGGATGTTCCTATGGTTTGTAAGGCTTGAAAAAGATCTTCAAAGAAGCCACCAAGGAGAAGCAAGATGGAAGGAGGAAGAAGCCAAAGAAATAAGTTACTTACTTCATTGAAGAAGATAAGTAACTTAAAGAAGGAAAGTGAGAGAGAAAGAACACAAGTGAGCAAGCCCACTCAAAGACAATAAAAAATGCAGCAAAGATGAAATATAAAAAAGATGAGAAGAATTGGGAGGTGAAGGCAAATCCACCTCTCAAACAACTTACCATTAACCTGAAAAGTTAGCACAAGATGCATAAGGAAAGAAATGAAATGGAATGATGCATATGCAAAGACAAAGATCAAAACCAGAAGCATACACATGATGCAAATGATGATATGACATGATGCAAAGGCATACAAAGTGTATATGAATGATCATACAAAGAATGAATGCAAATGAAGCATGCTTTGAAGTTTGAAAGTTCATGAAAGTTATTGAAAGGAAATGAATGCAAATCATGGAAAATGAATGAAGAAATGATCAAGCATGATTCTAACATGTCCTAAGATGTCTAAGATGACATATAAATGCATGAAATGTCATGGCAAGTTCATGTATGGATGCATATGCAAGATGAATGCAAGTGAAGATGTAAATTAAGGTTTTAAGACAACATGAGATGCAAATGGCAAAGACAGAAGCAAATGACATGATAAAAAATTGAAAATGCACTCAAAGGAACCCTAAACCTATACTAGGTTACCATCCAAAGTGGGAGGTTAGAAGCTAAACCTAGGAGAAGTTATGAATTTCCTAAGTTTCTAGGGTTTTTTGGGTGATCCTCAATGTAAAATGCCAAATAATTTAAAAATGCAAGATACAAATGGAACAAAAATGTTCATGGATGCTAGAAGCCATGCATAGAACAATGCAAAAAGAACCATTCACAAACTTAACTTGGTTTAAAAGTTATGAATTTTTGAATTTAAGGTTAGAAAATGAACAATTTTAAGAACCCTAATTCATTGAAAAATGTCAAAGCATGGTCAAAACCAAAAATAAATTTGTATGGTGAGTTTGTAAATGTTTCTAAATATGTCTAAGAATGTTCTCTGATTTTTTTGGTGATTTTTAAATACTTAAATGTATTTTTAATTAATTAAAATCAATTAACTAATTAAATAAAACATTTAAATGGTTTAAAAATACTTTTTTAATGCAAAAAATAAAAATAAAAATATTTTTGATTTCTGGAAATTAATAAAAGGCTTGATAAAAAATTTTAGATATTTTTGATCATTTTTGCTATTTTAAAATAAATGTGGAAAGAAAATGCAAGAAAATGAATTAAAAATTAAATAAAAGGAAAGTAATCCAATCTGATGGCTGGGATTCAAAAGGGGGAAGACTGCGCACGTTATTCTAAGGCCCAGATTGAATCTGGCTAATTAATCTTAATTAATGTAATTAAATTGATTAGGGTTTAAGTGAATGCATCCTGGCCATCCAAACACACTGTAAACTTGATCTAAAGGTCAGAATTCAAACTAACCTAATTAACCCTAAAATTAACCCTAATGATTCTCAGGTGACTGTAGCAAGCTCCGGTCAGCTTCTCCGACCAATCTCTCATGCCATCTCTCTCAAAACACCACTAAAACGCATCAAACTCTCCAGATTCACTCAACTAAACATCCTAAACAAGAATCCAACAACAAAATCCATTTATTTTTCATGAATCAAGAGAATCGAATCAAAACATTTTCACGGGAAAAATTTCAGACAGCTATGAAATACTCAATACTCAACCATTTTCAATTCTAAACACATCAGCATGATCAGTGCAACTCATAGAATCATTCTATAACAAGAAATCAAAGTTCTGGAAAAGATCCTAGGGTTATGTGGAGATGATTGGTGAAGGAATTTTTGATTTTGGTTGAGGGAGTTGAGAGTTTCGAAGAGATGAAGTTTGAGAGAGATTTTGTGTAATCTGAGTTGTGTGTGCTTGCAGGCATGTGTGTTGTATGTTATGGCTTGCATAAAGTCCACATATCATGTCTTGATAGGTCAGAATAGTTGGTGTGGGCTATGCTGAATTGTATGGGTGATTTTGCAAAAAGTAAAGTTTGGTTGTACTTAAGGTATGGGTCATGGTAGGCTTAGTTGCAAGGGGTGTCTGGCCTCACCTGAGTTCAAGGAGGTCCATAGGATTGAAACAATGCAGCTGGATCACTTGATGCTAGGGTTTCTATGTGTTTTGCAAATTTTCCCTCTTTGGTGTATCTTGTGTTTCAAGGCATGAAACCTTCCAATTCTTGGGCCAATTCTAATGCTTTGAAGTTGTTTGATAATGTTATGTCACATTTGGGCACATTATAAGTCATTAGAAGCCTTGGCAAGTGGTTTTGCAAAAAATCCTCTTTGGTGCATTCTTGAAAATTATAGGATTTTTGCCAACTTTGAAGGATCATATCTTGAGTTCCATAATGAATTAGAACATGTTCTTGTACTTTTTGAAAAGGGAAAGACCTAGTCTACAAATTTCATGACCAAGAATTTTTTATTTGAAGCATTTTCGGTTGAGAAAGAGGAGGTTGAAAAACTTTCCCAAAATGGAAAGTTTCCACTACAAGTCATTTCTATTTTTGGCAACTTTTGGTTTAGCTCAAATTTCTTCAATTTTATGGACTTCCAAGCACTTCAATGATCAAATAAAGATCACATAACTTCAATTTGATGAAAATACCCCTTTGGTTCTGATGGGCTAAAGACGCAATACAATATGTGTTTAGCAGTATCTTAACTGCAAGCGCACAGCCTATCGAAGTAATATAAAAGATTGTCGATCCCACAGGGACTTTATGATCACTTAGTGCTAGAGGGTTTACTAGTTTAGCTAAGGTGTATGGATGTCACGATTTTGCTTTTTTTTAAGAATTAAAGACGGGAATTAAATTTTAGTTTAATGAAATAATAATAAGGCGGTCGGTATGTAATTATGTTAACTTAGGTGGGTCAATCTAACTTAGGCTTATAAGGATGGTTCACTTAATTTATTCTGTAGAGGTTATCAGTTTAAATATCTTTAACTCACACTCTCGTGGTCTTATCTCATATCTTACTCCTAAAGCCCTATGCCTGCTCTCGCTAGCCCATAAGTGTTTAGAAATAATTTTTGGAAACTTAATAAGTCTAATTCATTTTAAAGCGCTCTCGCTGTATTTAAATTAAATGCCTAACTTTAGCTATCTGGTTAAAATCTCACACTCTCGTGGTCTTGACCTAACCTATTACACTTTCCTTACTCTCGTAACAAAAAGATTAATGTTTATAATAAAAAGTCACAGCCAGAATTTTAAGTTCTTAATTGTTTTAAGCCTAGATTCGATTTTACCGATTTAGTGTATTTTAATTACATACCGCCTAAATTGTTTAGTTACTCATATTTGTTGTACCAGACAGATGCAGAAACAGAGGAACACAAATTAAAATATGCATTATAAAATAATAATAAAAATAAATTCTTAACATAAATAATTAAATTAATTTAAATGCGAAATAATTAAAAACCTGAATAATAAAAATAATGTAAAACTCCTTCTTCCACAATCTGGCAAGCTAGGAGTGTGAACCGGAATCGAAAATAAAATACAAACGAAATGCTGAAGGCTTGAAAGAAATTAAATAATAACAATTTCCTAATGTTGGAAATTGTTATTTGGTTTGGTTGGGATATGGAAATTAAAACAAGAACAAGAATAATTGCTGGAAAAATTAATGAAATAGGGTGCAATGGAAATATGGCAGAGCTTCCGCGAAAAACTAAAAATAATACTCTATAGTTTTCTACTTTGAAATAAAGCTATTTATAGAAAATATAATGTGGGCTTGGTAGTTGGAATCCATACGTGGGCTTCGGTGTTGAAGAGAGAATCCAGGAAAAACTTGTGTTACTGGGTCTGCGGAAGAATAGGAAACGTTATTGACTTCACGTAGCACGTTCATGACCAATTCATTCCAAGTAAACCTAATTTCCCTTTGTCACATTCGTGACAAGGGTGTCACGGGCGTTATCTTCATATTTAGCGTGTCATGGTCGTGACGGCTTGGTTACGATCGTGACTGGCCCAATCAGCGTGTCACGGTCGTGACAGCATGGTGACGGTCGTGACTGTTGCAAATTATGCAGCATTATGCAGAATTCCTCTCTTCTTCTTCTTTTCATGCTTGTTTTTGCTCATTTCACTTTTGGCTTATGATTTAGCTCTATAATTGTTATACCTGCAAAATGACAAAGAAAACTCGAAGAATCGGGTGTTAATACGATAAATGTGCGATAAAACGACATTGAAACATAGTAATAAAACGATACTTTTTCTCGTTATCAAACTTCCCCAAACTTAAACCTTTGCTTGTCCTCAAGCAAATAGTCGGTTAAAAAATGATCGGATAGGTTTCCATCGACGCATACACATAACAAAGCATACGAGGAATCGTTTTGCTAGATAAACTGGTACTAGAATAAAACACCAACGATACACTAATGACACAAGCAACAAGCTAAGTCGTCGACTTCCCGTTAAACGAAACATTCGGTAATTGCATTACGATTCTACCTAGAGTCTTTCGATCTTATTTCACCTGGTTTCATTCTAGCGCAATCACATTAAGCCCTTTGCCTTAGCACGCACGTAGTGGAGTAGCCGGTTAGTGACTTTGATCCTTTATAAGCACGGGGTCTGGTACACGAATGTGGCAACCCTATATATATTATCCGATTTGGAGGTTGTGGGGGATCGAGCCGTAGCACGCCCTACCAAGTTCAGAACCAGGTACCTCTGAACCAACCCACAATGGACTCCTTCTCATTCTTCTCGTTTCTTATATGCGACCGTGTACTTTGGTGCAATTTCTTTTTATTTGCATCGAGATATGAAGGATCATTATAGATTAGGCATCAAACACTTATGTTCATCGGATCCCCACTGGTTTGTGTTCAGATGGTGCTGACTGCTAGTATAAACTACTAGGGGTTACTTTTGAACTGAAACTTAAGGTGTAGTCGTAACAATTATCGGAACGGAATGCTTAAGTAGGAAGTCTAAGGTGTCAAGATTGTATTGATCTTGTTGAATCGTTCTCAGCTTCCTAACTATGATTTCATAGGTAAGTCGAGTAATGCGAAGATAAAAATATAAAAAATTTCGGTATGGCTAAATAAACGGGGAAAATTCGAAACTAAAGAAATAACACAAATATTACTTTGTTTCATTAAAATACGAAAGGGAAATACAATGGAATGGAAAATGCGGAAAAAGGAAAGGTATCTCTCCCACACTATATCAGACATTGTCCTCAATGTTGTGATATAATAGCGGGGAAAATACAACACAAACAACAGAAATGGAAAAACATAAACTAAGGCTGCTGACGACCACGGCCTCGGCTTCTGGTGCGGGAGCGTCTGGTCGGAGTCGCTTCAGGATCAGAACCGGTGCCGGTGAGAGCAGTGATATCAATTCTCAAAGCCTCTAGCTCGCTAAAAATATCTCTGAGCTTCTCGTCTGTCGTCCTCTAGTTGCTTGCAACAGCTGAAAGTAGTGCATCATGTTGTTCTTTTTGCCTTCGCTCTAGTGCGGCATTCATCTGATTCTGCTGATGAATGGCACGGAGGACGTCTTCAAGTGTGAATTCTGGTGCAGGTGGCTGTCTGGTGGAGGACTCAGGAATGTCCTGTACTGGGTCAGCAGCATCCATGGTATCCTGCATCTCGTCCACTGGTGGATCGGGCTGCTCATCAATAATGGGGACGTGGCCGGCAGCATCCGGTAAAGCAAATAGCCAGTTGGCTCGGTTGGACGGATCGATGCGGTCACGGCACGACAAGGTGACGTGATGATAAACGGTGCCTTGGATAACAGGGTTGAACCTGCCATCCTCTCTCTGAGATATCAAGTGGGCGGACCTACAATAGTTCTTTGTAAGCAACTTTGCGGCTCTGCAAGGCAAATGGATAATCAAGTCACCAAGCTCCAACTGAATGGCAAGGGTGGTGACAATCCCGCCTATGTAGAAGGGGTTTGCGCCTCGTTGCGCTACAGACTGGATATTGGATAAAAGGAATGGGGCAGCATTGATGCGCTCGTCTTTTAAGGCACAGTGCAAGAACAAGAGCTCCTTGGAGTTCAGCTTGTGATTGCTCTCTCTTGCGAAAATAGTATTGCAGATGATGAGATGAAAATATCGTATCGTCGGGTTATGGATGTGGGTAGCATTCAGACTCTGAAAGGAAGTAGCACGGGTGTTGGTGATGTCGTGCCATAAGGTGAAAGCGGTTTTGCTGAAGTTGTCCGGCACGCGGAGATGAGCATCGTCTCCGTGATTGAAACCTAACAGTTCGGCGATCCTCGTTTGTGTGATTTCGAACTCTCGTCCGAGCATTCTGAACTTTGCAATGCCGGTGAGTTGACTTGATGAACCGGGAGGTGTAACATATTGAAACGAACTCAGAAATTTCAATGTGAGGAGTTCGAATGTCGGTTGTGGTTGACTGCACAAGTGCCACAAACCAACATGCCTAAGCAGGAGCTTCACGCTGTTGAGCAATCCCAACTCCCTCAAGCAGTCAATGTCGACATACCGAGTGGGTTGGACGCCACGGTTCTGAAACCTGATAAACTTTTGTCTTTGAGTTTCTCCTTGTTCACCATCTCTAAATTGGATTTCTTCCATTGCATGCAAGTACGGGAATGAGAGATGAGAGGTTTTTGAGTTTTGTGAGAAAATGAAAAATGTGAAGAATTTGGTTCGGATTATAGTGAAAGGAGTGAATGTGAGAGGTTTGGAATAAATGGAGAGGTTAATGAAATTGATTTAGGGTAATGGGAGGTTACGGGATAGTGAGGAGATAATGGGGGGTTTCTAATTTTTGTGAAAGTGGAAAAGTGGTTTCTGCGAAGAAGAACGGTTCTGTTTCTCAGAATTCGTATAACAGGGGTCGTCACGGTCGTGAGGGATGAGTGACGGTCGTGAGGTGCTAATTAGCTTGTCACGATCGTGAGAGATGGATGACGACCGTGAGGGTTTAAAAACTTATAATTTTTTCTTCACAGATTGCATTATCTCACTCGTTCAATGCAATTTTTTTTTCTTTATCACTTCTCACTTAATTCCAACACAAACAATATATATAATATTGGATCAACATATATTAGCAGCAAATTTTCATCACACGAGAAATCATAAAATATTAATCAATTTAAATATAACAGTAAGTAATGGAAATCATAGAAATTGATTAAATTGGAAAATGGTAAAACTAGAAGTACTTTGCTTTTGATATGAAGGAAAATTACATTAATAAAAATAAGGTACGAAAATGTTTGCAAAATGTTAAAACTAACTAGAAACAAAAGCGAGAAGTAAAATAAGTTAAATCACTACAACATTTTTCAAAGTTGCTTTTTCAAATCTTCAAGTGCGGAGTTTAAATGGTAGAATTGTTCACACGTTATGTCAGTTAAACCTATAACGTCCAATTGCATGCTTTTAACCTCATCCTTAACAGCATTAATATCGGCTTGGTAAACTTCAAGAGTATTCATAATTTTCTTTAAGTTGTCAGCATATTCTACTTGATTTACTTCAGGGGTTTCAATCACTTCATCAGTGTGTTCAATGTCATGGTAACCGGGAGGTGTCTCAGGGTCACTTTCTACATCGATCATTATATCATCCCTTATCTTGTAAGATTGTGGTGTTTCGGGAGTGGATGGATAGTCAGGAGGGGTAAGCTCATAAAGCCAATTATCTTTATTGTGAACACTGACTCTAGCATGGTTTGGTAATGTGAACAGGGTTACTACTTCATTCCTGATTAGGCACTCGTAAGGTGGTTGTCCTAAATTTCTTATGATTTGACGGTTAAAGCAAAAGTTCAGATTCATAGGACGGATGGTACCTAAACGGTTACACCTGTGTAATTGGTATCTAAGTCCTAAGGCATCAGCAATCATGGTGACAAGGCCTCCTACCAATATGGGTAGATCAGGTTCTTCTTGGATTCGGGTGAAGGTTTGCATCATGAAAGGCACACCATTAACTGGCTGTCCATTAGTCAGACAGGACATAATGAATATCTCATCTTTAGATACTCCAGTAAGGTTTTCATCTTTTCTAAAGAAGGTGTGGGCAAGGATCTTATGGAAATAGCGGATAGCAGGGTTATGTATCTCATCATTGTTCATGCTATTTGGCTCAGGATGGTAATTTCCGGTTAAGGTTCCCCAAAAGAAGTCCAGCTCAATGTCCATCAATTCTACCTGTGTGGTAGTAAAAGCAAAGGGTCCACTAGGGAATCTTAATAAGTCAGCTAGTTCCTTATGGTTAAAGTCATATTCTATTCCGAATAGTCGGAAACTGATAAATCCTTTCCTGAATCCAAAACCGCGCTCGGGTAAGTAAACTAAGGAGTTTAAGAACTCAAGGGTGAGCTGGCGGTAAGTCACAAACTTTTGTTTTATTAGTGCATTCTCCCATCCAAGTTGGTTAAACAGGTATAGGATGCTATCATGTATTCCTAAAGTTTCCATAGTCAGATCATCCGGGTACAGAGTCAAATCCATTGGTCTTTGTGATAACTCTTCAAATTTCATTCTTTGGTTCCTACCTCTAAATTTGGTTTCCATAATGTTTCTCGGTTGGTTAGCCATAGTTAGTGATATGGGGGAAACAAATCAGGGGGAGAAGGAAAATGGAAAAGACTTTAGAAAATCTGTAAAAGTGATTTAGAAAATAAAAATAAAAATAAATAAAATAAGGAAATAAATGCATAAATAAAAGTAATAATGATAATAGTGAAATAAAACAATAAAACAATAGAATGACAAAACAATAAAACGATAAAACAATAAAATGATAAAAATGGGTTGCCTCCCACTAAGCGCTGTTTTTATCGTCATAAGCCTGACGTAATGCTTAGAGGTAGATTAATCAGGGAAATTAGTGGACAACTCTAAAAGCCTTAGACTATTTGCATAATCTTTATTTTCAACTTTATGGTAATGTTTTAAACGTTGTCCGTTTACTGTGAACGGTTCACTATTTCTACCCTTAATTTCTATTGCTCCGCTCGGGAACACTCTAGTTATTTCAAAGGGTCCTGACCATCTAGATTTTAGTTTTCCAGGAAAGAGCCTAAGTCTTGAATTAAAGAGGAGTACAACGTCTCCCACACTAAATTCCTTCCTAGATAGGCGTTTATCGTGCCATCGCTTAGTTCTTTCTTTATATATCTTAGCATTCTCATAAGCATCTAACCTTAACTCTTCTAATTCGTTAATATCGAGGATTCGCTTTTCTCCTGCGGCATTATAGTTTATATTGAGAGTTTTAATCGCCCAATATGCTTTGTGTTCTAGTTCTACCGGGAGATGACAAGACTTTCCATATACTAATTTGAAAGGTGTAGTTCTTATGGGTGTCTTGTAAGCTGTCCTATAAGCCCATAAAGCTTCATTAAGTTTAGATGACCAATCTTTCCGAGATATGGCGACAGTCTTTTCTAAGATTTGTTTAATTTCTCTGTTTGAGACTTCGACCTGTCCACTTGTTTGTGGATGATATGGTGTTGCTACACGATGTCTGACTCCATACTTAGATAGTAATTTGTCAAAGATTTTCGAAATGAAGTGCGAGCCACCGTCACTTATGACGAGTCTAGGCACACCAAATCTTGGAAAGATTATATTCTTGAAAAGCTTAATTACTACTCGTGTGTCATTTGTAGGAGAAGCTATAGCCTCAATCCATTTTGAAACATAATCGACAGCTACGAGTATGTAATTATTACCGAAAGATGATGGGAATGGTCCCATGAAATCTATTCCCCAGACGTCAAAGACTTCTACTTCTAATATTCCTTTTTGAGGCATTTCATATCTTCTTGAAATATTACCGGTGTGTTGACACCGATCGCAATTTATAACAGCGATGTGGACATCTTTCCATAAATTAGGCCAGAATAGGCCTGCTTGTAAGATTTTTGCACAAGTCTTGGAAGTGCTTGCATGTCCACTATAAGGAGATGAATGACAATGAGCAATGACATCTTCTATTTCTTCGGGAATACATCGACGAAAGATTCCGTCGGGTCCTCTCTTAAACAGTAATGGTTCATCCCAATAATAATGTTTGAGATTGTGAAAGAATTTCTTTTTCTGTTGATAGGTTAAGTCAGGTGGAAGAGCTCCTGCAGCTAGGTAGTTAACAACGTCAGCGTACCATGGTAGTCCAACGGTTGTTTGGATTGTTTCCACGGGTTCTGGTTCATCTATATCTAACTGAACTGGGTCGCTTCCTATTTGTGCTATCAGCTGTTCATACGGAAAATCATCGTTAATCGGCACTTGTTCGGGTTTAATACCTTCTATTCTAGATAAATGGTCTGCTACGACGTTTTCAGTACCTTTCTTATCTTTTATTTCAAGATCAAACTCTTGTAAGAGTAAAATCCATCTCAAGAGTCTTGGTTTAGCATCTTTCTTAGTTAATAAATATCTAATAGCAGTGTGGTCTGTGTAGATGATTATTTTTGCTCCCACTAGGTAGGAACAGAATTTGTCAAGCGCAAAGACAACTGCTAACAATTCTTTTTCAGTAGTGGCATAGTTCATCTGAGCAGAATCTAAGGTTCTACTGGCATAGTAAATTGCGTGAAGTTTCTTGTCCTTCCTCTGTCCTAGAACTGCGCCTACAGCATAGTCACTCGCATCGCACATGATTTCGAAAGGTAATCTCCAGTCAGGGGGTTGCATGATTGGTGTGGTGATGAGGGCTGTTTTTAGAGTTTCGAATGCTTTAAGACAATCTTCATTGAATATGAACTCAGCGTCTTTCATTAATAAACCGGTAAGAGGTTTAGTGATTTTCGAGAAATCTTTGATGAATCGTCGGTAGAAATCGGCGTGTCCTAAAAAGCTTCGTATTTCTCGAACGGTCTTAGGGGGTTGAAGATCTTTTATGAATTCTATCTTAGCTTTATCAACTTCAATTCGCTTGTCAGATATAACGTGTCCTGGTACGATTCCTTCTCTGACCATAAAATGACATTTCTCCCAGTTAAGCACGAGGTTTACTTTTACACATCTTTCTAATACCATTTCTAAATTTGATAGACATCCTTCAAAACTTTGCCCGCATACAGAGAAAACGTCCATGAACACTTCCATGATGTTGTCTATGAAATCTGCGAAGATTGACATCATACATCTTTGAAAGGTTGCAGGAGCGTTGCATAATCCAAAGGGCATTCGTCTATAAGCGAACGTTCCATAAGGGCATGTGAATGTAGTCTTCTCTTGATCATCTGGGTGGATAGGGATTTGGAAAAATCCTGAGTAACCATCAAGATAACAGAAATATGAGTGCTTGGCTAATCGTTCTAACATTTGATCTATAAAAGGTAGTGGGAAATGATCTTTTCGAGTGGCTTTATTTAGTTTATGATAATCGATGCACACTCTATGTCCTGTCACTACTCTTTGTGATATCGATTCGCCTTTAGCGTTTTTCACAACAGTGATACCTCCTTTCTTTGGTACTACATGTACTGGACTAACCCATTTACTATCAGAGATTGGATATGTTATTCCAGCATCTAGTAGTTTCTTAACTTCTTCCTTTACTACAGTGCTAAGGACTGGGTTAATTCTTCTTTGAGATTCTCTGGAGGTTTTGCAATCTTCTTCTAGCAGAATACGATGCATACAGATTGAAGGGCATATTCCTTTGAGATCAGATATGTTATATCCTAATGCAGTTGGATATTTCTTTAAGACATCTAAAAGTTTCTTTGTTTCAATTGTTCCTAAATTGGAATTGATTATAATTTGTCTTGTACATTCGGTGTCTAAGAATTCGTATCTTAGGTTCTTAGGTAAAGTTTTTAACTCTAATGTAGGTTTATTCTTACATGGCATGGGATCCGGTGTAAGTGCTAAACTTTCGCTTAGACTATCATCCTGATATGGTTCACGCCAATTGTCATCTTCGAAAATTGGAGGGATTTGAATTTTCATAATTTCAGAATAGGTAGTTTCTTTCATTTCCATTTCTCTTACACATTCGTCAATTACGTCCAATAGATAGCATGTATCCTCTATAGCTGGTGATTGTAAGAATTGTGTTAAAATAAATTCAACTTTCTCTTCACCTACTTCAAAGGTTAGCTTTCCTTTCTTTACGTCTATTATAGCTCCGGCGGTAGCTAAGAATGGTCTTCCTAGTATGATAGGTGTAGTGGAGTCTTCAGAGATTTCCATGATTATGAAATCAGTAGGAATATAGAATTGTCCTATACGTACTGGGACGTTTTCTAGTATGCCTACAGGATATTTAATAGAGCGATCGGCTAGTTGAACAGACATTTTAGTTGGTCTTAAGTCTCCCATGTCTAGCCTTTTGCAAATCGTTAAGGGCATAACACTGATACTGGCTCCTAAATCGCATAGAGCTTTGTCAATGACGAATTTTCCTATTACACAGGGAATAGAGAAACTTCCTGGATCTTTTAGCTTAGGAGGCATATTATTCTGAATTATTGCGCTACACTCAGCAGTAAGTGTAACGGTTCCGTTATCCTCTATCTTTTTCTTATTGGATAAGATTTCTTTTAGAAACTTAGCATACGAGGGCATTTGAGTGATAGCTTCTGTAAATGGAATAGTAATATTCAACTGTTTCAGAAGTTCAACAAGTTTCTTAAACTGGCCCATCGTCTTAGAATTGGTTAATCTCTGAGGGTACGGAATTGGTGGTTTATAAGGTGGTGGAGGCACATAAGGCTTTTCTTTCTCCACTGCCTCTTGATTATTATCTTCCTTTTCTTCTGGTTCATTCACCTTTTCAGTAGGTTTATCCGGTTTTTGGTACATGGCTGGATTGTCAAGTCTTGGATCGGTAGGTCCGTCAAGTTCCTTGCCACTTCTTAATATCACAACATTAGCCTGTCCTTTCGGATTAGGTTGAGGTTGTCTAGGAAATACTCCAGCTGGTGCAGCGGTAGGTGCTTGTTGTTGAGCTACTTGTGAAATCTGAGTTTCAAGCATTTTGTTATATGTAGCTAACGCATCTACCTTGCTCACTAATTGCTTGATCTGCTCACTAGTGTGTATGTTTTGGTTTAAGAAATCCTTGTTTGTTTGAGATTGGGTAGCTATGAAGTTCTCCATCATCAACTCAAGGTTCGATTTTCTAGGGACATTAGGATCAGTCTTTTGATATCCTGGTGGTGTAGCTGGTGCTTGACCTGGTGCGTATAAAGCATTGTTGTTCTTATAGGAGAAGTTCAGATGATTTTTCCAACCTGGGTTGTATGTGTTTGAGTACGGGTTTCCTTGAGCATAATTCACTTGATCTGTGGGAATTCCTGCTAATAGTTGACAATCAGGGACAACATGTCCTGGAACTCCACATAACTCACAGTTAGGTGTTACCGCAGCCACGGTGGATGTTGGTGTTATGGCCAAGTTGTCGATCTTTTGGTTTAGTTGGTCAAACTTTGAATTGACTTGGTCCATACTACTTACTTCGTACATACCTCCTTTTGTTGGTTTCTCAGTCGCGACTCTCTCGCTTCCCCATTGGTAATGGTTTTGAGCCATACTCTCAATAAGTGCATAAGCATCGTTATATTCTTTGTCCATTAGTGCGCCACCTGCGGCAGCGTCAATTGTCATTCTTGTATTGTACAAGAGTCCATTGTAGAAGGTATGGATGACCATCCATTCTACTAATCCGTGATGTGGACAAAGTCTCAGCATATCTTTGTAGCGTGCCCATGCTTCAAAAATTGATTCGTTTTCCTTTTGATTAAATCCGTTGATTTGAGCTCTTAGCATAGCTGTCTTGCTAGGTGGGAAATATCTGGTCAAGAAGACTCTCTTTAGTTCCTCCCACGTGGTTACTGAATTCGAGGGTAGAGATTGAAGCCAGGCTCTCGCTCTGTCTCGAAGTGAAAAAGGAAAAAGACGTAATCTAATAGCTTCTTGGGTAACTCCATTAGCTTTTACGGTATCTGCGTACTGCACAAATATCGAAAGATGAAGGTTCGGATCCTCGGTAGGATTTCCGGCGAATTGATTTTGTTGCACGGCTGATATCAGCGAAGGTTTCAATTCGAAATCATTTCGGTTGATATCCGGTGCGGCAATGCTGGAATGCGGTTCAGCTTGCGAAGGACTAGCGTAATATTTGAGTGGATGATTCGGTTCTTCAGCCATCTCTGCGTCCTTTGATGTTCTGACTGGTTTAGGTGGATCAATTTGAAGATCTGGAATGTTGTAATTTCGTTCGTAATCGAATATTCGTCTTCTTACGTGTAAGAAGCGCTCCAATTCTGGGATTAGAGGTTGCAAGTCTTCGCCTTGAGAGCGAGTACTTGGCATACACTCGGGAAATTAGATTAAGAAAATAAATAGTTGTTACCTTAGTCTATACAATGCTACTTTAAAGTGCACTAGTAACTAAATTAAGGTCCCCGGCAACGGCGCCAAAAACTTGATGGGCTAAAGACGCAATACAATATGTGTCTAGCGGTATCTTAACTGCAAGCGCACAACCTATCGAAGTAATATAAAAGATTGTCGATCCCACAGGGACTTTATGATCACATAGTGCTAGAGGGTTTACTAGTTTAGCTAAGGTGTATGGTTGTCACGATTTTGCTTTTTTTTAAGAATTAAAGACGGGAATTAAATTTTAGTTTAATGAAATAATAATAAGGCGGTCGGTATGTAATTATGTTAACTTAGGCGGGTCAATCTAACTTAGGCTTATAAGGATGGTTCACTTAATTTATTCTGTAGAGGTTATCAGTTTAAATATCTTTAACTCACACTCTCGTGGTCTTATCTCAGATCTAACTCCTAAAGCCCTATGCCTGCTCTCGCTAGCCCATAAGTGTTTAGAAATAATTTTTGGAAACTTAATAAGTCTAATTCATTTTAAAGCACTCTCGCTGTATTTAAATTAAATGCCTAACTTTAGCTATCTGGTTAAAATCTCACACTCTCGTGGTCTTGACCTAACCTATTACACTTTCCTTACTCTCGTAACAAAAAGATTAATGTTTATAATAAAAAGTCACAACCAGAATTTTAAGTTCTTAATTGTTTTAAGCCTAGATTCGATTTTACCGATTTAGTGTATTTTAATTACATACCGCCTAAATTGTTTAGTTACTCATATTTGTTGTACCAGACAGATGCAGAAACAGAGGAACACAAATTAAAATATGCATTATAAAATGATAATAAAAATAAATTCTTAACATAAATAATTAAATTAATTTAAATGCGAAATAATTAAAAACCTGAATAATAAAAATAATGTAAAACTCCTTCTTCCACAATCTGGCAAGCTAGGAGTGCGAACCGGAATCGAAAATAAAATACAAACGAAATGCTGAAGGCTTGAAAGAAATTAAATAATAACAATTTCCTAATGTTGGAAATTGTTATTTGGTTTGGTTGGGATATGGAAATTAAAACAAGAACAAGAATAATTGCTGGAAAAATTAATGAAATAGGGTGCAATGGAAATACGGCAGAGCTTCCGCGAAAAACTAAAAATAATACTCTATAGTTTTCTACTTTGAAATAAAGCTATTTATAGAAAATATAATTTGGGCTTGGCAGTTGGAATCCATACGTGGGCTTCGGTGTTGAAGAGAGAATCCAGGAAAAACTTGTGTTACTGGGTCTGCGGAAGAATAGGAAACGTTATTGACTTCACATAGCACGTTCATGACCAATTCATTCCAAGTAAACCTAATTTCCCTTTGTCACGTTCGTGACAAGGGTGTCACGGGCGTTATCTTCATATTTAGCGCGTCACGGTCGTGACGGCTTGGTTACGATCGTGACTGGCCCAATCAGCGTGTCACGGTCGTGACAGCATGGTGACGGTCGTGACTGTTGCAAATTATGCAGCTTTATGCAGAATTCCTCTCTTCTTCTTCTTTTCATGCTTGTTTTTGCTCATTTCACTTTTGGCTTATGATTTAGCTCTATAATTGTTATACCTGCAAAATGACAAAGAAAACTCGAAGAATCGGGTGTTAATACGATAAATGTGCGATAAAACGGCATTGAAACATAGTAATAAAACGATACTTTTTCTCGTTATCAGGTTCCATTGTTGGGGGCCTCAGATGCCCTGATTTTGCTCTAACTTGCTCAAGAAGTTACCCAGTAAACAGATGACTTCCACAATGAATTTCTTCATCAAACTTGGTACACATGATATTTATAACATCTTAAGAACATTAGAAACAAGAATGACCAAAAAATTTGGAGTTAAAGCCTCTGCAACCAAAACCCTAATTTTGGTCATATGTGTAGTGAAAACCCTAGCTCTGCTTCCATGCTTTGTCGGTTCTTGTGATTTCTTGACTTACTTGAACTTTGAGGGATATAATATGATGATAGAACACACATGAACCCTCTTGGAACATTGGATGCCTTTGGAATGGCTCAGATGGATCCTTGGGTTGCTTAGATCACAATCCCTAGATGTAGATGAATTTAAACTGTGCAGATGAAACAAAGATGCAATGTGAGATGGTGTTCTTATACTAATGCAAACATGAAAGATCACAAGCCAATGTGTGATAAAGAGTGAGGGCAAATTTGGGGTGCTTACAGCTGCCCCTATTCAAACATGAGTTAGCTGTGCAGGATGTAAGCGCCCGGCTTAACAGACAAACAAGATAACTTGTGGTTGAATACCAAAGACAGTCCAAAATTTGCACTCATTGGGGAGAAGAAGAAAAGGGATATAAATTGTAAAAGACAGTATAGCATGATTATCGAATGAAAGCGATGGAGGACGACCATCGAGCATAGGATGACTGCTGGGGATAAAGCGGTAAGCTAAGCGATGACGGGGACGGTCGACAAGTTGGGGAAGTAAAGAGACCATAACGGGGACGACCATCATGCTCGGGAAGTAAAGTAAACAACGATGGGGACGGCCATCGGGTTAAAGAGTAAATGAAATAATGATGAGGGACGGTCATCAGGGGTGAAGGACGATCACCTAGCAGGGGACGGCTGCTATTTATCACGACATATGACGAATGTCGGATAGAAAAGGTCGATGATGGGGACGGCCATCGGATAAGCATGATGAAGGACGGTCATCAAGAGGTGAAGGATGATCACCTAGCAGGGTACGGCTGCTCTCGAGATTTATCTCGACATAGGACGAATGTCGGATAACAAGATCAACGATGGGGACGGCAATCGGATAAAATATGATGAAGGACGATCATCAAGAGGTGAAGGACAATCACCTAGCAGGGGACGTCTACTACAATATCACGACATAGGACGAATATCGGATAGAAAAGGGTTCCAATAATGGAGACTCCACTGGGAAAAGGATGAGGGACGGTCATCCAAAGGTGAAGGACGATCACCTGGCAGGGGACGGCTGCCGGAAGTATCACGACATATGACGAATGTCGGATAGAAGAAAAGTTGTTCTGTTGGTGACTTACTGGGGAATGGTAAACACGAACGAGTGCTTATACTTAAGAATAAAAGGTATAAATGTTTAACGTTGTGTTTAGAATAAATATGCGGACGATCATCCTTAGGACCATGATACGGATGAGTATCGGTAGAAATAAACGCTGACGCGTGTTCAGAGATGATGATGCGGACGAGTACCAACTGGTTATCAAAGAACACGGACGAGTGTCGAATCTGTGGGGAATAATAATATATATAACAAGATACAGACGAGTATCAGAGACTTCTGTATAAGTATGAGTGAATATTGGTGAGGTATGAGCAAGACACGGACGAGTGTTCAATTTTGCTAGGGAATGTATGACACGGACGAGTGTCAAAAGAGAATGTATAGGTTATGAAAAAAAATTTGTATATGAGAGTGTAAAAGGTGTTTCGGCGACCTGTGGGCATAGGACGACACGGACGGGTGTCGACAAGAGTGTATTATAAAGAAGTGTTTGGTTTGTAACAAGTGATTAGGCAACCGTGCTGGGGAAAGGTGACACTATTGCACCCCAAAATTTACCCTCCACAAGACAAGACATTGTGTACTAAGAGGTCCACAAGGTTCACAAGGTTCACAAGACATCTTATGAGGTTCACAAGGTTCACAATTGGTTGACAAGTTTGACAATTCCCTCAGACAATGCATCCTCCTAAGCAATGCATCCTAAACTAGGGTTTTGACTTTTATCATACTAAATGGACTTCCAGGACTTCAAGTGAGCTTCATAGCATCCTATATGTGTTTAAGAATCCCCATGTCATGTTTCAATACTTTCCTAAAAGGTTTGCTCAGTCAGATGATCAGATAGGTCAAAATCAGTCAAAGTAGTTAAAAAGTCAAACTGAGGTCAAACTGAGGTCAACTGTGGTCAAACCAAAGTCAAACTTCATGATTTTTTGCCAACATCAAGTATATGAGGTAAAATTCATCATTTGATCAAAGGTTGATCATGATTCATCAAGGAGATTTCAGATCATCAAGAATCAGGAGTTTCTAAATTAGGGTTTTTCATAGGAAAAGTCAACTGAACTTTGACCAGCCATAACTTTCACATGCTTCATCAAATTTTTTCCATCCAAAGCTCATTTTGAAGGAAATTGAATTCTCTACAACTTTGTGCCTCACAAGCCAAGCCCAAAAATGCTTCATTTGGAAGGTATGAGCTAAGACATTATAGGTCCTTTTAAAAGTCAACAAAAAGTCAACAACTTCAAAAGAGCATAACTTGAGAATGGTAAAAGATATGGACACGATACCAAAGAGGTTGGTTATAGGACTCTTCAAGCTTTCCAAAATGTCCAAGAACACCTTCATAGCATTAAAATTGAAGGATTTGTGCCCTTGCAAAGTTGGGAAATTTTTGAGAGGTTTATGAAGTAAATGGGGTCTTAAAACCATAATTCTTCAAATGGGCTGACTTTTTTGTGATCCAATAGGTTCCATGACATTATGCACGAAATTAACTTAATATTTTCATAATTTTCATAATTTTATTTTTATTTATTATGATTTTTTATATTAAAAATCATTTTAAATTCAAATAAAATATAAAATAATGAAGATTTAAATTGATTTGTCTTCTAGAATGTCATAAAGTTTATTTGGACTTGATTGATACAAGAGTTATGAAGATCATCCTAAAATAGCAAGCTTATATCAAGAATATTCAAAATTTAAAAGCTAAACTTTTTCAATCTCAAACTATCCAAATATCCATCAAATTGTTAAAGTGTCTGACCTAATTCATTGTACCATATATAAACAACACAAGGAAAAAAATTTGGGACGAATTGGCAGCCTCAAGAACACATTACAAACTTCAAAATTTCAAGAGAAAAGAGAGATTCGGTTTTGGACTTAGAGGCTCTCTCAAGACGAAATAAGGGTTGCAAATCATTCCTTGAAGGTCACTGAATATTTCTGGATCATAAAACCATCCATTCATGCACTAAATCATGAGAACCGAATCATCATATTCTTGCTTTTTTTAAATTTGCGATTTCATATATTTACATAATATAAATTGTTTTTGATCATTGATACTTGTTTGTGAAGGTATTTGGAATGTTTCTGTATGCTTGGATTGAATTTTCATTGTAGATTAAGGGATCCACCATGGCTAGGGTTTCGGCCTCACGTTTGGGGTTTCATGATAAACCAAATATAAATAATTTTTAAGAACATAAGATAATTGTATGAGTTCTGAGGATTATGTTTCACTAATCAATTTGAAGAAATTTCACTGTTTTGTTGATGATTGAAATTCGTAGGTTCTGGATATGATGAACTTCGCAGAAAAAAACGCAGCTAAAGTCATAGTTAATTTCGCAGGAAATTTGAGGAAGATGAAGATCAGATGGCGCCAAAATCCAGTTTAAAAAGTTGATTTAAAATATTATGTTTATTTGTTGGATATATGTTAAAAGTGTTGTAGTGGCTCAGTTGGTTAGTGTGCGCGTTTGTTATATAGATGGTCCTGGGTTCAAATCCTCCCCAGGCCATTTTGCTTTGTTTTATTTTTTTGAGAATTTTCGCAGGTTAACAACAAAATGATTGTCATCCACATCTTATCACCAGCACGCAACTGGCCTAGTGGAAGCCATGTTGGTCCAAGGGTTGTGATGCCTAGGGCGTGGGTTCAATCCCTGCCCCAGGTAAGTTTTAGTTTCTATTTTCTTTAATTATTTTGTTTTATTATTATTGTTTTATAATTAATTTTAATTATATGTTTTATAATAAAAATATGTTTAAATCATTATATGTAAATATATATGTATAACTTCATATTTTTTCTAAAAAAATTCTAATCTATTCTCTAAATAAATTAATCCTAGTTTTTACTTTATAAAAATATGTATATATTATTATTATGTATCATTTATTTAAATAGTTAAATTAATATTGCAATTTAAATTATAAACCCTAATTTTCTTAAAACTCTAATTTTATTTTTCCTAACCCTAATTCTTATTTTATTTAAATCTTAAAATTAATTAAAATTTTCTTAATATCTAATTAAATGATTAATCATAGTTTATTTTGTAAATAAATTAGTATATCTTTATTATTATTTCCATCTTAAAAATTCTTTCAAATTCGTTTTTTTTATTAAAATCTAAAAATGCTTAATTAAATTATATGTATATTTAGTATATTATTACTAACCTTTTCTTCTTATAATTATCACTAACCTTTTTATTTATTGTTTATATTTATCATTTTATTATATAAATTATTTAAATTGTTTTTATTATAATGTAACTGTAAAAGCCATGTAATAGTTGTAGCTCTTATTGTTTATTTATAAATATTATTTCTTTGGTTAGTAAAATAGGGAGTGATAACATGTTTGTATTGTAAAATTAATTTAGAATCATTAATTATAAGATAAATATTTGAATTTGTACACGCACACACGTAAGTCGATCTTGGATCGCCATCTCACTTCTTAAGGATACCCCTCATGTTGCCTAAATAAACTGGTCAAGTAAGGTGTCTAAAAGCAAAGTCCCTTTTCTTAAAATATCATCTAGTCCCTTTACGATTATAAGATCAAGTCCCTTCGAATGTTGCCTTCGTAAATGATCTTGTCCCTTTCGAATAAAAGATGATAAGTCCCTACGAATTGCTAAAGACACCTTACAGTTGCCTAAATCACAGATGACCCTCCATATGTCCCATACAATATCCAAGGTAATGACTACCTATTCCTTAATAATAGGGATAGTCTTACCATTGAAAGAACATTTAAGAACAGTAAAGATTTAAATTAGGGTAGGTTCCTCTTAAGTACTTGCTCACTTTACATCAAATTACTTCATTACACTTTACATTTTAAATAATTTTCAAAACAAAGTCTTTATATATATCCATACAAGGATCATTATAAATTACTTAAGAAAATTTTCAATCACACGCTACACTTCTCAAAATAGTTTAAAGTGAGCTAAGTAACTAAGAGCCCATGGATAACCATGGATGTAAAGGGTGCTAACACCTTCCCTTTACATAACCTACCCCCCGAACTCAAAAATCTTTTAAGGTCTTTCCTGTTCTTTTATGCCCTTTCCTTTTGGATAAAATAAAAGTCGGTGGCGACTCTTGCTATCCGCAACATAACTAAAGTCAGTTCTCCCACCGTGTTACAGACACGGACGAGTGTCAAAGGAGTATGTATAGGTATCTGCATTTGAGAATACGAAAGGCATGTTTTGGCTTATATCTACAGGGGATAATATGACACGGACGAGTGTCGAAAAAAAAGTATATATGAACAGGTATTTGTGTTGGGGAGTGCAAAGGTGACGCTTTGGCTTTTATTTGCAGGGGATGTGAGCTTTATATACTGCTGATGAAACCTTGATGGTATTTGCCGGCGACTGGCTCGAACCTGACTTGTGATCATGCAAATGTTTGATTTTTGTCGTAATGCTCCGTATTAGACAGAATGCTACGCTCTGCGGGGGAAAATGATGCGAATACTATGATTATGCAAAGAGAAACCGATCCGGGATTTGGATCCCACTGAAGATTGGATCTCTGGCTGATCTGCTTGGAGGGATATCCCAACTGGTGGAGATCATTGGTAGATCTGTTAGGATATATAGCTCTGCTTGGGGAAATAGATCATTGATAGACCTATCATGTAAGGAGAAACCCAGCTGGGGACAAGGAAGCTTTCGTCACCTTGTTGTGAGAGTTTCAGGCATTGCTCTTCTGGGGAGAGGCTTGAACTTCTATGGGGAGATTGGCTGGGTATGCTCCTGTTGAGTAGACCTGTGCTAGGGATGAGGAGGCTTTGACAACTCAGCTGGGGAAAAGCATTCCAGATACTGTTCGGGGAGGAGGTATGCTGGGGAAGTGTGCTTAGCATGCCCCATGCCGCGTATTGAATACCTGCAATCTGTTAAGACAAAGAAACGCACAAGTATCCCGAGGTATCCCTTACCGGATTCTGTCATAGGAGTTAGATATTCCTGAAAGTAAATATACTTCCTGCAAGCATTTATTAAGAATGGTTCATTTGTTTTATGCAAGTACTTATTATGAATATTGGACATTTTGCAAACGGAACAAAAATGTACAGAAAGAGATGTGCCTGAATTGGCAGATACAGTCAAAGAAACAAATCCCCTAGAATGAGGAGATTGCTACAAATTGAGAAAATAAAAGTGCTAGCAATGTTAATGACACTTCCGGTGAGCTTCATTTGCTATGACCTGTATGACCTTGACGTTCTTCTTATATTGCTTTCTGAAGAAGGTTGATTCTGACCGACGCTTTATCCTTTCGAAGCTTGCCGTGTTGTGAGTGATACAGACCAATTCAGAATGCAGTTGTTCGCTTATTCCCTTATTTTGCGTGGATCTCCCTTTCGGGTTTTCAATCCGCCGGGATACCCATTTTTGCCTGAGATGTCCAATGCGGCTTTTCAACTCAGCGGGTGTACACATTTTTCCCCTTATTTTTGCCCGAGTCTTTTATTCTGTTTTTGACTCGCCGGGATGCCCTATTTTTATCTGGACTTACATTTTGTTTTTATGTCCAGCGGGTCGTTCTATGCGAAGTATTTTTTAACTGCATCTGAATTCACAGGGGATGAGAAATCTTCACCATCCATAGTAGTGAACATCAGTGCTCCACCAGATAAAACCTTCTTTACTATGAATGGACCATCGTAGTTTGGAGTCCACTTGCCCCTGTGGTCTGTATGAGGAGGAGGAAGTCTTTTCAGCACAAGCTCTCCCACTTGGTATTCCCGAAGCCTGACTTTCTGATCGAAGGCTTTCTTCATCTTTTTCTGATATAGCTGCCCATGATAGATTGTAGCTAATCTCTTTTCTTCGATCAGATTCAATTGATTGTACCGAGACCGGACCCATTCCGCTTCGTTCAGCTTGACATCCATCAATACCCATAAGGAGGGTAGCTAAACTTCAACGGGAAGGACAACTTCCATACCATAAACAAGCTGATAAGGTGTTGCCCCAGTAGATTTTCTGATTGAGGTTCGGTACCCATGCAAAGAAAATGGTAGCATTTCATGCCAGTCTTTGTAAGTAACCACCATCTTCTGCACAATCTTCTTGATATTTTTATTAGCTACCTCAACAGCGCCATTCATCTTTGGCCTGTAAGGAGAAGAGTTGTGATGTTGGATTTTGAAATCCCAGCACAGTTCTGCCATCATTTTGTTGTTCAAATTGGAACCATTGTCAGTAATGATTCTCTCGGGAACTCCATATCGACAGATGAGGTCTCTTTTCAAGAATCTGGCTACCACTTGCCTGGTGACGTTTGCATACGAAGCTGCTTCAACCCATTTGGTGAAGTAATCAATGGCTATCAGGATGAATCTGTGGCCATTTGAAGCAGTCAGTTCGATCTTTCCAATCATGTCAATGCCCCATATGGCAAAGGGCCAAGGCGAAGACATCACGTTCAACGGGTTTGGAGGCACATGCACCTTGTCTGCATAGATCTGGAATTTGTGGCACTTTCTGACATAGGCACAACAGTCTGCATCCATCGTGATCCAGCAGTAACCTGATCTTAATAATTTCTTAGCCATTGCATGTCCTCCAGCATGGGTACCGAAAGATCCTTCATGCACCTCGTGCATCAGCAAGTCTGCTTCTTTCTTATCAACACATCTGAGAAGAACCATATCAAAGTTTCGTTTGTATAATGAACCATCGGCATTAAGGAAGAAACTACCGGCCAACCTTCTTAATGTCTTCTTATCATTGGATGATGCCCTAGGTGGGTATGCCAGAGAAAAATTTCTTTACAATGAATGGTCCTTCATAATTTGGAGTCCATTTGCCCCTGTGGTCTGTATGAGGAGAGAGGATTCTTTTCAGCACAAAATCTCCTACTTGGTACTCTCGGTGCCTGACCTTCTGATCGAAGGCTCTCTTCATTCTCTTCTGATATAGCTGTCCATGACAGATTGCAGCCAATCTTTTCTCTTCGATCAGACTCAGTTGTTCGTATCGGGCCCGAACCCATTCTGCTTCACTCAGTTTAACATCCATTAATACCCGTAGGGAGGGTAATTCAACTTCGACTGGTAGGACTGCTTCCATACCATACACAAGTTGATACGGGGTTGCTCCAGTGGACGTTCTGATTGATGTGCGGTACCCATGCAAGGCAAACGGTAGCACTTCATGCCAGTCTTTGTAAGTGATTACCATCTTCTGCACAATCTTCTTGATATTCTTATTTGCTGCCTCAACAGCGCCATTCATCTTCGGCCTGTAAGGAGAAGAATTGTGATGTTGGATCTTGAAGTCCCGGCACAGCTCAGCCATCATTTTGTTGTTTAAATTGGAACCATTATCAGTAATGATCCGCTCGGGAACTCCATATCTACAGATGATATCTCTTTTCAGAAATCTGGCTACCACTTGTCTTGTGACGTTTGCATATGAGGCTGCTTCAACCCACTTGGTGAAATAGTCAATGGCGACCAAGATGAATCTGTGGCCATTTGAAGCAGTCGGCTCAATCTTGCCAATCATATCAATGCCCCACATAGCAAATGGCCAGGGTGAAGACATTATGCTCAAAGGATTGGGAGGCACATGCACCTTATCTGCATAGATCTGGCATTTATGGCATTTTCTGGCGTAAGCACAACAGTCTGCATCCATTGTGATCCAGTAATAGCCTGATCTTAACAACTTCTTTGCCATGGCATGCCCTCCTGCATGGGTACCAAAAGAGCCTTCATGCACTTCATGCATCAACAAATCTGCTTCCGTCTTGTCAACACATCTGAGGAGTACCATGTCAAAGTTCCTCTTGTATAAAGATCCATCAGCGTTCAGAAAGAAACTACCAGCAAGCCTTCTCAAAGTCTTCTTATCATTGGAAGATGCCCCAGGTGGGTATGTCTGATCCTCCAAGAAGCACTTAATGTCGTGGAACCAAGGCTTATCATCCTTTACAACATCTGCTGCAAATACATATGCTGGTCTATCAAGTCTAGACACTGAAATCTGAGGTACAAAGTTGGCCGTTTGAACTTTGATCATGGATGAAATGGTAGCAAGAGCATCCGCAAACTGATTCTCGTCCCGAGGGATATACTCAAGCTTGACTGTTGTGAAGAAAGTCAATAACCTCCTTGTGTAGTCCCTGTAAGGTATCAGATGATCTTGGTGTGTGTACCATTTTCCGTTGGTTTGATTGACTACCAAAGCTGAATCTCCGAATACGGTCAATGTTTTGATCCTGAGGTCGATGGCTTCCTCAAGACCCATAATGCAAGCTTCGTATTCAGCTTCGTTGTTAGTGCAGTTGAAAGTGAGTTTTGCCGAGAAAGGCATGTGAACTCCTTTGGGTGTAATGAGTACTGCACCAACACCACGGCCGTTCATGTTAACAGCCCCATCAAACATCATAGTCCATTCTTCCTCCGGGTCAGGCCCTTCAGTGTGAATAGGCTCTTCGTGATCTTTTGCTTTAATGAACATGATGTCTTCATCAGGGAAGTCAAACCTCATTGGCTGGTAGTCATCAATGGGTTGCTCAGCAAGATATTCAGATAGTACACTGCCCTTGATGGCTTTCTGAGATGTGTATTGTATGTCGTATTCTGTGAGAATCATCTGCCATCTTGCAACCCGTCCGGTAAGAGCTGGCTTCTCGAAAATGTACTTAACTGGATCCATTTTTGAGATTAATAAGGTAGTGTGGGTCAACATATACTGTCTCAGTCGGCGAGCAGCCCACGCTAAAGCACAGCAAGTTTTCTCGAGTAGTGAATAACGTTGTTCACAGTCGGTAAACTTTTTGCTTAGGTAGTATATTGCATACTCTTTTCGACCAGACTCGTCATGCTGGCCC
This sequence comes from Lathyrus aphaca, assembly GCA_963966055.1. Taxonomy (NCBI): domain Eukaryota; kingdom Viridiplantae; phylum Streptophyta; class Magnoliopsida; order Fabales; family Fabaceae; genus Lathyrus; species Lathyrus aphaca. The sequence goes on from OZ014525.1 coordinate 322,129,359, forward strand.
AGCACACACCCCATTGACTCTTCTAATACTGTCAAGTACATTATCAGAGGTCTTCCTTCAACTGGAGGCATAAGGATTGGAGGTTCTTGTAAGTATTCTTTGATCTTGTCAAAAGCCTTCTGGCAATCTTCGTTCCACCTGACCGTTTGTTCTTTTCTTAGCAGCTTGAACAAAGGTTCACAGGTTGCTGTGAGGTGAGATATGAACCGCGAGATGTAGTTCAATCGACCTAAGAACCCTCGAACTTCTTTCTCAGTTTTCGGTGCAGGCATCTCTTGGATGGCTTTGACTTTATCAGGATCAACTTCAATCCCCTTCTCACTTACAATGAATCCCAGCAACTTACCGGATCGCACCCCGAATGTGCATTTGTTGGGGTTCAACTTCAGTTGGTACTTCCTCAGACGCTTGAGTAACTTGAGCAGATTTACCAGGTGATCTTCCTCTGTAAGGGACTTGGCAATCATATCATCCACATAACATTCTATTTCCTTGTGGATCATATCGTGGAATAATGTCACCATAGTCCGTTGATATGTTGCACCAGCATTCTTCAGTCCGAATGGCATCACTTTGTAACAGAACGTGCCCCAAGGTGTGATGAATGTTGTCTTCTCCATGTCTTCAGGTGACATCTTGATCTGATTATATCCTGAAAATCCATCCATGAAGGAGAATACCGAGAACTGAGCCGTGTTATCCACCAATACGTCAATGTGAGGTAATGGGAAGTCATCTTTCGGGCTGGCTCTGTTCAGGTCCCGGTAGTCAACACACATTCTTACTTTGCCGTCCTTCTTAGGCACAGGTACTATGTTAGCAACCCACGGCGGGTAGCTAGTCACAGCAAGGAACCCGGCGTCCCATTGCTTTTGTACCTCTTCCTTGATTTTCATAGCCATGTCTGGGCGAGTTCGGCGCAGCTTCTGTTTGACTGGTGGACATTCTTCCCTCAAAGGCAGCTTGTGCACAACTATATCGGTATCCAACCCTGGCATGTCTTGGTACGACCAAGCAAACACATCAACATACTCTTGAAGCAGATCTATCAGTTGTCTCTTCACTGAGTCTTGCAGGCAGGCCCCGATTCTAACTTCTTTCACGTCTTCGTCTGTACCAAGATTAATCACTTCAACCTCCTCCTGGTGAGGAGTAATAACCTTTTCCTCTTGCCTTAACAATCTGGCTAGCTCTTCAGGAAGCTCATATTCTTCATCAACCCCTTCATCAGCTTGATTGATTGGATTGTCAAAGTCATACGATGTCATAGCCGTGCTGTTGTCGGTGCTGTCAGGAAGGCACTCTCTGCAAGGGTTAAGTTGGTTCATTTTAGTGATTGATTTTAATCTTGCTTTAGAAAAAAGTAAAATGAAGTTATCATTTTGAAAACACCGCCATTTATTTTTGTACAAAAAGAAAAATGGAAAAAACAGTGAGCAGAAAGAAAAAGACTCGTTTGCAAAAAGATTGTCTGATATTTCAATAATTTAATCTTGTTTGCACAAAAGTACATATGGCCCTGATTACAAAATGAGTCTTGTCATCTCGGGCAAGATGCAAGACTTGGATGCATGCTTATAAAAATACAGGAAATAATAATTACTCTGCTCGAGTAACACTTATAATTTCCTGGGAAGACCAGTTCGAGACACTGCTCCCCGGGACCTTCGGACGAATCCAAATCTCCAGGTTGCGCTCCTCTTCCAGCTCGTCTTCCAGACAGTTGATAGCATCGGGGGTAAGCATCCCCCCACTGACAAAACCAGGCTCTCCAGCAGCCTTTGCTTGATGTTGAGTTGGTCTGTAACCCAACCCAAATTTGTCCTTCTTCTCCTCCACAGCTAAAACCTTGCCCCAGCCTAGGGCAGTTCCTTCCTCAACAACCTTCCGGGCTTGTTGGTAAGATGACATTGGAGTACCAGATATAGCAGATGCTTCATTCACATTCAAAGCCTCAAACCCCTGGCTCATTGTTTCATGGATCTCTCCATCCATTTCAATGTATTTGTAGGTCGCCAGGTGGCTGACAAAAATGTCCTCCTCTCCACAGATAGTGACAACTTGACCCTCCCACTCAAATTTTAACTTTTGGTGAAGGGTAGACGTTATTGCGCCAGCGGCGTGAATCCAGGGTCTACCCAACAAACAGCTGTAGGCGGGCTGAATGTCCATCACATAAAAGATAGTTTTAAAGGTCTGCGGGCCAATTGTCACGGGCAGCTCAATCTCTCCCAGAACCGATCTCTTCGAACCATCGAAGGCTCGTACCACCAAGTTGCTGGGTCTCAATGCCAATCCCTCATATTCAAGCTTCACCAGAGCCTTCTTTGGCAAGACATTCAGGGAAGAACCTGTGTCCACCAGCACATGAGAAAGGACAGCTCCTTTGCATTCCATGGTTATGTGCAAGGCTTTGTTGTGGTTGCGGCCATCTACTGTCAGGTCAGAATTGGTAAACCCTAGCCCATTGCTAGCAGTAACATTTCCAACCACGGTTTCCAATTGGTTGACAGTAATCTCCTCAGGCACGTAAGCTGCGTGCAGGACTTTAAGTAGTGCATTCCGATGGGCTTCGGAGCACATAAGCAGTGAGAGGATAGAGATTTTGGATGGCGTCTGGTGAAGCTGATCCACAATTTTGTAATCACTCTTTTTGATGATCCTCATAAACTCGTCAACTTCCTGATCGAATGGAGTCTTCAGGGCTTCTTTGGCAGCTAGATCTTCCTGCACCGGGCTTTTTCCTTTTGCCTTAGCAGCAGCTTCTGCTTCGGCAGTAGGTCTTTGGACTTGTGAAGCAAAGAGACGTCCGCTTCGAGTGAAGCCTCCGCCTCCGCCCACATTATCAATTTGTGGTGCAGGTGCTAATGTTTCAAGAGTGATTCTTTTTCCTTCGCAGTACACGTCAGAGCCATAGTGCCAAGGGATGGCCCTATCGCTTTCATATGGTACAGGTCCAGGCACCGTGACAGTGACCGGGCTGATTGCTGCTGCTGAAGGGATTGTTATTGTTTGTGGATCATAAAAGATTGTGACTGGTGCTCTGGTGGGAGCAGCACCTTCTGAATGGTAGGCGGAGTTATTTTCAGGATCGTAGAATATGGTAACAGTGGAGACATCTTCGTGATTGATTGCTGGTGTTGTAGGAGGTTCCGTTGGAAGAACTGTTGTTGTTGTTGATGGAGAGTCGAAATGGAATGAAGCTGAAGTTGTAGCAGGAGAAACTGTTGAAAACTGATCATTCGGAAGGACAGGTGAAGTACTTGTTGATGGTGCTGATGAATTATCGGGAACAATTGTTGTTGCATTTGTAGGAGGATCTGAAACCGTTGTCGATGAAGTTGCTTGAGTTGCCGGAAATGATGTAGTGATTTGTAGCAAGCCACTCTGAATAAGGCTGTCAATGCCATTCCTCAGGTCCTCACACCCATTCCATGAAATATTGCAGTAGGGGCACCCTAGTTCACACCCTGGAAATATGTTGTTTTCACGGAGTTGAGCTTTGATTTCCACCAACGGTGTCCTGATCTGATCCACACTGGTTATAAAATAAGACGGTGTGTCTTCTTCAATTGCGTTAATTCGAGGACCACCATGGTTTGGCATTGGGTTTTTGTTGACATTGGGCGGCGGTGCAAAATTCAGAGCCTTGGAGTCTACCAAGTCTTGTACCTTCATATGCAGAGCCCTGCATTTTTCTGTACTGTGACCAGGTGCGTTCGAATGGAAAGCACACCTAGCATTGGAGTCATAGTTTCTTGGTAAACTGTTGGGATCCGGAGGTGCCAACGTTCTTAGCTCAACTAGGTTGAGTTTCAGAAGCTGTGGCAGCAAAGCAGCATACGGCATTGGAATCGGATCGATCACTCGGTTAGCTTGGGAGGGCCTCTGTTGAAATGGCCTCTGTTGATTGTTGTTGCTATTGTTGTTGTTGTAGTTGTTTCTTGGAGGATATTGATTCTGATAATACTGAGGTTGTTGTTGGAAGTTTTGTTGAGGAGGTTGATAGACTGGCTGAGGATGAGCTGGAGCAGGGATAGTGACTGCCGCTATTGACCTCTGAGCATATTGGGGCCTACCCCTGTTGGTGTGGATGGCATTGGTCTCGCCAGTTCTTCTCGGGCCTGCAAAAGGCTTTCTTGTACTACTGGACGAGCTTGCACCGTTGTCTGAGATCTTACCCATCTTTAACAGGCTTTCAATTCTCTCCCCAGCTATGACAACATCTGCGAAGCTGGTGGAGGAGAAGGCAGCTAGCCTATCAATATAGGTTCCTTGCAGGGTATTCATGAACATATCAGCCATTTCTCTTTCAGACATTGGTGGCTGGACAGCAGCAGCAAGCTGTCTCCATCTTTGAGCATATTCTCTGAAGCTCTCTCTGGATGATTGTGACATCCCCATTAGGAGGGTCCTATTGGGTGCCATATCCAGATTATATTGATACTGTCTGATGAAGGCCTCTGCCAGGTCCTTCCAGCATCTCACAGTTGCTCTCGTCAGATGGGAATACCATTCCCTAGAAGCTCCAGTCAAGCTATCTTCGAAGTAGAACATCCACAATTTCTCGTCCATGGTGTAAGCTTTTAATCTTCCGAGAAAAGATTGCAGATGGGTTCGAGGACAAGAAGTCCCATTATACTTTTCAAAACATGGAGGCTTGAACTTGTGGGGAATCCTAACCCCGTCTACTAAGCCCATATCCATCACGTCAAAACCCAAAGAATTTTGAGATTCTAAGGATCTTAACTTCTCAGCTATTTCTTCCAATCTCCTGTCATAAGTTTCCTCTCCAGCGCCCATTACAGTAAATTGGTCCTCCTGAGGATCTTCTTGAAGTACTCTGGCTGCAGTAGCTGTTCCTTGGATGTTGGCAGGAATATTAATCTCAGGATGTAGATGTGGACCAAACACAGGGGGATTCACATGTGGTTGCACCCTTTCATTGTTACTTGTGCCTGCAGTCCCCACATGAGGCTCATCTTGGTTCTGCCTTCCCACCATAGCTCTCAACCTCTCCTGGCTCTGAGCCATGTTGTTCATAACCTCCATGAACTGCGTCATCTGTGTTCTCATCTCCAATCTTTCATTGGCTAGCTGATTTCTGACATCAGCAAGATCTTGTTGAACTTGATCCATCTGAATTCCCGGAAGGTTGTTTCTAGTTGGATACCTGTGTGGCCTGTTGAGAGGAAATACCCGGCGACGAGCAATAATGCCTGAGATTCACAACAGAGGTTAGTAACAATAAAACAAAAACCTACAAAACAAACAAAAGGGTTAGCATGCAATGCAGTTAGGCTTATTTGCTATCAAGGTATCCGGTTTGGTCTTCAGTTTTGACCCTTCCAGACCCTTGAATGATGATGCTGTTGAAGTTGCTTTCGAAGTAACCCAGACGGAAACTAACACAAATATATTACAAAAAGGAAATAATACAAATTGTTCAAGTTACAACACAAGCCCTCAAAGGGGTCAAAATACACAAAAAAAGTAAAAGTACATGGAAAAGGAACAACAACAAGCAAATGATCAAACTCCAAGGCCAAACTCATCCTCACGAACTTCCTTAAGAAGTGCTTCGGTCACAGGATCAGCCGGGTGCTCCGTGAGATTCCTGATGAGAAGGTTTCTTGTTGCAACAGCTGCAGTCAATTTCTTGCTCTGACTTTGGTCCTTAGACCTCTTCAATCCTGCTTTGATTTTCAGCTCTGATATTTCTTCCTGGGCTGCTGCCAGGGCCTTTTTCATCTGCTCCATCTTGTCTTGAGCTCTCTTGTCTTCTAGAGTACGGGCCTCAGTGATCCGGACCCACCTGGCCTGACTCTCTTTCAAATACAAGTCTGTTCTTGCTCTTTGGAACTGGGCTTCTTTACAAGCATTCTTCAGAATCTGCTCACCAGCTTTAGACTTGTTGATATACTCCCCAGACTTCTCAATCTTGGTCAAGTGTTCTACCCTCAATTTCTCCAATCTCTCAATTTCCCTCATACCTTCACTCCTCTCCCGGAGGGTCTTCTGCAAGGCTTGGGATAACTTCTCATTCCTTTCCTTCAGGCTTTCAAACTCCTCCAGACTGATAGTGGCAGGGGGTGGTGCTGAAGATGACTCAGGCATATCTTCTATGGTGAAAGGCATTCCAGAGAATTGGGCCCTAGCATGGGACCACTCACAATATTGGACTGATGCCACATTATTGCACTTCCCCAAAATGGTGATTCCCTTAGTCTGAACATGATCCCAGGCCCAGGCAGCCTGCCTAACAACAGCCAAACCAATCTTGTTCTCACAGTAGAGGGTCTCCACCAAGTCCTGTTCCCTAGGAGCATGGACCAGTGCATAGCCTAACTGCCTCTTGAACAGCAGAGGGTTGTAATTGATACTTCCCTTAACTCCTACCAAAGGCACATTGGGGAAGTGTCCACAGCTTGTGATAATATCTCTGCCCTTGGTGCTCTGAGTGCACCATCTGATGTCTGCTGAAGTGAGAGTAGTGAGCCTCTTAGCCCAGTTGCTTTGCTGATGAGGATTTAGGAATGCATCTGTCCTGGGCAGATGCCTGAGAAGCCAAGCATGGAATAGTGGAGCACAACACCTCACTAACTTACCCCTCTGCTTCTCATTCCTCTGATGCACTGAGTAGTAGAGATCTCCTAACAAGGTTGGCACTGGGTTCTTCAGGATGAACAAGTGAATTGCATTCTTGCTGATGAATCGAGGCTCATCTGCAAACAACACAATTCCATATACACTTAAGGCCAACAATGCACAAACAGCTTTCCACTCCCCCAGGGAGGCCTTCAAACTAGCTTGAGAAATCAGGAAGTCAAGATGAAAACCAGGGATCCCAGCTTTAGATGTCATATGCTGTTCTATCAAAGCAGGCTCCAGGTGCAAAGCTTTTGCTATCTCTCCATTGCTGGGAAAGACCATTTCAGGGTTGAAAGGGATTTCCCTCTTGATAGGCAAACCAATCAAAGATGAGTATTCTTCTAATAGAGGCCCCAACTGAAAGTCTTGAAAGGTGAAACACCTCAATGGGGGGTCATAGAACTGAATGCAGGTATGGATTAGGCTTCTCTGAGATGGGTCCATATCCATAACCAAGTCAAGTATATCCCCATAATGCTCTCTGAACAGAGGTATGTGCTCTGGAGTGATCAGGGTTTGGATCCTCCTGATGTCTGATAAGTCTGGTTGGAAGAAATGGTAAGTGATGTTGCTTTTCTTTGGAGCCATGAGTGCTGAGGACTGAGTAGAATAAGTGCTGATGAAGATGCTGAGAAGTGGGCCACTGGCTGGCTAGTGCAAGTAACTGAAGTATATGGCTGACAAGCTGAAGCAAGATGCTGGTGGAGACAGGTCAAAACTGCAGATGGGGTCAAAACCAAAACCAGATAAAGGTGGATACCCTGAAACACAAATAAGCACATGTTAATATGATGCAATGAGTATGAATGCAGATGATATGCAAAGGGTTTGTGACTGAGCTGGATCTGATCAAAATGCCCTGGTATAGATCCATGTGTGTTCAAGAATTCCAGGTGGAGGTCTAAAAATCCAGTAACCAAGGTGGGGGACTCAAATAAAGAGTCACATGTCCAGGGTTTAGAATCACAAGAACTATCCAACATGGAGTACTCTTAACAATGTCAAAGTAACAGGGTATTCTGAGGTCAAGGTACCTGCAAACCTGTAAACAGCCCAACCCCCTCACAGGTAGTGATCTAGAACAAGGATCCTCAGACTTGGATCAGTTATGAGAAGTGTAAACACTTCTAACCCGGAGGTACAGTGTTTACAATAACCATAACAATTCCTCCTCTAATTCACCTCAGTTTCTGAAGGTCAAACTAAAAGGTCATCCAGACTTAGCAGGCTTCCCAGATCCCCCTAGCATTGCAGGAAATCCGCAACACAGAGTTCTCAAGAAGAAACCCATATCTGAACCGTGTTTCATATTCCCGCACCAGACCGAAATGGAATGGGAAAGAATATGATTCACTCTATCCTAGGTGTCACTCAGGTCCCAGGTGTAGGACCTTAACTCTCAATGAAATACCCACCCACCAAAAACAAGGAAACCAGATCCAGCCAGCAACAGTGACAGTATGATATATACAAATGCAATAAAGAAAGCGGTAAATAAAGCTGTACAGAAAGCAATAAAGCAAATATTCAAACACAAATAACACATAACACCCCAATAAACACAAATCAATCAAGCGCTAGGAGGAACCCACAAAAAGAACCAGAAGCCCTGGTTGCAGTATAAGGTTCCCCAGCAGAGTCGCCAAGCTGTCGCTCCCAACAAATGACACCGGGTCATATGAAGGTACAGACGCGAACGGTCGGCGAAGGGAACAGTGAGAACACACAGCCGTGAACTCACTGGAGAATGAATAGAGTCGCCAGCTAGGCATTTTTATCCCGGAGGAAAGGTAATGCTGCATAGACCTAGAAAGATACGGATAAGACGGTTTGCGAACCAGAGAGACTGAGAAAGGGGGTTGGTTACAACCTGGGAAGGTATTAGCACCCAGATTGTCCGCCGTACTCGACGGGATCCACGCTTAAAAGATTTGTGTTTTAAAGGGGAAGTGTCAGTGCAATCTGTGTGTAAAATGGCTGGAAAGCAATATGTACAGGTGTCAGTGTGAAGGAAGTGAAGTGTATAATGATGTGTCAGTGTAAAAGAGAAAGAGGTGAAATGCTCATGACAATGAGGCTTAAGAATGAAGCTGGAAAGAGAGGGAATGAACAGAGACTTTTGTTCGATAACTGTTAAGTTATGCCTACGTATCCTCTCGTGCAATGAGGAAGTCAGAACACCGTAGTTCGACCCAAAGAGACTGAAAGATGAATTGACTTGTGAACTGCTTGCTTGTCAATGCTCAAGTGTATGATCTGTCTGGCACAGATGCTAACTGTCTTGCATTAGACGGAAGAAGCAAGTTCTCGTTTGTGAGTGAATGAGATGAGAAAAGAATCCCGGAGGAGACGATTATTGTTTGTTTTTGAGTTTTCAGTCTTTTATCGCTTTTGAAAGTTTGTCATAAGAAAATGAGCTTAAGTCTAAACCAATGGGTTAGTAAACTCATCACATCTTCCCTCTGATCAGGGGTAATGAGAGTACCTTAAGTGTGAAGTCAGATTCTCACACTTAATCACCTTTGGTATAGGATTAAGATCATTAACCTACTTGTGATTATTTAGATGTTTTTGTGATTCTTGTTTAGTGTTGAGTAATGAGGTTAAGCCATAATCAAAGATTAAACAGACCCATTACACCATCCTAAAAGAAGGATGATAGATGAGAATGTTTAAGTTGAGAAAAACTCCTCAACTTAATCCATGATTAGGGATTAAACCCATGACAAAACAAGCCTTTATTAAGTGGATTTTATTTAATGGTATGATGATGAAGTGAATTTTATTGTTTGTAAGACAACTTGAGGGGGACTTGTCCATTAATACTAGGGTTAGTCCTTCTTAACCACTTAAGGAAGAATTAGAACCCTAATGCAAGGCCCAAGTTACAAGTGTGATGTCTTGATGATTATTAGATGGATTGATTAAGAGATTTAAACATCTTAAGGGTTTAATACTTAGGATTAAAGTTATACACTCCATCCTAAGAGAAGGATGCAAGCATAAGCTTAATCACAAAGTCTTAAAGCCTTTAGGGTTTAGTCCCTGATTATGAGATGAGAAGAGAGACACAAAGAGACATAAAGGTAAAAACTATGAGGGGAGACTAATCAAAACCCTAATTCATTATCATGCTTGGTTGATCCTAAGGTTTGTGAGGTTTTCAAGAACAATCTTCACAGGAGCCACCAGGAAGCAGATGAACAGGATCAAGAGAAGCAAAGTGACTTGCTTCATTCAAGAAGTCAAGTCACTTGAAGAAAGAAAGTGGGAGAAGCAAGAATGAGCAAGCTCAAACTCAAACACATGTATAAATGCAGCATGCTATGCAAGAGAGATGATAAGAAAAGTTATGAGAAGTGAAGGCAAATTCACTTCTCAAGTTTACTTACCACCTGAAATGTTAGAAACAAAATGCAATGCAATGCTAAATGAAATGAAATGACATGATGCTAGGCCAAACCAGAAGCATGCACATGATGATTATGATGTTATGAAGTGCTGCAAACATGAGACAAGGCATAGGGATGTTCATACAAAGTCATGGATGCAAATGATGCAAGTTAAGGAACATGAATAAACATGAAATGTCATGAAGGATACAAGACAAATGGCATGGCAAAGATGTAATGCAATGATCAATGATGCTTCATACATGTCTTAAGATGCCAAATGAATCACAAGAATGCACAAAATGCAAAGACAAGTCATGTTATGCAAGGAGATGCAAGAGGGATGCAAAAGAAAGCCCAAATTAGGGTTCATGAATCAAACATCAAACAAAAACCCAAAACAGAAACAAACCTTAAGATAAAAAATGGAAAATGCCACCCAAAGAAACCCTTGACCTACACTAAATCAAGGTCCAAAGGGGAGCTCTCAACTCTCAACCAAACTTAAGATATGAATTTTCTAAGTTATTAGGGTTTTTTAGGGTTCTTAACAAAATAAATGCCAAACAATTAGAAAATGCAAGATCAAATCATGGCCATTTTATCCTAGAAACTACATGCTAAACACAAAACAATGCAAGAAGAATCAATGTCCAACTCTTCTCAAATAGGCAGAAATGATTTTTTGAATTTGTGATCAAAATAATGCACAAAATATGATTTAATACAATGAAAAATTCTTAAAAGGCATCAAGATCAAAAAAGAAATTTGGTTTGAAGGTTGGACAATGTTTCTAAATGTCTTAGAACATTTCATGAATTTTTTTGTAATTTTTAAATACCTAAAAGTATTTTTAATTAATTAATTCCCATTAATCAATTAAAAATAATCTTTTAAATATTTAAAAATACTTTTTTAATGATAAAAAATAAAATAAAAATATTTTTGGGTCATAAAAATTAATAAAACCTTAAAGAAAAAGTTTCATAATTTTTATGATTTTTTAACTATTTTAAAATAAATGTACAATTTAAATGAAAAAGAAATGAATTAAAATTAAAAGAAAATGAAAGTAATCAGATTGGATGGTTGGGATTGGTCCTGGAAATGAGAGGGTTGACTTGGCGCGTCATCTAGTGGTCCAGATTCAAACTTCTTAATCCTAATTAATTAAATAAATTAATGTGATTAGGGCTAATGAAACAGATCCTGGCCATCAAAAAGGGTGGGAAGTCAACCAGTCAACGGGAATCAACGGCTCGTATTCAAACTAACATTAATTACTGGTTTATGCCCTAATTACATTCAGGTGGCCGGAGAAGACTTCCGGTCGTCTTCTCCGGCCAGAAGCTCAACTGAAAATCACCCAACTTCCTCAAAACGTAATATAAATGAAATCTATGAATTGGGAAACGTTTCTAACACCCTCACGAATCAAACCCCTAACCTAAAACAAATTTATCTTTCCTAAATCATCTGAATCGAAGAGGGAAAGTTCTAGGGTTCGTAAGCTTCAAACACAAATTAAATTCTCAAAACACAACCATTTCAAAAACTAAAAGCATCAGGATGATCAGGAGAGCATAAAGAACAAGTTTGTAACAAGAAAAATCATTTCTGGAAAAATTAATTTCGAGCTACCTGAGATTTGCAACTTTCAATTTAGGAACTTTCAGGCCTCTTCCTTCAGTGCAAGCTGCTCCTCTTGGTCCTACAAAGGTGCTTGAATGCTCAAAATGAGTTTGTGTTGGCTGGAGAAAGAGATTCGAATGCTCCTGCTTCAGTTCAGTCAAAAATGGCAGATGAGATTCTGGCACTTTCAGGTCATGGTGATGGGGTGTTTCTTGTCTATGAGGTGTGGTGAGTTGAGTGATGATGAGAGTTTGAGTGTTTGAAGACTGTGGAAAGAATTTCGAAGGAACTTGCAATGAGGTGAGTTTTTGTGAATGTGATGAATGTTTTTGCTTCAGCCTTGGTTCCCATGTGTTATGGCCAGCAAACTGATTCAATAAACAATTGCAAGTGGCTGATGGATGTGACCTGGCCTGCAGAGATAGGTGTGGCTACTTTTGCTCAAAGTCCACTTTTGTGTAAGATAGGGCATGGCTCAAGTTTAGGCAAGTACAAGTTGGGTTCTGGTGCAGCATGGTGAGTGTGAGAGGCTGGCTTGACTCAAGGATCAATGCAGCAAGTTGGTGAAAAGGTCATGAGTGTTTTGCAACTTGGTTAGCTTTATGGATTTTCATGAGAAAAGTCAAGTTACATGAACCAAACCATGAGCAAACTTGATCCAAATCTGATTTTTGTGACTTAGAGGATGTTTACATAATGGTTTGACATGAATTAGAGGCTACATTTGACTTTGGTTCAAGACTTTGCAAAATTTCCTTTTTGTGCATAACTTGAAAATCAATGATTTTTGCTAACTTTGCAATGCCATAACTTTTGATCCATGAAGAGTTTGATCATGTTCTTGTACTTTTTGAAAAGGGAAAGATGAGATCTACAACTTTCATGACCAAAGTTTTTCCATTTGAAGCCTTTTTGGATCAAGAATCAAGGCTTGAAAATTGGCCTAAAATGAGGCATTCTTGAAAAGTCAACTATGCCCAAAAAGTCAACATTTGCAAAAACCCTAAATTCTTGATTTTTATGAACTTCAACCTTCTTCCATGATCAAATAAAAATCATATACACTCAAAATGGTGAAGATCACCCATTGGTTGGGTCATTGGGGGCCTCAGATGCCCTGATTTTGCACTGACTTGTCTGAAAAGTCAACTCTTGATCAGATGAGTTCCCCATGGAATTTCTTCATGAAAATTGATATGCATATTCCCTATACCATATAGAGACCAATGGAAACAAGAATGACCAAAAAATTTGAGATTATGGCCTCTGAAACCAAAACCCTAATTTTAGGTCAACTGTGCAGTTCAACCTGGCTCTGCATCCACTCAAACCCTAGTTCTTGTGATTCCTCTGCAATTTTGACTCTGTGAGGATGTAACATGATACAAGAACACACATGGACCCTTCTGAGATGATTGGTGGCCTTTGGAATGCCTCAAGAAGCTTTGGGATTGCTCAAATCACAAACCCTAGGTGCAGATGCCTTAGAAACTATCCAGTGGATAAAAAATGAGATGTGAGATGATATGATTGTATTTATACATGTGAGGGTGATCACAAGCCATGGTGTGAATGGGTGAGGGCAAATTTGGGGTGTTTACAGCTGCCCCTATTCAAACATGAGTTAGCTGTGCAGGTTGTAAGCGACGGCTTAACAGGCCAAACGAGATAACTTGTGATTGAATACCAAAGACAGTCCAAAATTTGCACTCACAAAATGAAGAAGAAAAGGGATATATATCGTAAAGTATGGGCGACGGAGGACGACCGTCGAGCAGAGGACGACTGCTGGGTAAGGAGCAATGACGGGGACGGCCGACATGCTGGTAAAGTGCAGGAAATAAAGCAATGACAGGGACGGCCGACATGCTGGAGATAAAAGGTAAAGCTAAGACGGGGACGGCCGACTAGCTGGGGAAAATAAAATCATGATGGGGACGGCCATCAAGTAAAATTTCTGAGGATTAATGAAACATGACGGGGACGGCCATCAAGTTCATAAAGGTAAAGTAACCAACGATGGGGACGGCCATCGGGCTAAAAAGGAAAAGGGACCACGACGGGGACGGCCATCGGGTTAAAGAATAAATGAAATAAACAGATGATGGGGTACGGCCATCAAAGGTGAAGGACGATCACCTAGCAGGGGACGGCTTCTCTGTTGGGGATAAAAGAAATATGATGGGGACGGCCATCAAAGGTGGAGGACGACCACCTGGCAGGGTACGGCTGCCGAAAATATCAACGATGGGGACGGCCATCGGATAGAAAAGGTCAACGATGGGGACGGCCATCGGACGAGCATGATGGAGGACGACCATCAAGAAGTGGAGGACGACCACTCAGCAGGGGACGGCTGCTCTCGGGGTTTATCATAACACAGGACGAATGTTAGATAACCGAAATCAACAATGGGGACGGCCATTGGATAAAGTGATGAAGGACGATCATCAAAAGGTGGAGGACGACCACCTAGCAGGGGACGGCTGCTAAAATCAACGATGGGGACGGCCATCGGATGAGCATGATGGAGGACGACCATCAAGAAGTGGAGGACGACCACTCAGCAGGGTACGGCTGCTCTCAGGGGTATCATAACACAGGACGAGTGTTAGATAAAAAAGAAAATTTGTTGGTGATCTACTGGGGAAAATGTAAACACGGACGAGCGTTTACATCCAAGAAACAAAAAGGTATAAGTGTTTGGTATCGTGTATAGATTAAAGATGCGGACGAGCATCCTTAAGACTATGATACGGTCGAGTATCATGTAGAAACAAACTGACACATGTTCAGAGATGATGATACGGACGAGTATCAACTGGTTAACCAAGAACACGGACGAGTGTTGCATCTGAAAGGACTCTTCTGGGGAATAGTAGACACGGACGAGTATCTATATTCAAGAAGACACAAGTGTTTGACGCGGTGTATGGATTAAAGATGCGGACGAGCATCCCTAAGACTATGATACGGACGAGTATCATGTAGAAACAAACACTAGACGCGATGTTCTGAGATGATGGTACGGACGAGTACCAACTGGTTAACAAAGAACAAGGACTACTGTCGACTCTGTGGGGATATGAGTGATGATGTATACAAGATACGGACGAGTATCTGTATAAGTGTACCAATGAGTAGCGAGTGTTGTGTTGTATAGACGAGTGTTTATCTGCTGGGGAGAATGACACGGACGAGTGTTGAAAGAGAAAAGTATAATATTAACAAGTGTATGGGTTGTAAAAGCGTAAGCGACTGCGCTGGGGATATGACACGGACGGGTGTCAAAGATGATGTACAAGTACAGGAGACCACGCTGGGGATATGACACGGACGAGTGTCAAAGATTGTGTGAGTGCAAAGAGGATGTCTTTGGCTTTTTGCTGGTGATTTGACACGGACGGGTGTCAGAAAGTATCTGTGATCTTGTTTGTAAAGTGTATTCAGGCATCCTGCTGGGGAATGATGACACGGACGGGCGTCAAAAGGTGTATATACTGGTGTGAGGCAAACGTTTTTGCCGGGACCCTGGTGGGGATTTTGGGGGAACTATTCTGTATAACAACGGATTGTCAATATTTACAAGTGTTCAATTCACAACATGACTTATGATTATGCTATGCGTTTGATTTTTGCCGTAATGCTCCGTATTAGACGGAATGCTACGCTTTGGGGGTGAATATGATGCGAATGCTATGATTATGCAAAGGGGCACGGATCCGGGATTCGGATCCCATTGCTGCGAAGATCTCTGGCTGATCTGCTGAGGAAGACATCCCAGCTGGGGATGAGATCATTGGTGTATCTGCCTTGGGGATATAGGTCACTGATCGACATATCCTCATAATATGGGAGACCCAGCTGGGGTTCGTAGAGGCTTTCTTCACTCTGTTGTGACTTCTTCGTGCGTTGCTCTTCTGAATAGAGGCTGGGGACTTTGTGGGGAGATGATTCCCTGATTTCTGCATTCTGCTGAGGAAGGACGGCAACTCGGCTGGGGAATGCTGTTGATAACTCAGCTGGGGAGAGCAACAAGAGGCAACTCCGCTGGGGATAGAGCACTCTGAGTGTTAAGCTTGTTTGTTGACTTGGCAACTTTGCTGGGGAAGGCAATGGGGAGCTACTCAGCTGGGGGAAGAGCATTCTGATGCTGAGATTGAGTGCATGCTGATTCGGCAGCTCCGCTTGGGAAATGGGCACCTTCTAGTGCCATGTGGAAGATAGACCAAGTTGATCATGACTCGCCTACCTGTTGAGACGTAACCTGCATGCCCCAGGTTGCGTTCTGGATATCTGCAATCCTGCAAAGATAATGAAACGTACAAAAGGTCCCGAGGTATCCCTTACTGGATTCCGTCATAGGAGATAAGTACTTTCGAGAGTAATCATATTCCCTGCAAGCATGTGCTTTTATATTTTTTTTTAGAGAAAGGCATCTGTACTTATGCAATTGTATTTTTAGAGATATCAGACAACTCTTTGCAAAACATAAATGTAAAACGAAACATGACTGAAAATCTGGTTTTATTAATCCATGTGCCCTGAATTGGCAAAGATACAGTCAAAGAAACATATCTCCTGAAATGGGGAAATTGTCACAAATTGAGAAAACAAATGTTGGCGGTGTCGACGACGCTTTGAGGAGCTTCCTCTCCTGCTATGACTCGTATGACAATGACGTTCTTCTCGTCTTGCTTTCTGGAGAGAGTTGATTCTGATTAAAGCTTGATCCTTTGGAAGCTTACCAAGTTGTAGGTGATACAGACAAATTCAGAATGCAGTTGTTCGCTTATTCCCTTATTTTGCATGGATCGCCCTTTCGGGTTTTCAATCCATCGGGATACCCATTTTTGCCTGAGCTGTCCAATGCGGCTTTTCAACTCAGCGGGTGTACATTTTTTGTTTATTTTCCCTTACTTTTGCCCGAGTCTTTTATTCTGTTTTTGACTCGCCGGGATGCCCTATTTTTGTCTGGACTTACATTCTGTTTTTATGTCCAGCGGGTCATTTATGCGAAGTATTTTTTAACTGCATCTGAATTCACAGGGGACGGGAAATCTTCACCATCCATGGTGCTGAGCATCAGTGCTCCGCCAGAGAAAAATTTCTTTACAATGAATGGTCCTTCATAATTTGGAGTCCATTTGCCCCTGTGGTCTGTATGAGGAGAGAGGATTCTTTTCAGCACAAAATCTCCTACTTGGTACTCTCGGTGCCTGACCTTCTGATCGAAGGCTCTCTTCATTCTCTTCTGATATAGCTGTCCATGACAGATTGCAGCCAATCTTTTCTCTTCGATCAGACTCAGTTGTTCGTATCGGGCCCGAACCCATTCTGCTTCACTCAGTTTAACATCCATTAATACCCGTAGGGAGGGTAATTCAACTTCGACTGGTAGGACTGCTTCCATACCATACACAAGTTGATACGGGGTTGCTCCAGTGGACGTTCTGATTGATGTGCGGTACCCATGCAAGGCAAACGGTAGCACTTCATGCCAGTCTTTGTAAGTGATTACCATCTTCTGCACAATCTTCTTGATATTCTTATTTGCTGCCTCAACAGCGCCATTCATCTTCGGCCTGTAAGGAGAAGAATTGTGATGTTGGATCTTGAAGTCCCGGCACAGCTCAGCCATCATTTTGTTGTTTAAATTGGAACCATTATCAGTAATGATCCGCTCGGGAACTCCATATCTACAGATGATATCTCTTTTCAGAAATCTGGCTACCACTTGTCTTGTGACGTTTGCATATGAGGCTGCTTCAACCCACTTGGTGAAATAGTCAATGGCGACCAAGATGAATCTGTGGCCATTTGAAGCAGTCGGCTCAATCTTGCCAATCATATCAATGCCCCACATAGCAAATGGCCAGGGTGAAGACATTATGCTCAAAGGATTGGGAGGCACATGCACCTTATCTGCATAGATCTGGCATTTATGGCATTTTCTGGCGTAAGCACAACAGTCTGCATCCATTGTGATCCAGTAATAGCCTGATCTTAACAACTTCTTTGCCATGGCATGCCCTCCTGCATGGGTACCAAAAGAGCCTTCATGCACTTCATGCATCAACAAATCTGCTTCCGTCTTGTCAACACATCTGAGGAGTACCATGTCAAAGTTCCTCTTGTATAAAGATCCATCAGCGTTCAGAAAGAAACTACCAGCAAGCCTTCTCAAAGTCTTCTTATCATTGGAAGATGCCCCAGGTGGGTATGTCTGATCCTCCAAGAAGCACTTAATGTCGTGGAACCAAGGCTTATCATCCTTTACAACATCTGCTGCAAATACATATGCTGGTCTATCAAGTCTAGACACTGAAATCTGAGGTACAAAGTTGGCCGTTTGAACTTTGATCATGGATGAAATGGTAGCAAGAGCATCCGCAAACTGATTCTCGTCCCGAGGGATATACTCAAGCTTGACTGTTGTGAAGAAAGTCAATAACCTCCTTGTGTAGTCCCTGTAAGGTATCAGATGATCTTGGTGTGTGTACCATTTTCCGTTGGTTTGATTGACTACCAAAGCTGAATCTCCGAATACGGTCAATGTTTTGATCCTGAGGTCGATGGCTTCCTCAAGACCCATAATGCAAGCTTTGTATTCAGCTTCGTTGTTAGTGCAGTTGAAAGTGAGTTTTGCCGAGAAAGGCATGTGAACTCCTTTGGGTGTAATGAGTACTGCACCAACACCACGGCCGTTCATGTTAACAGCCCCATCAAACATCATAGTCCATTCTTCCTCCGGGTCAGGCCCTTCAGTGTGAATAGGCTCTTCGTGATCTTTTGCTTTAATGAACATGATGTCTTCATCAGGGAAGTCAAACCTCATTGGCTGGTAGTCATCAATGGGTTGCTCAGCAAGATATTCAGATAGTACACTGCCCTTGATGGCTTTCTGAGATGTGTATTGTATGTCGTATTCTGTGAGAATCATCTGCCATCTTGCAACCCGTCCGGTAAGAGCTGGCTTCTCGAAAATGTACTTAACTGGATCCATTTTTGAGATTAATAAGGTAGTGTGGGTCAACATATACTGTCTCAGTCGGCGAGCAGCCCACGCTAAAGCACAGCAAGTTTTCTCGAGTAGTGAATAACGTTGTTCACAGTCGGTAAACTTTTTGCTTAGGTAGTATATTGCATACTCTTTTCGACCAGACTCGTCATGCTGGCCCAGCACACACCCCATTGACTCTTCTAATACTGTCAAGTACATTATCAGAGGTCTTCCTTCAACTGGAGGCATAAGGATTGGAGGTTCTTGTAAGTATTCTTTGATCTTGTCAAAAGCCTTCTGGCAATCTTCGTTCCACCTGACCGTTTGTTCTTTTCTTAGCAGCTTGAACAAAGGTTCACAGGTTGCTGTGAGGTGAGATATGAACCGCGAGATGTAGTTCAATCGACCTAAGAACCCTCGAACTTCTTTCTCAGTTTTCGGTGCAGGCATCTCTTGGATGGCTTTGACTTTATCAGGATCAACTTCAATCCCCTTCTCACTTACAATGAATCCCAGCAACTTACCGGATCGCACCCCGAATGTGCATTTGTTGGGGTTCAACTTCAGTTGGTACTTCCTCAGACGCTTGAGTAACTTGAGCAGATTTACCAGGTGATCTTCCTCTGTAAGGGACTTGGCAATCATATCATCCACATAACATTCTATTTCCTTGTGGATCATATCGTGGAATAATGTCACCATAGTCCGTTGATATGTTGCACCAGCATTCTTCAGTCCGAATGGCATCACTTTGTAACAGAACGTGCCCCAAGGTGTGATGAATGTTGTCTTCTCCATGTCTTCAGGTGACATCTTGATCTGATTATATCCTGAAAATCCATCCATGAAGGAGAATACCGAGAACTGAGCCGTGTTATCCACCAATACGTCAATGTGAGGTAATGGGAAGTCATCTTTCGGGCTGGCTCTGTTCAGGTCCCGGTAGTCAACACACATTCTTACTTTGCCGTCCTTCTTAGGCACAGGTACTATGTTAGCAACCCACGGCGGGTAGCTAGTCACAGCAAGGAACCCGGCGTCCCATTGCTTTTGTACCTCTTCCTTGATTTTCATAGCCATGTCTGGGCGAGTTCGGCGCAGCTTCTGTTTGACTGGTGGACATTCTTCCCTCAAAGGCAGCTTGTGCACAACTATATCGGTATCCAACCCTGGCATGTCTTGGTACGACCAAGCAAACACATCAACATACTCTTGAAGCAGATCTATCAGTTGTCTCTTCACTGAGTCTTGCAGGCAGGCCCCGATTCTAACTTCTTTCACGTCTTCGTCTGTACCAAGATTAATCACTTCAACCTCCTCCTGGTGAGGAGTAATAACCTTTTCCTCTTGCCTTAACAATCTGGCTAGCTCTTCAGGAAGCTCATATTCTTCATCAACCCCTTCATCAGCTTGATTGATTGGATTGTCAAAGTCATACGATGTCATAGCCGTGCTGTTGTCGGTGCTGTCAGGAAGGCACTCTCTGCAAGGGTTAAGTTGGTTCATTTTAGTGATTGATTTTAATCTTGCTTTAGAAAAAAGTAAAATGAAGTTATCATTTTGAAAACACCGCCATTTATTTTTGTACAAAAAGAAAAATGGAAAAAACAGTGAGCAGAAAGAAAAAGACTCGTTTGCAAAAAGATTGTCTGATATTTCAATAATTTAATCTTGTTTGCACAAAAGTACATATGGCCCTGATTACAAAATGAGTCTTGTCATCTCGGGCAAGATGCAAGACTTGGATGCATGCTTATAAAAATACAGGAAATAATAATTACTCTGCTCGAGTAACACTTATAATTTCCTGGGAAGACCAGTTCGAGACACTGCTCCCCGGGACCTTCGGACGAATCCAAATCTCCAGGTTGCGCTCCTCTTCCAGCTCGTCTTCCAGACAGTTGATAGCATCGGGGGTAAGCATCCCCCCACTGACAAAACCAGGCTCTCCAGCAGCCTTTGCTTGATGTTGAGTTGGTCTGTAACCCAACCCAAATTTGTCCTTCTTCTCCTCCACAGCTAAAACCTTGCCCCAGCCTAGGGCAGTTCCTTCCTCAACAACCTTCCGGGCTTGTTGGTAAGATGACATTGGAGTACCAGATATAGCAGATGCTTCATTCACATTCAAAGCCTCAAACCCCTGGCTCATTGTTTCATGGATCTCTCCATCCATTTCAATGTATTTGTAGGTCGCCAGGTGGCTGACAAAAATGTCCTCCTCTCCACAGATAGTGACAACTTGACCCTCCCACTCAAATTTTAACTTTTGGTGAAGGGTAGACGTTATTGCGCCAGCGGCGTGAATCCAGGGTCTACCCAACAAACAGCTGTAGGCGGGCTGAATGTCCATCACATAAAAGATAGTTTTAAAGGTCTGCGGGCCAATTGTCACGGGCAGCTCAATCTCTCCCAGAACCGATCTCTTCGAACCATCGAAGGCTCGTACCACCAAGTTGCTGGGTCTCAATGCCAATCCCTCATATTCAAGCTTCACCAGAGCCTTCTTTGGCAAGACATTCAGGGAAGAACCTGTGTCCACCAGCACATGAGAAAGGACAGCTCCTTTGCATTCCATGGTTATGTGCAAGGCTTTGTTGTGGTTGCGGCCATCTACTGTCAGGTCAGAATTGGTAAACCCTAGCCCATTGCTAGCAGTAACATTTCCAACCACGGTTTCCAATTGGTTGACAGTAATCTCCTCAGGCACGTAAGCTGCGTGCAGGACTTTAAGTAGTGCATTCCGATGGGCTTCGGAGCACATAAGCAGTGAGAGGATAGAGATTTTGGATGGCGTCTGGTGAAGCTGATCCACAATTTTGTAATCACTCTTTTTGATGATCCTCATAAACTCGTCAACTTCCTGATCGAATGGAGTCTTCAGGGCTTCTTTGGCAGCTAGATCTTCCTGCACCGGGCTTTTTCCTTTTGCCTTAGCAGCAGCTTCTGCTTCGGCAGTAGGTCTTTGGACTTGTGAAGCAAAGAGACGTCCGCTTCGAGTGAAGCCTCCGCCTCCGCCCACATTATCAATTTGTGGTGCAGGTGCTAATGTTTCAAGAGTGATTCTTTTTCCTTCGCAGTACACGTCAGAGCCATAGTGCCAAGGGATGGCCCTATCGCTTTCATATGGTACAGGTCCAGGCACCGTGACAGTGACCGGGCTGATTGCTGCTGCTGAAGGGATTGTTATTGTTTGTGGATCATAAAAGATTGTGACTGGTGCTCTGGTGGGAGCAGCACCTTCTGAATGGTAGGCGGAGTTATTTTCAGGATCGTAGAATATGGTAACAGTGGAGACATCTTCGTGATTGATTGCTGGTGTTGTAGGAGGTTCCGTTGGAAGAACTGTTGTTGTTGTTGATGGAGAGTCGAAATGGAATGAAGCTGAAGTTGTAGCAGGAGAAACTGTTGAAAACTGATCATTCGGAAGGACAGGTGAAGTACTTGTTGATGGTGCTGATGAATTATCGGGAACAATTGTTGTTGCATTTGTAGGAGGATCTGAAACCGTTGTCGATGAAGTTGCTTGAGTTGCCGGAAATGATGTAGTGATTTGTAGCAAGCCACTCTGAATAAGGCTGTCAATGCCATTCCTCAGGTCCTCACACCCATTCCATGAAATATTGCAGTAGGGGCACCCTAGTTCACACCCTGGAAATATGTTGTTTTCACGGAGTTGAGCTTTGATTTCCACCAACGGTGTCCTGATCTGATCCACACTGGTTATAAAATAAGACGGTGTGTCTTCTTCAATTGCGTTAATTCGAGGACCACCATGGTTTGGCATTGGGTTTTTGTTGACATTGGGCGGCGGTGCAAAATTCAGAGCCTTGGAGTCTACCAAGTCTTGTACCTTCATATGCAGAGCCCTGCATTTTTCTGTACTGTGACCAGGTGCGTTCGAATGGAAAGCACACCTAGCATTGGAGTCATAGTTTCTTGGTAAACTGTTGGGATCCGGAGGTGCCAACGTTCTTAGCTCAACTAGGTTGAGTTTCAGAAGCTGTGGCAGCAAAGCAGCATACGGCATTGGAATCGGATCGATCACTCGGTTAGCTTGGGAGGGCCTCTGTTGAAATGGCCTCTGTTGATTGTTGTTGCTATTGTTGTTGTTGTAGTTGTTTCTTGGAGGATATTGATTCTGATAATACTGAGGTTGTTGTTGGAAGTTTTGTTGAGGAGGTTGATAGACTGGCTGAGGATGAGCTGGAGCAGGGATAGTGACTGCCGCTATTGACCTCTGAGCATATTGGGGCCTACCCCTGTTGGTGTGGATGGCATTGGTCTCGCCAGTTCTTCTCGGGCCTGCAAAAGGCTTTCTTGTACTACTGGACGAGCTTGCACCGTTGTCTGAGATCTTACCCATCTTTAACAGGCTTTCAATTCTCTCCCCAGCTATGACAACATCTGCGAAGCTGGTGGAGGAGAAGGCAGCTAGCCTATCAATATAGGTTCCTTGCAGGGTATTCATGAACATATCAGCCATTTCTCTTTCAGACATTGGTGGCTGGACAGCAGCAGCAAGCTGTCTCCATCTTTGAGCATATTCTCTGAAGCTCTCTCTGGATGATTGTGACATCCCCATTAGGAGGGTCCTATTGGGTGCCATATCCAGATTATATTGATACTGTCTGATGAAGGCCTCTGCCAGGTCCTTCCAGCATCTCACAGTTGCTCTCGTCAGATGGGAATACCATTCCCTAGAAGCTCCAGTCAAGCTATCTTCGAAGTAGAACATCCACAATTTCTCGTCCATGGTGTAAGCTTTTAATCTTCCGAGAAAAGATTGCAGATGGGTTCGAGGACAAGAAGTCCCATTATACTTTTCAAAACATGGAGGCTTGAACTTGTGGGGAATCCTAACCCCGTCTACTAAGCCCATATCCATCACGTCAAAACCCAAAGAATTTTGAGATTCTAAGGATCTTAACTTCTCAGCTATTTCTTCCAATCTCCTGTCATAAGTTTCCTCTCCAGCGCCCATTACAGTAAATTGGTCCTCCTGAGGATCTTCTTGAAGTACTCTGGCTGCAGTAGCTGTTCCTTGGATGTTGGCAGGAATATTAATCTCAGGATGTAGATGTGGACCAAACACAGGGGGATTCACATGTGGTTGCACCCTTTCATTGTTACTTGTGCCTGCAGTCCCCACATGAGGCTCATCTTGGTTCTGCCTTCCCACCATAGCTCTCAACCTCTCCTGGCTCTGAGCCATGTTGTTCATAACCTCCATGAACTGCGTCATCTGTGTTCTCATCTCCAATCTTTCATTGGCTAGCTGATTTCTGACATCAGCAAGATCTTGTTGAACTTGATCCATCTGAATTCCCGGAAGGTTGTTTCTAGTTGGATACCTGTGTGGCCTGTTGAGAGGAAATACCCGGCGACGAGCAATAATGCCTGGGATTCACAACAGAGGTTAGTAACAATAAAACAAAAACCTACAAAACAAACAAAAGGGTTAGCATGCAATGCAGTTAGGCTTATTTGCTATCAAGGTATCCGGTTTGGTCTTCAGTTTTGACCCTTCCAGACCCTTGAATGATGATGCTGTTGAAGTTGCTTTCGAAGTAACCCAGACGGAAACTAACACAAATATATTACAAAAAGGAAATAATACAAATTGTTCAAGTTACAACACAAGCCCTCAAAGGGGTCAAAATACACAAAAAAAGTAAAAGTACATGGAAAAGGAACAACAACAAGCAAATGATCAAACTCCAAGGCCAAACTCATCCTCACGAACTTCCTTAAGAAGTGCTTCGGTCACAGGATCAGCCGGGTGCTCCGTGAGATTCCTGATGAGAAGGTTTCTTGTTGCAACAGCTGCAGTCAATTTCTTGCTCTGACTTTGGTCCTTAGACCTCTTCAATCCTGCTTTGATTTTCAGCTCTGATATTTCTTCCTGGGCTGCTGCCAGGGCCTTTTTCATCTGCTCCATCTTGTCTTGAGCTCTCTTGTCTTCTAGAGTACGGGCCTCAGTGATCCGGACCCACCTGGCCTGACTCTCTTTCAAATACAAGTCTGTTCTTGCTCTTTGGAACTGGGCTTCTTTACAAGCATTCTTCAGAATCTGCTCACCAGCTTTAGACTTGTTGATATACTCCCCAGACTTCTCAATCTTGGTCAAGTGTTCTACCCTCAATTTCTCCAATCTCTCAATTTCCCTCATACCTTCACTCCTCTCCCGGAGGGTCTTCTGCAAGGCTTGGGATAACTTCTCATTCCTTTCCTTCAGGCTTTCAAACTCCTCCAGACTGATAGTGGCAGGGGGTGGTGCTGAAGATGACTCAGGCATATCTTCTATGGTGAAAGGCATTCCAGAGAATTGGGCCCTAGCATGGGACCACTCACAATATTGGACTGATGCCACATTATTGCACTTCCCCAAAATGGTGATTCCCTTAGTCTGAACATGATCCCAGGCCCAGGCAGCCTGCCTAACAACAGCCAAACCAATCTTGTTCTCACAGTAGAGGGTCTCCACCAAGTCCTGTTCCCTAGGAGCATGGACCAGTGCATAGCCTAACTGCCTCTTGAACAGCAGAGGGTTGTAATTGATACTTCCCTTAACTCCTACCAAAGGCACATTGGGGAAGTGTCCACAGCTTGTGATAATATCTCTGCCCTTGGTGCTCTGAGTGCACCATCTGATGTCTGCTGAAGTGAGAGTAGTGAGCCTCTTAGCCCAGTTGCTTTGCTGATGAGGATTTAGGAATGCATCTGTCCTGGGCAGATGCCTGAGAAGCCAAGCATGGAATAGTGGAGCACAACACCTCACTAACTTACCCCTCTGCTTCTCATTCCTCTGATGCACTGAGTAGTAGAGATCTCCTAACAAGGTTGGCACTGGGTTCTTCAGGATGAACAAGTGAATTGCATTCTTGCTGATGAATCGAGGCTCATCTGCAAACAACACAATTCCATATACACTTAAGGCCAACAATGCACAAACAGCTTTCCACTCCCCCAGGGAGGCCTTCAAACTAGCTTGAGAAATCAGGAAGTCAAGATGAAAACCAGGGATCCCAGCTTTAGATGTCATATGCTGTTCTATCAAAGCAGGCTCCAGGTGCAAAGCTTTTGCTATCTCTCCATTGCTGGGAAAGACCATTTCAGGGTTGAAAGGGATTTCCCTCTTGATAGGCAAACCAATCAAAGATGAGTATTCTTCTAATAGAGGCCCCAACTGAAAGTCTTGAAAGGTGAAACACCTCAATGGGGGGTCATAGAACTGAATGCAGGTATGGATTAGGCTTCTCTGAGATGGGTCCATATCCATAACCAAGTCAAGTATATCCCCATAATGCTCTCTGAACAGAGGTATGTGCTCTGGAGTGATCAGGGTTTGGATCCTCCTGATGTCTGATAAGTCTGGTTGGAAGAAATGGTAAGTGATGTTGCTTTTCTTTGGAGCCATGAGTGCTGAGGACTGAGTAGAATAAGTGCTGATGAAGATGCTGAGAAGTGGGCCACTGGCTGGCTAGTGCAAGTAACTGAAGTATATGGCTGACAAGCTGAAGCAAGATGCTGGTGGAGACAGGTCAAAACTGCAGATGGGGTCAAAACCAAAACCAGATAAAGGTGGATACCCTGAAACACAAATAAGCACATGTTAATATGATGCAATGAGTATGAATGCAGATGATATGCAAAGGGTTTGTGACTGAGCTGGATCTGATCAAAATGCCCTGGTATAGATCCATGTGTGTTCAAGAATTCCAGGTGGAGGTCTAAAAATCCAGTAACCAAGGTGGGGGACTCAAATAAAGAGTCACATGTCCAGGGTTTAGAATCACAAGAACTATCCAACATGGAGTACTCTTAACAATGTCAAAGTAACAGGGTATTCTGAGGTCAAGGTACCTGCAAACCTGTAAACAGCCCAACCCCCTCACAGGTAGTGATCTAGAACAAGGATCCTCAGACTTGGATCAGTTATGAGAAGTGTAAACACTTCTAACCCGGAGGTACAGTGTTTACAATAACCATAACAATTCCTCCTCTAATTCACCTCAGTTTCTGAAGGTCAAACTAAAAGGTCATCCAGACTTAGCAGGCTTCCCAGATCCCCCTAGCATTGCAGGAAATCCGCAACACAGAGTTCTCAAGAAGAAACCCATATCTGAACCGTGTTTCATATTCCCGCACCAGACCGAAATGGAATGGGAAAGAATATGATTCACTCTATCCTAGGTGTCACTCAGGTCCCAGGTGTAGGACCTTAACTCTCAATGAAATACCCACCCACCAAAAACAAGGAAACCAGATCCAGCCAGCAACAGTGACAGTATGATATATACAAATGCAATAAAGAAAGCGGTAAATAAAGCTGTACAGAAAGCAATAAAGCAAATATTCAAACACAAATAACACATAACACCCCAATAAACACAAATCAATCAAGCGCTAGGAGGAACCCACAAAAAGAACCAGAAGCCCTGGTTGCAGTATAAGGTTCCCCAGCAGAGTCGCCAAGCTGTCGCTCCCAACAAATGACACCGGGTCATATGAAGGTACAGACGCGAACGGTCGGCGAAGGGAACAGTGAGAACACACAGCCGTGAACTCACTGGAGAATGAATAGAGTCGCCAGCTAGGCATTTTTATCCCGGAGGAAAGGTAATGCTGCATAGACCTAGAAAGATACGGATAAGACGGTTTGCGAACCAGAGAGACTGAGAAAGGGGGTTGGTTACAACCTGGGAAGGTATTAGCACCCAGATTGTCCGCCGTACTCGACGGGATCCACGCTTAAAAGATTTGTGTTTTAAAGGGGAAGTGTCAGTGCAATCTGTGTGTAAAATGGCTGGAAAGCAATATGTACAGGTGTCAGTGTGAAGGAAGTGAAGTGTATAATGATGTGTCAGTGTAAAAGAGAAAGAGGTGAAATGCTCATGACAATGAGGCTTAAGAATGAAGCTGGAAAGAGAGGGAATGAACAGAGACTTTTGTTCGATAACTGTTAAGTTATGCCTACGTATCCTCTCGTGCAATGAGGAAGTCAGAACACCGTAGTTCGACCCAAAGAGACTGAAAGATGAATTGACTTGTGAACTGCTTGCTTGTCAATGCTCAAGTGTATGATCTGTCTGGCACAGATGCTAACTGTCTTGCATTAGACGGAAGAAGCAAGTTCTCGTTTGTGAGTGAATGAGATGAGAAAAGAATCCCGGAGGAGACGATTATTGTTTGTTTTTGAGTTTTCAGTCTTTTATCGCTTTTGAAAGTTTGTCATAAGAAAATGAGCTTAAGTCTAAACCAATGGGTTAGTAAACTCATCACATCTTCCCTCTGATCAGGGGTAATGAGAGTACCTTAAGTGTGAAGTCAGATTCTCACACTTAATCACCTTTGGTATAGGATTAAGATCATTAACCTACTTGTGATTATTTAGATGTTTTTGTGATTCTTGTTTAGTGTTGAGTAATGAGGTTAAGCCATAATCAAAGATTAAACAGACCCATTACACCATCCTAAAAGAAGGATGATAGATGAGAATGTTTAAGTTGAGAAAAACTCCTCAACTTAATCCATGATTAGGGATTAAACCCATGACAAAACAAGCCTTTATTAAGTGGATTTTATTTAATGGTATGATGATGAAGTGAATTTTATTGTTTGTAAGACAACTTGAGGGGGACTTGTCCATTAATACTAGGGTTAGTCCTTCTTAACCACTTAAGGAAGAATTAGAACCCTAATGCAAGGCCCAAGTTACAAGTGTGATGTCTTGATGATTATTAGATGGATTGATTAAGAGATTTAAACATCTTAAGGGTTTAATACTTAGGATTAAAGTTATACACTCCATCCTAAGAGAAGGATGCAAGCATAAGCTTAATCACAAAGTCTTAAAGCCTTTAGGGTTTAGTCCCTGATTATGAGATGAGAAGAGAGACACAAAGAGACATAAAGGTAAAAACTATGAGGGGAGACTAATCAAAACCCTAATTCATTATCATGCTTGGTTGATCCTAAGGTTTGTGAGGTTTTCAAGAACAATCTTCACAGGAGCCACCAGGAAGCAGATGAACAGGATCAAGAGAAGCAAAGTGACTTGCTTCATTCAAGAAGTCAAGTCACTTGAAGAAAGAAAGTGGGAGAAGCAAGAATGAGCAAGCTCAAACTCAAACACATGTATAAATGCAGCATGCTATGCAAGAGAGATGAGAAGAAAAGTTATGAGAAGTGAAGGCAAATTCACTTCTCAAGTTTACTTACCACCTGAAATGTTAGAAACAAAATGCAATGCAATGCTAAATGAAATGAAATGACATGATGCTAGGCCAAACCAGAAGCATGCACATGATGATTATGATGTTATGAAGTGCTGCAAACATGAGACAAGGCATAGGGATGTTCATACAAAGTCATGGATGCAAATGATGCAAGTTAAGGAACATGAATAAACATGAAATGTCATGAAGGATACAAGACAAATGGCATGGCAAAGATGTAATGCAATGATCAATGATGCTTCATACATGTCTTAAGATGCCAAATGAATCACAAGAATGCACAAAATGCAAAGACAAGTCATGTTATGCAAGGAGATGCAAGAGGGATGCAAAAGAAAGCCCAAATTAGGGTTCATGAATCAAACATCAAACAAAAACCCAAAACAGAAACAAACCTTAAGATAAAAAATGGAAAATGCCACCCAAAGAAACCCTTGACCTACACTAAATCAAGGTCCAAAGGGGAGCTCTCAACTCTCAACCAAACTTAAGATATGAATTTTCTAAGTTATTAGGGTTTTTTAGGGTTCTTAACAAAATAAATGCCAAACAATTAGAAAATGCAAGATCAAATCATGGCCATTTTATCCTAGAAACTACATGCTAAACACAAAACAATGCAAGAAGAATCAATGTCCAACTCTTCTCAAATAGGCAGAAATGATTTTTTGAATTTGTGATCAAAATAATGCACAAAATATGATTTAATACAATGAAAAATTCTTAAAAGGCATCAAGATCAAAAAAGAAATTTGGTTTGAAGGTTGGACAATGTTTCTAAATGTCTTAGAACATTTCATGAATTTTTTTGTAATTTTTAAATACCTAAAAGTATTTTTAATTAATTAATTCCCATTAATCAATTAAAAATAATCTTTTAAATATTTAAAAATACTTTTTTAATGATAAAAAATAAAATAAAAATATTTTTGGGTCATAAAAATTAATAAAACCTTAAAGAAAAAGTTTCATAATTTTTATGATTTTTTAACTATTTTAAAATAAATGTACAATTTAAATGAAAAAGAAATGAATTAAAATTAAAAGAAAATGAAAGTAATCAGATTGGATGGTTGGGATTGGTCCTGGAAATGAGAGGGTTGACTTGGCGCGTCATCTAGTGGTCCAGATTCAAACTTCTTAATCCTAATTAATTAAATAAATTAATGTGATTAGGGCTAATGAAACAGATCCTGGCCATCAAAAAGGGTGGGAAGTCAACCAGTCAACGGGAATCAACGGCTCGTATTCAAACTAACATTAATTACTGGTTTATGCCCTAATTACATTCAGGTGGCCGGAGAAGACTTCCGGTCGTCTTCTCCGGCCAGAAGCTCACCTGAAAATCACCCAACTTCCTCAAAACGTAATATAAATGAAATCTATGAATTGGGAAACGTTTCTAACACCCTCACGAATCAAACCCCTAACCTAAAACAAATTTATCTTTCCTAAATCATCTGAATCGAAGAGGGAAAGTTCTAGGGTTCGTAAGCTTCAAACACAAATTAAATTCTCAAAACACAACCATTTCAAAAACTAAAAGCATCAGGATGATCAGGAGAGCATAAAGAACAAGTTTGTAACAAGAAAAATCATTTCTGGAAAAATTAATTTCGAGCTACCTGAGATTTGCAACTTTCAATTTAGGAACTTTCAGGCCTCTTCCTTCAGTGCAAGCTGCTCCTCTTGGTCCTACAAAGGTGCTTGAATGCTCAAAATGAGTTTGTGTTGGCTGGAGAAAGAGATTCGAATGCTCCTGCTTCAGTTCAGTCAAAAATGGCAGATGAGATTCTGGCACTTTCAGGTCATGGTGATGGGGTGTTTCTTGTCTATGAGGTGTGGTGAGTTGAGTGATGATGAGAGTTTGAGTGTTTGAAGACTGTGGAAAGAATTTCGAAGGAACTTGCAATGAGGTGAGTTTTTGTGAATGTGATGAATGTTTTTGCTTCAGCCTTGGTTCCCATGTGTTATGGCCAGCAAACTGATTCAATAAACAATTGCAAGTGGCTGATGGATGTGACCTGGCCTGCAGAGATAGGTGTGGCTACTTTTGCTCAAAGTCCACTTTTGTGTAAGATAGGGCATGGCTCAAGTTTAGGCAAGTACAAGTTGGGTTCTGGTGCAGCATGGTGAGTGTGAGAGGCTGGCTTGACTCAAGGATCAATGCAGCAAGTTGGTGAAAAGGTCATGAGTGTTTTGCAACTTGGTTAGCTTTATGGATTTTCATGAGAAAAGTCAAGTTACATGAACCAAACCATGAGCAAACTTGATCCAAATCTGATTTTTGTGACTTAGAGGATGTTTACATAATGGTTTGACATGAATTAGAGGCTACATTTGACTTTGGTTCAAGACTTTGCAAAATTTCCTTTTTGTGCATAACTTGAAAATCAATGATTTTTGCTAACTTTGCAATGCCATAACTTTTGATCCATGAAGAGTTTGATCATGTTCTTGTACTTTTTGAAAAGGGAAAGATGAGATCTACAACTTTCATGACCAAAGTTTTTCCATTTGAAGCCTTTTTGGATCAAGAATCAAGGCTTGAAAATTGGCCTAAAATGAGGCATTCTTGAAAAGTCAACTATGCCCAAAAAGTCAACATTTGCAAAAACCCTAAATTCTTGATTTTTATGAACTTCAACCTTCTTCCATGATCAAATAAAAATCATATACACTCAAAATGGTGAAGATCACCCATTGGTTGGGTCATTGGGGGCCTCAGATGCCCTGATTTTGCACTGACTTGTCTGAAAAGTCAACTCTTGATCAGATGAGTTCCCCATGGAATTTCTTCATGAAAATTGATATGCATATTCCCTATACCATATAGAGACCAATGGAAACAAGAATGACCAAAAAATTTGAGATTATGGCCTCTGAAACCAAAACCCTAATTTTAGGTCAACTGTGCAGTTCAACCTGGCTCTGCATCCACTCAAACCCTAGTTCTTGTGATTCCTCTGCAATTTTGACTCTGTGAGGATGTAACATGATACAAGAACACACATGGACCCTTCTGAGATGATTGGTGGCCTTTGGAATGCCTCAAGAAGCTTTGGGATTGCTCAAATCACAAACCCTAGGTGCAGATGCCTTAGAAACTATCCAGTGGATAAAAAATGAGATGTGAGATGATATGATTGTATTTATACATGTGAGGGTGATCACAAGCCATGGTGTGAATGGGTGAGGGCAAATTTGGGGTGTTTACAGCTGCCCCTATTCAAACATGAGTTAGCTGTGCAGGTTGTAAGCGACGGCTTAACAGGCCAAACGAGATAACTTGTGATTGAATACCAAAGACAGTCCAAAATTTGCACTCACAAAATGAAGAAGAAAAGGGATATATATCGTAAAGTATGGGCGACGGAGGACGACCGTCGAGCAGAGGACGACTGCTGGGTAAGGAGCAATGACGGGGACGGCCGACATGCTGGTAAAGTGCAGGAAATAAAGCAATGACAGGGACGGCCGACATGCTGGAGATAAAAGGTAAAGCTAAGACGGGGACGGCCGACTAGCTGGGGAAAATAAAATCATGATGGGGACGGCCATCAAGTAAAATTTCTGAGGATTAATGAAACATGACGGGGACGGCCATCAAGTTCATAAAGGTAAAGTAACCAACGATGGGGACGGCCATCGGGCTAAAAAGGAAAAGGGACCACGACGGGGACGGCCATCGGGTTAAAGAATAAATGAAATAAACAGATGATGGGGTACGGCCATCAAAGGTGAAGGACGATCACCTAGCAGGGGACGGCTGCTCTGTTGGGGATAAAAGAAATATGATGGGGACGGCCATCAAAGGTGGAGGACGACCACCTGGCAGGGTACGGCTGCCGAAAATATCAACGATGGGGACGGCCATCGGATAGAAAAGGTCAACGATGGGGACGGCCATCGGACGAGCATGATGGAGGACGACCATCAAGAAGTGGAGGACGACCACTCAGCAGGGGACGGCTGCTCTCGGGGTTTATCATAACACAGGACGAATGTTAGATAACCGAAATCAACAATGGGGACGGCCATTGGATAAAGTGATGAAGGACGATCATCAAAAGGTGGAGGACGACCACCTAGCAGGGGACGGCTGCTAAAATCAACGATGGGGACGGCCATCGGATGAGCATGATGGAGGACGACCATCAAGAAGTGGAGGACGACCACTCAGCAGGGTACGGCTGCTCTCAGGGGTATCATAACACAGGACGAGTGTTAGATAAAAAAGAAAATTTGTTGGTGATCTACTGGGGAAAATGTAAACACGGACGAGCGTTTACATCCAAGAAACAAAAAGGTATAAGTGTTTGGTATCGTGTATAGATTAAAGATGCGGACGAGCATCCTTAAGACTATGATACGGTCGAGTATCATGTAGAAACAAACTGACACATGTTCAGAGATGATGATACGGACGAGTATCAACTGGTTAACCAAGAACACGGACGAGTGTTGCATCTGAAAGGACTCTTCTGGGGAATAGTAGACACGGACGAGTATCTATATTCAAGAAGACACAAGTGTTTGACGCGGTGTATGGATTAAAGATGCGGACGAGCATCCCTAAGACTATGATACGGACGAGTATCATGTAGAAACAAACACTAGACGCGATGTTCTGAGATGATGGTACGGACGAGTACCAACTGGTTAACAAAGAACAAGGACTACTGTCGACTCTGTGGGGATATGAGTGATGATGTATACAAGATACGGACGAGTATCTGTATAAGTGTACCAATGAGTAGCGAGTGTTGTGTTGTATAGACGAGTGTTTATCTGCTGGGGAGAATGACACGGACGAGTGTTGAAAGAGAAAAGTATAATATTAACAAGTGTATGGGTTGTAAAAGCGTAAGCGACTGCGCTGGGGATATGACACGGACGGGTGTCAAAGATGATGTACAAGTACAGGAGACCACGCTGGGGATATGACACGGACGAGTGTCAAAGATTGTGTGAGTGCAAAGAGGATGTCTTTGGCTTTTTGCTGGTGATTTGACACGGACGGGTGTCAGAAAGTATCTGTGATCTTGTTTGTAAAGTGTATTCAGGCATCCTGCTGGGGAATGATGACACGGACGGGCGTCAAAAGGTGTATATACTGGTGTGAGGCAAACGTTTTTGCCGGGACCCTGGTGGGGATTTTGGGGGAACTATTCTGTATAACAACGGATTGTCAATATTTACAAGTGTTCAATTCACAACATGACTTATGATTATGCTATGCGTTTGATTTTTGCCGTAATGCTCCGTATTAGACGGAATGCTACGCTTTGGGGGTGAATATGATGCGAATGCTATGATTATGCAAAGGGGCACGGATCCGGGATTCGGATCCCATTGCTGCGAAGATCTCTGGCTGATCTGCTGAGGAAGACATCCCAGCTGGGGATGAGATCATTGGTGTATCTGCCTTGGGGATATAGGTCACTGATCGACATATCCTCATAATATGGGAGACCCAGCTGGGGTTCGTAGAGGCTTTCTTCACTCTGTTGTGACTTCTTCGTGCGTTGCTCTTCTGAATAGAGGCTGGGGACTTTGTGGGGAGATGATTCCCTGATTTCTGCATTCTGCTGAGGAAGGACGGCAACTCGGCTGGGGAATGCTGTTGATAACTCAGCTGGGGAGAGCAACAAGAGGCAACTCCGCTGGGGATAGAGCACTCTGAGTGTTAAGCTTGTTTGTTGACTTGGCAACTTTGCTGGGGAAGGCAATGGGGAGCTACTCAGCTGGGGGAAGAGCATTCTGATGCTGAGATTGAGTGCATGCTGATTCGGCAGCTCCGCTTGGGAAATGGGCACCTTCTAGTGCCATGTGGAAGATAGACCAAGTTGATCATGACTCGCCTACCTGTTGAGACGTAACCTGCATGCCCCAGGTTGCGTTCTGGATATCTGCAATCCTGCAAAGATAATGAAACGTACAAAAGGTCCCGAGGTATCCCTTACTGGATTCCGTCATAGGAGATAAGTACTTTCGAGAGTAATCATATTCCCTGCAAGCATGTGCTTTTATATTTTTTTTTAGAGAAAGGCATCTGTACTTATGCAATTGTATTTTTAGAGATATCAGACAACTCTTTGCAAAACATAAATGTAAAACGAAACATGACTGAAAATCTGGTTTTATTAATCCATGTGCCCTGAATTGGCAAAGATACAGTCAAAGAAACATATCTCCTGAAATGGGGAAATTGTCACAAATTGAGAAAACAAATGTTGGCGGTGTCGACGACGCTTTGAGGAGCTTCCTCTCCTGCTATGACTCGTATGACAATGACGTTCTTCTCGTCTTGCTTTCTGGAGAGAGTTGATTCTGATTAAAGCTTGATCCTTTGGAAGCTTACCAAGTTGTAGGTGATACAGACAAATTCAGAATGCAGTTGTTCGCTTATTCCCTTATTTTGCATGGATCGCCCTTTCGGGTTTTCAATCCATCGGGATACCCATTTTTGCCTGAGCTGTCCAATGCGGCTTTTCAACTCAGCGGGTGTACATTTTTTGTTTATTTTCCCTTACTTTTGCCCGAGTCTTTTATTCTGTTTTTGACTCGCCGGGATGCCCTATTTTTGTCTGGACTTACATTCTGTTTTTATGTCCAGCGGGTCATTTATGCGAAGTATTTTTTAACTGCATCTGAATTCACAGGGGACGGGAAATCTTCACCATCCATGGTGCTGAGCATCAGTGCTCCGCCAGAGAAAAATTTCTTTACAATGAATGGTCCTTCATAATTTGGAGTCCATTTGCCCCTGTGGTCTGTATGAGGAGAGAGGATTCTTTTCAGCACAAAATCTCCTACTTGGTACTCTCGGTGCCTGACCTTCTGATCGAAGGCTCTCTTCATTCTCTTCTGATATAGCTGTCCATGACAGATTGCAGCCAATCTTTTCTCTTCGATCAGACTCAGTTGTTCGTATCGGGCCCGAACCCATTCTGCTTCACTCAGTTTAACATCCATTAATACCCGTAGGGAGGGTAATTCAACTTCGACTGGTAGGACTGCTTCCATACCATACACAAGTTGATACGGGGTTGCTCCAGTGGACGTTCTGATTGATGTGCGGTACCCATGCAAGGCAAACGGTAGCACTTCATGCCAGTCTTTGTAAGTGATTACCATCTTCTGCACAATCTTCTTGATATTCTTATTTGCTGCCTCAACAGCGCCATTCATCTTCGGCCTGTAAGGAGAAGAATTGTGATGTTGGATCTTGAAGTCCCGGCACAGCTCAGCCATCATTTTGTTGTTTAAATTGGAACCATTATCAGTAATGATCCGCTCGGGAACTCCATATCTACAGATGATATCTCTTTTCAGAAATCTGGCTACCACTTGTCTTGTGACGTTTGCATATGAGGCTGCTTCAACCCACTTGGTGAAATAGTCAATGGCGACCAAGATGAATCTGTGGCCATTTGAAGCAGTCGGCTCAATCTTGCCAATCATATCAATGCCCCACATAGCAAATGGCCAGGGTGAAGACATTATGCTCAAAGGATTGGGAGGCACATGCACCTTATCTGCATAGATCTGGCATTTATGGCATTTTCTGGCGTAAGCACAACAGTCTGCATCCATTGTGATCCAGTAATAGCCTGATCTTAACAACTTCTTTGCCATGGCATGCCCTCCTGCATGGGTACCAAAAGAGCCTTCATGCACTTCATGCATCAACAAATCTGCTTCCGTCTTGTCAACACATCTGAGGAGTACCATGTCAAAGTTCCTCTTGTATAAAGATCCATCAGCGTTCAGAAAGAAACTACCAGCAAGCCTTCTCAAAGTCTTCTTATCATTGGAAGATGCCCCAGGTGGGTATGTCTGATCCTCCAAGAAGCACTTAATGTCGTGGAACCAAGGCTTATCATCCTTTACAACATCTGCTGCAAATACATATGCTGGTCTATCAAGTCTAGACACTGAAATCTGAGGTACAAAGTTGGCCGTTTGAACTTTGATCATGGATGAAATGGTAGCAAGAGCATCCGCAAACTGATTCTCGTCCCGAGGGATATACTCAAGCTTGACTGTTGTGAAGAAAGTCAATAACCTCCTTGTGTAGTCCCTGTAAGGTATCAGATGATCTTGGTGTGTGTACCATTTTCCGTTGGTTTGATTGACTACCAAAGCTGAATCTCCGAATACGGTCAATGTTTTGATCCTGAGGTCGATGGCTTCCTCAAGACCCATAATGCAAGCTTCGTATTCAGCTTCGTTGTTAGTGCAGTTGAAAGTGAGTTTTGCCGAGAAAGGCATGTGAACTCCTTTGGGTGTAATGAGTACTGCACCAACACCACGGCCGTTCATGTTAACAGCCCCATCAAACATCATAGTCCATTCTTCCTCCGGGTCAGGCCCTTCAGTGTGAATAGGCTCTTCGTGATCTTTTGCTTTAATGAACATGATGTCTTCATCAGGGAAGTCAAACCTCATTGGCTGGTAGTCATCAATGGGTTGCTCAGCAAGATATTCAGATAGTACACTGCCCTTGATGGCTTTCTGAGATGTGTATTGTATGTCGTATTCTGTGAGAATCATCTGCCATCTTGCAACCCGTCCGGTAAGAGCTGGCTTCTCGAAAATGTACTTAACTGGATCCATTTTTGAGATTAATAAGGTAGTGTGGGTCAACATATACTGTCTCAGTCGGCGAGCAGCCCACGCTAAAGCACAGCAAGTTTTCTCGAGTAGTGAATAACGTTGTTCACAGTCGGTAAACTTTTTGCTTAGGTAGTATATTGCATACTCTTTTCGACCAGACTCGTCATGCTGGCCCAGCACACACCCCATTGACTCTTCTAATACTGTCAAGTACATTATCAGAGGTCTTCCTTCAACTGGAGGCATAAGGATTGGAGGTTCTTGTAAGTATTCTTTGATCTTGTCAAAAGCCTTCTGGCAATCTTCGTTCCACCTGACCGTTTGTTCTTTTCTTAGCAGCTTGAACAAAGGTTCACAGGTTGCTGTGAGGTGAGATATGAACCGCGAGATGTAGTTCAATCGACCTAAGAACCCTCGAACTTCTTTCTCAGTTTTCGGTGCAGGCATCTCTTGGATGGCTTTGACTTTATCAGGATCAACTTCAATCCCCTTCTCACTTACAATGAATCCCAGCAACTTACCGGATCGCACCCCGAATGTGCATTTGTTGGGGTTCAACTTCAGTTGGTACTTCCTCAGACGCTTGAGTAACTTGAGCAGATTTACCAGGTGATCTTCCTCTGTAAGGGACTTGGCAATCATATCATCCACATAACATTCTATTTCCTTGTGGATCATATCGTGGAATAATGTCACCATAGTCCGTTGATATGTTGCACCAGCATTCTTCAGTCCGAATGGCATCACTTTGTAACAGAACGTGCCCCAAGGTGTGATGAATGTTGTCTTCTCCATGTCTTCAGGTGACATCTTGATCTGATTATATCCTGAAAATCCATCCATGAAGGAGAATACCGAGAACTGAGCCGTGTTATCCACCAATACGTCAATGTGAGGTAATGGGAAGTCATCTTTCGGGCTGGCTCTGTTCAGGTCCCGGTAGTCAACACACATTCTTACTTTGCCGTCCTTCTTAGGCACAGGTACTATGTTAGCAACCCACGGCGGGTAGCTAGTCACAGCAAGGAACCCGGCGTCCCATTGCTTTTGTACCTCTTCCTTGATTTTCATAGCCATGTCTGGGCGAGTTCGGCGCAGCTTCTGTTTGACTGGTGGACATTCTTCCCTCAAAGGCAGCTTGTGCACAACTATATCGGTATCCAACCCTGGCATGTCTTGGTACGACCAAGCAAACACATCAACATACTCTTGAAGCAGATCTATCAGTTGTCTCTTCACTGAGTCTTGCAGGCAGGCCCCGATTCTAACTTCTTTCACGTCTTCGTCTGTACCAAGATTAATCACTTCAACCTCCTCCTGGTGAGGAGTAATAACCTTTTCCTCTTGCCTTAACAATCTGGCTAGCTCTTCAGGAAGCTCATATTCTTCATCAACCCCTTCATCAGCTTGATTGATTGGATTGTCAAAGTCATACGATGTCATAGCCGTGCTGTTGTCGGTGCTGTCAGGAAGGCACTCTCTGCAAGGGTTAAGTTGGTTCATTTTAGTGATTGATTTTAATCTTGCTTTAGAAAAAAGTAAAATGAAGTTATCATTTTGAAAACACCGCCATTTATTTTTGTACAAAAAGAAAAATGGAAAAAACAGTGAGCAGAAAGAAAAAGACTCGTTTGCAAAAAGATTGTCTGATATTTCAATAATTTAATCTT
This sequence comes from Lathyrus aphaca, assembly GCA_963966055.1. Lineage (NCBI taxonomy): Eukaryota > Viridiplantae > Streptophyta > Magnoliopsida > Fabales > Fabaceae > Lathyrus > Lathyrus aphaca. The sequence continues at coordinate 322,168,568 of OZ014525.1, forward strand.
GTTTGCACAAAAGTACATATGGCCCTGATTACAAAATGAGTCTTGTCATCTCGGGCAAGATGCAAGACTTGGATGCATGCTTATAAAAATACAGGAAATAATAATTACTCTGCTCGAGTAACACTTATAATTTCCTGGGAAGACCAGTTCGAGACACTGCTCCCCGGGACCTTCGGACGAATCCAAATCTCCAGGTTGCGCTCCTCTTCCAGCTCGTCTTCCAGACAGTTGATAGCATCGGGGGTAAGCATCCCCCCACTGACAAAACCAGGCTCTCCAGCAGCCTTTGCTTGATGTTGAGTTGGTCTGTAACCCAACCCAAATTTGTCCTTCTTCTCCTCCACAGCTAAAACCTTGCCCCAGCCTAGGGCAGTTCCTTCCTCAACAACCTTCCGGGCTTGTTGGTAAGATGACATTGGAGTACCAGATATAGCAGATGCTTCATTCACATTCAAAGCCTCAAACCCCTGGCTCATTGTTTCATGGATCTCTCCATCCATTTCAATGTATTTGTAGGTCGCCAGGTGGCTGACAAAAATGTCCTCCTCTCCACAGATAGTGACAACTTGACCCTCCCACTCAAATTTTAACTTTTGGTGAAGGGTAGACGTTATTGCGCCAGCGGCGTGAATCCAGGGTCTACCCAACAAACAGCTGTAGGCGGGCTGAATGTCCATCACATAAAAGATAGTTTTAAAGGTCTGCGGGCCAATTGTCACGGGCAGCTCAATCTCTCCCAGAACCGATCTCTTCGAACCATCGAAGGCTCGTACCACCAAGTTGCTGGGTCTCAATGCCAATCCCTCATATTCAAGCTTCACCAGAGCCTTCTTTGGCAAGACATTCAGGGAAGAACCTGTGTCCACCAGCACATGAGAAAGGACAGCTCCTTTGCATTCCATGGTTATGTGCAAGGCTTTGTTGTGGTTGCGGCCATCTACTGTCAGGTCAGAATTGGTAAACCCTAGCCCATTGCTAGCAGTAACATTTCCAACCACGGTTTCCAATTGGTTGACAGTAATCTCCTCAGGCACGTAAGCTGCGTGCAGGACTTTAAGTAGTGCATTCCGATGGGCTTCGGAGCACATAAGCAGTGAGAGGATAGAGATTTTGGATGGCGTCTGGTGAAGCTGATCCACAATTTTGTAATCACTCTTTTTGATGATCCTCATAAACTCGTCAACTTCCTGATCGAATGGAGTCTTCAGGGCTTCTTTGGCAGCTAGATCTTCCTGCACCGGGCTTTTTCCTTTTGCCTTAGCAGCAGCTTCTGCTTCGGCAGTAGGTCTTTGGACTTGTGAAGCAAAGAGACGTCCGCTTCGAGTGAAGCCTCCGCCTCCGCCCACATTATCAATTTGTGGTGCAGGTGCTAATGTTTCAAGAGTGATTCTTTTTCCTTCGCAGTACACGTCAGAGCCATAGTGCCAAGGGATGGCCCTATCGCTTTCATATGGTACAGGTCCAGGCACCGTGACAGTGACCGGGCTGATTGCTGCTGCTGAAGGGATTGTTATTGTTTGTGGATCATAAAAGATTGTGACTGGTGCTCTGGTGGGAGCAGCACCTTCTGAATGGTAGGCGGAGTTATTTTCAGGATCGTAGAATATGGTAACAGTGGAGACATCTTCGTGATTGATTGCTGGTGTTGTAGGAGGTTCCGTTGGAAGAACTGTTGTTGTTGTTGATGGAGAGTCGAAATGGAATGAAGCTGAAGTTGTAGCAGGAGAAACTGTTGAAAACTGATCATTCGGAAGGACAGGTGAAGTACTTGTTGATGGTGCTGATGAATTATCGGGAACAATTGTTGTTGCATTTGTAGGAGGATCTGAAACCGTTGTCGATGAAGTTGCTTGAGTTGCCGGAAATGATGTAGTGATTTGTAGCAAGCCACTCTGAATAAGGCTGTCAATGCCATTCCTCAGGTCCTCACACCCATTCCATGAAATATTGCAGTAGGGGCACCCTAGTTCACACCCTGGAAATATGTTGTTTTCACGGAGTTGAGCTTTGATTTCCACCAACGGTGTCCTGATCTGATCCACACTGGTTATAAAATAAGACGGTGTGTCTTCTTCAATTGCGTTAATTCGAGGACCACCATGGTTTGGCATTGGGTTTTTGTTGACATTGGGCGGCGGTGCAAAATTCAGAGCCTTGGAGTCTACCAAGTCTTGTACCTTCATATGCAGAGCCCTGCATTTTTCTGTACTGTGACCAGGTGCGTTCGAATGGAAAGCACACCTAGCATTGGAGTCATAGTTTCTTGGTAAACTGTTGGGATCCGGAGGTGCCAACGTTCTTAGCTCAACTAGGTTGAGTTTCAGAAGCTGTGGCAGCAAAGCAGCATACGGCATTGGAATCGGATCGATCACTCGGTTAGCTTGGGAGGGCCTCTGTTGAAATGGCCTCTGTTGATTGTTGTTGCTATTGTTGTTGTTGTAGTTGTTTCTTGGAGGATATTGATTCTGATAATACTGAGGTTGTTGTTGGAAGTTTTGTTGAGGAGGTTGATAGACTGGCTGAGGATGAGCTGGAGCAGGGATAGTGACTGCCGCTATTGACCTCTGAGCATATTGGGGCCTACCCCTGTTGGTGTGGATGGCATTGGTCTCGCCAGTTCTTCTCGGGCCTGCAAAAGGCTTTCTTGTACTACTGGACGAGCTTGCACCGTTGTCTGAGATCTTACCCATCTTTAACAGGCTTTCAATTCTCTCCCCAGCTATGACAACATCTGCGAAGCTGGTGGAGGAGAAGGCAGCTAGCCTATCAATATAGGTTCCTTGCAGGGTATTCATGAACATATCAGCCATTTCTCTTTCAGACATTGGTGGCTGGACAGCAGCAGCAAGCTGTCTCCATCTTTGAGCATATTCTCTGAAGCTCTCTCTGGATGATTGTGACATCCCCATTAGGAGGGTCCTATTGGGTGCCATATCCAGATTATATTGATACTGTCTGATGAAGGCCTCTGCCAGGTCCTTCCAGCATCTCACAGTTGCTCTCGTCAGATGGGAATACCATTCCCTAGAAGCTCCAGTCAAGCTATCTTCGAAGTAGAACATCCACAATTTCTCGTCCATGGTGTAAGCTTTTAATCTTCCGAGAAAAGATTGCAGATGGGTTCGAGGACAAGAAGTCCCATTATACTTTTCAAAACATGGAGGCTTGAACTTGTGGGGAATCCTAACCCCGTCTACTAAGCCCATATCCATCACGTCAAAACCCAAAGAATTTTGAGATTCTAAGGATCTTAACTTCTCAGCTATTTCTTCCAATCTCCTGTCATAAGTTTCCTCTCCAGCGCCCATTACAGTAAATTGGTCCTCCTGAGGATCTTCTTGAAGTACTCTGGCTGCAGTAGCTGTTCCTTGGATGTTGGCAGGAATATTAATCTCAGGATGTAGATGTGGACCAAACACAGGGGGATTCACATGTGGTTGCACCCTTTCATTGTTACTTGTGCCTGCAGTCCCCACATGAGGCTCATCTTGGTTCTGCCTTCCCACCATAGCTCTCAACCTCTCCTGGCTCTGAGCCATGTTGTTCATAACCTCCATGAACTGCGTCATCTGTGTTCTCATCTCCAATCTTTCATTGGCTAGCTGATTTCTGACATCAGCAAGATCTTGTTGAACTTGATCCATCTGAATTCCCGGAAGGTTGTTTCTAGTTGGATACCTGTGTGGCCTGTTGAGAGGAAATACCCGGCGACGAGCAATAATGCCTGAGATTCACAACAGAGGTTAGTAACAATAAAACAAAAACCTACAAAACAAACAAAAGGGTTAGCATGCAATGCAGTTAGGCTTATTTGCTATCAAGGTATCCGGTTTGGTCTTCAGTTTTGACCCTTCCAGACCCTTGAATGATGATGCTGTTGAAGTTGCTTTCGAAGTAACCCAGACGGAAACTAACACAAATATATTACAAAAAGGAAATAATACAAATTGTTCAAGTTACAACACAAGCCCTCAAAGGGGTCAAAATACACAAAAAAAGTAAAAGTACATGGAAAAGGAACAACAACAAGCAAATGATCAAACTCCAAGGCCAAACTCATCCTCACGAACTTCCTTAAGAAGTGCTTCGGTCACAGGATCAGCCGGGTGCTCCGTGAGATTCCTGATGAGAAGGTTTCTTGTTGCAACAGCTGCAGTCAATTTCTTGCTCTGACTTTGGTCCTTAGACCTCTTCAATCCTGCTTTGATTTTCAGCTCTGATATTTCTTCCTGGGCTGCTGCCAGGGCCTTTTTCATCTGCTCCATCTTGTCTTGAGCTCTCTTGTCTTCTAGAGTACGGGCCTCAGTGATCCGGACCCACCTGGCCTGACTCTCTTTCAAATACAAGTCTGTTCTTGCTCTTTGGAACTGGGCTTCTTTACAAGCATTCTTCAGAATCTGCTCACCAGCTTTAGACTTGTTGATATACTCCCCAGACTTCTCAATCTTGGTCAAGTGTTCTACCCTCAATTTCTCCAATCTCTCAATTTCCCTCATACCTTCACTCCTCTCCCGGAGGGTCTTCTGCAAGGCTTGGGATAACTTCTCATTCCTTTCCTTCAGGCTTTCAAACTCCTCCAGACTGATAGTGGCAGGGGGTGGTGCTGAAGATGACTCAGGCATATCTTCTATGGTGAAAGGCATTCCAGAGAATTGGGCCCTAGCATGGGACCACTCACAATATTGGACTGATGCCACATTATTGCACTTCCCCAAAATGGTGATTCCCTTAGTCTGAACATGATCCCAGGCCCAGGCAGCCTGCCTAACAACAGCCAAACCAATCTTGTTCTCACAGTAGAGGGTCTCCACCAAGTCCTGTTCCCTAGGAGCATGGACCAGTGCATAGCCTAACTGCCTCTTGAACAGCAGAGGGTTGTAATTGATACTTCCCTTAACTCCTACCAAAGGCACATTGGGGAAGTGTCCACAGCTTGTGATAATATCTCTGCCCTTGGTGCTCTGAGTGCACCATCTGATGTCTGCTGAAGTGAGAGTAGTGAGCCTCTTAGCCCAGTTGCTTTGCTGATGAGGATTTAGGAATGCATCTGTCCTGGGCAGATGCCTGAGAAGCCAAGCATGGAATAGTGGAGCACAACACCTCACTAACTTACCCCTCTGCTTCTCATTCCTCTGATGCACTGAGTAGTAGAGATCTCCTAACAAGGTTGGCACTGGGTTCTTCAGGATGAACAAGTGAATTGCATTCTTGCTGATGAATCGAGGCTCATCTGCAAACAACACAATTCCATATACACTTAAGGCCAACAATGCACAAACAGCTTTCCACTCCCCCAGGGAGGCCTTCAAACTAGCTTGAGAAATCAGGAAGTCAAGATGAAAACCAGGGATCCCAGCTTTAGATGTCATATGCTGTTCTATCAAAGCAGGCTCCAGGTGCAAAGCTTTTGCTATCTCTCCATTGCTGGGAAAGACCATTTCAGGGTTGAAAGGGATTTCCCTCTTGATAGGCAAACCAATCAAAGATGAGTATTCTTCTAATAGAGGCCCCAACTGAAAGTCTTGAAAGGTGAAACACCTCAATGGGGGGTCATAGAACTGAATGCAGGTATGGATTAGGCTTCTCTGAGATGGGTCCATATCCATAACCAAGTCAAGTATATCCCCATAATGCTCTCTGAACAGAGGTATGTGCTCTGGAGTGATCAGGGTTTGGATCCTCCTGATGTCTGATAAGTCTGGTTGGAAGAAATGGTAAGTGATGTTGCTTTTCTTTGGAGCCATGAGTGCTGAGGACTGAGTAGAATAAGTGCTGATGAAGATGCTGAGAAGTGGGCCACTGGCTGGCTAGTGCAAGTAACTGAAGTATATGGCTGACAAGCTGAAGCAAGATGCTGGTGGAGACAGGTCAAAACTGCAGATGGGGTCAAAACCAAAACCAGATAAAGGTGGATACCCTGAAACACAAATAAGCACATGTTAATATGATGCAATGAGTATGAATGCAGATGATATGCAAAGGGTTTGTGACTGAGCTGGATCTGATCAAAATGCCCTGGTATAGATCCATGTGTGTTCAAGAATTCCAGGTGGAGGTCTAAAAATCCAGTAACCAAGGTGGGGGACTCAAATAAAGAGTCACATGTCCAGGGTTTAGAATCACAAGAACTATCCAACATGGAGTACTCTTAACAATGTCAAAGTAACAGGGTATTCTGAGGTCAAGGTACCTGCAAACCTGTAAACAGCCCAACCCCCTCACAGGTAGTGATCTAGAACAAGGATCCTCAGACTTGGATCAGTTATGAGAAGTGTAAACACTTCTAACCCGGAGGTACAGTGTTTACAATAACCATAACAATTCCTCCTCTAATTCACCTCAGTTTCTGAAGGTCAAACTAAAAGGTCATCCAGACTTAGCAGGCTTCCCAGATCCCCCTAGCATTGCAGGAAATCCGCAACACAGAGTTCTCAAGAAGAAACCCATATCTGAACCGTGTTTCATATTCCCGCACCAGACCGAAATGGAATGGGAAAGAATATGATTCACTCTATCCTAGGTGTCACTCAGGTCCCAGGTGTAGGACCTTAACTCTCAATGAAATACCCACCCACCAAAAACAAGGAAACCAGATCCAGCCAGCAACAGTGACAGTATGATATATACAAATGCAATAAAGAAAGCGGTAAATAAAGCTGTACAGAAAGCAATAAAGCAAATATTCAAACACAAATAACACATAACACCCCAATAAACACAAATCAATCAAGCGCTAGGAGGAACCCACAAAAAGAACCAGAAGCCCTGGTTGCAGTATAAGGTTCCCCAGCAGAGTCGCCAAGCTGTCGCTCCCAACAAATGACACCGGGTCATATGAAGGTACAGACGCGAACGGTCGGCGAAGGGAACAGTGAGAACACACAGCCGTGAACTCACTGGAGAATGAATAGAGTCGCCAGCTAGGCATTTTTATCCCGGAGGAAAGGTAATGCTGCATAGACCTAGAAAGATACGGATAAGACGGTTTGCGAACCAGAGAGACTGAGAAAGGGGGTTGGTTACAACCTGGGAAGGTATTAGCACCCAGATTGTCCGCCGTACTCGACGGGATCCACGCTTAAAAGATTTGTGTTTTAAAGGGGAAGTGTCAGTGCAATCTGTGTGTAAAATGGCTGGAAAGCAATATGTACAGGTGTCAGTGTGAAGGAAGTGAAGTGTATAATGATGTGTCAGTGTAAAAGAGAAAGAGGTGAAATGCTCATGACAATGAGGCTTAAGAATGAAGCTGGAAAGAGAGGGAATGAACAGAGACTTTTGTTCGATAACTGTTAAGTTATGCCTACGTATCCTCTCGTGCAATGAGGAAGTCAGAACACCGTAGTTCGACCCAAAGAGACTGAAAGATGAATTGACTTGTGAACTGCTTGCTTGTCAATGCTCAAGTGTATGATCTGTCTGGCACAGATGCTAACTGTCTTGCATTAGACGGAAGAAGCAAGTTCTCGTTTGTGAGTGAATGAGATGAGAAAAGAATCCCGGAGGAGACGATTATTGTTTGTTTTTGAGTTTTCAGTCTTTTATCGCTTTTGAAAGTTTGTCATAAGAAAATGAGCTTAAGTCTAAACCAATGGGTTAGTAAACTCATCACATCTTCCCTCTGATCAGGGGTAATGAGAGTACCTTAAGTGTGAAGTCAGATTCTCACACTTAATCACCTTTGGTATAGGATTAAGATCATTAACCTACTTGTGATTATTTAGATGTTTTTGTGATTCTTGTTTAGTGTTGAGTAATGAGGTTAAGCCATAATCAAAGATTAAACAGACCCATTACACCATCCTAAAAGAAGGATGATAGATGAGAATGTTTAAGTTGAGAAAAACTCCTCAACTTAATCCATGATTAGGGATTAAACCCATGACAAAACAAGCCTTTATTAAGTGGATTTTATTTAATGGTATGATGATGAAGTGAATTTTATTGTTTGTAAGACAACTTGAGGGGGACTTGTCCATTAATACTAGGGTTAGTCCTTCTTAACCACTTAAGGAAGAATTAGAACCCTAATGCAAGGCCCAAGTTACAAGTGTGATGTCTTGATGATTATTAGATGGATTGATTAAGAGATTTAAACATCTTAAGGGTTTAATACTTAGGATTAAAGTTATACACTCCATCCTAAGAGAAGGATGCAAGCATAAGCTTAATCACAAAGTCTTAAAGCCTTTAGGGTTTAGTCCCTGATTATGAGATGAGAAGAGAGACACAAAGAGACATAAAGGTAAAAACTATGAGGGGAGACTAATCAAAACCCTAATTCATTATCATGCTTGGTTGATCCTAAGGTTTGTGAGGTTTTCAAGAACAATCTTCACAGGAGCCACCAGGAAGCAGATGAACAGGATCAAGAGAAGCAAAGTGACTTGCTTCATTCAAGAAGTCAAGTCACTTGAAGAAAGAAAGTGGGAGAAGCAAGAATGAGCAAGCTCAAACTCAAACACATGTATAAATGCAGCATGCTATGCAAGAGAGATGAGAAGAAAAGTTATGAGAAGTGAAGGCAAATTCACTTCTCAAGTTTACTTACCACCTGAAATGTTAGAAACAAAATGCAATGCAATGCTAAATGAAATGAAATGACATGATGCTAGGCCAAACCAGAAGCATGCACATGATGATTATGATGTTATGAAGTGCTGCAAACATGAGACAAGGCATAGGGATGTTCATACAAAGTCATGGATGCAAATGATGCAAGTTAAGGAACATGAATAAACATGAAATGTCATGAAGGATACAAGACAAATGGCATGGCAAAGATGTAATGCAATGATCAATGATGCTTCATACATGTCTTAAGATGCCAAATGAATCACAAGAATGCACAAAATGCAAAGACAAGTCATGTTATGCAAGGAGATGCAAGAGGGATGCAAAAGAAAGCCCAAATTAGGGTTCATGAATCAAACATCAAACAAAAACCCAAAACAGAAACAAACCTTAAGATAAAAAATGGAAAATGCCACCCAAAGAAACCCTTGACCTACACTAAATCAAGGTCCAAAGGGGAGCTCTCAACTCTCAACCAAACTTAAGATATGAATTTTCTAAGTTATTAGGGTTTTTTAGGGTTCTTAACAAAATAAATGCCAAACAATTAGAAAATGCAAGATCAAATCATGGCCATTTTATCCTAGAAACTACATGCTAAACACAAAACAATGCAAGAAGAATCAATGTCCAACTCTTCTCAAATAGGCAGAAATGATTTTTTGAATTTGTGATCAAAATAATGCACAAAATATGATTTAATACAATGAAAAATTCTTAAAAGGCATCAAGATCAACAAAGAAATTTGGTTTGAAGGTTGGACAATGTTTCTAAATGTCTTAGAACATTTCATGAATTTTTTTGTAATTTTTAAATACCTAAAAGTATTTTTAATTAATTAATTCCCATTAATCAATTAAAAATAATCTTTTAAATATTTAAAAATACTTTTTTAATGATAAAAAATAAAATAAAAATATTTTTGGGTCATAAAAATTAATAAAACCTTAAAGAAAAAGTTTCATAATTTTTATGATTTTTTAACTATTTTAAAATAAATGTACAATTTAAATGAAAAAGAAATGAATTAAAATTAAAAGAAAATGAAAGTAATCAGATTGGATGGTTGGGATTGGTCCTGGAAATGAGAGGGTTGACTTGGCGCGTCATCTAGTGGTCCAGATTCAAACTTCTTAATCCTAATTAATTAAATAAATTAATGTGATTAGGGCTAATGAAACAGATCCTGGCCATCAAAAAGGGTGGGAAGTCAACCAGTCAACGGGAATCAACGGCTCGTATTCAAACTAACATTAATTACTGGTTTATGCCCTAATTACATTCAGGTGGCCGGAGAAGACTTCCGGTCGTCTTCTCCGGCCAGAAGCTCACCTGAAAATCACCCAACTTCCTCAAAACGTAATATAAATGAAATCTATGAATTGGGAAACGTTTCTAACACCCTCACGAATCAAACCCCTAACCTAAAACAAATTTATCTTTCCTAAATCATCTGAATCGAAGAGGGAAAGTTCTAGGGTTCGTAAGCTTCAAACACAAATTAAATTCTCAAAACACAACCATTTCAAAAACTAAAAGCATCAGGATGATCAGGAGAGCATAAAGAACAAGTTTGTAACAAGAAAAATCATTTCTGGAAAAATTAATTTCGAGCTACCTGAGATTTGCAACTTTCAATTTAGGAACTTTCAGGCCTCTTCCTTCAGTGCAAGCTGCTCCTCTTGGTCCTACAAAGGTGCTTGAATGCTCAAAATGAGTTTGTGTTGGCTGGAGAAAGAGATTCGAATGCTCCTGCTTCAGTTCAGTCAAAAATGGCAGATGAGATTCTGGCACTTTCAGGTCATGGTGATGGGGTGTTTCTTGTCTATGAGGTGTGGTGAGTTGAGTGATGATGAGAGTTTGAGTGTTTGAAGACTGTGGAAAGAATTTCGAAGGAACTTGCAATGAGGTGAGTTTTTGTGAATGTGATGAATGTTTTTGCTTCAGCCTTGGTTCCCATGTGTTATGGCCAGCAAACTGATTCAATAAACAATTGCAAGTGGCTGATGGATGTGACCTGGCCTGCAGAGATAGGTGTGGCTACTTTTGCTCAAAGTCCACTTTTGTGTAAGATAGGGCATGGCTCAAGTTTAGGCAAGTACAAGTTGGGTTCTGGTGCAGCATGGTGAGTGTGAGAGGCTGGCTTGACTCAAGGATCAATGCAGCAAGTTGGTGAAAAGGTCATGAGTGTTTTGCAACTTGGTTAGCTTTATGGATTTTCATGAGAAAAGTCAAGTTACATGAACCAAACCATGAGCAAACTTGATCCAAATCTGATTTTTGTGACTTAGAGGATGTTTACATAATGGTTTGACATGAATTAGAGGCTACATTTGACTTTGGTTCAAGACTTTGCAAAATTTCCTTTTTGTGCATAACTTGAAAATCAATGATTTTTGCTAACTTTGCAATGCCATAACTTTTGATCCATGAAGAGTTTGATCATGTTCTTGTACTTTTTGAAAAGGGAAAGATGAGATCTACAACTTTCATGACCAAAGTTTTTCCATTTGAAGCCTTTTTGGATCAAGAATCAAGGCTTGAAAATTGGCCTAAAATGAGGCATTCTTGAAAAGTCAACTATGCCCAAAAAGTCAACATTTGCAAAAACCCTAAATTCTTGATTTTTATGAACTTCAACCTTCTTCCATGATCAAATAAAAATCATATACACTCAAAATGGTGAAGATCACCCATTGGTTGGGTCATTGGGGGCCTCAGATGCCCTGATTTTGCACTGACTTGTCTGAAAAGTCAACTCTTGATCAGATGAGTTCCCCATGGAATTTCTTCATGAAAATTGATATGCATATTCCCTATACCATATAGAGACCAATGGAAACAAGAATGACCAAAAAATTTGAGATTATGGCCTCTGAAACCAAAACCCTAATTTTAGGTCAACTGTGCAGTTCAACCTGGCTCTGCATCCACTCAAACCCTAGTTCTTGTGATTCCTCTGCAATTTTGACTCTGTGAGGATGTAACATGATACAAGAACACACATGGACCCTTCTGAGATGATTGGTGGCCTTTGGAATGCCTCAAGAAGCTTTGGGATTGCTCAAATCACAAACCCTAGGTGCAGATGCCTTAGAAACTATCCAGTGGATAAAAAATGAGATGTGAGATGATATGATTGTATTTATACATGTGAGGGTGATCACAAGCCATGGTGTGAATGGGTGAGGGCAAATTTGGGGTGTTTACACCAGATAGTCAGACAGTACACTGCCTTTGATGGCCTTTTGAGATGTGTACTGAATGTCATACTCTGTCAGAATCATTTTCCATCTTACAACCCTTCTGGTAAGTGTTGGCTTCTCAAATATGTACTAGACGGGGTCCATCTTTGAAATCAACAAGGTGGTGTGAGTCAACATATACTGTCTCGAGCAGTGAATAACGTTGTTCACAATCAGTAAACTTTTTGCTTAGGTAGTATATTGCATACTCTTTTCGACCAGACTCGTCATGCTGGCCCAACACACACCCCATTGACCCTTCTAATACTGTCAGGTACATTATTAGAGGTCGTCCTTCAACTGGAGGCATAAGAATTGGAGGTTCTTGTAAGTACTCCTTGATCTTGTCAAAAGCCTTCTGACAATCTTCGTTCCACCTGACCGTTTGTTCCTTCCTTAATAGTTTAAATAAGGGTTCACAGGTTGCAGTAAGATGAGATATGAACCTTGATATGTAGTTCAATCTACCTAAGAACCCCCGAACTTCTTTTTCAGTCCTAGGTGCAGGCATCTCCTGAATAGCTTTGACTTTGTCAGTGTCAACTTCAATTCCCTTTTCACTTACAATGAATCCCAGCAGTTTACCGGATCGTACCCCGAATGTGCATTTGTTGGGGTTTAGCTTCAGCTGATACTTTCTCAGACGCTTGAACAACTTCAGCAGATTTACCAAATGATCTTCTTCAGTGAGGTACTTGGCAATCATGTCATCCACGTAGCATTCAATTTCTTTGTGGATCATGTCGTGGAATAATGTTACCATAGCCCGTTGATAAATTGCACCGGCATTCTTCAGTCCAAATGGCATTACCTTGTAACAAAATGTGCCCCAAGGTGTAATGAAGGTTGTTTTCTCCATGTCTTCGGGTGACATTCTGATATGATTATACCCAGAAAATCCATCCATGAAAGAGAATACCGAACACTGAGTTGTGTTGTCAACCAATACATCAATGTGAGGTAATGGGAAATCATCCTTTGGGCTAGCTCTGTTCAGATCACGGTAATCCACACACATCCGTACTTTGCCATTCTTCTTAGGCACTGGTACAATATTAGCGTCCCACGGCGGGTAACTAGTTACAACAAGGAAACCGGCGTCCCATTGTTTTTGTACTTCTTCCTTAATCTTCATGGCCATATCTGGGCGAGTACAACGTAGCTTTTGTTTCACTGGAGGAAAATCTTCTTTCAAAGGTAGCTTGTGCATAACAATGTCCGTATCTAGGCCTGGTATATCTTGATAGGACCAAGCAAAGACGTCGACGTACTCTCGAAGCATGTCAATGAGCTGTTTTTTTACTGAAGTTTGCAAACCGGCCCCAATTTTTACTTCTTTCAGATCCTCCTCGGTACCAAGATTTACTGTTTCAATCTCCTCCTGATGAGGAGTAATCACTTTCTCTTCTTGCCTCAACAACCTGGCTAACTCTTCTGGTAACTCATAGTCTTCCTCAACCCCTTCATCAGCTTGATTAATTGGATTGACGAAGTCATACAAGGTCATAGCAGTGCTGTTGTTGGTGCAATCTGAAGGATATTCTCTGCAAGGGTTGAGATTGGTTCGTTTTAGTGATCAGTTTTAATCTTGTTTAGAAAAAGTTAAAATGAAGTTATTTATTTTGAAAACATTGCCATTTTATTGTTTTGTACAAAAGTAAAAAAATGAAAAGACAGTGAGCGAAAAAAAAGAGACTTGTTTGCAAAAGATGTCTGATATTCATTGATAATTCAATTGCACAAAATTACAATATGACCCTATTACAAAATGAGTCCTGACACCTTGGGCAAGATGCAGGACTTGATGCATGCTAAAAATGACAGGAAATAATAATTAATCTACAGGAGTAACCCTTATAATTTCCTGGGAAGACCAGTTAAGGTCTTGGTGCCCCGGGATCCTTGGACGAATCCAGCTCTCCAGGTTGCGGTCGCTTTCCGCCTCGTCTTCCAGGTTGTTAATAGCATCTGGGGTGAGCATCCCCCCACTGATGAACTTGGGCTCTTTAGCAGCCTCTGATTGATCTTATCAGAATGGTTTGTAACCCAAACCGAATTTATCCTCCTTCTTTTCTACCGACAGCAGCTTGCCCCAGCCTTGGGCATTACCATCTTCGACAACCTTCCGGGCTTGCTGATAGGAGACAATTGAAGTACCCATCTTGTCTTCCTAGGATGCAGCAAATACTTCAGTCGTCGCCTCATTAACATTCAGGGCCTCGAACCCTTGGCTCATAGTTTCATAGATTTCACCATCCATCTCAATATACTTATATGTAGCCAGATGGCTAACAAATATGACCTCCTCACCACAGATGGTGATAATCTATCCTTCCCACTCATATTTCAATTTCTGGTGAAGGGTCGACGTTACTGCGCCTGCGGCGTGAATCCATGGTCGACCCAACAAACAGCTGTAGGCCGGCTGAATGTCCATCACATAGAAAGTAGTCTTAAAGACTTGCGTACCGATTATCACTGGTAGCTCCACCTCTCCAAGAACAGACCTCTTGGAGCCGTCAAAAGCCCTGACCACCATATTACTTGGCCGGAGAGCTATTCCATCATATTCGAGTTTGACAAGAGCTTCCTTCGGCAAGACATTGAGTGAGGACCCAGTGTCTACAAGAACATGAGATAGTACAGCTCCCATGCACTCCAGGGTGATGTGCAAAGCTTTGTTGTGGTGACGTCCTTTTGTGGTCAAATCAGCATCAGTGAAACCTAGCCCATGGCTAGTATTGACATTAGACACCACTGTTTCCAATTGATTCACCATGATCTCTTCTGGCACGTAAGCAGCATGCAGAACTTTGAGTAGTGGATCCCGATGGTCTTCGGAACACAACAACATGGATAGTATAGAGATCTTAGAAGGAGTCTGATGGAGCTGGTCCACAACTTTATAGTCACTTCTTTTAATTATCCTCATAAATTCATCCACATCCTGGTCAAAGGATGATTTATGGGCTTCTTTTGATGCAGATTCTTCAAGTATCGCACTCTTCCCCTTGGCTTTGGCAGCAACCTCTGCCTCAGTATTGGTTCTTGGAGCTTGTGATGCAAAGAGACGTCCGCTTAGGGTGAAGCCTCCGCCTCCCCCAACATTATACACTTGTGAAGTGGGAACTGAAGAATCGAGAAGGACTTTTTCTCCGTGGCAGTAAAGGTTAGCACCATAATGCCATGGTACAACACTGTCTTTATCATATGGAATTGGCCATGGCACCATGATGGTGACTGGGCTTATTGCAGCAGATGTTGGAACCATAATCGTCTGTGGATCATAGAAAATATTGACAGGACTTCTTGTGGATGTTGGAGGTGTTGAATTGAAGCTTGATTGAAACTGTTGTTGAGATTGTTGAAAGTTGCTGGAGTTCGGGACCATTGTCGGGTCATAATAAATAGTAACTGTGGAGACGTCGTTGTTGTTGGTTGTTGGAGTTATAGAAGGAGATGAAATGGAATTGTTGCTCGTTGAAGTGAAGGAAGAAATGGTTGCTGAAGTTGTAGATGAATCAGTAAGAACAATGGTTGTTGCAGTTGTAGCAGAGTCACTTGTTGTTGACAAAAGAGTTGTTGGTGTTGTAGAAGCAGTTGTTGTTATTTGCAGAATGCCTTCCTTAATCAAACCATTAATGCCATTCCTCAAGCTTGCACACCCATTTTCGGAAAGTTTGCAAGATTCACAACATGCCTCACAACCTGGAAACACCAGGCATTTCAAAAGTTGGGCTTTAACCTCTGCCAGAGGTGTCTGAATACTTGCAATATCTTCTATTAAACTCATGGGAGAGCCTTCCTCTATAGCCTTAATCCTTGGCCCATTGTGGCTTGGCATAGGATTTTTCATGACATTGGGAGGTGGTGCAAAGTTCAGGGCCTTTGAATCTACCAGATCCTGGACCTTCATATGCAGAGCCCTGCATTTTTCCGTAGAGTGACCAGGTGCGTTGGAATGAAAAGCACACCTAGCGTTGACATCATAGTTTCTCGGAAGGTTCTGAGGATCAGGTGGAGCCAATGTCCTCAAATCAACAAGATTGAGCTTTAGGAGTTGTGGCAGCAGTGTAGCATATGGCATTGGAATAGGGTTAATCACCCTGTTGATCTGAGATGGCCGCTGTTGAAAGGGGCGTTGTTGTTGATTGTTTTTATTATTGTTGTATGACCTATTTTGAGGAAACTGTAGCTGTTGCGGAAATTGTTGTGGTTGTTGAGTATACTGAGGAGGTGGAGCAGGGATAGTAACAGCAGCAACTGATCTGGGCAGATATTGGGGTCTCCCTTTTCCCACATGTACAGAATTTGTTTTACCAGATTTGCGGGGCCCATTAAATGGCTTCCTTGCCCTGCTTGAACTGGCACCGTTGTCGGAGATCTTTCCCATCTTTAATAGGCTTTTTATTCGTTCCCCAGCTATCACCACATCTACAAAGCTAGTGGAAGAAAATGCAGCCAATCTGTCAATATAGGTACCCTAGAGAGTATTCATGAACATGTCTGCCATTTCCCTTTCAGACGTCGGGGGTTGAACTACAGCGGCTAGTTGCTTCCACCTTTGGGCATACTCTCTAAAGCTTTCACGGGAAGACTGAGACATTCCCATTAGAAGGTTCCTGTTTGGAGCCATGTCTAGGTTATATTTATACTGACGGATGAAAGCTTCAGCCAAGTCTTTCCAGTTTCTTACTGTGGCTCTGGTCAAGTGGGAATACCATTCTCGAGATGCCCCTGTCAAGCTATCCTCGAAGTAAAACATCCACAGCTTCGCGTCCATGGTGTATGCTTTCAACCTCCCCAGGAAAGATTGAAGGTGGGTGCGTGGGCAGGATGTGCCATTAAATCATTCAAAACACGGGGGTTTGAACTTGTGAGGAATTCTCACCCCTTCCACCAATCCCATATCCATGACATCAAAACCCAGAGAGTTTTGGGATTCAAGAGACCTTAGTTTCTCTGCAATTTCATCCAACTGATGGTCGTAAACCTCGTCTCAAGCCCCAACCACTGTAAACTGTTCTTCTTGAGGATCTTCCTGCAAGACCCTTCCTCCAGTAGTGTTACCCTGGGTATCTCTTATGGCATTGATATCTGGGTTTAGATGAGGTCCAAACTCTTGTGGATCAGTGTGAGGCTACACGTGATCGTTATTACTGGTACCTCCTATACCTGGATGGTGTTCTTCGGGAGTTTGTTGCTCAACTAACTCCCTCAGTCTTTCCTGGCTCTGAGCTAAACCAGTCATCACTGTCATAAATTGGTTCATTTGATTCCTCATCTCAACCCTTTCATTGGCCATCTGGGCCCTCACTTCATTCAAGTCTTGTTGAACCTGATCCATCTGTAGTCCCGAAAGGTTGTTTCTTGTCGGGTACCGGTGTATTCTATTGATAGGGAACACTGTTCCGCGAGCAATGTTTCCTGAAACCATAACAAAGTGAGAAACAACAACAAAAAAAACCTACAAAACAAAGAAAATGTTAGTATGTAATGCAGGATGCCTATTTGTCTTCCAAGGGTACCCGGTTTGGTTCTTTGGTTTTGACCTTTCCAGACCTCGAGGAAATGCTGATGATGTTGCAGAGAGAAATAAAGCCCACCAATAATACAAACCATGTATATTACAAAGGGTTAAGATACATAGTTTGATTACAACAACATTCCCATCGCGGGTCAAAATACAAAAAGAAAATACAATCAAAATGAAGTACAAACAAAATGAGTCAAACATCCAATCCAAAGTCATCTTCTCTGACTTCCTTCAGGAGGGCCTCAGTCACTGGACCTACTGGGTGTTTTGTGATAGTCCTGATGAGGAGGTTCCTGGTAGCAATGGCACTGGTCAACTTTTTATGCTTATCCTGATCCTTTGACCTCTTTAACCCCGCTCGGAGCTTTAACTCAGAGATCTCCTTCTGTGCTGCCAACAAAGCTGCCTGATGCTTCTTCTCACTAGCCTCTAGTTGCTCTATCTTAGCTTGGGTCCTTTGATCTTCTTGTGCACGAGCCTCAGTGATCCTGATCCACCTAGCCTGGCTCTCCTCCAAATAATGTTCTGCCTAGCCTTCTGAGTCTTTGCTTCCTTGCAAGCATTCTTCAACACTAACTCCCCTGCCCTAGCCTTTCTGATGTAGTCATCCGTCTTATCAATCTTGGTCAAGTGCTCAATCCTGAGCCTTTCCAACATCTCATTATCTAGACGGCTGTCATTCCTCTCCCATAGGGTCTTATTTAAGGCTTCAGAGAGCTGAGTATTCCTCTCTTTCAGTTTCTCAAACTCTTCCAAACTGACAGTAGCTGCAGGTTGCACTATTGAAGGTCCAGGTACATCTTCTAAGGTGAATGGCATCCAGGTGATATGTGCCCTGGTACGAGACCAATCAAGATACTGTGCTGAAGTTATGTTGTTGCATTTGCCAAGGATGGCTGTCCCCTTAGACTGAATGTTTTCCCAGGCCCAGGCTGCCTGTCTGACAAGAGCAGAGTTGTGCTGGATGTCACAATATAGGGTTTCAGTCAAGTTTTGCCCTCTTGGGGGATGAACCAAAGCATATCCTAATTGTCTCTTAAAAAGTAAGGGGTTGTAGTTGATGCAACCTTTTACTCCAATCAAAGGAACATTAGGATATTTCCCACAGCTAGTAATGATGTCCTTGCCCTTGGTGCTCTGAGTGCACCATCTGATGTCTTTTGATGTCAAGGAAATCAATCTCTTAGCCCAGTTCTTTGGCTGATGAGGGTTCAGGAAGGTGTCTAATTTTGGCAAGTGTCTTAGCAACCAACAGTAATAGAGAGGAGCACAACATCTGACCAATCTTCCTCTTTGTTTCTCATTCCTTTGGTGTACTGAATAATAGAAGTCTCCAAGCAAGGTAGGCACTGGGTTTCTTAGTAAGAACAGGTGAATGGCATTCTTGCTCACAAACTTTGGTTCATCTACAAACAAGATAACCCCATATATGTTGAGGGCTAAGAGTGCACAAACAACATCCCATTTCCCTGCTGCAGCATGCAGGGTGGCCTGGGAGATCAAGAAATCTAAGTGAAGGCCTGGAACCCCAGCCTTGGTGGCCATACTCTGATCAAAGAGGGCATGCTCCAAATGCAATTCCTTAGCTATGTCTTCATTCTGTGGAGCAACCATCTCAGGGTTGAAAGGAATCCCTCTCCTGATAGGGACACCTAACAACATGGAAAATTCTTCTAGTAGAGGTCCCAACTGAAAATCAGGAAATGTGAAGCATCTGAGAGGAGGATCATAAAACTGCAAGCAAGTATGGATCATGCCCCTCTGGTATGCATCCAGGTCCATGATCATGTCCAATATGACTCCATAATGTTCCCTAAATAATGGGACATGATTAGGAGTAATGAGAGACTGGATTTGTCTGATGCCTGTCAGGGTGGGCTCAAAGAAATGGTAAGTGATGTTGCTCTTCCTGGAAGTGTCCATGATGATAATGGATGCTGGTGAAGAAGACTGTGATAAACCTTGATGAAGGTAGCTGCCGAAGACTGATGAATATAACTGGAGAAGAGTCTTTGACAAACTGATGAAGGTGCTGGAGAAGATAACTGAAGAAGTCTGAGTAGTAGAACAGGTCAAAACCAAACCAAAGATAAGAAGATGGATACCATGTAAAACTAATAAGCAAATGTTAAATGATGCAAAATGATGTATGCAGAATGATATGCAAAGGGTTTGTGATCAAGTGCTGGATCTGTTATCTGCCTTGATAGGGTCCATGTGTGTTCATAGGTCCGGATGGAGGCTTAGAAAACCAGTAACCAGGTGGGGGACTCAAATAAAGAGTCACAAATCCAGGGTTTCAAAATAACTATCCAAAGTGATGCATTCTTAAAACTGGTAACAGGGTATGATGAGGCCAAGGGTTCCTGCAAACCTGTAAACATCCCAACCCCCTCACATGTATTGTTCTAGAACAAGGATCCTCATACTTGGATCAGTTATGAGAAGTGTAAACACTTCTAACCCGGAGGTACAATGTTTACAATAACCATAAAAGATCCTCCTCTAATTCACCTCAGATGCTGAAGGTCAAAAAAAGGTCATCCAGACTTAGCAGGCTTCCCAGATAGCCCTAGTACTACAAGAATTCCGTAGCACAGAGTTCTCAAGAAGAAACCCATGTCTGAACCGTGTTTCATATTCCCACACCAGACCGAAATGGAATGGGAAAGAATATGAAGCCACTCTAGCCTATGTGTCACTCAGGTCCCCGGTATGGAACCTTAATCACTCAATGACCCCCCACCCACCAAGGAAACAACAGATCCAGCACATATGATAATGACATTATGAAATGCATAAAGCTGTAAATGAAAGCAATAAATAAAGTTGTACATAAAGCAATAAAGCAAATAAATAAGCACAAGTAGAACATAACACCCCCGTAAACACAAATCGAACAAGCGCTAGGAGGAACCCACAAAAAGAACCAGAAGCCCTAGTTGCAATATAAGAGTCCCCAGAAGAGTCGCCAAGTTGTCGCTCCCGAAGATTTGCATCCCGGTACAAACGCGAACGGTCGGTGAGAGGAGGAAATGAAGTGAAGATGAATAGAGTTGCCAACTAGGAATTTTTATCCCGAAGGAAAGGTAATGCTACATAAACCTAAGAAAAGATTGATAAGACGGTTGCGAACCAGAGAAAATGAGAAAGGGGGTTGGTTACAACCTGGGAAGGTATTAGCACCCTGATTGTTCGTCGTACTCGACGGGATCCACGCTTATAAGATTGTGTTTAGAAGGGGTAAGTGTATGTGCTATCTGTGTGCAAAAGCTGAGAAGAGAATATACAAGTTCCAGTGCAAAAGAAAAGTGAAATGCTCAGGAACTGAGGCTTAAAAGAATGCTGGAAGAGGAGGAAGACACATAGACTTTTGTTCGATAAAAGTTAAGTTATGCCTACGTATACTCTCGTGCAATGAGGAAGTCAGAACACCGTAGTTCGACTCAAAGTGACTGAAAGATAAATTGATTGTGAACTGCTTGCTTGTCTATGCTCAAGTGTATGACTCGTCTGGCTTGAGTGCTAACTGTCTTGCATTAGACGGAAGAAGATAGTTCTCGCTTGTGAATGAGTGTGATGAGAAAAGAATCCCGAAGGAGACGATTATTGTTTGTTTTTTTTGTTTTTAGTTTTTTTATTGTTTTTGGAGTTTGTCATAAGTTGATGAGCTTAAGCCTAAATCAAAGGCTTGTAAACTCATTATATCCTCCCTGATTAGGGATAATGAGCCCACTTAAGTATGAGATAAGCATCTCAACTTAATTTCCATGATGATGTAGGATTAAGATCATTAACCTACTTGTGATTAATTAGATGTTTTTGGATTTTTGTTTAGTGTTAAGTAGTGAGTTTAAGCCATAATCAAGGGTTAGTGAAGTCATTACACCATCCTAATAGAAGGATAATAGATGAGCACACTTAAGCTGAGTAAGATACCTCAACTTAATCCATGATTAGGGATTCAAATCATTAGATGACAAACCTTTATTAAAGTGGATTTTAATTAAGGGTGAGATTAAGAAATGGATTTTATAGTTTGTAAGACAACTTGAGAGGGACTTGTCCATTAAACACTAGGGTTAGTCCTTCTTAACCAATTAAGGAAGAATTAGAACCCTAATGTAAGGCCCAAGTTACAAGTTAATGTCTTAATGATCATTAGATGGATTGATTAAGATGTTTAAACAAATTAAGGGTTTAACACTTAGGATTAAAGTTATACACTCCATCCTAAGAGAAAGATGCAGGCATAACCCTAATTCCAAAGTCCTAAAACCTTAAAGGTTTAGTCTCTAATGATGAGATGAGAAGAGAGACTCAAAGGTGAGAACTAAAGGGGACAAATCACAACCTTAATTATTATCATGCTTGGATGTTCCTATGGTTTGTAAGGCTTGAAAAAGATCTTCAAAGAAGCCACCAAGGAGAAGCAAGATGGAAGGAGGTAAAAGCCAAAGAAATAAGTTACTTACTTCATTGAAGAAGATAAGTAACTTAAATAAGGAAAGTGAGAGAGAAAGAACACAAGTGAGCAAGCCCACTCAAAGACAATAAAAAATGCAGCAAAGATGCAATATAAAAAAGATGAGAAGAAGTGGGAGGTGAAGGCAAATCGACCTCTCAAACAACTTACCATTAACCTGAAAAGTTAGCACAAGATGCATAAGGAAAGAAATGAAATGGAATGATGCATATGCAAAGACAGAGATCAAAACCAGAAGCCTATGCATGATGCAAATGATGCTATGACATGATGTAAAGGCATACAAAGTGTATGTGAATGATCATACAAAGAATGAATGCAAATGAAGCATGCTTTGAAGTTTGAAAGTTCATGAAAGTTAATGAAAGGAAATGAATGCAAATCATGGCAAATGAATGAAGAAATGATCAAGCATGATTCTAACATGTCCTAAGATGTCTAAGATGATATATAAATGCATGAAATGTCATGGCAAGTTCATGTATGGATGCATATGCAAGATGAATGCAAGTGAAGATGTAAATTAAGGTTTTAAGACAACATGAGATGCAAATGGCAAAGACAGAAGCAAATGACATGATAAAAAATTGAAAATGCACTCAAAGGAACCCTAAACCTATACTAGGTTACCATCCAAAGGCGGAGGTCAGAAGCTAAACCTAGGAGGTGTTATGAATTTCCTAAGTTTCTAGGGTTTTTTGGGTGATCCTCAATGTAAAATGCCATATAATTTAAAAATGCAAGATACAAATGGAACAAAAATGTTCTTGGATGCTAGAAGCCATGCATAGAACAATGCAAAAAGAACCATTCACAAACTTAACTTGGTTTAAAAGTTATGAATTTTTGAATTTAAGGTTAGAAAATGAACAATTTTAAGAACCCTAATTCATTGAAAAATGTCAAAGCATGGTCAAAACCAAAAATAAATTTGTATGGTGAGTTTGTAAATGTTTCTAAATATGTCTAAGAATGTTCTCTGATTTTTTTGGTGATTTTTAAATACTTAAATGTATTTTTAATTAATTAAAATCAATTAACTAATTAAATAAAACATTTAAATGGTTTAAAAATACTTTTTTAATGCAAAAAATAAAAATAAAAATAAAAATATTTTTGATTTCTGAAAATTAATAAAAGGCTTGATAAACATTTTCATATTTTTTTGATCATTTTTGCTATTTTAAAATAAATGTGGAAAGAAAATGCAAGAAAATGAATTAAAAATTAAATAAAAGGAAAGTAATCCAATCTTATGACTGGGATTCAAAAGGGGGAAGATTGTGCGCGCTATCCTAAGGCCCAGATTGAATCTGGCTAATTAAACTTAATTAATTTAATTAAATTGATTAGGATTTAAGTGAATGCATCCTGGCCATCCAAACACGCGGTAAACATGATCTAAAGGTCAGAATTCAAACTAACCTAATTAACCCTAAATTTAACCCTAATGATTCTCAGGTGACCGGAGCTTGCTCCGGTCATCTTCTCCGGCCAACCTCTCATGCCATCTCTCTCAAAACGCCACTAAAATGCATCAAATTCTCCATATTCACTCAACTAAACATCCTAAACAAGAATCCAACAACAAAATCCATTTATTTTTCATGAATCAAGAGAATCGAATCAAAACATTTTCAAGGGCAAAATTTCAGACAGCTATGAAATACTCAATACTCAACCATTTTCAATTCTAAACACATCAGCATGATCAGTGCAACTCATAGAATATTTCTATAACAAGAAATCAAAGTTCTGGAAAAAATGTTCTTGAGGTATACCTGAGATGGAGCTTTGCTATCTGGAGCTTTCTGGCCACTTTCTTGGTGCTTTTCCACTCTAATGAACCCCTTGATGCTTCTGGTAAGCTTGAAACAAGTTTGTATGGACTGTTTTGAAAGTTTCAGTTCAGGGGAAGCTAAAATTGTGTTTTTGTTTGAGGTGGTTTCAGGCCAATGTGAGGGGTGGGAAATGATCCTGGGGTTATGTGGAGATGATTGGTGAAGGAATTTTTTATTTTGGTTGAGGGAGTTGAGAGTTTCGAAGAGATGAATTTTGAGAGAGATTTTGTGTAATCTGATTTGTGTGTGCTTGCAGGCTTGTGTGTTGTATGTTATGGCTTGCATAAAGTCCATATATCATGTCTTGATAGGTCAGAATAGTTTGTGTGAACTATGATGATTGGTATGGGTGATTTTGCAAAAAGTCAAGTTTGGTTGTACTTGAGGTATGGGTCATGGCAGGCTTGGTTGCAAGGGGTTTATGGCCTCATCTGAGTTCAAGGAGGTCCATAGGATTGAAACAATGCAGTTGGATCACTTGATGCTAGGGTTTCTATGTGTTTTGCAAATTTTCCCTCTTTGGTGTATCTTGTGATTCAAGGCATGAAACCTTCCAATTCTTGGGCCAATTCTGATGCTTTGAAGTTGTTTGATCATGTTATTGTACATTTGGGCACATTAGAAGTCATTAGAAGCCTTGGCAAGTGGTTTTGCGAAAAATCCTCTTCGGTGCATTCTTGAAAATTATAGGATTTTTGCCAACTTTGAAGGATCATATCTTGAGTTCCATAATGAATTAGAACATGTTCTTGTACTTTTTGAAAAGGGAAAGACCTAATATACAACTTTCATGACCAAGAATTTTTCATTTGAAGCATGTTTGGTTGAGAAAGAGGAGGTTGAAGAACTTTCCCAAAATGGAAAGTTTCCACTACAAGTCATTTCCATTTTTGCAACTTTTGGTTTAACTCAAATTTCTTCAATTTTGTGGACTTCCAAGCCCTTCAATGATCAAATAAAGATTATATAACTTCAATTTGATGAAAATACCCCTTTGGTTCCATTGTTGGGGGGCCTCAGATGCCCTGATTTAGCTCTGACTTGCTCAAGAAGTTACCCAGTGAACAGATGACTTTCACAATGAATTTATTCATCAAACTTGGTACACATTATCTTTATAACATCTTAAGAAAATTAGAAACAAGAATGACCAAAAAATTTGGATTTAAAGCCTCTGCAACCAAAACCCTAATTTTTGTCATCTATGCAGTGAAAACCCTAGCTCTGCTTCCATGCTTTGCCAATTCTTGTGATTTATTGACTTCCTTGAACTTTGAGGGATATAATATGATGATAGAACACACATGAACCCTCTTGGAACATTTGGAGGCCTTTGGAGTGGCTCAGATGGATCCTTGGGTTGCTTAGATCACAAACCCTAAATGCAGATGAATTTGAATTATGCAGATGAAACAAAGATGCAATGTGAGATGGTGTGATTATACTAATGAAAACATGAAATATCACAAGCCAATGTGTGATAAAGAGTGAGGGAAAATTTGGGGTGTTTACAACAAGCACACCAAGTAAGGCGAATTTATCCAAGACTTGTTTCCAAGGATTATGGTCTAAGTTCACTAGCTTGTTGAACTTATTACATGTTTTTGTAGTTTGTGAAGAACTATCTTTTAGGTTTTATTTGTGAAATAACCTCTTGATCAGACTTGTACATCATACTAGATAAGCCTACACTATTCCAAGATGAAATGAATGTAAGTGCCCCATGGAATAAGGATACACACAAGAGATTCTTTCATGCATTTATCAAGTCTTTTTTGACTTTTGTTTGAAGATGAGAAAAGAAGACTCAAGAGGCAAAAGGTCAAAGCTAATGGGGGACTAAGACACAACCCTAAGTTATCTTATTATGTACAATAGGTGATCCTATGGTTTATGAGGTATTCTAACCTAAGGAGAAGAAAAACAAGAAGTTAGAATTCAACTTACTTCCTAAGGAAGTTAAGTTGAATCTAAAGAACAAAAGGAAAGCCTATGAACAAAGCAACAAGTGATAAGGAAAATACAATAAAAATGCATATGAAATAGGAATGAAGAATGATTACCTCATTTCCCCCCTACAAAACAAATGTTAACATGATGAAGTAATATGAACAATTATGACATGGCAAACTTCAATTAAGAACTCACACTAATTAATAAAGGCATTAATGAATTTCTAAGCCTAAAGTCAAGTCCTAAGGTACCTTATATGCTATCTAGCTTCTAAGGATAGGAGCTAAGTCATACCAAAATGATCTAAGGTTGAAAAGAGAAACACACTCAAACTATGCCCTAAATGGCACTAAAACCCCTAAGTGGAAATTAGGTGGATTTGCATGGATAACTCGAATAAAGTCAAAGAACAAAAAAATGGTAAAGGTCCTGGAAAAATATGAGATTAAATCCTTAAGGTCCCTAACCTAAATCTAATGTTGTGTTAAAAAAAATCCTAAAAATTCATAACCTAACTATACCAAATGGTCACTTAAATCTACATAAGATTTGTTCACAAACTTGCACAAACTATGCTGCCAAAATAGTGGATAAAATGGACCTAAAAATATGAAAAAAATAATTCCAGGTTCTATTATGAGTCCTCTAATCATAGAAAAATGAATGGGACAAAAATCAACCGGAAGTGGGAGAAATAAAATGAACAAAATGAAGTGTAGCTGAAAGAATTCCATAGAAAACTAATTAAATGAAAAATCGACCAAATAATGGGAAATGGCTAAAAATCAGAAAGTAAAAGTGTGGAAAATTTCTAAAATCAGTTAGGAAGTCTCTGTGATTTTTGTAGAATTTTAATATGGGTTTTGGTATTTTTTATGGATTAAAACTGATACTATATCAAAACAGAAATTAAAAAAACAAAGCAAATGGAAATGGGTGTAGAAAGTGGAAAGTTGAACTGAATTGGGCTGGACCCAAACATGATGGGGTGCAAATAGTGATCTGAAAAACTCTTCACAAATTATGGCACATGATTGGCACATGTTCATTAATGTGGTGGCTGATTCTGGTATGTCAGATGAAAGCTGATCTAATGGTTGTGTTATGTTTTCCACTTAAAGCTAAGACTACTATTCCGGTCGCCGGAGCAAAACTCCGGTCATCATCTCCGATAACTCTCCGGTTAGGTTTTGGACAAAAGTCAACCAAACTGAAAAATAAGGCCATTGACAGATTCGTCTCCTCAAGTACGTCAACAATCTAGGCTTGATTTTCTCCTAAGGCTCATGAATAATGCAAATCGAAGGACACAAGAATCAACCTAAGAATTGAATCTAAGCACCTAAGGTGCCTATCAACTAGCCAGCACAAGCATTGCTCCTATTGAGCTCATATCAACACAAAACAACCAAAAAAATTAGAATTCATGCAAAATGAATAAAAGGTGAAACCTGAAATTCAGTGGTGTTTAGATTTGTAGAAATCCAGAGGTGAGGTTCCAAGGTCTTCTATGCTTGATCTTGATCATTAGTGAAGTGAAATAAACACCTTGTTGTTGAAGAATCTTGAGAAATTGATGAAGATGTAGAAAATTAACAGCAATGTAATCTTGATCTTTCACTCCATTAGATCCACGAAAAGTCTACAAATTACGATGTTGATGATGACTTTATGAAGAGTATGGTGCTGTAGATGAAGATCAAAGTAGATAGAAGCAAAAGTGCAGAAAATTGCATTGGTATAGAGTGGATGATTCAATGAAATTCTTCCATGGAAATGAAGTTCTTGATGATGATGGTGGTGAACAGATGAAGATTGGGACTGAATTGATGAAGATGAAGTGTAATGTAGCTTCCAAAATCAGAATGAAAAACATAGAGAAAATGGATGAAGTTGTGATGAAATTTTGGTTAAAATGACGTGTGTTCTCAAAATTCAGTTGGAGAAAGCCTTATATATCTCATGTTAACTATTAACCCTCATGGTTAACAGTTAGAACCATGGTCAATTATAACTTGAGGTGTAAGGTGCAATGAGGGTGGATTGGAAAATTCAGTTATGCCACTCTTGGGTGTGATCTAATGTGGTGAAGTTTAGGACCGTTATGGTGAGAGTGTAGCCTTTTTCAAGTCCTTGAAACAACTCCAAAATTGAGGCATACAAAGCTTCTTTTGAGTGGTGTTTACATGATTCCTTCATAGATACAATCCATGAGCTGAACTGTCATCATTCAGATGTTTTTAGCAGCAAAACAGGCTTATGTATCGATACATAACACGGATGCATCGATACATGTCAGTTTTTAACTGATATGTATCAATACATGCATGTATGCATCGATGCATACTGAAGCAATAGCAATTTTTGTCGCTCCCACCAAATGAAGCCGGGTCAAATGGGGTACAGACGCGAACGATCGGCGAAAGGATGATGTGAGAACACACAGGAGTGAACTCACAGGAAATGAAAAGAGTCGCCAGCTAGGCATTTTTATCCCGGAGGAAAGGTAATGCTGCATAGACCTAGAAAGATATGGATAAGACGGTCGCGAACCAGAGAGACTGAGAAAGGGGGTTGGTTACAACCTGGGAAGGTATTAGCACCCAGATTGTCCGTCGTACTCGACGGGATCCACGCTTAAAATATTTGTGTTTTAAAGGGGTAGTGTCAGTGCAATGTGTGTATACAATAGCTGGAAAAGGATGTACAGGTGTCAGTGTAAGAAGTGTGAAATGTGATATATAAAGTGTCAGTGTAAGAGTGAGAATGGATTGCTCATGATAATGAGGCTAAGAGATAGATGCTGGAAAGAAGGGGAATATACAGAGACTTTTGTTCGATAACTGTTAAGTTATGCCTACGTATCCTCTCGTGCAATGAGGAAGTCAGAACACCGTAGTTCGACCCAAAGAGACTGAAAGATAAATTGACTTGTGAACTGCTTGCTTGTCTACGCTCAAGTGTATGACCTGTCTGGCTCAGGTGCAAACTGTCTTGCATTAGACGGAAGAAGCAAGTTCTCGTTTATGAGTGAATGAGATGAGAAAAGAATCCCGGAGGAGACGATTATTGTTTGTTTTTTGAGTTTTCAGTCTTTTACTGCCTTTGAAAGTTTGTCATAAGTTAATGAGCTTAAGCCTAAACCAATGGATTTAGCAAACTCATCACATCTTCCCTCTGATTAGGGGTAATGAGAATACCTTAAGTGTGAAGTCAGCTTCTCACACTTAATCACCTTTGATGCAGGATTAAGATCACTAACCTACTTGTGATTATTTAGATGTTTTTGTGGTTTTTGTTTAGTGTTGAGTAATGAGATTAAGCCATAATCAGGGATTAAACAGACTCATTACACCATCCTAATAGAAGGATAATAGATGAGAGTGTTTAAGATGAGGAAGGCTCCTCAACTTAATCCATGATTAGGGATTAAACTCATGACAAAACAAGCCTTTGGTTAAGTGAATTTTATTTAATGATATGATGATGAAATATTTTTTAGGGTTTGTAAGACAACTTGAGGGGGACTTGTCCATTAACACTAGGGTTAGTCCTTCTTAACCAATTAAGGAAGAATTAGAACCCTAATGCAAGGCCCAAGTTACAAGTGTGATGTCTTGATGATTATTAAGTGAATTAATTAAGAGATTTAAACACATTAAGGGTTTAACACTTAGGATTAAAGTTATACACTCCATCCTAATAGAAGGATGCAGGCACAAGCTTAATCACAAAGCCTTAAAGCCTTTAGGGTTTAGTCCCTGATTATGAGATGAGAAGAGAAGACTCAATGAGACACAAAGGTAAAACTAAGTGGGGGACTAACCAAACCCTAATCATTGTCATGCTTGGTTGTTCCTAAGGTTTGTGAGGTTAACAAGGGAAATCTTCAGAGGAACCACCAGGAAGCAGATGAATGGAGCAAGGAGAAGCAAAGTAACTTGCTTCATTCAAGAAGTCAAGTCACTTGAGGAAAGAAAGTAAGGAGAAGAAGAATGAGCAAGCTCAATCTCAAACACATAACAAAATGCAGCAAGGATGCATAAAAAGAGATGAAGAGCAGTTATGAGAAGTGAAGGCAAATTCACTTCTCAAAATAACTTACCACCTGAAAAGTTAGTGAAAGGAATGTAATGCAATGCCAAATGGGATGAAATGGCATGATGAGAAACAAAACCAGAAGCACATACATGGTGTTAATGAAGCTATGAGATGCTACAAACATGAAACAACACATGGGGATGATCATACAAGCTCATGGATGCAAATGAAGCAAGTTAAGACACATGAACATACATGAAAAGTTATGAAATGCAAATGGCATATAACATGGAAAATGCAAGATGCAATGATCAAGCATGCTTCCCATATGTCTTATGATGTTAAATGAATCACATGGAGGCATAAAATGTCATGGCAAGTCAAGGTATGAATGCAAATGCAAGATGGATGCATATGGAAGCCCAAATTAGGGTTTATGAACAAAGCATCAAACAAAAACCAAAATCAGAAGCAAACATCAAGATAAAAAATTGAAAATGCAATCAAAGGATCCCTAATCCTATATTAGCTCACTGCCCAAAGGAGAAGTTCCAACTCTTAACCTAATTCAAGTTATGATTTTACTAAGTTTTCATGGGTTTTAGGGTTCCTTAACAAGAAAAATGCCAATCAAATGGAAAATGAAAGATCAAATCATGGCCATTTAATCTCACAAACTACATGCTAAACACAATGCAATGCAAAAAGAATCAAAGTCCAACTCTCTTTGGTTAGGCAGAAATGATTTTTGGAAGTTTGGATCAAAATAATGCATCAAAATGATTTTAATTCCATGGAAAATTCTCAAAATGCATCAAGATCAAAAACGAAATTTGGTTTGAGGGTTGGACAATGTTTCTAAATGTTTTTAAAGGTTTTATGAATTTTTTGGTGATTTTTAGATACCTAAAAGTATTTTTAATTAATTAATTCCCATTAATTAATTAAAAGGAAACTTTTAAATATTTAAAAATACTTTTTTTATGCTAAAAATAAAAATAAAAATATTTTTGTGTTCTGAAATTAAATAATAACTTGTATAAAAAATTTCAGAATTTTTGAATAAGTTTTACTATTTTTAAATAAATGTACAAAATAAATATAAAACAAATGAATAAAAAATAAAGAAAAAGAAAAGTAAACAGAATGGAAGGCCAGGATGGATTCTGGGAGAGAAGGGGTTGACTACGCGCGCAATCCAGTGGTCCATATTCAAACTGAAACTAATTAGGTTTATGAATTAATTAATTGAGATTAGGGCTTAATGAGTGCATCTGGGCCACACATATACGCGCCAAGTCAACCAAGTCAACAGATCCAACGCATCAGATTCAAACTACACTTAATGACGTGATTAAACCCTAATTATTTTCAGGTGGCCGGAGAAGACCTCCGGTCGTCTTCTCCGGTGGGAACCCCACCTGAAAATTCCTAAAACCTTCAAAACGCAACAAAAATGAAATCTAAGCAAACAGAAATCCTTCCCATACTTCACTGAATCAAAACCCTAACACAAACATCATTTATATTTCATCAATCTCATGAATCGAAACAAAACAAATTTTAGGGCAAGATTTTCAGAACACGATTAAACTCTCATTTCTCCACCATTTTCAAAACCAAAGACATATTCATGATCAGGGAAGCATGTAGAAGCTATTAAGAACTTAAAAATTCA
Source organism: Lathyrus aphaca (assembly GCA_963966055.1). NCBI lineage: Eukaryota > Viridiplantae > Streptophyta > Magnoliopsida > Fabales > Fabaceae > Lathyrus > Lathyrus aphaca. Next base: position 322,199,920 of record OZ014525.1, read on the forward strand.
TTTCTGGAAAAAAAGTTCTTGAGCTACCTGAGTTTTGAAGCTTTCAGTTCACAGCTTTCTGGCCTCTCCTCTTTGTGCAATCCACTCCCTTTGATCCCTTGGTGATGTCTGGATGCTTAGAAGGAGTTTGTGTTGGCTGGTTTGGGAGTTTGAACAAGTTCTGTTCAAGCTCAGGTGAGAATCGTGTTCTGGATTCTTTGAGTTTCAGGTTGATTTTAAGGGTGCTTTGTGATCAGGGTGATGTGTGGAGAAGGTTTGTGAAGTTTGTTTTAGTGTTTTTGGCTTGTATGATGAGTTTCGAATGCTTTTGCTCTAAGGATGGAAAATGAGAATGTGCTGTTCTTGCTGGTTTCAGGCTTGTGTCTTGTGTTGTTTGGCTTGCCATTTGTTTGTATAAACAATTCCTATTGGTCAGAGGATGTGACATGCCCTTTTGTGATAGGTGTAGCTACTTTTGCCAATTTGTCAACTTTGTGTAAGAGAAGCATGGGTCATGTTCTAGCCAAGTACAAGGGGTGTGGGCTGCACAGCATGATGTGAGGGAAAGGCTAGGATGGTTCAGCAATGTAGCTAGCAAGTGGATGAGAAACTATCATGACTTTTGCAACTTGGCTTGTTTTGGTTCTCATGAAAAGATCTTGCCTCACAAGCCATGAAACATGTGATCCCTTTGGTTCAATCTGAACTTTAGATGTCACATGATCATGTTATGTGAATTAGAAGTCCATTTGATAGCTTTAGAACACTTGATCAAGTCATTTTGCAAAATACCTCTTTGGTAGAAACTTTGAAATTTTGTGATTTTTGCCAACTTTGATGCACCATAACTTTTGATCCAAAATGAATTAGGTCATGTTCTTGTACTTTTTGAAAAGGGAAAGACCTAATCTTCAACCTTCATGACCAAAGTTTTTCCATTTGAAGCATTTTTGGATCAAAAAGTAAGGATTGAAAAGTAGCCTAAAATGACAAATTCCTTAAAAGTCAAACTTGCCCCAAAAAGTCAATTTTGCAAAAACTTGTAATTCTTGGATTTTGTGAACTTCAAAATTCTTCCATGATCAAATAAAGATCATACACACTCAAAATGATGAAGATCACCCCTTGGTTGGGTCATTGGGGGCCTCAGATGCCCTGATTTTGCACTGACTTGTCCAGAAAGTCAACTCTTGATCAGATGACTTCCCCATGGAATTTCTTCATGAAAATTGATATGCATACTCCCTATACCATATAGAGACCAATAGAAACAAGAATGACCAAAAAATTTGGAGTTATGGCCTCTGAAACCAAAACCCTAATTTTAGGTCATCTGTGCAGTCAAGCCTGGCTCTGCTTCCACACCAATCCCAGTTCTTGTGATTCTTTGGCATTCTTGACTTTGAGAGGATATAATATGATGCTTGAACACACATGGACCCCTTTGAAGTGGTTGATGGCCTTTGGAGTGGCTCAAGAAGCTCTTGGATTGCTCAGATCACAAACCCTAGATGCAGATGACTTAGAATCTATGCAGTGAATCAAAAATATAATATGAGATGGTATGATGGTGTTTATGCATATGAGAATGATCACAAGCCATGGTGTGGATGGGTGAGGGTAAATTTGGGGTGTTTACAGCTGCCCCTATTCAAACATGAGTTAGCTGTGCAGGATGTAAGCGACGGCTTAACAGGCAAACAAGATAACTTGTGGTTGAATACCAAAGACAGTCCAAAATTTGCACTCACAGAATGAAGAAGAAAAAGGAATATAGATTGTAAAGGAAAATAAAGTATATTGTAAAGTGTGGGCGACGGAGGACGACCGTCGAGCAGAGGACGACTGCTGGGTAAAGAGCAATGACGGGGACGGCCGACATGCTGGGGATAAAAGATATTATGATGGGGACGGCCATCAAGATAAAGTTGTAAGATTCTCTGGGAATTAATGAAAAATGATGGGGACGGCCATCAAGTTCATAAAGCAAGGTAAGCAACGATGGGGACGGCCATCGGGCTAAAAAGAAAAGGGACCACGACGGGGACGGCCATCGGGTTAAAGAATAAATGAAATAAGCAGATGATGAGGTACGGTCATCAAAGGTGAAGGACGATCACCCAGCAGGGGACGGCTGCTCTGTAAGGGTTAAGATGAGGAACGGTCATCTAAGATGGAGGACGACCACCAGGCAGGGTACGGCTGCCGAAAATATCGCGACATCGGACGAATGCCGGATAAAAAGGTCAACGATGGGGACGGCCATCGGATGAGCATGATGGAGGACGACCATCAAGAGGTGGAGGACGACCACCTAGCAGGGGACGACTGCTCTCAAGGTTTATCATGACGTAGGAAGAACGTCAGATAACCAAAATCAACAATGGGGACGGTCATTGGATAAAATGATGAAGGACGATCATCAAGAGGTGGAGGACGACCACCTAGCAGGGGACGACTGCTCAATATATAAAGACATAGGACGAATGTCGGATAAAAGGGTCAACGATGGGGACGGCCGTCGGATGAGCATGATGGAGGACGACCATCAAGAGGTGGAGGACGACCACCTAGCAGGGTACGGCTGCTCTCAGGGTTTAACATGACATAGGACGAATGTCAGATAAAAAGAAATTGCTTTACTGGGGAATAGTAAACACAGACGAGTGTTTACATCCATGAATAAAAGGTATAAGTGTTTGGTATTATGTATAGATTAAAGATGCGGACGAGCACCCTTAAGACTATGATACGGATGAGTATCAGGTAGAAACAAATACTGACACATGTTCAGAGATGATGATACAGACGAGTATCAACGGGTTAATAAGGAACACGGGCGAGTGTTGAATCTGAAAGAACTCTTCTGGGGAATAGCAGACACAGACGAGTATCTATATTCAAGAAGACACAGTGTATGGATTAAAGATGCGGACAAGCATCCTTAAGATTATGATACGGACGAGTATCATGTAGAAACAAACGCTTGACGCATGTTCTGAGATGATGGTACGGACGAGTACCAACTGGTTAACAAAGAACACGGACTAGTGTCGAATCTGCGGGGATGTAAATGATGTATACAAGATACAGACGAGTATCTGTATAAGTATGAGTAGAAAGTATGAGTTATGTAACTGTTGGGGAGGGTGACACGGACGAGTGTCAAAAGGAGAAGAGTGTAGTATAAACAAATATCTGGTATACAAGGTGTTTACATTACTGTACTGGGGAAAGTGACATGGACGGATGTCAAGAAAGCTATATACATACAAGTATCTGTGAGTGCAAAGGGGATATCTTTGGCTTTCTGCTGGGGATATGACACGGACGGGTGCCATAAGGAGTGTATATTTGTATTGGTGAATGCGAGGCAACTGCTTTTGCTGGGGAATCTGGGGAGTAATCTGCATACCGTTGATGAGTTGATAATATTCACAAGTGTTCGATTCTGACCATGACTCATGATTATGCTATATGTTTGATTTTTGCCGTAATGCTCCGTATTAGACGGAATGCTACGCTTTGTGGGGTGAATATGATGCGAATGCTATGATTATGCAAAAGATACCGATCCGGGATTCGGATCCCATTGTTGTGAAGATCTCTGGTTGATCTGTTTGAAGTGAACATCCCAGCTGGGGATAAGATCGTTAGTAGGTCTGATGAAATGATTCTGCTTGGGGAAATGGGTCAATGATAGACCTATTCCTGTAATGAGGGACCCAGCTGGGGGTTCGTAGAAGCTTTCTTCACTCCGTTGTGACTCCTTCGTGCGTTGCTTTTCTGGATAGAGGCTGAAACTCTGTGGGGAGATGATTCCCTGGCTTTTGTGCTCAACTGAGGAAGAATTATTGGCAACTCGGCTGGGAGAAACAGCAAGTGGCAACTCAGTTGGGGAGAAAACACCTTGAGTGCTAAGACTGAGTGTTGACTTGCCGGCTTGCTGGGGTGAAGCTTTCATGCCCCACGTTGCGCTTTTGAATACCTGCAATCCTGCAAAGACAGAGAAACGTACAAGTAATCCAGAGGCATCCCTTACCGGATTCCGTTATAGGAGTTAGACACTTCTGAGAGTAAGTATATTCCCTGCAAGCATGTGTTTTATTTTCTTTATTTTTAAAGATTTAGCATCTGTATTCATGCAACCAGTTTCCTTAAGACATCAGACATTTTTTGCAAATAATTAAAAAAATGTACAAAACGAAACATGACTGAAAATCTGATTTTATTAATTCCTGTGCCCTGAATTGGCAAGATACAGTCAAAGAAACATATCCCCTGAAATGAGGAGATTGTTACAAATTGAGAAACAAAATGTTGGCAATGTTGTCGATGCTTTAAGGAGCTTCCTCTTGCTATGACTCGTATGACATTTGACGTTCTTCTCATCTTGCTTTCTGAAGAAGGCTGATTCCGATAGAGGCTTGATCCGTTCGAGGTTTACCAAGTTGTAAATGATACAGACGAATTCAGGATACAGTTGTTCGCTTATTCCCTTATTTTGCATGGATCGCCCCTTCGGGTTTTCAATCCATCGGGATACCCATTTTTGCCTGAGTTGTCCAATGCGGCTTTTCAACTCAGCGGGTGTATATTTTTTATTTATTTCCCTTATTTTTGCCCGAGTCCTTTATTCTGTTTTTGACTCGCCGGGATGCCCTATTTTTGCCTGGACTTTCATTCTGTTTTTATGTCCAGCGGGTCATTTTATGCGAAGTATTTTTTAACTGCATCTGAATTCACAGGGGACGGGAAGTCTTCGCCATCCATGGTGCTGAGCATCAGTGCTCCACCAGAGAAAACTTTCATTACAACAAACGGTCCTTCATAATTTGGAGTCCATTTGCCCCTGTGGTCTGTATGAGGAGGGAGGATTCTTTTCAACACAAGATCTCCCACTTGGTATTCTCGGTGCCTGACTTTCTGATCGAAGGCTCTTTTCATTCTTTTCTGATACAACTGCCTATGACAGATTGCAGCCAATCTTTTTTCTTCAATCAGACTCAGTTGTTCGTATCGGGACCGAACCCAATCTGCTTCGTTCAACTTTACATCCATCAATACCCGTAAAGAGGGTAATTCGACTTCAACAGGTAGGACTGCTTCCATACCATACACCAGCTGATACGGTGTTGCCCCAGTGGATGTTCTGATTGACGTGCGGTACCTATGCAAGGCAAACGGTAGCATCTCATGCCAGTCTTTGTAGGTGACTACCATCTTCTGCACAATCTTCTTGATATTTTTATTAGCCGCCTCAACAGCGCCATTCATCTTTGGCCTGTAAGGAGAAGAATTGTGGTGTTGGATCTTGAAGTCCCGGCACAGCTCTGCCATCATTTTATTGTTTAAGTTGGAACCATTATCAGTAATGATTCGCTCGGGAACTCCGTATCGACAGATGATATCTCTCTTCAGAAATCTGGCTACCACTTGCCTTGTAACGTTGGCGTAGGAAGCTGTCTCGACCCACTTGGTGAAGTAGTCAATGGCAACCAAGATGAATCTGTGGCCATTTGAAGCAGTCGGTTCAATCTTACCAATCATATCAATGCCCCACATGGCAAAAGGCCAGGGTGAAGACATTATATTCAGAGGATTGGGAGGCACATGCACTTTATCCGCGTAGATATGGCATTTATGGCATTTTCTGGCATAGGCACAACAGTCGGTGTCCATTGTGATCCAGTAATAACCTGATCTTAGCAATTTCTTAGCCATGGCATGCCCTCCAGCATGGGTACCAAAGGATCCTTCGTGCACTTCGTGCATCAACAAGTCAGCTTCTGTTCTATCAACGCATCTGAGGAGTACCATATCAAAGTTTCTCTTGTATAGGGAACCATCAGTGTTCAGAAAGAAACTACCAGCAAGCCTTCTCAAAGTCGTCTTATCATTGGAGGATGCCCCAGATGGGTATGTTTGATCCTCCAAGAAGCACTTAATGTCATGGAACCAAGGCTTATCATCTTTGATAACATCTGCTGCGAACACATATGCTGGTCTATCTAGTCTGGACACTGAAATCTGCGGCACAAAGTTGGCTGCTTGAACTTTGATCATAGATGAAATGGTAGCCAGGGCATCTGCAAACTGATTCTCGTCCCGAGGGATATACTCAAGCTTGACTGTTGTGAAGAAAGTCAATAACCTCCTTGTATAATCCCTGTAAGGTATCAGATGATCCTGGTGGGTGTACCATTTGCCGTTGGTTTGATTAACTACCAGAGCTGAATCTCCGAATACAGTTAAAGTCTTGATCCCGAGGTCAATGGCTTCCTCAAGACCCATAATGCAAGCTTCGTATTCAGCTTCGTTGTTAGTGCAGTTGAAGGTGAGTTTTGCCGAGAAAGGCATGTGAACTCCTTTAGGCGTAATAAGTACTGCACCAACACCACGACCATTCATATTAACAGCCCCGTCGAACATCATAGTCCATTCTTCTTCCGGGTCAGGCCCTTCAGTGTGAATGGGCTCTTCATGATCTTTTGCTTTTATGAACATGATGTCTTCATCAGGGAAGTCAAATCTCATAGGCTGGTAGTCATCAATAGGTTGCTCAGCAAGATATTCAGATAGTACACTTCCCTTGATGGCTTTCTGAGATGTGTACTGGATGTCATACTCTGTGAGAATCATTTTCCATCTTGCAACCTGTCCGGTAAGAGATGGCTTCTCGAAAATGTACTTAACTGGATCCATTTTGGAGATCAGTAAAGTAGTGTGGGTCAGCATATACTGTCTCAGTCGGCGAGCAGCCCACGCTAAAGCACATCAAGTTTTCTCGAGCAGTGAATAACGTTGTTCACAGTCGGTAAACTTTTTGCTCAGGTAGTATATTGCATACTCTTTTCGACCAGACTCGTCATGCTGGCCCAACACACACCCCATTGACTCTTCTAATACTGTCAAGTACATTATCAGAGGTCTTCCTTCAACTGGAGGCATAAGGATTGGAGGTTCTTGCAGGTATTCTTTGATCTTGTCAAAAGCCCTCTGGCAGTCTTCATTCCACCTGACCGTCTGTTCTTTTCTTAACAGTTTGAACAAGGGTTCACAGGTTGCAGTAAGGTGAGATATGAACCTTGAGATATAGTTCAATCTACCTAAAAACCCTCGAACTTCTTTTTCAGACTTTGGTGCAGGCATTTCCTGAATGGCTTTGACTTTATCAGGGTCCACTTCAATCCCTTTCTCGCTTACAATAAAACCCAGCAGCTTACCAGATCGCACCCCGAATGTGCATTTGTTGGGGTTCAGCTTCAGTTGGTACTTCCTCAGACGCTTGAATAGCTTTAGCAGATTTACCAGGTGGTCTTCCTCTGTAAAGGACTTGGCAATCATGTCATCCACATAACATTCGATTTCTTTATGGATCATATCGTGGAATAATGTTACCATAGCCCGTTGATATGTTGCACCAGCATTCTTCAATCCGAATGGCATCACCTTGTAACAGAACGTGCCCCAGGGTGTAATGAAAGTTGTCTTCTCCATGTCTTCAGGTGACATCTTAATCTGATTGTATCCTGAAAATCCGTCCATGAAGGAGAATACCGAGAACTGAGCCGTATTATCAACCAATACATCAATGTGAGGTAATGGGAAGTCATCTTTCGGGCTGGCTCTGTTCAGGTCCCGGTAGTCAACACACATCCTTACTTTGTCGTCTTTCTTAGGCACAGGTACTATATTAGCAACCCACGGTGGAAAGCTAGTTACAGCAAGGAAACCGGCGTCCCATTGCTTTTGTACCTCTTCTTTGATCTTCATTGCCATGTCCGGGCGAGTACGACGCAGTTTCTGTTTAACCGGTGGGCAGTCTTCTTTTAATGGCAGCTTGTGCATGACGATATCGGTGTCCAACCCTGGCATGTCTTGATAAGACCAAGCAAACACATCTACATATTCCTGAAGCAGGTCAATCAGTTGTCTCTTCACTGAGTCTTGTAAGCAGGCCCCGATTTTAACTTCTTTTACGTCTTTATCTGTACCAAGATTAATCGCTTCGACCTCCTCCTGATGAGGAGTGATAACCTTCTCCTCTTGTCTCAACAATCTGGCTAACTCTTCAGGAAGCTCATAATCTTCTTCAACTCCTTCATCAGCTTGATTGATCGGATTGTCAGAGTCATACGAAGTCATAGCCGTGTTGTTGTCGGTGCTGTCTGGAAGGCACTCTCTGCAAGGGTTCAACTTGTTTATTTTAGTGATTGATTTTAATCTTGTTTAGAAAAGTGAAATAAAGTTGTCATTTTGAAAATATTGCCATTTATTTTTTGTACAAAGAGAAAAATGGAAAAACAGTGAGCAAAAAAGAAAAAGACTCATTTGCAAAAGATGTCTGATATTTCATTGATTAATCTTGTTGCACAAAAAATTACAGATGGCCCGATTACAAAATGAGTCTTGTCATCTTGGGCAAGATACAGGAAATAATAATTACTCTGCAGGAGTAACTCTTATAATTTCCTGGGAAGACCAGTTTGAGATACTGCTCCCCGGGATCTTTGGACGAATCCAGCTTTCCAGGTTGCGTTCATCTTCCGACTCATCTTCCAAGTTGTTGACAGCATCGGGGGTGAGCATTCCCCCACTAACAAAGTCGGGCTTCTTAGCAGCCTCTATTTGATCTTCTTGAATTGGTTTGTAACCCAACCCAAATCTATCTTCTTTCTTCTCCACAGGCAATAGTTTGCCCCAGCCTTGAACGTTTCCTTCTTCCACCACCTTCCGGGCCTGCTGGTAGGATGTCATGGAAGTCCCAAGTACAGCAGAAGTTTCATTAATATTCAGGGCCTCAAACCCTTGACTCATTGTCTCGTGGATCTCCCCATCCATCTCAATATATTTGTAAGTAGCCAGATGGCTAACAAAAATATCCTCCTCTCCACAAATAGTAACAACTTGGCCTTCCCACTCAAATTTTAACTTCTGGTGAAGGGTAGACGTTACTGCGCCGGCGGCGTGAATCCAAGGTCTACCCAACAAACAGCTGTAGGCCGGCTGAATGTCCATCACGTAGAAGGTCGTTTTGAAAGTTTGTGGGCCAATCGTTACAGGCAACTCAATTTCTCCCAGAACTGATCTCTTAGAACCGTCAAAGGCTCTCACTACTAAGTTGCTGGGACGCAATGCCAATCCTTCATATTCCAGCTTCACAAGGGCCTTTTTAGGTAAGACATTGAGGGATGATCATGTGTCTACCAGTACATGGGAAAGAACTGCACCTTTACATTCCATGGTAATGTGCAAGGCCTTGTTATGATCGCGGCCTTCCAAAGTCAAATCAGTGTTGGTGAACCCTAGTCCATTACTAGCATTAACATTTCCAACCACAGCTTCCAACTGATTGACGGTGATCTCTTCCGGCACATAAGCTGCGTGCAAGACTTTGAGTAGTGCGTTCCGATGAGCCTCGGAGCACATAAGCAATGACAGAATGGAGATCTTGGAAGGCGTCTGGTGAAGCTGGTCCACTATTTTGTAATCACTTTTCTTGATGATTCTCATGAACTCATCAACTTCTTGATCAAAAGGCGTTTTCAAAGCTTCTCTAACAACCTGCTCTTATTGCACCATGCTCTTCCCTTTTGCCTTGGCAGCAGCTTCTGCTTCGGCAGTGGGTCTTTGAATTTGCGGGGCAAAGAGACGTCCGCTTCGAGTGAAGCCTCCGCCTCCTCCCACATTGTCTATTTGTGGTGCAGAAGTTGATGATTCAAAAGTGATCTTTTGTCCTTCGCACTATAAATCAGAGCCGTAATGCCAAGGGATGGCATTATTGCTTTCATAAGGTACTGGTCCAGGCACTGTGACAGTGACTGGACTGATGGCAGCTGCGGAAGGAACCGTGATAGTCTGCGGGTCATAATATATTGTGACTGGTGCTCTGACAGGAGTAGCGCTTTGTGAGTTGTAGGCAGAATCATTTTCAGGATCATAATAAATCGTAACTGTTGAGACATCTTCATGGTTGGTTGCTGATGTTGTAGGAGACATTGTTGGAAGGATGGGTGTTGTTGTTGTAGGAGATTCAAAATGAAGTGGTGCTGAAGTTGTAGAAGGAATGTTCGTTGATATCCGGTCAGTTGAAATGACAGACGAAACATTTGTTGATGAAGCTGAAGAGTTGTCTGGAACAATGGTTGTTGCAGTTGTAGTAGATTCTGGAATTGTTGTTAATGAGATTGCTGGGTTGGTAGGTACTGATGTGGTGATTTGGAGCTGGCCACTCTGAATGAGGCCATCTATGCCATTTCTCAGGTTATCACAACCATTCACTGAAATGTTGCAATAAGCACACCCTAACTCACATCCTGGGAACATTTGACATTCCAAGAGTTGAGCTTTAATCTCCACCAAAGGTGTCCGAATCTGACCCACACTGGTTATCAAGTAAGACGGCTTGTCTTCTTCAATAGCATTGATTCTGGGACCACCATGGTGCGGCATAGGGTTCTTGTTAACATTTGGTGGTGGTGCGAAGTTTAGAGCTTTGGAATCTACCAAGTCCTGTACTTTCATGTGCAAAGCTCTGCACTTCTCTGTACTATGGCCAGGTGCATTTGAGTGAAAGGCACATCTGGCGCTGGCGTCATAATTTTTGGGTAGACTGGTAGGATCTGGAGGTGCCAACGTCCTTAGCTCAACCAGGTTGAGTTTCAGGAGTTGTGGAAGTAATGTGGCATAGGGCATAGGGATCAGATCGATCACCCTATTGGCCTGAGAGGGTCTCTGTTGAAATGGTCTTTGCTGATTGTTGTTGCTGGTGTTGTTGTTATTATAATTTCTCTGAGGAGGATACTGAGTTTGTTGCTGATAATTTTGTTGTTGAGGTTGATAAACTGGTTGAGGATGAACTGGAGCGGGAATGGTGACTGCTGCCACTGACCTATGAACATATTGGGGTCTGCCCCTGCTGGTATGGATAGCATTGGTCTCGCCAGTTCTTCTTGGGCCTACAAAAGGCTTTCTTGAGTTGCTGGATGAGCTGGCACCGTTGTCAGAAATCTTACCCATCTTTAATAGGCTTTCAATCCTTTCCCCGGCTATGACTACATCAGCAAAGCTAGTGGACGAGAAGGCAGCCAACCTGTCAATGTATGTTCCTTGGAGGGTGTTCATAAACATATCAGCCATCTCCCTCTCTGACATAGGTGGCTGGACAGCAGCAGCAAGTTGTCTCCACCTTTGAGCGTACTCTCGGAAACTTTCCCTGGATGATTGAGACATCCCCATCAGGAGGGTCTTGTTGGGAGCCATATCCAAGTTGTACTGATACTGTCTGATAAAGGCTTCTGCCAGGTCCTTCCAGCATCTAATGGTTGCTCTGGTCAGATGAGAGTACCATTCCCTTGAAGCTCCAGTTAAGCTATCCTCAAAATAAAACATCCATAGCTTTTCGTCCATGGTATAGGCCTTCAGCCTCCCCAGAAAGGATTGTAAATGGGTCCGGGGACAGGAAGTCCCGTTGTACTTCTCAAAGCATGGTGGTTTAAATTTTTGGGGGATCCTGACCCCGTCCACTAGACCCATGTCCATAACATCAAATCCCAAAGAATTCTGGGACTCCAAAGACCTTAGTTTCTCAGCAATCTCTTCTAGCCTTCTGTCATAGGTTTCCTCCCCAGCTCCCATCACTGTGAACTGATCTTCCTGGGGGTCTTCTTGCAGTACTCTACCTGCTGTGGCAGTCCCTTGCACATTGACAGGGATGTTGATCTCTGGATGCTGGTGGGGTCCAAAGACTGGGGGATTGACATGAGGTTGGACTCTTTCATTGTTGCTTGTCCCAGCAGTCCCTGGATGATGGTCTTCCTGATTCCTCCCTTCTACCAGTGCTCTTAACCTCTCCTGGCTTTGAGCCATATTGTTCATCACCTCCATAAATTGTGTCATCTGATTCCTCATTTCCAATCTCTCGTTGGTCATTTGATTTCTGACCTCTGTAAGGTCCTGCTGCATTTGGTCCATCTGTATGCCCGGAAGATTGTTGCGGGTGGGGTATCTGTGTGGATGGTTGAGTGGGAACCCTCGACGTCGAGCAATAATTCCTGAGTTCACAACAGAGTTAGTAACAATAAAACATAACCTACAAAACAAAAAAAAAGGTTAGTATGCAATGCAGTGTGCTTATTTGTTTCCAAGGTATCCGGCTTGGCACTTGGTTTTGACCTTTCCAGTCCCCTGAAGTAGATGCTTGTGATGTTGCTTGAAGAATTCAGATAAAACAAACCAACACATATATTACAAAAAGGTAAATGGTACATAGTTTGTTTTTCCTTACAACATATGCCCTCTGAGGGGTCAAAAATACAACATAAAGAAAAAGTACATGAAATGAAAGCAACAACAAGCAAAAGTCAAACACCAAGACCAAACTCATCCTCCTGAACTTCCTTGAGAAGTGCTTCAGTCACAGGATCAGCTGGACGCTCTGTAAGATTCCTGATAAGGAGATTCCTTGTAGCAATAGCTGCAGTTAGCTTCTTGTGCTGACTTTGGTCCTTTGACCTCTTTACACCAGCTCTGATCTTCAACTCCGAGATCTCCCTCTGGGCTGCTGCCAGGGCTTCCTGTTGCTCTTTTGCACTAGCTTCCATCTGCTCGATCTTATCCTGAGTCCTTTTGTCCTCCTGAGTGCGAGCCTCGGTGATCCTGACCCACCTAGTTTGACTCTCTTTTAGATACAAATCAGTCCTGGTCTTCTGGAACTGAGCTTCCTTGCAGGCATTCTTCAAGATCTGTTCTCCAGCCCTAGACTTCTTAATGTAATCCTCAGACTTCTCAATTCTAGCCAAATGCTCCACTTTCAACTTTTCTAGCCTCTCAATATCCAACCTACCATCACTCCTCTCCCAGAGGGTCTTCTGTAGGGCTTGAGTCAGCTTCTCATTTCTCTCTTTTAATTTCTCAAACTCCTCTAAACTGACAGTTGCCGGAGGGGGTGCTGTGGAAGGTCCAGGCACATCTTCAACAGTGAAAGGCATTCCAGAAATTTGAGCCCTGGCATGAGACCACTCATAGTACTGGGCTGAGGCTACATTGTTGCATCTCCCAAGAATGGTTACCCCCTTAGTCTGCACATTGTCCCAGGCCCAAGATGCCTGCCTGACAATAGCCAGATTAGGCTTGATTTCACAATAGAGGGTCTCAATCAGGTCCTGTGCCCTAGGAGGATGGACTAATGCATAGCCCAGTTGTCTTTTGAACAGCAGAGGGTTGTAATTGATGCAACCCTTCACTCCAATCAGAGGCACATTGGGAAATTTCCCACAACTCGTGATGATGGCTCTGCCTTTGGTGCTCTGAGTACACCACCTGATGTCCTCTGAGGTTAGAGCAACAAGCCTCTTAGCCCAATTTCTTTGCTGGTGAGGGTTCAAGAATGCATCAGTCTTTGGCAAATGCTTGAGCAGCCAAGTGTGGAACAAAGGAGCACAACACCTCACTAATCTTCCCCTTTGCTTTTCATTCCTTTGATGAACAGAGTAGTAAAGATCTCCCAGTAAGGTGGGCACTGGGTTTCTCAGGATGAAAAGATGGATTGCATTCTTACTAATGAACCTAGGCTCATCTGCAAAAAGTATGACCCCATATATGCTAAGGGCCAGCAGAGCACAGACTGCCTTCCACTCCCACAAGGAGGCCTTCAGACTAGCCTGAGAAGTCAAGAAATCCAGATGAAAACCAGAAATTCCAGCTTTAGATGTCAAATTCTGCCCAATCAGAACTGGTTCCAGATGTAATGCTTTTTCTATCTCCTCATTACTTGGGAAAGCCATCTCAGGGTTGAAGGGGATTCCACCCCTGATGGGTACACCAACCAATGATGAATATTCCTCCAGCAAGGGTCCCAACTGGAAATTCTGAAAGGTGAAGCACCTCAGAGGGGGATCATAGAACTGCAGGCAAGTATGTATCAAGCTCCTCTGTGAAGGGTCCAAATCCAATACCACATCAAGGATTCCTCCATAATGTTCTCTGAAATATGGTATATGGTCTGGAGTAATCAGGGCCTGAATCCTCCTGATGCTAGCTAGCTCAGGCTCAAAGAAGTGATAGGAGATGTTACTTTTCTTAGGTGCCATGTTGCTGAAAGATAGGTGTTGATGATGATGACTGAAAATAACACTGAAGATGGGCCACTGATAGGCTGAGACTGAGGATGCAGGTGACTGAAGCAAATGGCTGATAGCTGAAGCAAGTGCTGATGAAGATAGGTCTATGCTGAAGAAGGGGTCAAAACCAAGCCAAAAGGATAGGATGGATACCCTGAAAAACAAATAAACACATGTTAAAATGATGCAATGAGGATGTATGCAAATGATATGCAAGGGTTTGTGACTGAGCTGGATTTGATTGATTGCTCTGATATAAGTCCATGTGTGTTCGAGAAATCCAGATGGAGGTTCATAAGTCCAGTAACCAAGGTGGGGGACTCAAATAAAGAGTCACATGTCCAGGGTTAAAATCACAAGCACTGTTCCAACATGGAGTACTCTTAATCAAAACAAAGTAACAGGGTACGCTGAGGTCAAGGGTACCTGCAAACCTGTAAACAACCCAACCCCCTCACAGGTGATGTTCTAAAACAAGGATCCTCAGACTTGGATCAGTTATGAGAAGTGTAAACACTTCTAACCCTGGAGGTACAGTGTTTACATTAACCATAAAAGATCCTCCTCTAATTCACCTCAGTTTCTGAAGGTCAATACTAAAGGTCATCCAGACTTAGCAGGCTTCCCAGATAACCCTAGCACTACAGGAAATCTGTAGCACAGAGTTCTCAAGAAGAAACCCATATCTGAACCGTGTTTCATATTCCCGCACCAGACCGAAATGGAATGGGAAAGAATATGAGCCACTCTAGCCTAGGTGTCACTCAGGTCCCAGGTATAAGACCTCAACTCTCAATAGAACTCCCACCCACCAAAGCAACAAAACAGATCCAGCACAGACAGCATGACAGTATGATATATATGCACAAAGATATAAAGAAAGCAATAAACAAAACTGTACATAAAGCAGTAAATAAAACAAATATACAAACACAGATAGCACATAACACCCCAGTAAACACCAATCAAACAAGCGCTAGGAGGAACCCACAAAAAGAACCAGAAGCCCTGGTTACAGTATAAGGTTCCCCAGCAGAGTCGCCAAGCTGTCGCTCCCACCAAATGAAGCCGGGTCAAATGGGGTACAGACGCGAACGATCGGCGAAAGGATGATGTGAGAACACACAGGAGTGAACTCACAGGAAATGAAAAGAGTCGCCAGCTAGGCATTTTTATCCCGGAGGAAAGGTAATGCTGCATAGACCTAGAAAGATATGGATAAGACGGTCGCGAACCAGAGAGACTGAGAAAGGGGGTTGGTTACAACCTGGGAAGGTATTAGCACCCAGATTGTCCGTCGTACTCGACGGGATCCACGCTTAAAAGATTTGTGTTTTAAAGGGGTAGTGTCAGTGCAATCTGTGTATACAATAGCTGGAAAAGGATGTACAGGTGTCAGTGTAAGAAGTGTGAAATGTGATATATAAAGTGTCAGTGTAAGAGTGAGAATGGATTGCTCATGATAATGAGGCTAAGAGATAGATGCTGGAAAGAGGGGGAATATACAGAGACTTTTGTTCGATAACTGTTAAGTTATGCCTACGTATCCTCTCGTGCAATGAGGAAGTCAGAACACCGTAGTTCGACCCAAAGAGACTGAAAGATAAATTGACTTGTGAACTGCTTGCTTGTCTACGCTCAAGTGTATGACCTGTCTGGCTCAGGTGCAAACTGTCTTGCATTAGACGGAAGAAGCAAGTTCTCGTTTATGAGTGAATGAGATGAGAAAAGAATCCCGGAGGAGACGATTATTGTTTGTTTTTTGAGTTTTCAGTCTTTTACTGCCTTTGAAAGTTTGTCATAAGTTAATGAGCTTAAGCCTAAACCAATGGATTTAGCAAACTCATCACATCTTCCCTCTGATTAGGGCTAATGAGAATACCTTAAGTGTGAAGTCAGCTTCTCACACTTAATCACCTTTGATGCAGGATTAAGATCATTAACCTACTTGTGATTATTTAGATGTTTTTGTGGTTTTTGTTTAGTGTTGAGTAATGAGATTAAGCCATAATCAGGGATTAAACAGACTCATTACACCATCCTAATAGAAGGATAATAGATGAGAGTGTTTAAGATGAGGAAGGCTCCTCAACTTAATCCATGATTAGGGATTAAACTCATGACAAAACAAGCCTTTGGTTAAGTGAATTTTATTTAATGATATGATGATGAAATATTTTTTAGGGTTTGTAAGACAACTTGAGGGGGACTTGTCCATTAACACTAGGGTTAGTCCTTCTTAACCAATTAAGGAAGAATTAGAACCCTAATGCAAGGCCCAAGTTACAAGTGTGATGTCTTGATGATTATTAAGTGAATTAATTAAGAGATTTAAACACATTAAGGGTTTAACACTTAGGATTAAAGTTATACACTCCATCCTAATAGAAGGATGCAGGCACAAGCTTAATCACAAAGCCTTAAAGCCTTTAGGGTTTAGTCCCTGATTATGAGATGAGAAGAGAAGACTCAATGAGACACAAAGGTAAAACTAAGTGGGGGACTAATCAAACCCTAATCATTGTCATGCTTGTTTGTTCCTAAGGTTTGTGAGGTTAACAAGGGAAATCTTCAGAGGAACCACCAGGAAGCAGATGAATGGAGCAAGGAGAAGCAAAGTAACTTGCTTCATTCAAGAAGTCAAGTCACTTGAGGAAAGAAAGTAAGGAGAATAAGAATGAGCAAGCTAAATCTCAAACACATAACAAAATGCAGCAAGGATGCATAAAAAGAGATGAAGAGCAGTTATGAGAAGTGAAGGCAAATTCACTTCTCAAAATAACTTACCACCTGAAAAGTTAGTGAAAGGAATGCAATGCAATGCCAAATGGGATGAAATGGCATGATGAGAAACAAAACCAGAAGCACATACATGGTGTTAATGAAGCTATGAGATGCTACAAACATGAAACAACACATGGGGATGATCATACAAGCTCATGGATGCAAATGAAGCAAGTTAAGACACATGAACATACATGAAAAGTTATGAAATGCAAATGGCATATAACATGGCAAATGCAAGATGCAATGATCAAGCATGCTTCCCATATGTCTTATGATGTTAAATGAATCACATGGAGGCATAAAATGTCATGGCAAGTCAAGGTATGAATGCAAATGCAAGATGGATGCATATGGAAGCCCAAATTAGGGTTTATGAACAAAGCATCAAACAAAAACCAAAATCAGAAGCAAACATCAAGATAAAAAATTGAAAATGCATTCAAAGGATCCCTAATCCTATACTAGCTCACTGCCCAAAGGAGAAGTTCCAACTCTTAACCTAATTCAAGTTATGATTTTCCTAAGTTTTCATGGGTTTTAGGGTTCCTTAACAAGAAAAATGCCAATCAAATGGAAAATGAAAGATCAAATCATGGCCATTTAATCTCACAAACTACATGCTAAACACAATGCAATGCAAAAAGAATCAAAGTGCAACTCTCTTTGGTTAGGCAGAAATGATTTTTGGAAGTTTGGATCAAAATAATGCATCAAAATGATTTTAATTCCATGGAAAATTCTCAAAATGCATCAAGATCAAAAAAGAAATTTGGTTTGAGGGTTGGACAATGTTTCTAAATGTTTTTAAAGGTTTTATGAATTTTTTGGTGATTTTTAGATACCTAAAAGTATTTTTAATTAATTAATTCCCATTAATTAATTAAAAGGAAACTTTTAAATATTTAAAAATACTTTTTTTATTCTAAAAATAAAAATAAAAATATTTTTGTGTTCTGAAATTAAATAATAACTTGTATAAAAAATTTCAGAATTTTTGAATAAGTTTTACTATTTTTAAATAAATGTACAAAATAAATATAAAACAAATGAATAAAAAATAAAGAAAAAGAAAAGTAAACAGAATGGAAGGCCAGGATGGATTCTGGGAGAGAAGGGGTTGACTACGCGCGCAATCCAGTGGTCCATATTCAAACTGAAACTAATTAGGTTTATGAATTAATTAATTGAGATTAGGGCTTAATGAGTGCATCTGGGCCACACATATACGCGCCAAGTCAACCAAGTCAACAGATCCAACGCATCAGATTCAAACTACACTTAATGACGTGATTAAACCCTAATTATTTTCAGGTGGCCGGAGAAGACCTCCGGTCGTCTTCTCCGGTGGGAACCCCACCTGAAAATTCCTAAAACCTTCAAAACGCAACAAAAATGAAATCTAAGCAAACAGAAATCCTTCCCATACTTCACTGAATCAAAACCCTAACACAAACATCATTTATATTTCATCAATCTCATGAATCGAAACAAAACAAATTTTAGGGCAAGATTTTCAGAACACGATTAAACTATCATTTCTCCACCATTTTCAAAACCAAAGACATATTCATGATCAGGGAAGCATGTAGAAGCTATTAAGAACTTAAAAATTCATTTCTGGAAAAAAAGTTCTTGAGCTACCTGAGTTTTGAAGCTTTCAGTTCACAGCTTTCTGGCCTCTCCTCTTTGTGCAATCCACTCCCTTTGATCCCTTGGTGATGTCTGGATGCTTAGAAGGAGTTTGTGTTGGCTGGTTTGGGAGTTTGAACAAGTTCTGTTCAAGTTCAGGTGAGAATCGTGTTCTGGATTCTTTGAGTTTTAGGTTGATTTTAAGGGTGCTTTGTGATCAGGGTGATGTGTGGAGAAGGTTTGTGAAGTTTGTTTTAGTGTTTTTGGCTTGTATGATGAGTTTCAAATGCTTTTGCTCTAAGGATGGAAAATGAGAATGTGCTGTTCTTGCTGGTTTCAGGCTTGTGTCTTGTGTTGTTTGGCTTGCCATTTGTTTGTATAAACAATTCCTATTGGTCAGAGGATGTGACATGCCCTTTTGTGATAGGTGTAGCTACTTTTGCCAATTTGTCAACTTTGTGTAAGAGAAGCATGGGTCATGTTCTAGCCAAGTACAAGGGGTGTGGGCTGCGCAGCATGATGTGAGGGAAAGGCTAGGATGGTTCAGCAATGTAGCTAGCAAGTGGATGAGAAACTATCATGACTTTTGCAACTTGGCTTATTTTGGTTCTCATGAAAAGATCTTGCCTCACAAGCCATGAAACATGTGATCCCTTTGGTTCAATCTGAACTTTAGATGTCACATGATCATGTTATGTGAATTAGAAGTCCATTTGATAGCTTTAGAACACTTGATCAAGTCATTTTGCAAAATACCTCTTTGGTAGAAACTTTGAAATTTTGTGATTTTTGCCAACTTTGATGCACCATAACTTTTGATCCAAAATGAATTAGGTCATGTTCTTTTACTTTTTGAAAAGGGAAAGACCTAATCTTCAACCTTCATGACCAAAGTTTTTCCATTTGAAGCATTTTTGGATCATAAAGTAAGGATTGAAAAGTAGCCTAAAATGACAAATTCCTTAAAAGTCAAACTTGCCCCAAAAAGTCAATTTTGCAAAAACTTGTAATTCATGGATTTTGTGAACTTCAAACTTCTTCCATGATCAAATAAAGATCATACACACTCAAAATGATGAAGATCACCCCTTGGTTGGGTCATTGGGGGCGTCAGATGCCCTGATTTTGCACTGACTTGTCCAGAAAGTCAACTCTTGATCAGATGACTTCCCCATGGAATTTCTTCATGAAAATTGATATGCATACTCCCTATACCATATAGAGACCAATAGAAACAAGAATGACCAAAAAATTTGGAGTTATGGCCTCTGAAACCAAAACCCTAATTTTAGGTCATCTGTGCAGTCAAGCCTGGCTCTGCTTCCACACCAATCCCAGTTCTTGTGATTCTTTGGCATTATTGACTTTGAGAGGATATAATATGATGCTTGAACACACATGGACCCCTTTGAAGTGGTTGATGGCCTTTGGAGTGGCTCAAGAAGCTCTTGGATTGCTCAGATCACAAACCCTAGATGCAGATGACTTAGAATCTATGCAGTGAATCAAAAATATAATATGAGATGGTATGATGGTGTTTATGCATATGAGAATGATCACAAGCCATGGTGTGGATGGGTGAGGGTAAATTTGGGGTGTTTACAATTTTCAGCAGAACAAAACCAACTATGTATCGATACATAACATGGATGCATCGATACATGTCAGTTTTTTTAACTGATATGTATCGATACAAAGTTGTATGCATCGATGCATACTGATGGTTTTGGCAATCATGCATCGATACATCCTTCTTATGTATCAATATATAGTCCATTTCCAAAACTACACAGGAACATGTATCGATACAAAACTCGTATGTATCGATATATAGTCTCAAAAAATTGTTTTTTGTTTGATTTCTCCATTCCTTCTTGACCAAAATTTCATGACCTTGACCTCAAGAAGTCAAGAGTTGACTTTTTACTCATCCGTGTTGACTTTTCCCCAATTTTCTGATTTCCAATCAACTGAACAATTGAGGGCCTTCCAAAATGATTCCATGGATGAAATTTGAACCCTAAGCACTTGACATTATATATAAGACAATGGAATACACTTTGGATCAATATTTCATTGAGAAGCCTAGTAGAGATGAAACCCTAATTTGGCCCTTTTTCATCAGGAGATGTTGCACTGCTTGCCTCCTTTGATCAATTCAAATCTTTTCATGGCTTGTGGCTTCAAGTGAAGACTTGTGGGATGTTGTGAACCCTTTGCACAAGGTTGAGAAACTTTTTGGGCCTTTGATTGTCTCTGGTTAGTCATCACCTGTATAACTCATTGATCACATGCCTATGCCTCAACTATGATACACATGACGCAATATTTCTGATTATTTCATGAATTTGTTTATGCTAAATGCTATGCATAATGTTGAGGAAATGAGAGGGAAAATTTTGAGGTATTACATTTGGCTCCATAGGAAGCTCAAGATCAAGTACATTCCTTTGGTTTTCTTGTTGTGGCATTGAAGAAGCTCCATACAGGTTTTCTTTCTTCAACTTGTTTTGATATATTCAGAGAATTAAATTGATTGTTGTTGCTTGATTTGAGAGCTAAAACCTAAAATGAATTGGCTGGATAGTTTACAGGCTCAATAGGAGCAAAAGACATAGACCTAGGGAAATCTTCTTGGCTTCGATTCTCTCTGAATAGGAAATGTGTGATTTGTTTGAGGCTGGATCCGTGATCTACTCCACTCAAGCTTTCGAACGGTATAGGATTTTTTCATTTCTGGTAGTTTTCATTTGGTAGCACTAGTGAGATGGCCGGTGGAGATGACCAGAGGTCGTTCTCCGGCCGGTGAGATTCAGGCTAGGATTTTTGGTTTTGAATATAACGCGTCCGTTATATTTTTCTTCGTCAACGGTTAAAATGTTGCCAACACATAAATGCGATAGGAGATCTCTCACGTGCTTCATTTTCTCACAAGATTGACTTCAGATGGTGTTATGCAGCGCTTTGAGTGTTGAGTTGTGTGTTCTTCGTATCATATCCATTGATCTTTCATACTATGAATCTGATCATTTGTTTGTGGACCTTTGGATGCGTTGTGTGTTGTGGATCTGAGTCAAATTCTTGACCAAGCGTATGATATGGATTATGTATAATTCGCTTGTTGGACTGAGTGTTTTCTTGGCTATTTGCGCCCCTCTATTGGGCCCAATGTCTTATTTAAATTGGATAAATGCTAATGTTGCACCCCCTCACTCATTTTCTTTTCATTTTATTTTATTTTTGCATACTTTCTCATTTTTCTTTTATAAAAATACCAAAACACTTCCTAAAATTCCAAGAAAATGACACAATCTTTCTAATTCATTTAAATATTTTTAAGTATTACTATTTTGCAATTTTTATTCTATTTGCATATTTTTTTTCAACATTTTCTTCTATTTTCCTTTTTCAAATTGACTTCTACATTGGTACCTTATCTTGTTCAATTTATTTCTTCCACTTCAAATAATATTTTTATAATATTCTTTTTGCATCATTTAAAAGACTCATAAAAGAACATAAAAATATTTTTGGCATATTTTTAAACTCATTTTATCAATAGTTTTAGAAGGCTTTTTGGTGCATTTTCTTTGAGCTCTCTTAAGTGACTTTGAGTGACCAATTGACTAAGTCTTCTTGTGAATATTTGTGATTTTATTTGTCATAATGTTTGCTTCTGGTTAAGATCTTTGGAGACTTAAATTTTCTAATTTTTTCATGATCATTTCTTTATGTCTGGTGCCTTGCTTCTTAAGTAACTTTGTGTGCTTCCATCTTTCCTCTTTCTAGCATAGTTTAAGGAAGGCATTTATGACATCCTATTAGGTTCACTTTGTTGATATCATAGGTCACAATTAGACAGTTATAGGTCTCTTGTTTGTAATTATAGGCCATCCATATGAGTTTGATGCTTGCTTTATTTATATGTTCAATGTTTGTCAACATGTGTTCTTGTTGACCTACTTCTCCATCTCTTCTCACCTTTGCCTTTACTATAATTTCAATGTGATTGTTTATTCCATGCCATAACATTCATTTTCATATCATCCATTTCAAATGCTATTCATTTCATATGTTGCTTTTTTGAACATGTTTGCTTCAAATACGTGCTTCTTTCTCCTCTAACTTCAAGATGGCTTATGTTTGCTCACATGTGGTTAATTTTGCATCTAGTCTTCATATCAACATGTCTTATAGCTTATGAATTTGGTAATTTAAATTCATCTTTTCTTGTTTTATGATTGACTTGCATGATAAGTAACCTCCTTTCCATGTTTGAATCATGTTTACTTCATATCACTTCTTATCTTATCCACCCTAAATGTTTAGGCACTTGCTTATATGTCTTGTTTTACATTTGAATACCATGTTTAGTTTGAGTTTGATTTGTTTGAGTTTGATTGTTAGGCATTACATGTCTCTTTTAAAGTGTTCATTCTGACATTGTTGATTGTGGGTGGGTTAAGGATCTTCTCTCTTTGGCTTATGACTTATTTGAGTCCTCATTACCTTACTTATGTTTATATTTGCTTACTAACCATGCAAGGGCTAATTGTAAGAAATTGGGATGTGGATAAGCTTCCACATTCTAATTTCTTCTCTTATCTTTAATGCTTTCAATTTGTGATTGCCTTAGCACCTTGTGCTTTGATTGTATAACTTTATCACTTCCCATTTTAGGAACAACTTAACTTCTTTTGAGAAGTAAGTTGTCTTCTATTTTCTTCTTCTCTTCTCCTTCTTCTTCTTTCTTTTCTCTCCTTCTTCTTCATTAGGATAAAGTTCAAACTTCACTAACCTAGGTTTACCCATGCATGATAACTCTTAGGATTATTAGTCCCCAATTAGACTTTTACCTTTGAGATCCTTTTAGTGATCTCTCTCTCTCTCTCTCATCTTCAAACAAAATCTAGAAAACACCTAATAATGGTTGAAGTGATCTTGTGTGTATAGACTTATTCCATGATAAAATGACAAGCGCTATGATTGACTCACATAGGGAAAAGCATATTCCCCAGTAGAGTCGCCAGCTGTCGCTCCCGGGATTTCCATTCAGGTTCAGATGAAAAAGTGGCACGGAAAAGGAAGAGTCTCCAGTGAGGCATTTTTATCCCGAAGGAATGGTATCGCTCCCCGGATTTTCATCCCGGTGCAAACGCGAACTGTCGGTGATGTTGGAGGTTGAGGTTGAATAAAGTCGCCAGCTAGGCATTTTTATCCCGAAGGAAAGGTAATGCTGCATAAACCTGGAAGGGTATGGATAAGACGGTTGCGAACCAAAGAAACTGAGAAAGGGGGTTGGTTACGACCTGGGAAGGTATTAGCACCCAGATCGTCCGTCGTAATCTACGGGATCCACGCTTACAAGATAGTGTTTAAAAGGGGTAAGTGTATGTGCTATATGTGTGTAAAAGCTAGGGAGAATGTACAGATGTCAGTGCAAAAGGTGTGAACTGCTCAGGAACTGAGGCATAAAAAGGAAGGCTGAAAGAGGGGGAAGACACAAAGACTTTTGTTTGATAACTGTTAAGTTATGTATATGTATCCTCTCGTGCAATGAGGAAGTCAGAACACCTAGTTCGACTCAAAGAGACTGAAATGATTTGACTGTGAAGTGCTTGCTTGTCTATGCTCAAGTGTATGACTCGTCTGGCTTGAGTGCTAACTGTCTTGCATTAGACAGAAGAAGCAAGTTCTCGTTTGTGAATGAGTGTGATGAGAAAAGAATCCCGGAGGGGACGTTTATTGTTTGTTTTTGGTGTTTTCAGTTTTTTATTGTTTTTGGTGTTTTCAGGTTTTTATTGTTTTTGGTGTTTTGCATAAGATAATGAGCTTAAGCCTAAATCAAAGGTTGTAAACTCATTATATCCTCCATAATTAGGGATAATGAGTCTACTTAAGCATGAGATAAGCATCTCAACTTAATCACCATGACGATATATGATTAAGATCATTAACCTACTTGGCAATTATTAAGATGTTTTTTGGTTTTTGTTTAGTGTTAAGTAATGAGTTTAATCTCCAATCAAGGATTAGTGAACTCATTACACCATCCTTAGAGAAGGATGATAGATGAGAACACTTAAGCTGAGGAAGATACCTCAACTTAATCCATGGTTAGGGATTAAATTCATTATATAACAAGCCTTCATTAAGTGGATTTTAATAAAAGGGTGAGATTAAGAAGTGGATTTTATGGTTTGTAAGACAACTTGAGGGGGACTTGTCCATTAAACACTAGGGTTAGTCCCTCTTAACCATAAGGAAGAGATATAACCCTAATGTAAGGCCCAAGTTACAAGATAAAGTCTTACTGATTATTAATGTGTTTTCATTAAGAGTTGTAAACAAATTAAAGGTTAAACACTAAGGATTAAAGTTATACACTCCATCCTAAGATAGGGATGCAGGCATAACCCTAATTCAAAGTCCTAAAGCTTTAAGAGTTTAGCCTCTGATTAATGAGATGAGAAGAGAGATTGAAGGATACTCAAAGGTGAAAATCTAGGGGAAACAATACATAACCCTAAAAATTATCATACTTGGATATCCTATGGTTTGTGAGGCTTAAGAGAAAAGATCTTTAAGAGGCCACCATGGAAGAAGAAGCAGATGAAAAAGAGAAGGAGACAAAGAATAAGTTACTTACTTCCCAAAGAAGATAAGTAACTTAAAAGAAAGAAAGTAAGAAGAGAAACACAAGTGAAACAGTTCACTCCAAAGAAAATTAAAGGATGCAAATGCAAAGAAAAGAAGAGGTGGGAGGTGAAGGCAAATCCACCTCCCAAATAACTTACCAAAAGTTCCTGAAATGTTAGTACAAGATGCATAAGACATAAAGCAAAAAGAAATGAGATGAATAAGGATGCAAAGTCCAAAACCATAAGTGATTATACAATGAAAATGTGTTATGAGATGATGCAGAATCATACAAGATGCATATGAATGATCATACAAGAATGAGATGCAATGGAAGCATGTTTAGAAGCATGAAAACATATGGATGTTCAGGGAATGTAATGAATGAAAAACATAGAAAATGAATGAAGAAATGATCAAGCAATGTTCAAGCACGTCTTAAGATGTCTAAGATGTCATACAAATTCTTGAAATGATAAGGCAAGTTCACAAGTTCATGATATGCAAAGAAGAATGCAAATGAAGATGCAAAATTAGGGTTTTATGAACAACCATGATGCATATGACCAAAACAGAAGCATTCATCATGATATAAATTTGAAATTGAACTCAAACAAACCCTAATCACAAATAAGATCATACCCCAAAGGAGAAAGTCAAAAGCTAAGCCTAGGCAAACTTATGAAATTTCTAAGTTAGGTAGGGTTTTTGGGTGATTCTTAAGGGAAAATGCAAATCAAATTGAAAATGCAATGAAAAAATGTGATATAAATAAACTAGAAACTAGATGCAATATGTGAAACAATGCAAAAAGAATCAAGTTCAAACTCATCATAGTTAGGCAGAAATGAAATTTTCAAGTTAGGGTTAAAAAATGTGAAATTTAAGAACCCTAATTCAAAGAAAATTGTGAAAATGTGATCAAACCT
Organism: Lathyrus aphaca; assembly: GCA_963966055.1. Lineage (NCBI taxonomy): Eukaryota > Viridiplantae > Streptophyta > Magnoliopsida > Fabales > Fabaceae > Lathyrus > Lathyrus aphaca. The sequence continues at coordinate 322,226,006 of OZ014525.1, forward strand.
AAAAATAAATTCGTATGATGAGTTTGAAAATGTTTCTAAATGTTTAAGAATGCTTCATGAATTTTTTGGTGATTTTAAGAAACCTAAATGCATATTTAATTAATTAAAATCAATTAATTAATTAAATAAAACATTTAAATGTTTTAAAAATACTTTTTTAACGCAAAAATTAAAATAAAAAATAATTTTAGGTTAATAAAATTATTTGAAACTAAAATACAGAAAATGATATTTTTTGAAAGTGTTTTGATATTTTTAAAAATTATGTGAAAGAAAATGCAATAAAATGAAATTAAAAATGAATTAAATGGAAAGTCAAATGATCCAATGACCAGGATTCAAACATGGGGGGACCTAGTTAATTGCGCGCATGTTTGGAGGGTCAGGATTCAATCTGGCAAAATTTAATTAATTAAACCTAATTAATCTAATTAATCAGAATTAGGGTTTTAATGATATAATCCTAGCAACTCATACGCGCGGGAATCATGATCCAAGGGCCCAGATTCAAACTAATTTGATTAACCCTAATTACAAACCCTAAACACTTTCAGGTGACCGGAGAAAGCTCCGGTCATCTTCTCCGGCCAACTCCTCACCTGAATCCCTCGAAACGCCACCCCAAGCCCCCTAAAGCTCTAGAATCAAACATCTAACAACCCTAAACACGAATCCAACCCCAAAAACAATTTATCATGCATCAAAAACATGAATCGAACAAAAACAATTTCAGATCAAAAAGTTTCAGAACATCGATACATCCTGGTGTCTCAACCATTATCAAAACAAATCATATCACCATGATCAGGGAGACATATAGAATCATATTGGAACTTAAAACAAAAGTTCTGGAAAAAAGTTTGAAGGTGACTACCTGAGATGAAGCTTTCTGACTTTGGGCTTTCTGACCCTTCCTTTGATTCAAAACCACTCCAATGGTCCCCCTTGAGCTTCTGAAAGGCTTGAAACAAGTTTGTATGGCATGGCTTGTGTGCTTCAGTTCTGATAACTCAGAAATCGTATTCTTGTTTGAGGAGCTTTCAGGCCATTGCAAGGGTTGATTTGTGTTCTATGATGGATTTTGAGATGATTGGTGAAGTTTGTTTTGATGTTTGAGGCTTGTGCAGTGAGAATCGAAGAAGGGAAGTGTTATGGAGTTTTTGGCAATCTGAGCTTAGCAATGGATTCAGGCTTGTGTGTCTTATGAAAATGAGTCCATGATGTTAGTATAGGCCAATGGGATTGATCAAAAAGTGGGTGGTGACACAACTTGATTGGTATGGGCAAAGTTGCAAAAAAGTGTATGGATGTGTACTTGAAGCATGGCACAGGTCATAGCTTGTTTGAAGGGGTGTCTGGCCTCAGCTTGCATCAAGGATGACCTTTGGATCAATAGAACGCATCATGATGGCCTTCATCAAGTGTTCTCATGGTTTATGCAATTTTCCCTCTTTGGAGTTTCTTGAAGTGCAAGGCATATAAACTTGTGATTTTTGGTGAAATCTTGATCAAAATGTGTTGCATTATGTTCGTATGATGTTTTGAAATTGATTAGAGGTCATGAAATGGCTTGGCAAGTTAAATTGCAAAAAATCCCTCTTTGGTGCACACTTGAAAATTATTGGATTTTTGCCAACTTTGAAAGGCCATATCTTGAGTTCTAGGATGAATCAAGACATGTTCTTGTACTTTTTGAAAATGGGAAGACATAATCTACAACTTTCATGTCCAAGGATTTTTCATTTGAAGCATTTTTGGTCATGAAAGAATAGGTTGAATATCTTTCCCAAAATGGAAAGTTTCCATTACAAGTCATTTCCAAAAATAGCAAGTTTGCATTTGGCTCAAAATTCTTCAACTTTGTGAACCTCTAACCACTTAAATAATCAAATAAATATCATAGAGACTCAAAATGATAATGATGACCCATTGGCACCCTTGATGGAGGCCTTAGATTCCTTGATTTTGACTTTACTTGCTCAAGAAGTTACCCAATGATCAGATGACTTCCACAATGAATTTCTTCATCAAATTTGGTACACATCATCCTTTTAACATATTAAGACCATTAGAATCAAGAGTGGCCAAAAAAATTGAGGTTAAGGGCCTCAAACCCAAAACTCTAATTTTGGTCATCTGTGTAGGAAAACCCTAGCTCTACCTGGACTTTTGTGCAATATTTTGACATTTTGTGACTTCCAATCATCCTTGGAGATATAATAAGACCATAGACCCATCATGGGCCCCCTTGGCATGTTTCAAGGCCTCAGAGATTGCTCAAATCACTTCTTGGATTCATCTGATCATAAAACCCTAATTGTGCAGTCATGCAATGATTTGATGAAGTTGTTTATGCAATGTGAGATGCAATGAGATGTTTATGCAAAATGAGATCATAAGCCATGGTGTGAGGAAAAGTGAGGGAAAATTTGGGGTGTTTACAGCTACCCCTATTCAAGCATGAGTTAGCTGTGCAGGATGTAAGTGTCTGGCTTAACAGACAAACAAGATAACTTGTGGTTGAATATCAAAGACAGTCCAAAATTTGCATTCAATGGGGAGAAGAAGAAAATGGATATAAATTTTAACAGATAGTATAGTATGTTTATCAAGTATAAACGACAGAGGACGACCATCGAGCAGAGGACGACTGCTGGGTAAAACGGTAAGTAAAGCAATGATGGGGACGACCATCATGCTAGGAAATAAATAAACCGCGACGGGGACGAACATCGGGTAAGGAAATAAAATTCTCTGGGGATTAAAGGAATGAGGGAAGAACTGACGGGGATGGCCATCAGGTTGAATGGTAAAGTAAACAATGATGGGGACGGCCATCGGGTAAAACTAATGAAGGATGATCATCAGGAAAAGGAAAAAGGGCCACGATGGGGACAACCATCGGGTTAAAGAATAAATGAAATATTTGACGAGGGACGGTCATCAAAGGTGAATGACGATCACCTAGCAGGGGACAGCCTGCTCTTTATCACGACATAGAACAAATGCCGGATAGAAATGATCAACGATGGGGACGACCATCGGTCAAGCGTGATGAAGGACGATCATCAAGAGGTGAAGGACGACCACCTAGCAGAGTACGGCTGCTCTTGGGGATTATCTCGACATAGGTAGAATGTTGGATAACAAAGATCAACGATAGGGACGACCATCGGATAAAATGATGAGGGACGGTCATCAATAGGTGAAGGACGATCACCTGGTAGGGGACGGCTGCCAAAAATATCGCGACATAGGACGAATGTCGGATAACAAAGATCAACGATGGGGACGGCCATCAGATAAAATGATGAGGGACAATCATCAATAGGTGAAGGACGATCACCTGGCAGGGGACGACTGTCAAAAATATCGCGACATAGGATGAATTCTGGATAGAAGGTTCCAACAATGGGGACTCCACTGGGGAAAGGATGATGGACGATCATCCAAAGGTGAAGGACGATCACCTGGAACGGGATGGCTGCCAAAAGTATCACGACATAGGACGAATGCCGGATAGAAAAAAGTTGTTTTGTCTCCATGGGGATGTAAACACGGATGAGTGCTTACGCTTTAAAATAAAAGGTATAAGTGTTTGACAATGTGTATAGACCAAAGACGTGGACAAGCGTCCTTAGAACCATGATACAGACGAGTATCGGTAGAAACAAACGCTGACACGTGTTTTAAGGAGGATGATACGAACGAGTATCAATCGCTTAAGCAAGGAACACATACGAGTGTTTGATCTACTGAGGAGGTGATATATATATATACAAGATACAGACGAGTATCAAAGACTTCTGTATGAGTATGTATAAAAATTGATCTGCTGGGGAAATATGTGCAAGACACGAACGAGTGTTTTGACTTGCTGGGGACGTATGACACATGCGAGTGTTAACAAAGAATATGTATAAATATGAAGAAGAATCTGTATTTGAGAGTGCAAAAGGGATGTTTTGGCTTTTATCTGCAGGGGATATGAGTTTTATATAATGCTGGTGAAGTGATTTGTATATTTGCAGGTGACTGGCTCGAACCTGGCTTATGATTATGCAAATGTTTGATATTTTTCGTAATGCTCCGTATTAGACGGAATGCTACGCTTAGTTTGGGAAAAAATGATGCGGATGCTATGATTATGAAAAAGAGAGAACCGATCCAACATCCGGATCTTGCAGGGAGAAAGATCTATGGTCAATCTGTCTAGAGGGAGAACTCCGCTGGGGATGAGGAAGTTTCAGCAACTCCGCTGGGGAAGTATTTCAGGCATTGCTTTACTGGGGAGAAAATGGCAACTCTAATGGGGAATAGAAAGTTCCTGACTACTTTGCTGGGGAAAAGCCGTCAGGCATTGCTCGGGAGATCCTGCTTCGGGAGGAGATAAATTTTGGGAAGTAGTCTATTGCCACTCCTTCGTCCTAACGATACGCTGGGGATTGATGAATTCCTCAAGGAATCCTCAAGGAGTCCTGCTGATGATGTGATTGCTGGCTTGGCTGGGGATATAATACCTGGTATGCCCCATGCTGTGAAATGGTCTGCCTTGAGTACCTTCAACCTGTTAAACAAAGGAAACGCACAAGTGTCCCGAGGTATCCTTAACCGGATTCCGCCATAGGAGTTAGATTTGTCTGAGAGCAACATATTTCCTGCAAGCATTTATTAAAATGGCTCATATGTTTTCATGCAAGTATTGTATTATGAACTTTGGACATTTTTCAAACGAAACAAAAATGTATAAAAACAAAGTGTGACTGAATATTCTGATTTTATTGATTTATGTGCCCTGAATAGGCAAGTACAGTCAAAGAAGCGAATCCCCTGAAAGGAGGAGATTGCTGTAAATTGAGAAAATAAAAATGTTGGCAATGTTGAAGATGACGCTCCAGTGAGATTCCTTTGTTATGACCTGTATGACCTTTACGTTCTTTTTATCTTGCTTTCTGAAGAAGGTTGGTTCTGACCGACGCTTTATCCTTTTGAAGCTTGCCATGTTATGAGTGATATAGACGAATTCAGAATACAGTTGTTCGCTTATTCCCTGATTTTGTGTGGATCACCCTTTCGGGTTTTCAATCCACCAGGATACCCATTTTTGCCTGAGCTGTCCGGTGTGGCTTTTCAACTCAGCGGGTGTACATTTTTTTCTTAATTTTCCCTTATTTTTGCCCGAGTCTTTTATTCTGTTTTGACTCGTCGGGATGCCCTATTTTTGCCTGGACTTCACAGGAGATAGGAAGTCCTCGCCATCCATAGTAATGAGCATCAGCGCTCCACCAGAGAAAACGCTTTTTTACTATGAATGGGCCTTCGTAGTTTGGCGTCTATTTGCCCCTGTAGTCTGTGTGAGGAGGAAGAAGTCTTTTCAAACCCAACTCTCCCACTTGGTATTCCCGAGGTCTGACTTTCTGATCGAAGGCTTTCTTCATTCATTTCTAATACAACTGCCCATGACAGATAGCTGTTAATCTCTTCTCTTCAATTAGATTCAGCTGATTGTATCGGCATCGGATCCATTCTGCTTCATCCAGTTTCACATCCATCATTACCTGTAAGGAGGTTAATTTAACTTCAACAGGTAGGACTGCTTCCATACCATACACAAGCTGATGAAGTGTTGCACCAGTAGATGTTCTTATAGAGGTTCGGTACCCATGCAAGGCAAATGGTAGCATCTCATGCCAGTCTTTGTAGGTGACTACCATCTTCTGCATAATCTTCTTGATATTCTTGTTGGCTGCCTAAACAGCTTCGTTCATCTTTGGCCTGTAAGGAGAAGAGTTGTGATGTTGAATTTTGAGGTCCTGGCAATGTTCTGTCATCATCTTGTTGTTCAAATTGGAACCATTATGTCATGGTACCAAGGCTTGTTATCAGTGACAGTGTCCACAGAGAATACATATGTCGGTCGGTCCAGTCTGGATACCAAAATCCGAGGTACATAATTAGCAACTTTTACTTTGATCATGGATGAAATGGTGGCCAAAGCATCTGCAAATTGATTCTCATCTCGAGGGATGTATTCAAGCTTAACTGTTGTGAAGAAGGTCAACATTCTCCTCGTATAGTCATGGTAGGGAATCAGATGCTCCTGATGAGTGTACCACTTGTCGTTGGTCTGATTGATTACCAAAGCTGAATCTATGAATACATTCAAGGTTTTGATCCTGAGGTCAATGGCTTCCTCAAGACCTATGATACAAGCTTCGTATTCTGCTTCGTTGTTAGTGCAGGCAAAGGTGAGTTTTGCTGAGAAAGGCAAATGGACTCCTTTAGAAGTAATAAGCACTGCACCCACTCCACGACCGTTGCAATTAACTGCCCCGTCAAACATCATAGTCCATGCTTCTTTTGGGTCAGGCCCTTTAGTGTGAACAAGCTCTTCACAATCCTTTGCTTTCAAGAATATGATGTCTTCATCAGGGAAGTCAAATATCATAGGCTGGTAATCATCAATGGGTTGCTCAACTAGATAGTCAGACAATACACTGCCCTTGATGGCTTTCTGAGAGGTGTACTGAATGTTATATTCTGTTAGAATCATTTTCCATCTTGCAACCCTTCCGGTAAGTGTTGGCTTCTCAAATATGTACTTGACTGGGTCCGTCTTTGAGATCAATAAGGTAGTATGAGTCAACATATACTGTCTTAGTCGGCGAGCAGCCCACGCTAAAGCACGTCAAGTTTTCTCTAGCAGTGAATAACGTTGTTCACAGTCGGTAAACTTTTTTCCTAGGTAGTATATTGCATACTCTTTTCGACCAGACTCATCATGCTGGTCCAACACACACCCCATTGACTCTTCTAATACTGTCAGGTTCATGATTAGAGGTCTTCCTTCAACTGGAGGCATGAGAATTGGAGGTTCTTGCAGATATTCTTTGATCTTGTCAAAAGCTCTCTGACAATAATCGTTCCACCTGACAGTTTTCTCTTTTCTTAACAGCTTGAACAAGGGCTCGCAGGTTGCAGTGAGATGAGATATGAACCTTAAGATGTAGTTCAATCTTCCTAAGAACCCTCGAACTTCTTTCTCAGTCTTAGGTGCAGGCATTTTCTGAATAGCTTTGACTTTATCGGGATCAACTTCGATTCCCTTTTCACTTACAATAAAACCCAACAGGTTACCGGAACGTACCCCGAATGTGCACTTGTTGGGGTTCAACTTCAACTGATACTTTCTCAAACGCTTGAACAGTTTCAGTAGATTCACCAAATAATCTTCTTTTGTAAGGGACTTGGCAATCATATCATCCACATAGCACTTGATTTCCTTATGGATCATATCGTGGAATAATGTTACCATAGCCCGTTGATATGTTGCACCGGCGTTCTTCAGACCGAACGACATTACCTTGTAGCAAAACATGCCCCAAGGTGTGATGTAGGTTGTCTTCTCCATGTCTTCAGGTGACATCTTAATCTGATTGTATCCAGAAAATCCATCCATAAAGGAAAATACCAAGATCTGACATCTTCAGGTTGTCTTCTACCTTATTTACATGTACCATACAAGCATAAAAGGTATCCTAAAATAATACATCATGAAAGCACAAGAACCATAAAAAATACATCAAAGCATAACGAAAATTTGAATCCGTAAGCATAGCCCTCGAATAATACCTCCTACACAAAAGAACTCGTTAGTAAGCAGAATATAATATGAGCATGCAAAATTATGAGCAAATGAATTAACATGTAAAGGTGCAAAATATTTAAATGCATATAAAGCAATTAATCGAGATTAAATGAGAAAAGTTGAAGAAAAAAAATAATTGAAAAATGCCACAAATTTATTTATATGCTAAACTATTATTTTTAATTTTCTGGAATTTTTTTAGTAGGAAAAATTATTTTTAAAAAATTATTTTGAAAAGAAATATAAAAGAAAATAAAAGAAAATTAATAAAGAAACAGGGGGTGCTACACTATTAATTTTTTTGGTTAAAAGGACATGGGTCTGAGATGTTGGGGGTCGTAATAGCGTTTCTAGCTTAGGCCCAATGGCGCAAGTTTGGAGGGGGTGTACACGAGTTATGAGGCTCTCTCAGTCAACTCTTTTTACCAGATCTGGATCGTTGGATCATGTTGTTTATGATGATTATGGATGGGACGACTTTTTTGCATGGATGTACAATTATTACGATAGGGTGACTTGTATGGGATTGAAATCTGGTGGCCCTATCAGACGGTGACAAGTGTCACCGCCGGAGTGGACCACCGAAAAAGCAATAACTCAGACATTAAAACTCAGACCCTCTCTTCTTTCAAAACGTGATATGCTCTCTTCACACGTTCATCTTCTTTTAAGTTTCGAAACCCTAACTCCTCCGGAAAGTAGCGATCGGCGACGGCGGCACCGTCCTCTCCGGCGGTTCACTACCTCCAATCCAAAACTTTTCTTCACTAACCCCCCTCCCCCTCATTTCCTACACTCATTCCAAATCAGAAGACTATTTTCTCAAAAACTAACCTAACTACCGGATCGGAACAATCAGATTTCAAAAGCAAAACAAACTAAAGAAATATGTGGTCAAGATTGATGTACCTGCACATGAAGATGAACGAAGGCGATGAAGGTGCAACATGGTTCACTAACAAGTCTGAATTATTGTTGCATATTGCGGTTTCTTAGTGTGCGACGATGATGATGTGCTTCGAAGAGGTGCAATCTTGCTTCACTTTTGTTATGGTTTCATAACGAAAGCAACAACGACAACACAGAGCTTTTAGGTATGATTCCTCTATTCTTTCCTTTTGATCTCTTTCTTTTCCGTGATTCACTACTTCTTGTTCTTCTTTTGAATCTACGTTGATCTGAGTTGTGGTTGTAGGTTGATGTTGATAATTCTTGCGAGTTGTTGATGAAGATATGAGAGCTGAGAGTTTGAGGAGTTATGGTGAAGGTGGTGATGACGTCCAAAGAAGGTGATGATGACGATCTCAGAAAGCTATGTATCCATGATCGGTTTACTACTCTTCCTACGATTTGAACTTGTTTGTGATTCTTGATTGTTGATTTTGTAGTGTTTTTGATTTTGTAGTGTTTTTGATTTTGCAGTGTTGTTGATGTTGTGCGATGAAGATGAATGAGGTTGAAGGTGAAGTTGCGGATATTGCAGAATGATGAAGATGAAGAATAGGTTCTGAGAATGCAGAGAGATTTCAAAATGCAGAGATTGTAGAGTTTGAAGAACGATGATAAGAGAAAGGTGATGAAGATGAATTGAAGAGAGTTTTTGTGAGAAATGGTGGAAACTGAGTTGATGAATGAAGATGAGTTGAATCTGAATCTGAGTCTCGAGGATCGGGTGTATATGCTTCGGTTGATGGCTGATGTTGTTCAGTTGGATTTTGTTCACGCTGATGATATCACTTGTTATTGTCTTGCCGTAGCTTTATTTTTCTTGCATTTCCCTTTATTTTAAATTTTATGACATGACTTTATATAAAAGGCCTTGTAGTGATGGGCTTTGAATATGGGTTGAAGTTTGGAACTTGAAATGGATAAGTCAAAAATTCATAAAGAAAGCATTCATAATAACTAGATTTATCGTTAAAAGAAAATAAATTATGTTAACAACAAATCTAGAAATTTTCACTAGAAGCGGTTTTTGAACTAAAATTGAACTTTATATAGAAATGACGCACCACTTGACCAGGCCACTAATGAGTCAACCTTACATGAATAGATTCCCTATATTCTCATACTGATATCTCAAATGTGTCATGATCCAAACCCTTCTTTAAAGTCAAATGATTAGGGAAATCTAATTGCTGATGATGATGAGCCTATAGGAGATCCTTGTCCATTACATAACCAGGTCTTGAAAATCTACCTTATGGACATAATGGACAAACCATAATTCTTTGAAACCTCTGATCCTAGTGACAATCTTATGCCAATGAATGCATGATGTGAGTGTTATGACCTAGTGAGAAATGCATGTGAATGTGAAGCAAAGCCACCTAGGCTTCTAAATAAGAGGGAAAATTTTGTGGTGTTACAAATTTGTCACGTGCTAGATCATGGGCTCATTAATATAGTGGCAACATGAGGCGCGTTGGATCAAAATCCATCAACGGTTGTGTTATGTTCTCACTACAAAACCCTAATTAAACCCTACCGGCCGGAGAAGGACCTCCGATCATCTTCTCCGGCCAACCACTAATGGTTGTAACCAAAACTTTCTCCCGAAATGCCTAAAAAACACATCAATCGAAAGCCAAGCTAACATAGACCATGGATTCAAGCTCAAAAACACAAATCAAAGCAAGATCAAAGAGATTCAATAGCACGCATTTTTCCCTACAAATCTGAATCTACACCTCTAGAGGTCTATCAACTAAACAGATGTCCAATGGCTTCTACTAAGCTCGAATCCAGCAAGAACACAACTTAAATCCATGAAATCGAAGCAAAAAGCATTAAGAAGTTCAAATCTGGATCTGCAAAATCTTGAAGCAACAAAGAAAACCAGAGATCCTAGCTTGTTCTTGAGCTTCAGAGAGAAAAATAAGTTCTCTTAGACCTTTGAATCTTGATAAAACCATAGGAAAAATCCAACTGAACTTGATGCTCTGCTTGGGAAATGGATCAACACCTTGCTTAATCTTGATCAGAATCCATTAATGATAAATAATTGATGAAAATGATGATGAAGAAAGTGAATAACTTGCATAAAAATCATAGAGAATGAAGATGAAGTTTGAGGTGAATTTCGCAAAATGAAGTGTTCTCCCTAAACTTCTGTTATACTGAGCTTAAATACCTTTGGTTAACTGTTAACCACCTTGGTTAACAGTTAGAACCAAGTCTATGTGAGTTGTAGTGAGCAATTCAGGTGAATGTACCAACTTGAGATTGAATTTGAAAGTGAGAGTGAAATATTTTTGTGCATCTTATGATCCAATGCAGTGAGGCTTAGGGAGCTTGCAATGCAGTTGAGATTGATGCTTGATGATGCTTGATGATGCATGATGGTGACATGATGATGTTATGAGGATGACTTTCCATGGAAGCTTCTCATTTTCCTTTTTGTTATATGGCTCGTCTATGTATGCATACATGTATAAGATCATGTTGGCTCAAATGAGGGAAAGAAATGCACATGACTACCTGAATGTGTTTGTAATAAGCTTGAACAAAACAATGTGTGAACCTTCCCCAAACACAGTCAATGCTTCAATTAAAATAGTGATGTTTGAACATGGAATTCTCCTTGATCAATGCATGAAAATGGATACTCTTGGTGTCATTGGAAAGAAGATCTATCATGGAACAAGTTTGATGTTTGATTCAAATCAAATGGAGGGTTAAATCACACTTGAAAATAGTTTGAAACACAAGAAATCAAAAATGGTGTATGGGCGTGTTACTTGGCATGCAGGCAAGTCTTTGGTGCCTATGAAAATTCAGTGTGAGATCATCATGTTTAACCTCTCACAACTCTTCTTCCTTTTATCAAATGAGAAAATGCCCAACATCAAAGTTGAAGAGGACATGACAATGACAAACTTTGATGTTAGAAAATTTTTCAGTTGAAGCCTTATTAAGGGGGAAAGTGGACTTGAAAATGGCACACCATGTGTTTGACAAAATGTCCAGCATCTGGCACGCCCATTACTTGGTATCTTGGCAAAGTTGCCCCACTTTTGTCAAACTTTGATTGATCATATCTCTCTCAATTTTGATCCAATGGGGGTGTTCTTGTTATGGATTTGAAGATCAAAATGTGATATTTAATTGGATTAACTTAGGCCTGAAGTTTAAAGCTTGTATCTTGAAGAAAGAATACTTGAAAGTGGAGTGCAAAATTGCCAAAAGTTGGCTTAAATAGAAACCCTGAGTTTCTATTTTGGGCAGTTTTGTGATTTATTGATTTTTGTTTTCATGAATCCTTTGTCTTTTCTTGATCAAATTTCAGTCATTGATCATATTTAACTTTTGGAACATGATTTTGACCCCAAAAAGTCAAGAGTTGACTTTTTCCTCTGCATAGTTGACTTTTCCCCAATATCTTGATTTTCAAGTAATTGACCAATTGGAAACCTTCTGAAATGATCCAATGAACAATCTTTCGTCCTTAGATACTTGATATCATATAGAAACCCTTGAGATCAAGTTTGAGCCAAAATTTCTTCAGGAAGTTCCCTGAATCAAAAACCCTAATTTGGGACCAATTTTGCTATGAGATGTTGCACTACTTCAACTTCTTGATTAATCCACGTCTTCCAATGGTTTGAGGGATCAAATGAAATGATGTGAGACATGAGAGAACCTTGGGACTTGTTAGGAGACATTTGGTTTTTATTCTTTGACTTTGAATGGTCAAGCTTTGACAATCAACTGATCACATACCTCATGCTCCAACGTATGTATGTATGCTTCCTTTTTCTATGATTTAAATGTAATGCAATGTTTGGATATGGTATGCTAAAATTTCTTGAAAAAGGGAGGGAAAATTTTGGGGTGTTACACCATGTATAATAGCTATGGTGAGCCTCCTCATGATGTGTAGTTGGCATACCCTAAATTTTGACCCTAAGATATATACCTCATCAAAGGAAATCCACTGGCCTAAGGACTGTGTTAGACTGATCTGAACAATATCCCCGTAGTGAATCAGGATTCTTGAGTACCTCAGAGGATTCCGGAAAAGGACCAATCATTGATACCTAATATTTTCAACCTTTAAATAATTCTCAAAGGATCAATGAATCTCAAATGATGAAGAATCATTCAAAGACTATATAGAAATTTTAATGACCTGGGCCCCAAGTCATGAGTATCACCAATTAAGGTTTCAGTCAACTGAGCCCTCCATTGATGCATTTGATCAAACAAAATCAAAAAATTTGAGATAATTTGCAAAAGGGGCGATCTTTGAAACTTAGAAAAAATTTCTAAGGTATAAGAAAAAATGTGCAAGTACCCTACTTCCTAGCATCATATCTTGTGATCTAAGTATAAAAAAAATATGGTTCCAAGCTTGATTGAAAGCTCTTGCACATACTACAAATGATTAAACTACAAGAAACTCCAATTCTTCATGGATTTTAAGTTATGGTTGGATCAAAATCAAGAAAATTAAGGATTTTCCAACACTTAGAAAAATTTGTCGAAGTGTAAAATCAGTCAAAACATCAAAACTTGGAGGCTTTTTTCACATAGTTCCAAGTTGATTATTCAGATCCTTGTGAAGACACCAATGTTATCACAAATGTTACCAACAATTCAAAGAACCAATTGGCATAAAAAGGTCTTTCTTGAGCATGAATAAATGCTTTGCTAAACACACCATGTCACAACTGTTTTCAAAATCAGATTTTGGACCAAGGCTTGAAATTGAGATTTCATAAGTCATGGATGAGATCATCTGGTCAAGAGAATCAAAGTAATCATTACAAACCTGATCAACCTGCAAATTTATGATTGCATCAAGTAATTTCCATTTATGGAATTTATGAGATTCAATACTTATGCATTTGATCCAAGGGTCATTTTGATCCAAGAACACACATGTTATAATCTTATGATCATCAGTCCACTTTCATAAACAAAGATTGTATGGACTGAAGAATGTGAATTTAGTTGCTGCATAGTTGAGCTATTTGGAATTTTCATCATTCACGTTGTAAGAGATATTAAGGCAAGCAATGATCAACAATTTATGATCTCATCTCTTCAAGACTTGGAGGCTAAGCAATCTTAACACATTTGCCTATAAATAGAGACCTCAATTGATCATAAAAATCACACCAAAGCCTTTGAATCCCAAGCTTTCTCTTCTTCACTCTCTAAGACTCAAAACTTAATATATTGAGAAACCATTATAAGGTTTTGATTTTGAGCCACAACAAGCTCAAACACATAACATATGATGTATTTGAGGTGTTCAATCACTTGAACCAATCCAGAAACCTCCAACCCAAAATCACCCTTCAAAACCTCAAAGAAACCTTATTTCTGCAACTTGAAGGCCATAACTTGATCCAGCCATTTGCAATCAAGTCCAAGTATTCAGACACACTCCATATGGTGTAGGGAAGCCATCAAGATCATCACAATAGCTCTGTTACACCTCCAACTCAAAATCATATCTCCTTGTGCATCTCCAAGTGTAGGTAAGCCTCAAACTTGGTCATCTCTCAATTCATGCATATTTCCTCCCACTATCTTTTTTCCATGCATGCGTAATCATATATCAAATGTTCCCCTCAATCAATTTCACAAAAGCATCATCATATAGAATTTCAGGAGGCTTATGCCAAATTAGGGTTCTTTAGTGTTCATCACTGATTTCTCTCACCACACTTAAAATAAATCAAATTAATTGACAAGTTTGAATTTGTGAGTGAATTTCAACTTTGGGACTGGTTTCATGTATTTTCATTAAGATTTGAGTGAGATATGATGAATTTTGAAAATATGGGCAAACTGAACCATGGCGCGTGTTCTAGAGATGTTCTTGTCACCTTTTTCAAATTTTCAAATTTTTGAATTTTATTCATTTTGTTTAATTGATTCAAAAATTAATAACTTTCTGATTATTTTGAGTTTTTAAATGATTCTTTTTTCATTAATTCTCAAAAATGTTTAAATATTTTCTTCCACCAAAAAATTACAAAAAATATATATATTTTAATATATTTTATATTTTTGCAAAGAAATTCTTTTTAATTGTTTTTAAACATTTTAAAAATATTTTTTCTCTTGATTTTTCAAACATATTTGAATCTCAAGATATTTTATGGATAAAATATGAATTTTCTAACATTGACCCAAGAATTTCTCTTGTTTTTCACTTATGTTTGAAATTTATCAAATGTTTTAATCATTTTTATCAAAAAATAAATGTTTAAAATATCAAAATTAGGGTTTTAATTTTATCACCCTCAAATTGATTTTTATCAAACTTTTGGGCCTCTATTAGAGTGTAAGACCTGTCCCTTTTAAAGAAATAAACAATTAGGGTCATCTAGCCATTTTCAAAAACTCGGCGCGATCGCCTTTTTCACTGCATTGTATTTTCATCTATGAAAATCTTTCTGTGAATTTCTTTACACATAACCTTTTATTTTCTAAAATGAATTGTAAAAATGTGTCATGATGAATCATTTGTGTTTAGGACCCATTTTTTCTGTTTTAAACTTTCTCTGGTCTGTTTTAAAACTCCGCCAGGCTTCCTTTTAAGTCCTGATCCCTTAAACTATTTTCTTAAACAGTTTCTCAATCTCCTAAACAGAGATTCTGGGCCACTTGTTTACAAGTCCCATATCCTTTTTTATTTTTTTCATCTTTTCAAATTAAATATCTAATACACCTGCTACTAGACTGAGCTTCACTCCGGTGAACTGCTTTCTAAGCAGTAGGCAGCTTTTCAACACCCAACTCTTACCATATGTATGAAATCACAAGATAATAAAATACAAAATAAATTTCATAAGAATCCTAATGTATAAGCCCTATTATTGGCTTTTGATCCATCTCTTCGCCCTCTAACTTCTCGTTGTTTTCTTAAACTATTGTTTTCTTGTTAGATTAGGTTTTCTATTTAAATCTATCTTTCTTTATCTCATACTAAAGCAAAGATAATAAAACATTTCTTAATAATCAAAGAGGATACAATATAAAACATATATTTAATCTCTATCTCTCTCCCTTGGGATTTTGGGCCTCTGCTTCCCAATGTAACTCCCAACATCATTCTTAAAAAAACATTTAAGAATATTCAAACCATAACAATGACATACTAAAAATTGTTCAACACATTTATTTGTCTTCATGCATTTCATATGTATATATTTGCATCTGCTAGAATCTCTAAGTAGTTTATCTTCATCCAAATAGATACATCGTTTAAAACACTTAGGATCTTTCTTTACAACTAACTAGGGGTTTAGAGAGATAAGAAGTTTCCCGGTGAAATGCTTCTTTGTAACCCATCTCCAACCTCGTCTTGGGCTTTGTTCAAGAACACCTAGGCCTCTTAAAGGTAACTTAGCCTC
Organism: Lathyrus aphaca; assembly: GCA_963966055.1. Taxonomy (NCBI): domain Eukaryota; kingdom Viridiplantae; phylum Streptophyta; class Magnoliopsida; order Fabales; family Fabaceae; genus Lathyrus; species Lathyrus aphaca. Next base: position 322,242,026 of record OZ014525.1, read on the forward strand.
CTCTTGGGCTAAAGCACAAGGACCCTTAAAGGCTTCCTAAAAGCATAGGAACAAATCCTTTATAATCAAACACATAAAATAGTATCCATATCCCTGATGGATGATCAAGATAGCCTCCTATTGGGCTCTAAGAAATTGAACCTCCCCAGACAAAGGAATGTTTGATGACCTCAAACCTTTTATCAAATAAACAGATAAAACATTCTTCATATAGAGTCAGACTCCCATTAAAAGTCATCCTACCATTATGGGCTTCATACATGATACAGATAAATCAAGAGTCAGTCTCTCACAAATAAGCTTCACACCTAGGCTTCCAAATCAGGACACAAATAAAACTTTCCTCATAGCGTCACTTTTATTTTTTTAGCTTCTACATTGGGCTTAAATCAAGGCACATATAAATCAACCTTTCCCTCTTTAAAAATGAAAAATTCACTCTACTGAGTCTCTTTTTAGCTTCATCCTTGGGCTTCAATAAAGGCACAAAAGTCAAACACTTTACAGTCAATCAAACAACAGTCATAGTCTTGGACTTTAACTAAGCTAACAACATTACAGTCATACTTTTGGACCTTAACTAAGCTAATAACATTACAGTCATAGTCTTGGACATTAATTTAGCTAACAACATTACAATCATAGTCTTGGACTTAAGCTAAGCTAATTCATTGTAGTCATAGTCTTGGACTCTAACTAAGCTAATACCCAAATCAATAGTCATAGTCTTGGACTTTAACTAAGTTAATCCTTCAATCATACACTTGCACTATAACTAAGATCACTTTCCACCAATTATTTTTCCACCCAAATTCAGCTTTCCTGAGTTATGCAATCCAGGTCAACCATTCAGTCCTCCTTGAGCTATGCAATTCAGGGTACCCATTCAGCCTTTCTTGAGCTATGCAAATCAAGATACCAGATTCAGCTTATGCCTTGAGCTATGCAATTTAAGCACCCTTATTAGGTACAAAAAACTTTTCATCTTCAATCTTGGGATTTGATCAAGACACAAATATAAACCATTTGAGCATCATCATGTGTTTTAACCAGGATACAAGTCAACCATCCTCCTAGCCTTAGCCTTAAGAGGAACTACGATGCTCTGATCCCTCAATTCTCTTTTTGGGGGTACCGTAGCACCCCAAATTTTGATCACTCTTTTTTCTCATCATTTTCATATCATGTAGCATATCATGTTGTTTGCATATCCTAGCATTTGGCATAGAAAAATGAAGCATGACATCTATAAGTGCTAGCATAAGGCACATGATCAATCATCTGGCAAAGAAATGATCATTCAAGACAGGATGAGAGACAAGTGGTCTTGCAAGAAGCTCACAAGGAATCCTCACATCTTACACAAGTTCAAATTCATCCACAAAACCCTAGAAGGGTGAAGCATCATCATAAGCTCAATAGTGCAACATGCTCCTACACAAGTAAACTTTAATTAGGGTTTTGGTTCAGATCCTCATATCCTCATGGATTTGACCAATTCTTGTGGTCAAAGGTTCTCATATTACATATTAAGCCCATGGATGAAGTTTAATGAGAAAATGCATGAGAAAGTCAATTAATTCTTCAGCTACTTGTAAATGAAGAAAATGGTCAACTGTACATCTGAAAAGTCAATTGTTGGATTTCAAGGCCTCCAATCATGTTTTTCAAGTCAATGGACCTTCCTAAGGTCAAATAAGAGCTTTGGTGATCTCAAAAACCAAGAATCAAGAGCTTATGGGGAATTTTCCAAAATTAGAAAGTGACTTGTAATGAAGACTTTCTATTTTGGGCAAGTTTTGCCCTAACTTTCATTTGATTCTTACATGACCAATATGGTTCCAAATTATTTTTCCTCAAACATTAAACTTGTAGAACATCTTCTCCCCTTTCCAAAAAGTCCAAGAATATGAGCATAGCCTTTATGGATTGAAAGTTATGGCCATTTGAATTTGGACATTTTTAGGGTTTTACCTTATCTTTCAAGTTTCAACTATTTTGCAAATTTATTTGTAACTCATTTCCAAGCCATTCTATGTACCAAATGTGATCATAATCTCTTAGTACATGACATTAGGAGTGATTTGGTACAAAGAAATGCAAGAACACGTGGGTGGTGCATAGGGTATTTCACACTTGGTTATTTTGCACATTGGTTCATAACTTAAAAACCAAAGCATTTTAAGCCCTAAGATGAATCCAAGAGTGGTAAAGGCACCAAATTGAATTAGTTTGGGCACTTGAAGGAGAGGATGCGCGCATGAATCATTCCATGTGAATTTTCATGCAAATTGGAAAAAACACCCCTATCACACTTTCCTTGCATCCATTTTTCCATAAACCCTATTAAGGTGTTTATACTCATGAGATTTAAGGGATTGATGCAAATAATTCGTGACAACACTCTCTCATTTCTCAATTTCAAACTTTCTTGCACTAGAGCATTTTCCTTCGAATCTCATCTCTCCCTCACACATTACCTCAGATTTTGGTGGTTTCTTCATCCTTAGAGGGTAAGGATCATCAAGCAACCTTCAATTTGAGCTTAAAGTGGGAGTTCATTAAGGTGCCATTTGGAAGCAAGAACCGTCTGTCGCTCCCGGGATTTTCATCCAAGTACAAACGCGAAAGTGACGCGGAAAAGGTAGACTCGTCATCCATGCATTTTTATCCCGAATGAATGGGAAAGGTAATGCTGCACAAACCTGAGGAAGAAGGAAAGGACAAGGTCCTGCGAACCAAAGATCTGGGTTCGGGACTCAGTTACGACCTGGGAAGGTATTAGCACCCCAGATCGTCCGCCGTACCCGACGGGATCCACGCTTGCTTGTTTGTTTCAAAGGGTGAGAAATAGGCTGCTGCTGAATAAAACTGCTGACTGCAAGGGAAATGGAAGAAAGGGAATTGGAAAAGAGAATGGAAAGAAAGAGGGAAATGTAGGGAAAATAAAAAATGTGCTTGAACGGGCCCTACCCCGCTGCCTACGTACCTCATCGAGAAAATGAGGATCAGAGTCGTCGTAGTTCGCCTAACTAAGGAGGGAACTATTTGTTTGTGTTTTTTATGCTGGAACTGCGTATGTCGATGCTCAGGTGTTGCAGGCTCGTCTGGTACGAGTACGTTTACCGTCTTGCATGCGAGACAAGTCGTCGCAAGTTCACGTTGTGAGTAAATGAGATGAGAAAGATAAGTTCCCGCAGGAAAGTCACTTATTGTTTGTTGTTTACTTTTTAAGAGTTTTGTATGAATTTGGCACAAGGAAGTGAATTCAAACTCTTTTCCATGGAATGTGTACTTGCTACTACATTCCAAGATGGAATAATAGAACAAGCACACCAAGCAAGGAGAATTTATCCAAGACTTGTTACCAAGGATTAGGGTTTAAGTTCACTAGCTTGTTGAACTTTATTAAGTGTTTTTGTTGATTTTGTGAAGAAGTATATTTTATGTTTTCATTTTGAAACAACCCCTTGATGAGACTTGTAAATCATGTTAGACAAGCTTATACTATTACAAGATGGAATGAATGTAAGTGCCCCATGGAATAAGGCTATACACAAGGGATCCTTTCATGCATTTATTAAGTCTTTTTGGATTTTGTTTGAAGATGAGAGAGAAGACTCAAATCGGAACACCCCAAATTTGCCCTCACTAATATCACACCATGGCTTGTGATCTTTCATTTTTGCATAAGCATAAGCATACTACCTCATATTGCATATTTGCTTCATCTGCATAGTTCAAGTTCATCTGCATCTAGGGTTTGTGATCTGAGCAATCCAAGAGGTCTCAGAGCTTACCAAGAGGGTCCATGTATGTTCTATCATCATATTGTGCCTCTCAAAGTTCAAGGAAGTCAAGAAATAACAAGAATTGGAAAAGCATGGAAGTAGAGCTAGGGTTTTCACTACACAAATGACCAAAATTAGGGTTTTGGTTTCAGAGGCCTTAACTCCATATTTTTTTGCCATTCTTGTTTCTAATGTTCTTAAGATGTTATAAGGATCATGTGTACCAAGTCTGATGAAGAAATTCATTGTGGAAGTCATTTGTTCACTAGGTAACTTCTTGAGCAAGTTAAGTCAAAATCAGGGCATCTGAGGCCCCAAACAATAGAACCAAAGGGGTATTTTCATCAAATTGAAGTTCTATGATCTTTATTTGATCTTAGAAGAGGTTGGAAGTTCACAAGATTGAAGAATTTTGAGCCATTTGAAAAGTTGCCAAAAATGGAAATGACTTGTAATGGAAACTTTCCATTTTGGGAAAGTTCTTCAACCTCCTCTTTCTCAACCAAAACTGCTTCAAATGAAAAATTCTTGGTCATGAAAAATGTACATTAGGTCTTTCCCTTTTCAAAAAGTACAAGAACATGTTCTAATCCATTATGGAACTCAAGTTATGATCCTTCAAAGTTGGAAAAAAATCCTATAATTTTCAAGAATGCACCAAAGAGGATTTTTTGCAAAACCACTTGCCAAGGCTTCTGATGACTTCTAATGTGCCCAAATACTTCATAACATGATCAAGAAACTTCAAAAAATCAGAATTGGCCCAAGAATTGGATCATTTCATGCCTTGAATCACAAGATACACCAAAGAGGGAAAATTTGCAAAACACATAGAAACCATAGCATCAAGTGATCCAGCTGCAATGTTTCAATCCTATGGCCTTCCTTGATCCATGCTGAGGCCAGACACCCCAAAATCTCAGGCCTGCACCATGCCCATACCTCAAGTACACATTCTTGACTTTTTTTGCAAAATCACCCATACCAATCAACATAGGCCACAACCACTCTTCTGACCTATCAAGACGTGATATATGGACATTATGCAAGCCATAACACACAACACACAAGCCTGAATCATCCTATAGCTCAGATTGCCAAAAATCCTTCAAGAACTTCATCTCTTCGAATCTCCCAACACAACCATCAAAACATCAAAATTCTTTCACCAATCATCTCCACATAACCCCAGGATCATTTCCCACCCCTCACATTGGCCTGAAACCACCTCAAACAAAATCACGATTTTGACATGCTCTGAACTGAAACCTCAAAAACAGCCAACATAAACTTGTTTCAAGCTTGCCAGAAGCATCAAGGGGTTCATTGGAGTGGAAAAGCACCAAGGAAATGGCCAGAAAGCTCCAGATAGCAAAGCTTCATCTCAGGTATACCTTATGAACAAATTTTCCAGAACTTTGATTTCTTGTTATAGAATGGTTCTATGAGTTGCACTAATCATCCTGATATGCTTGAAATTGAAAATGGTTGAGAAATAAGCATTTCATGATGTTCTAAAAGTTTAACCTAAAAAATGTTTTGCTTCGATTCTCTTGATTTGTATGTTATAAATGTTGTTTGCTTGTTGATTTGAGTTCCATGATGTTTGGGGATCATTTCTGGGCAATTAGTTTGAGTTTTAGTGAACTATAGAAGAAGTTGGGATTTAGGGTCACCGGAGAAGATGACCGGAGCTTAGCTCCGGTCACCTGAGAGTCATTAGGGTTAGCGTGCCCAGATTCAATGCCAGCCCTTGGATGAAGATTAGTTTAGTGCGTGAGCGGTCAGGATTTGTCATTAAACACTAATTGGAATTAATTAATTTAAATCATATTAATTAACCCAGGATAGATCCCAGCCCTCCATCTGTGCGCGCAGTCAACCCCTTCCCCCTAGGTTTGAATCTCAGCCTTCAGATTGACATACTTCTCCTTTTATTCATTTTTAATTCATTTTTTATCTATTTATTTTCATATAATTATTTAAAATAGAAAAAATCATTAAAAAAATATGAAAATTTTTATCAAGACTTTTATTAATTTTCAGAAACCAAAAATATTTTTATTTTTATTTTTTGCATTAAAAAAATATTTTTAAATCATTTAAATGTTTTATTTAATTAATTAATTCATTTTAATTAATTAAAAATATATTTAAGTATTTAAAAATCACAAAAACAATCATAGAGCATTCTTAGACATTTGGAAGCATTTACAAACTCACCATATAATTTTTTTTTAGTTTTGATCATACTTTAAGATTTTCCAATGAATTAGGGTTCTTAAAAATGTTCATTTTCTAACCCTAACTTCAAAAATTCATAACTTTCAAACCAGGTTGAGTTTGTGAATGGTTCATTTTGAATTGTTCTATGCATGGCTTCTAGCATCCAAAAACATTTTTTTTCTTTTTTATCTTGCATTTTCAAATTATTTGGCATTTTGCATTGAAGATCACCCAAAAAACCCTAGAAACTTAGGAAATTCATAACTTCTGCTAGGTTTAGTTTCTGACCTCCCCCTTTGGATGGTGACCTAGTGTAGGGTTAGGGTTCCTTTGAGTACATTTTCAATTTTTTATAATGTTATTTGCTTCTGTTTTGGTCATTTGTATCTCATGTTGCCATATAACCCTAATTTTACATCTTTACTTGCATCTTACATTGCATTGCATGAACATATGAACTTGCCATGCCATTCTAAGCACTTGTATGCCATCTTAGACATCATAAGACATTGCTTGAACATTGCTTGATCATTTATCCATACATTTGCTATGATTTGCATCCATTTCATTTCATAAACATCCATGTGTTTACATGCTTCCTACATGCTTCATTTGCATTCATTCTCTTGTATGATCACACCTATGCATCTTGTATGTCTTTGCATCATATCATAGCATCATTCACATCATGTGTATGCTTCTGGTCTTGGTCTTTGCCCTTGCATTTGCATTGTTTCATTTCATTTCTTTCCTTATGCATCTTGTGCTAACTTTTCTGGTTAATGGTAAGTTGTTTGGGAGGTGGATTTTCCTTCACCTCCCACCTCTTCTTATACCTTCATATTGCATCCTTTCTGCATTTTTGTTTGTCTTTGAGTGGGCTTGCCTCACTTGTGCTTCTCTTCCTTTTTTCCTCTTCTCATCTCTTTCTTTTCATCTTGCTTCTCCCTGGTGGCTTCCTTGAAGACTTCTCCTTTTAAGCCTCACAAAACCATAGGATGCCTAAGCATGATAACTTCTAGGATTGATAGTTTCCCTTAGACTTCTTCCTTTGAGTCTTCTTTGTGTCTATTTTCTCATCTCATCATTAGAGACTAAACCTTTAAGGTTTTAGGACTTTGGAATTAGGGTTATGCCTGCATCCTTATCTTAGGATGGAGTGTATAACTTTAATCCTAAGTGTTAAACCCTTAATATGTTTAAACCTCTTAATCAATCCACTTAATAATCACTAAGACATTAACTTGTAACTTGGGCCTTACATTAGGGTTCTAATTCTTCCTTTATGGTTAAGAAGGACTAACCCTAGTGTTTAATAGACAAGTCCTCCTCAAGTTGTCTTACAAACCACAAAACACACTTCTTAATCTCATATTTAATTAAAATCCATTTAATAAAGGCTTGTTATATAATGCATTTAATCCCTAACCATGGATTTAGTTGAGGAGTATTCCTTAGCTTAAGTGTTCTAATTTATTATCCTTCTATTAGGATGGTGTAATGAGCCACTAATTTGTGATTAGAGATTAATCTCATTACTTAACACTAAACAAAAACCCAAAAAACATCTAAATAATCACAAGTAGGTTTATGATCTTAATCCTACATCATCGTGGTAATTAAGTTGAGGTGTTTATCTCATACTTAAGTGGGCTCATTATCCCTAATCAGGGAAGATATAATGAGTTTACAACCTTTAATTTAGGCTTAAGCTCATTAACTTATGACAAACTCCAAAACAAATAAGAAAAAACTCAAAACACAAAAACAAACAATAATCGTCTCTTTCTGGATTCTTTTCTCATCACACTCATTCATAAACGAGAACTTGCTTCTTCCGTCTAATGCAAGACAGTTAGCACTCGAGCCAGACGAGTCACACACTTGAGCATAGACAAGCAAGCAGTTCATCAGTCAGTTTATTTTCGAGTCTCTTTGAGTCGAACTACGGTGTTCTGACTTCCTCATTGCACGAGAGGATACGTAGGCATAACTTAACTGTTATCAAACAAAATTCTCAGTCTTCCCCCTCTCTCAACATTTCTTTTAAGCCTCAATCCTGAGCATTTCACTTCCCTTTTGCACTGACACTTGTATATTCTTTTCCAGCTTTAGAAACAGATAGTACATACACTACCCCTTTAAACATAATTTTTTAAGCGTGGATCCCGTCGAGTACGACGGACAATCTAGGTGCTAATACCTTCCCAGGTTGTAACCCAACCCCTTTCTTAGTTTCTCTGGTTCGCAACCGTCTTATCCATCTTTTTTCTAGGTTTATGCAGCATTACCTTTCCCTCGGGATAAAAATGCCTAGCTGGCGACTCTATTCACCTTCATCTTCATTCTCTCCTTTCGCCGACCATTCGCTTCTGTATCGGGATGCAAATCTTCGGGAGCGACAGCTTGGCGACTCTACTGGGGAACCTTATATTGCAACAAGGGCTTCTGGTTCTTTTTGTGGGTTCCTCCTAGTGCTTGTTTGATTTGTGTTTACGGGGGTGTTATGTGCTACTTGTGCTTATTAATTTATTGCTTTATTTATTGCTTTCTGTATAACTTTATTTATTGCTTTCATTTACAGTTTTATGCATTTCATATTGTTACCATCATCTGTGATGGATCTGTGTTTACCTTGGTGGGAGGGATTGTTGAGTGATTAAGGTTCCATACCGGGAACCTGAGTGACACATAGGCTAGAGTGGCTTCATATTCTTTCCCATTCCATTTTGGTCTGGTGCGGGAATATGAAACACGATTCAGATATGGGTTTCTTCTTGAGAACTTTGTGCTACAGATTTCCTGTAGTACTAGGGCTATCTGGGAAGCCTGCTAAGTCTGGATGACCTTTTATGACCTTCAGCATCTGAGGTGAATTAGAGGAGGAACCTTTATGATTATTGTAAACATTGTACCTCTGGGTTAGAAGTGTTTACACTTCTCATAACTGATCCAAGTTTGAGGATCCTTGTTCTAGAACAATACATGTGAGGGGGTTGGGATGTTTACAGGTTTGCAGGAACCCTTGGCGTCATCATACCCTGTTACCAGTTTTGTTTTAAGAATGCATCACTTTGGACAGTTCTTGTGAAACCCTGGACTTGTGACTCTTTATTTGAGTCCCCCACCTTGTTACTGGTTTTCTAAGCCTCCATCCGGACTTATGAACACATGGACCCTATCAAGGCAGATAACAGATCCAGCACTTGATCACAAACCCTTTGAATATCATTCTTCATACATCATTTTGCATCATTTAACATTTGCTTATTTGTTTTACAGGGTATCCACCTTCTTATCTTTGGTTTGGTTTTGACCTGTTCAACTGCTCGGATTCCTCCAGTTATCTCCATCAGAGTTTCTTCTCCAGCACCTTCATCAGTTTGTCTTCATCAGAGACTCTTCTTCAGTTTTTCTTCATCAGAGACTCATCTTCATCAGTTTTCAGCAGCACCTTCATCAAGGCTTCCTCTCAGTCTTCTTCACCAACATCCATTATCAGCATGGACGCTTCCAGGAAGAGCAACATCACCTATCACTTCTTTGAGCCTGCTCTGACAGGCATCAGACAGATCCGGTCTCTCATCACTCCTGAGCATGTACCATTATTCAGGGAACATTATGGAGACATATTGGACATGGTCATGGACCTGGATGCATCCCAGAGGAGCATGATTCACACTTGCTTGCAGTTTTATGATCCTCCTCTCAGATGTTTTACATTCCCTGATTTTCAATTGGGACCTTTGCTAGAAGAATTTTCCATGTTGTTAGGTGTCTCCATCAGGAGAGGGATTCCTTTCAACCCTGAGATGGTTGCTCCCAAGAATGAAGATATAGTTAAGGCCTTGCACTTAGAGCCTACCCTCATTGATCAGAGCATGACCACCAAGGCTGGGATCCCAGGTCTTCACTTAAACTTCTTGATCTCCCAGGCCACCCTGCATGCTGCAGCAGGAAAGTGGGATACTGTGTGTGCACTTTTGGCACTCAGTATATATGGATTTATCTTGTTTGCAGATGAGCCAAAGTTTGTAAGCAAGAGTGATATTCACCTGTTCTTGCTGAAGAACCCAGTTCCTACCTTGCTTGGAGACTTCTACTATTCAGTGCACCAAAGGAATGAGAAGCAAAGAGGAAGATTGGTCAGATTCTGTGCACCCCTCTTCTACTGTTGGTTGTTAAGGCATTTTCCGAAGTTGGACACTTTCTTGAATCCTCATCAGCCAAGAAACTGGGCTAAGAGATTGATTGCCCTTACATCAGAAGACATCAGATGGTGCACTCAGAGCACCAAGGGCAAAGACATCATTACTAGTTGTGGGCAATATCCTAATGTGCCTTTGATTGGAGTAAAAGGTTGCATCAACTACAACCCCTTGCTTTTCAAGAGGCAATTAGGGTATGCTTTGGTTCATCCCCCAAGAGGACAAGACTTTACAGAAACCCTCTATTGTGACATTCAGCACAACTCAGCTATTATCAGACAAGCTGCCTGGGCTTGGGACAATATTTAGACTAAGGGGATAGGTATCCTAGGAAAGTGCAACAATATAGCCTCAGCTCAGTATCTTGACTGGTCTCGTGTCAGGGGACAGATCACCTTGATGCCATTCACCTTAGAGGATATACCTGGACCATCAGCAGTACAGCCTGCAGCCACTGTCAGTTTAGAGGAGTTTGAGAGACTGAAGGAAAGGAATGCTCAGCTCTCTGAAGCTTTGAAGAAGACTCTCGGGGAGAGGAATGACAGTCGTCTAGATAATGAGAGGTTAGAGAAGCTCTGGATTGAGCACTTGACCAAAATTGAGAAGACGAATGACTACATCAGAAAAGCTAGAGCATGAGAGTTAGTATTGAAGAATGCTTGCAAGGAAGCTAAGACTCAGAAGGCCAGAGCTGAGCATTACCTAGAGGAGAGCCGGGCTAGGTGGATCAGGATCACTGAGGCTCGTGCACAGGAAGATCAAAGAACCCAAGCTAAGATAGATCAACTGGAGGCTAGTGAGAAGAAGAATCAAGCAGCTTTGAGATCTCTGAGTTGAAACTCCAGGCGGGGTTGAAGAGGTCAAAGGATCAGGATAAGCACAAGAAGTTGACCAGTGTCATCGCCACCAGGAACCTCCTCATCAGGACCATTACAGAACACCCAGTAGGTCCAGTGACTGAGGCTCTCCTGAAGGATGTCAGAGAAGATGACTTTGGATTGGATGTTTGACTCTTTTTGTTTGTACTTCATTTTGATTGTATTCTGTTGTTGTTGTATTTTGACCCACCATGGGGACTTTATTGTAATCAAACTGTGTATTTTCACATTTTGTAATATATTGGTTTGTATTATTTTTTATGGGCATTATCTCTCTTCATCATTAGCATTTCCTCGAGGTCTAGAAAGGTCAAAACCAAAGAACCAAACCGGATACCCTTGGAAGACAAATAGGCATCTTGCATTGCATACTAACATTTTCCTTGTTTTGTAGGTTTTTGTTTTTTGTTGTTTCTCACTTTGTTGTGGTTTCAGGAAACATTGCTCACAGAAGAGTGTTCCCTATCAACAGAATACACCGGTATCCTACGAGAAACAACCTTCCGGGACTACGGATGGATCAAGTTCAGCAAGACTTGACTGAGGTGAGGACCCAAATGGACAATGAGAGGACAGAGATGAGGGCCCAAATGAATCAATTTATGGCAATGATGACTGGCTTAGCTCAGAGCAAGGAAAGACTGAGGGAGTTGGTTGAGCGACAAACTCCTGAGGAACACCATCCAGGTACAGGGGGTACCAGCAACAACGATCACGTGCAGCCTCGCACTGATCCTCCAGAGTATGGACCTCATCTAAACCCAGACATCAATGCCATAAGAAATACCCAAGGTAACACTACTGGAGGAAGGGCGTTACAGGAGGACCCTCAAGAAGAGCAGTTTACTGTGATTGGGGCTGGAGACGAAGTTTACGACCGCCGGTTGGATGAAATTGCAGAGAAGCTAAGGTCTCTCGAATCCCAAAACTCTCTGGGTTTTGATGTCATGGACATGGGGTTGGTGGAGGGGGTTAGAATTCCTCACAAATTCAAGTCTCCTTGCTTTGAGAGATATAATGGTACCTCTTGTCCACGTACTCACCTGCAATCCTTTCTGGGGAGACTGAAAGCTTATACCATGGATGAAAAGTTGTGGATGTTTTACTTCGAAGATAGCCTGACAGGGGCATCCCGAGAATGGTACTCCCACTTGACCAGAGCCACAGTAAGGAATTGGAAAGACTTGGCTGAAGCTTTCATCCGTCAATATCAGAATAATATGGATATGGCTCCAAACAGGACCCTCCTGATGGGAATGTCACAATCTTCCCATGAAAGCTTTAGAGAGTATGCCCAAAGGTGGAGGCAACTAGCTGCTGCTGTTCAATCCCCGATGTCAGAGAGGGAGATGGCAGACATGTTCATGAATACTCTCCAGGGTACCTATATTGACATATTGGCTGCATTTTCTTCCACCAGCTTTGCAGATGTGGTGATAGCTGGGGAAAGAATTGAGAGCTTACTGAAGATGGGAAAGATCTCTGACAACGGTTCCAGTTCTAGCAGTGCAAGGAAGCAATTTGCTGGGCCTCGTAGATCTGGTGAAACAAATTCTGTACATGTGGGAAGTGGAAGACCCCAATATCTGCCAAGATCAATTACTGCCATCTCTATTCCTACTCCACCTCCTCAGTATACTCAACAACCACAATTTCCTCAACATAGATCCTACAACAACAATAACAACAATCAACAACAACGCCCTTTTCAACAGCGGCCATCTCAGATCAACAGGGTGATTGACCCTATTCCAATGCCATATGCCACATTGCTGCCACAACTCCTAAAGCTCAATCTTGTTGAGTTGAGGACATTGGCTCCACCTGATCCTCAGAACCTTCCAAGAAATTATGATATCAACACTAGGTGTGCTTTTCATTCTAACGCACCTGGTCACTCCACGGAAAAATGCAGGGCTCTGCATATGAAGGTCCAGGATCTGGTAGATTCAAAGGCCCTGAACTTTGCACCACCTCCCAATGTCATAAAAAATCCTATGCCAAGCCAGATTGGGCCAAGGATTAATGCTATAGAGGAAGGCTCACCCATGAATTTGATTGAAGATATTTCAAGTATTCAGACACCTCTGGCAGAGGTTAAAGCTCAACTTTTGAAATGCCAAGTGTTTCCAGGTTGTAAGGCTTGTTGTGAATCTTGAAAGGTTTCCGTGAACGGGTGTGCAAGCTTGAGGGATGGCATCAATAGCTTGATCAGAGAAGGCATTATGCAAATAACCACAACAGTTTCTACAACGCCAGCAACTCCTTTGTCAACAACAAGTGATTCTTCTACAACTGCAACAACAATTGTTCCTACTGACTCGTCTACAACTTCAGCAACCATTTCTTCCTTCACTTCAACAAACACCAGTTCATTTACATCCACTTCTACAACTTCAGCATCCACTAACAACAACGTCTCCACTGTTACTATTTATTATGACCCTACAACGGTCCCGAATTCCAGCAACTTTCAACAACAATCTCAGCAACAGTTTCAGCAACAATCAAGCTTCAATTAATCACCACCAACATCCACAAGAAGTCATGTCACTATCTTCTATGAACCACAGACGATAACGGTTCCAACCTCTGCTGCAGTGAGCCCAGTCACCATCATGGTACCAGGGCCAATTCCATATGATAAAGACAATGTTGTACCATGGCATTATGGTGCTGACGTTTACTGCAACAGAGAAAAAGTCCTTCTTGATTCTTTAGTTCCTAATCCCCAAGTGGATAATATCGGGGGAGGCGGAGGCTTCACCCAAAGCGGACGCCTCTTCGCACCACAAGCTCCAAGAACCAACACTGAGGCAGAAGTTATTGCCAAAGCCAAAGGGAAAAGTGTGGCACCTGAAGAACCTGCACCAAAAGAGACTCATAAATCATCCTTTGATCATGATGTGGATGAATTTATGAGGATAATTAAAAAAAAGTGACTACAAAGTTGTGGACCAGCTCCACCAGACTCCTTCTAAGATCTCTATATTATCCTTATTGTTGTGTTCCGAAGCTCATCGGGATGTACTACTCAAAGTTTCTGCACGCTGCCTATGTGCCATAAGAGATCACAGTGAATCAGCTTGAAACAGTGGTGTCTAATGTCAATACTAGCCACGGGCTAGGCTTCACCAATGCTAACTTAACAACAGAAGAACGTCACCACAACAAAGCTTTTCACATAACCCTGGAGTGCAAAGGGGTTGTACTCTCTCATGTTCTTGTAGACACTGGGTCCTCACTCAATGTCTTGCCGAAGAAAGCTCTTGTCAAGCTCGAATATGATGGAATACCTCTCCGACCAAGCAATCTAGTGGTCAGGGCTTTTGATGGATCCAAGAGGTCTGTTCTTGGAGAAGTGGAGCTGCCTGTGATAATCGGTTCGCAGGTCTTTCAGACTACTTTCTATGTGATGGACATTCAGCCGACCTACAGTTGTTTGTTGGGTCGACCATGGATTCACGCCGCTGGCGCAGTTACGTTGACCCTTCACCAGAAATTGAAATATGAGTGGAAAGGACAGATTATCACCATCTGTGGTGAAGAGGACATCTTTGTTAGCCACCTGGCTACATACAAATACATTGAGATGGATGGTGAAATCCATTAAACTATGAGCCAAGGGTTCGAGGCCTTGAACATCAATGAGGCGACGAATGAAGTATTTGCTGCATCCCAGGAAGATAGGATGGGTACTTCAATTGTCTCCTATCAACAAGCCCGGAAGGTTGTTGAAGATAGAAATGCCCAAGACTGGGGCAAGCTGTTGCCGATGGAGAAAAAGGAGGACAGATTCGGTTTGGGTTACAGACGATTCCGACAAGATCAATCAGAGGCTGCAAAGGAGCCCAAATTCATCAGTGGGGGATGCTCACCCCAGATGCTGTTAACAACCTGGAAGACGAGGCGGAAAGTGACTGCAACCTGGAAAGCTGGATACGTCCAAGGATCCTGGGGTACCAAGTCCTTAACTGGTCTTCCCAGGAAATTATAAGGGTTACTCCTGTAGAGTAATTATTATTTTCTGTCTTTGTTTAGCATGCATCAAGTCTTGCATCTTGCCCAAGGTGTCAGGACTCATTTTGTAATAAGGCTATATTGTAATTTTGTGCAAATGGATTATCAATGAATATCAAACATCTTTTGCAAACGAGTCTCTTTATTCGCTCACTGTCTTTTCATTTTCATTTTTCACTTTTGTACAAAACAATAAAATGGCAATGTTTTCAAAATAATAACTTCATTTTCACTTTTTCTAAACAAGATAAAAATTGATCACTAAAACGAACAAAATCTCAACCCTTGCAGAGATTATCCTCCAGATTGCACCGACAACAACACTGTTATGACCTTGTATGACTTCGAGAATCCAATTAATCAAGTTGATGAAGGGGTTGAAGAAGATTATGAGTTACCTGAAGAGTTAGCCAGGTTGTTGAGGCAAGAAGAAAAAATGATTACTCCTCATCAGGAGGAGGTTAAGACAGTTAATCTTGGTACCGAAGAGGATTTGAAAGAAGTAAAAATTGGGGCCAGTCTGCAGGCTTCAGTAAAAGAACAGCTCATCGACATGCTTCGAGAATACGTCGACGTCTTCGCTTGGTCCTATCAAGACATGCCAGGTCTGGATACGGATATTGTTATGCACAAGCTACCATTAAAGGAAGATTGCCCTCCAGTGAAGCAAAGGCTACGCCGTACTTGTCCATATATGGCCATGAAGATTAAGGAAGAGGTACAAAAAAAGTGGGACGCAGGTTTCCTTGCTGTGACTAGTTATCCACCATGGGTCGCTAATATTGTACCAGTGCCTAAGAAGGATGGCAAAGTATGGATGTGTGTGGATTACCGGGATCTTAAAAACGCTAGCCCAAAGGATGACTTCCCATTACCTCACATTGATGTATTGGTTGACAACACCGCTCAGTTCTCGGTGTTTTCCTTCATGGATGGTTTTTCTGGGTATAATCAGATCAGGATGTCACCTGAAGACATGGAGAAAACGACCTTCATTACACCATGGGGCACATTTTGTTACAAAGTAATGCCTTTTTGACTGAAGAATGCCGATGCGACTTATCAACGGGCTATGGTGACATTATTCCACGATATGATCCACAAAGAAATTGAATGCTACGTGGATGATATGATTGCCAAGTCCCTCACGGAAGAAGATCATCTGGTGAATCTGATGAAGTTGTTCAAGCGTCTGAGAAAGTATCAGCTGAAGTTAAACCCCAACAAATGCACATTCGGGGTACGGTCCAGTAAACTGCTGGGATTTATTGTAAGTGAAAAGGGAATTGAAGTTGATCCTGACAAAGTCAAAGCCATTCAGGAGATGCCTGCACTTAGGACCGAAAAAGAAGTTCGGGGGTTCTTAGGTAGATTGAACTACATATCAAGGTTCATATCTCACCTCACTGTAACCTGTGAACCCTTGTTCAAATTGTTAAGAAAGGAACAAACGGTCAGATGGAGTGAAGATTTTCAGAAGGCCTTTGACAAAATCAAGGAATACTTACAAAAACCTCCAATTCTTATGGCTCAAGTTGAAGGAAGACCTCTAATAATGTACCTGACAGTATTAGAAGGATCAATGGGGTGTGTGTTGGGCCAGCATGACGAGTCTGGTCGAAAAGAGTATGCAATATACTACCTAAGCAAAAAGTTTACCGACTGTGAACAACGTTATTCACTGCTCGAGAAAACTTGATGTGCTTTAGCGTGGGCTGCTCGCCGACTAAGGCAGTATATGTTGACTCACACTACCTTGTTGATCTCAAAAATGCACCCCGTCAAGTACATATTTGAGAAGCCAGCACTTACCGGAAGGGTTGCAAGATGGAAAATGATTCTGACAGAGTATGATATTCAATACACATCTCAAAAGGCCATCAAAGGCAGTGTATTGTCTGACTATTTAGATGAGAAACCCATTGATGATTACCAACCCATGAGGCTTGACTTCCCTGATGAAGACATCATGTACCTAAAAGAAAAAGATCATGAAGAGCCTATTCACACTAAAGGGCCTGACCCAGAAGAAGAATGGACTATGATGTTTGACGGGGCTGTCAATATGAATGGTCGTGGAGTTGGTGCAGTGCTCATTACACTTAAAGGAGTTCATATGCCTTTCTCGGCAAAACTTACTTTTTCTTGCACTAACAACGAAGCTGAATATGAAGCCTGTATCATGGGTTTTGAGGAAGCCATTGACCTTAGGATCAATACATTGAATGTATTCGGAGATTCAACTTTGATAATCAATCAGACCAATGGAAAATGGTACACTCACCAAGAGCATCTGATTCCATACCGTGACTATACGAGGAGATTATTGACTTTCTTCACAATAGTAAAACTTGAGTACATCCCTCGAGACGAAAATCAGTTTGCATATGCTTTAGCTACCATTTCCTCCATGATCAAGGTTCAAAATGCAAATTATGTGCCTCGTATCTCAGTATCCAGACTAGACCGACCAACATACGTATTCTCTGTGGACATTGCTAAAGATGACAAGCCTTGGTTCCATGACATCAAATGTTTCTTGGAGGATCAAACATACCCACCTGGGGCATCATCCAATGATAAGAAGACATTAAGAAGGCTGGCTGGTAGTTTCTTCCTTAATACTGACGGTTCATTATACAAGCGAAACTTTGACATGGCTCTGCTCAGATGTGTTGATAAGAAAGAAACAGACTTGTTGATGCACAAGGTGCATGAAGGATCTTTCGGTACCCATGTTGGAGGACATGCAATGCCTAAGAAGTTATTAAGACCAGGTTACTACTGGATTACAATGGATGCAGACTGTTGTGCCTATGCCAGAAAGTGCCACAAATGCGAGATCTACGCAGACAAAGTGCTTGTGCCTCCAAATCCGTTGAACGTAATGTCTTCACCTTGGCCCTTTGCTATGTGGAGCATTGACATGATTGGAAAGATCGAACCGACTGCTTCAAATGGCCACAGATTCATCCTGGTAGCCATTGATTACTTCACCAAGTGGGTTGAAGCAGCTTCATATGCAAACGTCACCAGACAAGTGGTAGCCAGATTTCTGAAACGAGACATCATTTGTCGATATTGTAAACACCCCAAATTTTCCCTCACTAAGTTCACACCATGGATTGTGATCTTTCCTATTTGCATTAGTTCAATCATATCATATCATGTTGCATTTTTGCTTCACTGCATTAGTTCAAGTTCATCTGTATCTAGGGTTTGTGATCTGAGCAATCCATGATTCATCTGAGCCACTCCAAAGGTCATCAATCATCTCAATAGGGTCCATGTATGTTCAATCATCATATTTTATCCTCCAAAGATCAAGGAAGTCAAAGAATCACAAGAACTTGGAAAGCATGGAAGCTGAGCTAGGGTTTCACTACACAGATGACCTGAAATTAGGGTTTTGGTTTCAGAGGCCATAACTCCAATTTTTTTGGTCATTCTTGTTTCTATTTGTCTCAATGTGATATAAGGATCATGCATACCAAATTTGATGAAGAAGTTCATTGTGGAAATCATCTGATCATTGGGTAACTTCTTGAGCAAGTCAGAGCAAAATTAGGGCATCTGAGGCCCCCAACCATGGAACCAAAGTGGATTTTTCATCAAATTGAAGTTATATGATCTTTATTTGAACATTGAAGTGCTTGGAAGTTCACAAAATTGAAGAAAAATGAGCTAAACCAAAAGTTTCCAAAAATGGAAATGACTTGTAATGTAAACTTTCCATTTTGGAAAAGTTTTTCAACCTCCTCTTTCTCAACCAAAAATGCTTCAAATGAAAAATTGTTGGTCATGAAAGTTGTAGATTGGATCATTCCCTTTTCAAAAAGTACAAGAACATGATCTAATTCATTTCGGAACTCAAGTTATGGCTTGCCAAAGTTGGCAAAAATCACATAATTTTCAAGAATGCACCAAAGAGGGATATTTGCAAAACCTCTTGCCAAGCTATTTTGTGACTTCAAACACACTTCTATGGATCATACAAACATTGTGCAATGTCTAAAACTCAGAATTTCCCAAAGAATCTCAAGTTTTCATGCCTTGCCCATGAAGAAATCTCAAAGGGGCCAAACTTTGTCAAAATTGCAAAACACCCCATAACTTGTTCCACACATGCTGAATTGCCTCAAAGTGAATTCCATGGAGCTCCTTGTTCCTTGCTGAACCAGACACCCCATTGTACCACCTCTGAGCCAGCTCATACCTCAAGGATAAGAACTTTTGACTTTTGTGCAAGAAGGCCATACCAATCAGCATAGCCCACACCAACTCCACAGACCTATCACAACTTGATATGTGGACTTTATGCAAGCCATCATAACACACAAGAAGACAGCCTGAAACCTCAGCATTCTCAAGTTCACAAAAATCATCCCTCTTGCATTTTCCTTCGAAACACACAACACACTTGCTCATTCTTCAAACAAACACCACCATTCATTCTCAAATCAATCACTGATCACAAACCACCCACCAAAACAGCCAAGAACACACCACAAGAAAAACACGATTTTCTGACCAGTGGAGTGCAAACTCACAAACCAGTCTTCCTTAAAGCTCTCCAAGCATCAAAGCTTCTTCAGGGAGGTCATTGGAGGCATTTTGCACCAAGGAAGCAGCTAGAAAGCTCAAGGGTTGAAATCTCCATCTCAGGTAGCCATGCGAATTAATTTTTCCAGAACCTTTATTTTATGTTACTAAATGATTAAGCATGTTCCCCTGAGTACACTGAAATTGTTATTTTTGAAAATGATGAAGAAATGAGAATGTATTGCTTGTCTGAAATTTGTGGCATATTTATGTTCTTCTTCGAATCAAGAGATTGAGTGAAAAGAAATTGTTTTTGAGGGTGGATTTGATCTTAGGAGGGT
Source organism: Lathyrus aphaca (assembly GCA_963966055.1). NCBI lineage: Eukaryota > Viridiplantae > Streptophyta > Magnoliopsida > Fabales > Fabaceae > Lathyrus > Lathyrus aphaca. Next base: position 322,262,032 of record OZ014525.1, read on the forward strand.
GAGAAGAGTCAATCTGGAGCTTTAGAGCTCCAGAAATGACCTAGGGAGTGAGTTGAAAGTTTTCAGGGGAGGGTGTCACCGGAGAAGACGACCGGAGCTCTTCTCCGGTGACCTGAAAGTAATTAGGGCAAAACCTCATTAATTAGGGTTAATTTAAATTATGGCTGTAGGATTCAGCTTCCCCGCGTGTTTGAATGGCCCAGATGATATCATTAAACCCTAATTGTTTTAATTAATTTAATTAACTGAAATTAGCTGGGTTTGAATTTTGTCCCTTGGATTTGGCGCGTGGTCAACAGATCCTTCCCCAGTTTCAATCCAGGCCATCCATTCTACATACTTCTCATTTATTTCTTTTTTTAATTCATTTTTCTTATTGATTTTGTACGAATTATTTAAAATAGTTAGAAAATCTCAAAAATATTTTTATTCAACATTTTAATTCCAAATAATTTTCTCAACCCAAAAATATTTTTAATTTTATTTTTTGCATTTAAAAATCATTTTTTAGACATTTAATTGTTTATTTTATTTAATTAATGAAAATTAATTAATTAAAATATCATTTAGGTTTCTAAAAAATCCCGGAAAATTTATGTTGCATCTTTAAACATTTAGAGACATTGTCATACCATCCACACAAATTTCTTTTTGGTTTTGAATCATTTTGACATTTTTTCTTTGAATTTAGGGTTCATAAAATCCCATTTTTGAACCCTAACTTCAAGAATTATTTTTTGCCTAACCAAGAATGGTATGACAATGGTTCTTTTTGCATTGTTTTTCATTTGAAATTTAGTTTCTAACATAATTGTGTCATGAATTTCTTCTGCCTTTTTGAATTGATTGACATTTTTTCCCTTTAGGTACCTTAAAACCCTAGAAAACTTAGAAAAATCATATATCCCATTAGGTTAAGAGTTAGGTATCCTCCTTTGGGGTGTGATATCACATGGGGTTAGGTTTCTTTTGATTGTATTTTCAATTTTTTATCTTGTCATTTGCTTCTGATTTTGAGTTTTGCATCTCATGTTGCATGAAACCCCTAATTTCTCATCTTCCTTTGCATACATCTTGCATAAGCATTCATATAAGAACTTTCCATGATATTTTATGCATTCACATGACATATAAGACATCATAGGACACATTAGAATCATGTTTGATCATTGCATCATCCATTTGCCATGTTATGCATTCATTTCATTTCATGTGCTTTCATGTACTTTCATGCTCCTTTCATGCTTCATTTGCATTCTCATTACTTGTATGATCATTTACATATCTTGACATACATTTGCATCATTTCATAGAATCATTAACATCATGAATATGCTTCTGGTTTTGGTTTGCCCTTGCATTCATTTCATTTCATTTCTTTATGCTAACTTTTCAGGTGGTAAGTTACTTTGAGAAGTGAATTTGCCTTCACTTCTCATAATATCTTCTCATCTCTCTGATGCATTCATTGCTGCATTTTTGTATTTGTATTAGAGTGAGCTTTCTCATTCATGTTCCTTCTTCACTTTCTTCCTTCAAGCAAATTATCTTCTTAAGTGAAGTAAGTTGACTTATTTCTTCTGCTTCTCTTCCTTCCATCTGCTTCTTCCTTGGTGGCTTCTCCTTGAAGATTTCTTGCAAGCCTCATAAACCCTAGAAACATCCAAGCATGTTAACAATTAGGGTGTGATTAGTCCCCCCATTAGTCTTACCTTTGTGTCATCTTTTGTGTCTCTCCTCTCATCTCATAATCAGGGACTAAACCTTAAAGGTTTTAAGGCTTTGTGATTAGGGTTATGCCTGCATCCTTCTCTTAGGATGGAGTGTATAACTTTAATCCTAAGGGTTAAACCCTTAATGTGTTTAAATCTCTCAATCAATTCATCTAATAATCACTAAGACATCAAGCTTGTAACTTGGGCCTTGCATTAGGGTTCTAATTCTTCCTTAATTGGTTAAGAAGGACTAACCCTAGTGTTAATGGACAAGTCCCCCTCAAGTTGTCTTACCAATCATAAAATTCATTTCTTAACCTTACCATTAACTAAAGTCCACTTTAATAAAGGATTTGTTTTGTCATGAGGTTAATCCCTAATCACGGATTAAGTTGAGGTATCTTCCTCAGCTTAAATGCTCTCATCTATTATCCTTCTATTAGGATGGTGTAATGAGTCCATTAAATCTTTGATTATGGCTTAAACTCATTACTTAACACTAAAACAAAATACCAAAAACATATAAATAATTGCAAGTAGGTTAATGATCTTAATCCTACATCATGGTGATTAAGTGTGAGGTGTTTACTTCATACTTAAGGTATTCTCATTACCCCTAATCAGAGGGAGAATGTGATGAGTTTACTAACCCTTGGTTTAGGCTTAAGCTCATTTTCTTATGACAAACACAAAAAGCAATAAAATATTGAAAATACCAAAAACAAACAATAATCGTCTCCTTCGGGATTCTTTTCTCATCATCTTCAATCACAAACGAGAACTCGCTTCTTCCGTCTAATGCAAGACAGTTAGCACCTGAGCCAGACAGGTCATACACTTGAGCATAGACAAGCAAACAGTTCACAAGTCAATTCATTCTTCAGTCTCTTTGAGTCAAACTATGGTGTTCTGACTTCCTCATTTCACGAGAGGATATGTAGGCATAACTTAACAGTTATCGAACAAAAGTCTCTGTATATTCCCCCTCTTCCAGCATTATTCTTTAAGCCTCATTGTCTTGAGCATTGCACTCCTTTCTTGCACTGACACTCCTTTTATTCACTTCACACTTCTTTTGCACTGACACTTATATTCTTTTCCAGTTTTTGCACACAGAATAACACTGACACTACCCCTTTTAAACACAAACTTTCAAGCGTGGATCCCGTCAAGTACGACGGACAATCTGGGTGCTAATACCTTCCCAAGTTGTAACCAACCCCCTTCCTCAGTTTCTCTGGTTCGCGACCGTCTTATCCATTTCTTCCTAGGTTTATGCCGCATTACCTTTCCTTCGGGATAAAAATGCCTAGCTGGCGACTCTTTTCAGTTCATCTTCATGTTCTCTCTTTCGCCGACTGTTCGCGTCTGTATCCCTTCTGGCCATGTGTCATTTGGTGGGAGCGACAGCTTGGAGACTCTGTTGGGGACCCTTATATTGTAACCAGGGTTTCTGATTCTTTTTGTGGGTTCCTCCTAGCGCTTGTTTGATTTGTGTTTACTGGGGTATTATGTGCTAATTGTGTTTATTTATTTGCTTTATTTATTGCTTTATGTACAGCTTTATTTACTGCTTTCTTTACAGCTTTTCATACATCATACTGTCATTATCATTGTTGGATCTGGTTTCTGTTTTGATGGGTGGGGTTTCTCTGAGTGATTAAGGTCCTATACCTGGGACCTGAGTGACACCTAGGCTAGAGTGGTTCATGTTCTTTCCCATTCCATTTCGGTTTGGTGCGGGAATATGAAACACGGTTCAGATGTGGGTTTCTTCTTGAGAACTCTGTGCTACAGATTTCCTGTAGTGCTATGGCTATCTGGGAAGCCTGCTAAGTCTGGATGACCTTTATTATGACCTTCAGAATCTGGGGTGAATTAGAGGAGGATCTTTTATGGTTATTGTAAACACTGTACCTCCGGGTTAGAAGTGTTTACACTTCTCATAACTGATCCAAGTCTGAGGATCCTTGTTCTAGAACATTACATGTGAGGGGGTTGGGTTGTTTACAGGTTTGCAGGAACCCTTGGCCACATCATACCTTGTTACTGTTTTGTTTCAGAATACTTCACTTTGGACAGTTCTTGTGATTAACCTCGGACATGTGACTCTTTATTTGAGTCCCCCACCCTGGTTACTAGATTTCTGAGCCTCCATCCGGACCTTTGAACATACATGGACCTTATACCAAGACAGATAATCAGATCCAGCTCTTGATCACAAACCCTTGCATATCATTTGCATATATCATCATTGCATCATTTAACATTTGTTTATTTGTTTTTCAGGGTATCCATCATATCATACTTGGTTTGGTTTTGACCCCTTCTACTGCTTAGACCTCTTCTTCAGTTGTCTTCTTCAGCATCTGCTTCAGCTATCTCCTTCAGCACTTGCATCGGTCTGTCAGAGACTCACCTTCAGCTTCTTCATCAGTACTCATGGATATTCCAAGGAAAAGCAACATATCTTATCACTTCTTTGATCCCATATTGACTGGTATCAGGCAGGTTCAGTCTCTTATCACACCTGACCACATCCCACTGTTTAGAGAGCAATATGGGGGTATTTTAGACATGGTTATGGATCTTGATTCATCTCAGAGAAGCATGATCCACACATGCTTGCAGTTTTATGACCCTCCACTTAGATGCTTCACCTTTCCTGATTTCCAGATGGGACCACTGCTGGAAGAGTTTTCCTTGTTGATTGGAGTGCCTATCAGAGGAGGAATCCCCTTCAACCGAGAGATGACTGCTCCCAGAAGTGAGGAGATAGCAAGGGCATTACACTTGGAACCTACCCTTATTGAGCAAAACCTGACAACAAAAGCTGGGATTCCTGGTTTACATCTGGACTTCTTGATTTCTCAGGCCATCCTGAAGGCTACATTGGGAGAATGGAGGGCAGTCTGTGCACTTTTAGCCCTCAGCATATATGGGGCTATATTGTTTGCAGATGAGCCTAAATTTTTCAGTAAGAATTCCATCCACTTGTTCCTGCTGAGGAACCCAGTGCCTACATTGCTAGGGGATTTTTACTACTCCATCCATCAGAGAAATGAAAAACAAAGGGGGAAGTTGGTCAGATGCTATGCTCCCTTGTTCTACTCTTGGCTACTCAGACACCTGCCTAAATCAGATGCTTTCTTGAACCCACACCAGCAGAAGAATTGGGCCAAAAGGTTCATTGCCTTAACATCAGATGATATCAGATGGTGCACCCAGAGTACCAAAGGCAAGAAGATTATTACCAGCTGTGGGCAATACCCTAATGTGCCTCTGATAGGAGTAAAAGGTTGCATCAACTACAACCCTTTACTGTTTAAGAGACAATTAGGATATGTCGTGGTTCACCCTCCCAGAGGACAGGATTTAGCTGAGACCCTATACTCTGAAGTGCAACCTAATTCAGCTGTTGTCAAGCAAGCTGCCTGGGCTTGGGACAACATCCAGACCAAAGGGACAGCCATCCTTGGAAGGTGCAACAATGTTGCTTCAGCTCAGTACTCTGACTGGTCCCGTATTAGAGCTCAGATCATCAGAATGCCTTTCACCTTAGAGGACACACCTGGACCTTCTACAGTACAGCCTACAACAACTGTTAGCCTGGAGGAATTTGAAAAGCTGAAAGAGAGGAATAATCAGCTATCTGAGGCCTTGAAGAAAACTCTTTGGGAAAGAAATGATGATCGTCTGGACATTGAAAGATTGGAAAGACTCAAGACTGAGCATCTGACTAAGATTGAAAGGACAGATGACTACATAAGGAAAGCAAGAGTCGGGGAACAGATATTGAAGAATGCCTGCAAAGAGGTCTAGATTCAGAAAGCTAGGGCTGAGCATTACCTGGAGGAAAGCCAGGCTTGGTGGATCAGGATCACCGAAGCCTGTGCACAAGAAGACCAGAAGACTCAGGCCAAGATTGTGCAGCTGGAAGCCAATGAGAAGAAGCAGCAGGAAGCTTTGTTGGCAGCTCAGAAGGAAATATCAAAATTGAAGCTCCGGGCGGGGTTAAAGAGATCAAAGGATCAGGATAGGCATAAGAAGCTGACTAATGCCATTGCTACCAGGAACATCCTCATTAGGACCATTACAGAGCACCCGGCTGGTCCGGTGACGGAGGCACTCCTGAAGGAAGTCAGGGAAGATGACTTTGGATTGGATGTCTGATTCCTTTTGCTTGTATTTCCTTTCTTTTGATGTACTTTTCCTCTTTGTTGTATTTTTTGACCCACCATGGGCATGTGTTGTAAACAGACTATGTATTTTCATTATTTATAATATATCAGTTTGTTTTATTTTGGTGGGCTTTCTATCAACATCATCAAGCATCTCCTCGAGGTTTGGAAAGGTCAAAACCAAGAACCAGACCGGATACCTTGGAAAACAAATAAGCATATTTCATTGCATACTGACTCTTTCTTTGTTTTGTAGGTTTTTGTTTATTATTTGTTTCTCACTTTGTTGTGGTTTCAGGAAACATTGCTCGTCGCCGAGTGTTCCCTATCAACCGCACACACCGGTACCCAACATGTAACAACCCTCCAGGCATTCAGATGGAGCAGGTACAGTAGGACCTGAATGAAGTGAGAAATCAGATGGTAAACGAAAAGTTCGAGATGAGAAACCAAATTTCCCAGTTTATGGCTGTGATGACTGGCTTGGCTCAGAGCCAGGAGAGGCTGAGAGAGCTAGTAGAAAGGCAGACACCTGAAGAGCCCCACCTTGGAACAGGGGGAACTAGCAATAATGAACGAGGGTAGCCTCGTATCGACCCACCATAGTATGGGCCCCATTTGAACCCAGATGTTAATGGCACAAGGAATGTTCAAGGTAATACTGCTTGGGGCAGAATCCTGCAAGAGGATCCCCAAGAAGAACAATTCACTGTTATTGGAGCTGGGGATGAAGTGTATGACAGAAGACTGGATGAGATTGCTGAAAAGCTGAGGTCTTTGGAATCCCATAATTCTTTAGGCTTTGACGTAATGGATATGGGGTTGGTAGATGGTGTGAGAATTCCCCACAAATTCAAACCCCCTTATTTTGAGAAATATAATGGTACCTCGTGCCCGCGTACTCATCTGCAATCCTTCTTAGGGAGACTCAAGGCTTATACCATGGACGAGAAGTTATGGATGTTCTATTTTGAGGACAGCCTGACTGGAGCATCAAGAGAATGGTATTCGCATCTGACGAGGGCCACTATAAGATGTTAGAAAGACTTGGCCGAAGCCTTCATCTGGAAATACTAATACAACTTAGACATGGCCCCCAATAGAACTCTTCTAATGAGCATGTCTCAGTCTTCAAGGGAAAGCTTTCGGGATTATGCTCAAAGGTGGAGACAGCTTGCTGCTGCTGTCCAGCCACCCATGTCTGAAAGAGAGATGGCTGACATGTTTATGAACACCTTGCAGGGAACTTATATTGACAGACTTGCTGCTTTCTCTTCCACCAGTTTTGCCGATGTAGTTATAGCTGGTGAGAGAATTGAGAGTCTTTTGAAGATGGGTAAAATCTCTGACAATGGTGCAAGTTCCTCCAAGAACCCCAGAAAACCTTTTTCAGGACCCCGGAGGGCGGGTGAAACAAATGCTATCCATGCAAGCAGGGGCAGACCCCAATATTCTCACAGATCAATAACAGCCGTTACTATTCCGGCTCAAGTTCCACAACAGCCATTATATCCTCAACAACAACAACATCACTATCAACAACAGTCTCATTTTCCGCAACAAAGAACTTACAACAATAACAACAACAACCAACAGCAGTGCCCCTTTCAACAGAGGCCATCTCAAGCAAATAAGGTGATTGACCCCATTCCTATGCCTTATGCTGCTTTACCGCCACAACTCCTGAAGCTTAAACTGGTTGAGTTAAGGACGTTGGCTCCACCAGATCCTCTCAATCTCCCGAAGAATTATGATGTTAATGCCAGGTGTGCCTTTCACTCCAATGCACCTGGCCACAATATTGAGAAGTGTACAGCCTTGCAAATGAAGGTTCAAGATCTGGTCGACTCCAAAGCTCTCAATTTCGCACCTCCTCCGAATGTTAACATAAATCCTATGCCTAATCATGGTGGGCCTAGGATTAATGCCATAGAAGAGGATCAACCATCTGCACTGATTGGCAATGTTGCACAGATTCAAACACCGTTGGCAGAAGTAAAGGTTCAACTCCTAAGATGTCAAGTGTTCCCGGGCTGTGGGGCCTGCTGCGAATCATGCAAAACTGCTATTAATGGTTGTGAGAAGCTAAGGTTTGGCATAGATGGCCTCATCAGAGATGGAATCTTGCAAATTACTACAACGGCTCCTTCAACATCAACAACTCTTTCTTCAGCAATAATGGATCCTCCTACAACATCAACAATTCTTTCTTCAGAGATGTCAGATCCTCCTACAACTGCAACAACTATCATTCCCACTGATTCATCCACAACTCCAGCAATCACTCCATCCATTATTTCAATAGATTAGAGTTCAACAATACTTACTTCTACAACATCAACACCCATCTTATCAACGAAAACACCTACAACACCAGCAAACACTAATGAAGATGTCTCAACGGTCACGATCTATTACGACCCGACCAATGTTCATCCCAACAACAATTTTCAACAACAAACTGCAACACCTACTGTCAGATCTCCAGTCACAATCTACTACGACCCGCATACCATCACAGTTCCTTCCGCCGCAACAATCAGTCTGGTCACCATTACGGTGCCTAGACCTGTTCCTTATGAAAGCAATAATGCCATACCTTGGCACTACGGCTTTGATCTCTACTGCGACGGAAAGAAGATCACTCTAGATTCAGCAACCTCTTCACCACAAGTTGACAATGTTGGGGGAGGCGGAGGTTTCACCAGAAGCGGATGCCTTTTTGCCTCACAAACACCAAGACCCAATGCTGAAGCAGAAGCTGATGCTAAGGCAAAAGGGAAGAATGTAGCACTTGAAGAGCCAACCGATGAAGAAACTCCAAAGATGTCTTTTGAACAAGAGGTAGACGAGTTCATGAGAATAATTAAAAAAAGTGATTACAAGGTGGTGGACCAGCTTCATCAGACACCCTCCAAAATCTCTATATTATCATTGCTAATGTGTTCCGAAGCCCACAGGAATGCACTGTTGAGAGTCCTGCACACAGCCTACGTGCCGGAAGAGATTACGGTTAATCAGCTGGAAACAGTGGTTGCAAATGTTAACACCAGTCATGGGTTGGGCTTCACAAATGTTGATTTAACGACGGAGGGACGCAACCATAACAAGGCTTTACATATTACCTTAGAATGCAAAGGTGTTGTTCTTTCTCATGTGCTGGTGGACACTGGGTCTTCGCTCAATGTCCTCCCAAAGAAAGCCTTGGTGAAGTTGGAATATGATGGTTTGGCATTACGTCCAAGTAACTTGGTGGTGAGAGCATTTGATGGCTCTAAGAGATCAGTGCTTGGAGAGATTGATTTACCTGTGTTGATTGGCCCACAGACCTTTAAAACTACCTTCTTCGTGATGGACATATAGCCAGTCTACAGCTGTCTGTTGGGTAGATCATGGATTCACGCCGCTGGTGCCGTTAAATCTACCCTTCACCAGAAGTTAAAATTTGAGTGGGAAGGCCAGATCATCACAATTTGCGGGGAAGAAGACATCTTCGTTAGCTAGCTGGCTACTTACAAGTATATAGAGATGGATGGGGAGATCCATGAGACTATGAGTCAGGGATTTGAGGCCCTTAACATTAATGAAGCAACTGTTGTATCTGGGACTTCCATCACTTCATATCAACAGGCCCGGAAGGTTGTTGAGGAGGGTACCGCTCAAGGCTGGGGAAAGCTGTTGCCGGTAGAAAAGAAAGAAGACAGATTCGGGTTGGGTTACAAACCAACTCGACAAGATCAACCGGAGGCTGCAACGGAGCCGAAATTTGTCAGCGGGGGAATGCTTACCCCGGATGCTGTGAACAGTCTGGAAGACGAGGAAGAAGACGAACGCAACCTGGAAAACTGGATACGTCCAAGGATCCCGGGGAACCAAGTCTCAAACTGGTCTTCCCAGGAAATTATAAGAGTTACTCCTACAGAGTAATTATTATTTCCTGTCTTTAAACATGCATCAAGTCCTACATCTTGCCCAAGATGTTAGGGCTCATTTTGAAATCGGTCCATCTTGTATTTTGTGCAAACAATCAATTAATGAATATCAGGACATCTTTTGCAAATGAGTCTCTTTTTTCCCGCTCACTGTTTTTCATTTTTCATTTTTTGTACAAAAAAATAAAATGGCAATGTTTTTCAAAATAATAACTTAATTTTCACTTTTTCTAAACAAGATAAAACTGATCACTAAAATGAACCAATCTAAACCCTTGCAGAGAGTGCCCTCCAGACTGCACCGACAACGACACTGCTATGACTTTGTTTGACTTCGACAATCCGATTAATCAAGCCGATGAAGGGGTTGAAGAAGATTATAAGCTACCTGAAGAGCTAGCCAGGTTGTTAAGACAAGAGGAAAAGGTTATCACTCCTCATCAGGAGGAAGTGGAGACAGTTAATCTTGGTACCGAAGAAGATCTAAAAGAAGTGAAGATCGGGGCCCGCCTACAAGAATCAGTGAAGGAACAACTTATTGACATGCTTCGGGAGTATGTCGATGTTTTTGCTTGGTCTTATCAAGATATGCCAGGTCTGGATACCGACATTGTTATGCACAAGCTGCCTCTAAAAGAAAACTGTCCTCCAGTAAAACAGAAACTGCGCCGTACTCGCCCGGATATGGCCATGAAGATAAAAGAAGAGGTGCAAAAACAGTGGGACGCCGGCTTCCTTGCTGTAACTAGCTACCCCCCTTGGGTCGCTAACATTGTACCTGTGCCTAAGAAGGATGGCAAAGTACGAATGTGTGTGGATTACCGGGATCTGAATAGAGCTAGCCCGAAAGATGACTTCCTATTACCTCACATTGATGTATTGGTCGACAACACGGCTCAGTTCTCGGTATTCTCCTTCTTGGATGGATTTTCAGGATATAATCAGATCAAGATGTCACCTGAAGACATGGAGAAGACAACTTTCATCACACCCTGGGGCACATTCTGTTATAAGGTAATGTCGTTCGGACTGAAGAATGCTGGTGCCACTTATCAACGGGCTATGGTAACACTATTCCACGACATGATCCACAAAGAAATTGAATGCTACGTGGATGACATGATTTCCAAGTCCCTGACAGAAGAAGACCACCTGGTAAATCTGTTGAAGCTGTTTAAACGTCTGAGGAAATACCAGTTGAAGTTAAACCCCAACAAGTGCACATTCGGGGTGCGATCTGGTAAGCTGCTAGGATTTATTGTAAGTGAAAAGGGAATTGAAGTTGACCCTGAAAAAGTCAAAGACATTCAAGATATGCTTGCACTGAAGACTGAGAAAGAAGTTTGGGGGTTTCTAGGTAGATTGAACTACATTTCAAGGTTCATATCTCATCTTACAGCAACCTGTGAGCCCTTGTTCAAATTGTTAAGGAAAGAACAAACAGTCAGGTGGAATGAAGACTGCCAGAAGGTTTTCGACAAAATCAAGGAATACTTACAAGAACCTCCAATCCTTATGCCTCCAGTTGAAGGAAGACCTCTAATAATGTACCTGACAGTATTAGAAGAGTCAATGAGGTGTGTGCTGGGCCAACATGACGAGTCTGGTCGAAAAGAGTATGCAATATACTACCTAAGCAAAAAGTTTACCAACTGTGAACAACGTTATTCACTGCTCGAGAAAACTTGCTATGCTTTAGCGGGGGCTGCTCGCCGACTAAGGCAGTATATGTTGACCCATACTACTTTGTTGATCTCAAAGATGGACCCAGTCAAGTACATATTTGAGAAGCCAGTACTTACCGGACGGGTTGCAAGATGGCAAATGATTCTCACAGAATATGACATTCAGTACACATCTCAGAAAGCCATCAAAGGCAGTGTACTATCTGACTATCTTGCTGAGCAACCCATTGATGATTACCAGCCAATGAGATTTGACTTCCCTGATGAAGATATCATGTTCATAAAAGCGAAAGATCATGAAGAGCTTGTTCACACTGAAGGGCCTGACCCAGAAGAAGAATGGACAATGATGTTTGATGGGGCTGTTAATATGAATGGTCGTGGAGTTGGTGCAGTACTTATTACACCTAAAGGAGTTCACATGCCTTTCTCGGCAAAACTCACCTTTAACTGCACTAACAACGAAGCTGAATATGAAGCCTGTATCATGGGTCTTGAGGAAGCCATTGACCTTAGGATCAAGACTTTAACTGTATTCGGAGATTTAGCTCTGGTAATCAATCAGACCAACGACAAATGGTACACTCACCAGGAGCATCTGATTCCATACCGGGATTATACGAGGAGATTACTGACTTTCTTCACAACAGTTAAACTTGAGTACATCCCTCGAGATGAAAATCAGTTTGCAGATGCTCTGGCTACCATTTCCTCCATGATCAAAGTTCAAGCTGCCAACTTTGTGCCTCGGATTTCAGTATCCAGACTTGACAGACCAGCATACGTGTTCTTCGTGGACATTGCTATAGATGACAAGCCTTGGTTCTATGACATCAAATGCTTCTTAGAGGATCAAACGTACCCACCTGAGGCATCATCCAATGATAAGAAGACACTAAGAAGGCTGGCTGGTAGTTTCTTCCTGAATGTTGATGGCTCCTTGTACAAAAGAAACTTTGACATGGTACTTCTCAGATGTGTTGATAAGACAGGGGTAGACTTGTTGATGCACGAGGTGCACGAAGGATCTTTCGGTACCCATGTTAGAAGATATGCAATGGCTAAGAAATTGTTGAGATCGGGTTACTACTAGATCACAATGGATGCAGACTGTTGTGCCTATGCCAGAAAGTGTCAGAAATGCCAGATTTATGCGCACAAAGTGCATGTGCCTCCGATCCTTTGAACGTGATGTCTTCACCTTGGCCCTTTTGCATGTGGGGCATTGATATGATTGGAAAGATCGAGCCGACTGCTTCAAATGGCCACAGATTCATCCTGGTAGCCATTGACTATTTTACCAAGTGGGTTGAAGCATCTTCGTATGCAAATGTCACCAGGCAGGTGGTAGCCCGATTCCTAAAGAGAGACATCATCTATCGGTATGGAGTACCCGAGCGAATCATTACTGATAATGGTTCCAATTTGAACAACAAAATGATGGCAGAACTGTGTCGGGACTTTAAAATCCAACACCACAATTCTTCTCCTTATAGGCCAAAGATGAATGGCGTTGTTGAGGCAGCTAACAAGAATATCAAGAAGATTGTTCAAAAGATGGTGGTCACCTACAAAGACTGGCATGAAATGCTACCATTTGCCTTGCATGGGTACCGTACATCAATCAGAACGTCTACTGGGGAAACACCGTATCAGCTTGTGTATGGAATGGAGGCAGTCCTACCTGTTGAAGTTAAATTACCCTCCTTACGGGTACTGATGGATGTCAAGTTGAATGAAGCAGAATGGGTCCGTTCTCGGTACGATAAACTGAATCTGATCGAAGAAAAGAGATTAGCTGCAATCTGTCATGGGCAGTTATATCAGAAGAGAATGAAAAAAGCTTTCGATCAGAAAGTCAGGCTTCGGGAATACCAAGTGGGAGATCTTGTGCTGAAAAGACTCCTCCCTCCTCATAAAGACCATAGGGGCAAGTGGACTCCGAATTATGATGGTCCATTCATAGTAAAGAAAGTTTTCTCTGGTGGATCATTGATGCTCACTACTATGGATGGTGAATATTTCTTATCCCCTGTAAATTCAGATGCAGTTAAAAAATACTTCGCATAAAATGACCCGCTGGACATAAAAACAGAATGTAAGTCCAGGCAAATATAGGGCATCCCGGCGATTCAAAATCAGAATAAAAGACTCGGGCAAAAATAAGGGAATATAAAGAAAAAATGTACACCCGCTGAGTTGAAAAGCCGCATTGGACAGCTCAGGCAAAAATGGGTATCCCGGTGGATTGAAAACCCGAAAGGGCGATCCACGCAAAACAAGGGAATAAGCGAACAACTGTATTCTAAATTCTCCTGTATCACTTACAACATGGCAAGCTTCGAAAGGTTAAAGCATCAGTCAACATCAACCTTCTTCAGAAAGCAGGATGAGAAGAACGTCAAGGTCATACGGGTCATAGCAAAGGGAAGCTCGCTAAATCGTCATCAACATTGCCAACACCTTTATTTTTCTCAATTTTTGTAAACAATCGCCTCATTTTAGGGGATCTGTTTCTGTGACTGTATTTGCCAATTCAGGGTACCCAGATTAATAAAATCGGATTTTCAGTCACACTTCGTCTTGTACATTTTATTTCACTTGCAAAAAATGTCCGATGTCTTTGATATAATGTTTGCATAAAAACAGATGTTCCTTTCTAATCAATGCTTGCAGGAAATATATTACTTACTCACGAGAGTGTCTAAATTCCTATGATGGAACCCAGTAAGGGATGCCTCGGGGAACTTGTGCGTTTCTTTGTTATAACAGGGTTGCAGGTATTCAGAGCGCAACATGGGGCATGAATGTTTTACCCCAACATAGTTGCCAAATCATTATTTCCTCAGCACACCCTCCAAACAGCACCGGAAGTGCTTTCTCCCCATCAGAGTTGCCAGACATCATTTCTCCAACACATTTTCTTCAGAGCAGCATCAGAAGGTGCTCACATCCCTAGTTGAGTTGTCAGATATCATCCTCCTCAACAGGATCCCCATAGAAGTCTCTAGGAGGGTCGTTCAGTGGTCTTTCCTCCCCCAACGGAGTACTAGACAGGGAACCATCTCCCCACAGAGCTTCAGCCTCTCCCAGATGAGCAATGTCTGAATTTCTCACACAACAAAGTGACGGAAGCTTCCACACCCCCAACTGGGCTCCTCATTATTAATATATCAGTGACCTATTTTCCCAAGCAGAGTCGTATATTTTATCAGATCTACCAATGATCTCATCCCTAGCTGGGATATCCTTTCAAGAAGACCAGTCAGAGATCTCCACAAACAGCGGGATCCGAATCCCGAATCGGTATCTTTTGCATAATCATAGCATTTACATCATAATTCTCCTCAGAGCGTAGCATTCCGTCTAATACGGAGCATTACGGCAAAAAATCAAACATATTGCATAATCACAAGTCAGGTTCGAACCAATCACCTGTAAATACCAACAATACCACTTCAGCAATATACAAATACATCCCTTACACATAAAAGCCAGAGCATCCCTTTTGCACTCTCAAGTACAGATACATGCTCCTTTTGACACCCGTCTATGTCATCATTCCTCAGTAAAGTCGCCAGAACACTTTCTACAAACAGATATATATACATAACCTACTTGTCCCGACACCCGTCCGTGTCACCATTCCCCAGCACGGTTTCAAACCAAACACTTATCATAATACACTCTCATTGACACCCGTCCATGTCATCCTATCCCCACAGATCACTGGGTTACCTTTTACACGCAAATCCATAACTTATACATTTCCTCTTATGACACCTGTCCGTGTCATACTCTCCCCAGCAAGTTGAACACTCGTCTGTGTCTCACTCATGTTTATTTTTACTCATACAGATACTTGTCCATTTCTTGTATACATCACTTATTTCCCTCCAGATTCAACACTCGTCTGTGTTTTTTGTTAACCAGTTGGTACTCGTCTGTACCATCATCTCTGAACATGCGTCAGCGTTTGTTTCTACCGATACTCGTCCGTATCATAGTCTTAAGGATGCTCGTCCGCATCTTTAATCTATACACAGTGTCAAACACTTGTACCTTTCATTTCTTGGATGTAAACACTCGTCCGTGTTTACTATTCCCCAGCGAAGTCCCCAGTAGAACAACCTTTCTCTTATCTGACATTCGTCATATGTCATGATACTCTCGGCAGCCGCACCCTGCCAGGTGATCGTCCTTCACCTTTAGATAACCGTCCCTCATCCTTCTACCAGCGGGGTCTCCTTTATTGGAACCCTTTTCTATCCGGCATTCGTCCTATGTCGTGATATTTAGCAGCCATCCCCAGCTAGGTGATCGTCCTTCACCTTCTGATGATCGTCCTTCATCATTTTATCTGATGGCCGTCCCCATCGTTGATCTTGTTATCTGACATTCGTCCAATGTCATGATACAACCCCGAGAGCAGTCGTACCCTGCTAGGTGATCGTCCTTCACCTCTTTATGATCGTCCTTCATCACGCTTATCCGATGGCCGTCCCCATCGTTGACTTTTCCTATCCGGCATTCGTCATATGTCATGATATTTTCGGCAGCCGTACCTTGCCAGGTGATCGTCCTTCACCTAGGATGACTGTCCCTCATCCTTATCCCCAACAGAGCAGCCGTTCCCTTCCAGGTGGTCGTCCTTCACCTTTGATGACCGTGCATCATCATTCATTTCATTAACCAGATGGCCGTCCCCATCATTGTTTACCTTTACTTTGCAAACTCGATGGTCGTCCCCATCATTGCCTTTATTTTAATCCCCAGAGAGTTTTTGTTTCTCTACTTGATGGTCGTCCCCGTCGTGGTCTCTTTATCTCCCCAGCATGTCGACCGTACCCGTCACCGCTTTATTCCCAGTAGTCGTCCTCTGCTCAATGGTCGTCCTCCATTGCCCGCACTTTATAATCATATTATACTTTCCTTTTACAATCTATATCCTTTTTCTTCTTCTCCCCAGTGAGTGCAAATTTTGGACTGTCTTTGGTATTCAACCACAATTTATCTTGTTTGTATGTTAAGCCCGTCGCTTACATCCTGCACAGCTAACTCATGCTTGAATAGCGGCAGCTATAAACACCCCAAATTTTCCCTCACTAAGTTCACACCATGGCTTGTGATCTTTCATATTTGCATTAGTTCAATCATATCATATCATGTTGCATTTTTGCTTCACTGCATTAGTTCAAGTTCATCTGTATCTAAGGTTTGTGATCTGAGCAATCCAAGATTCATCTGAGCCACTCCAAAGGTCATCAGCCATCTCAAGAGGGTCCATGTATGTTCAATCATCATATTATATCCTCCAAAGATCAAGGAAGTCATAGAATCACAAGAACTTGGAAAGCATGGAAGCTGAGCTAGGGTTTCACTGCACAGATGACCTGAAATTAGGGATTTGGTTTCAGAGGCCATAACTCCAATTTTTTTGGTCATTCTTGTTTCTATTGGTCTCAATCTGATATAAGGATCATGCATACCAAATTTGATGAAGAAAATCATTGTGGAAGTCATCTGATCATTGGGTAACTTCTTGAGCAAGTCAGAGCAAAATCAGGGCATCTGAGGCCCCCAACCATGGAACCAAAGTGGATTTTTCATCAAATTGAAGTTATATGATCTTTATTTGATCATTGAAGTGCTTGGAAGTTCACAAAATTGAAGAAAAATGAGCTAAACCAAAAGTTGCCAAAAATGGAAATGACTTGTAATGTAAAGTTTCCATTTGGGGAAAGTTTTTCAACCTCCTCTTTCTCAACCAAAAATGCTTCAAATGAAAAATTGTTGGTCATGAAAGTTGTAGATTGGATCATTCCCTTTTTAAAAAGTACAAGAACAAGATCTAATTCATTTTGGAACTCAAGTTATGGCTTGCCAAAGTTGGCAAAAATCACATAATTTTCAAGAATGCACCAAAGAGGGATTATTGCAAAACCTCTTGCCAAGCTATTTTGTGACTTCAAACACACTTCTAAGCATCATACAAACATTGTGCAATGTCTAAAACTCAGAATAGCCCAAAGAATCTCAAGTTTTCATGCCTTGCCCATGAAGAAATCTCAAAGGGGCCAAACTTTGTCAAAATTGCAAAACACCCCATAACTTGTTCCATACATGCTGAATTGCCTCAAAGTGAATTCCATGGACCTCCTTGTTCCTTGCTGAACCAGACACCCCATTGTACCACCTCTGAGCCAGCCCATACCTCAAGGACAAGAACTTTTGACTTTTGTGCAAGAAGGCCATACCAATCAGCATAGCCCACACCAACTCCACAGACCTATCACAACTTGATATGTGGACTTTATGCAAGCCATAACACACAAGAACACAGCCTGAAACCTCAGCATTCTCAAGTTCACAAAAATCATCCCTCTTACATTTTCCTTCGAAACACACAGCACACTTGCTCATTCTTCAAACAAACACCACCATTCATTCTCAAATCAATCACTGATCACAAACCACCCACTAAAACAGCCAAGAACACACCACAAGCAAAACACGATTTTCTGACCAGTGGAGTGCAAACTCACAAACCAGTCTTCCTCAAAGCTCTCCAAGCATCAAAGCTTCTTCAGGGAGGTCATTGGAGGCATTTTGCACCAAGGAAGCATCCAGAAAGCTCAAGGGTTGAAAGCTCCATCTCAGGTAGCCATGCGAATTAATTTTTCCAGAACCTTTATTTTATGTTACTAAATGATTAAGCATGTTCCCCTGAGTACATTGAACTTGTTATTTTTGAAAATGATGAAGAAATGAGAATGTATTGCTTGTCTGAAATTTGTGACATATTTAAGTTCTTCTTTGAATCAAGAGATTGAGTGAAAAAAAATTGTTTTGAGGGTGGATTTGATCTTAGGAGGGTGAGAATAGTCAATCTGGAGCTTTAGAGCTCCAGAAATGACCTAGGGAGTGAGTTGAAAGTTTTCAGGGGAGGGTGTCACCGGAGAAGACGACCGGAGCTCTTCTCCGGTGACTTGAAAGTAATTAGGGCAAAACCTCATTAATTAGGGTTAGTTTAAATTATGGCCGTAGGATTCAGCTTCCCCGCGTGTTTGAATGTCCCAGATGATATCATTAAACCCTAATTGTTTTAATTAATTTAATTAACTGAAATTAGCTGGGTTTGAATTTTGTCCCTTGGATTTGGCGCGTGGTCAACAGATCCTTCCCCAGTTTCAATCCAGGCCATCCATTCTGCATACTTCTCATTTATTTCTTTTTTTAATTCATTTTTCTTATTTATTTTGTACGAATTATTTAAAATAGTTAGAAAATCTCAAAAATATTTTTATTCAGCATTTTAATTCCAAATAATTTTCTCAACCCAAAAATATTTTTATTTTTATTTTTTGCATTTAAAAATCATTTTTTAGACATTTAATTGTTTATTTTAATTAATTAATGAAAATTAATTAATTAAAATATCATTTAGGTTTCTAAAAAATTCCCAAAAAATTCATGTTGCATCTTTAAACATTTATAGACATTGTCATACCATCCACACAAATTTCTTTTTGGTTTTGAATCATTTTGAAATTTTTTCTTTGAATTTAGGGTTCATAAAATCCCATTTTTGAAGCCTAACTTCAAGAATTATTTTCTGCCTAACCAAGAATGGTATGACAATGGTTCTTTTTGCATTGTTTTTCATTTGAAATTAAGTTTCTAACATAAATTTGTCATGAATTTCTTCTGCCTTTTTGAATTGATTGGCATTTTTTCCCTTTAGGTACCTTAAAACCCTAGAAAAATTAGAAAAATCATATCTCCCATTAGGTTAAGATTTAGGTCTCCTCCTTTGGGGTGTGATATCATATGGGGTTAGGTTTCTTTTGATTGCATTTTCAATTTTTTATCTTGTCATTTGCTTCTGATTTTGAGTTTTGCATCTCATGTTGCATGAAAACCCTAATTTCTCATCTTCCTTTGCATACATCTTGCATAAGCATTCATATAAGAACTTGCCATGACATTTTATGCATTCACATGATATATATGACATCATAGGACACATTAGAATCATGTTTGATCATTGCATCATCCATTTGCCATGTTATGCATTCATTTCATTTCATGTGCTTTCATGTACTTTCATGCTCCTTTCATTCTTCATTTGCATCCTCATTACTTGTATGATCATTCACATATCTTGACATACATTTGCATCATTTCATAGCATCATTAACATCATGAATATGCTTCTGGTTTTGGTTTGCATCCTTGCATTCATTTCATTTTCATTTCATTTCTATTCTTTATGCTAACTTTTCAGGTGGTAAGTTACTTTGAGAAGTAAATTTGCCTTCACTTCTCACAATCTCTTCTCATCTCTCTTATGCATTCATTGCTGCATTTTGTATTTGTATTAGAGTGAGCTTTCTCATTCATGTTCCTTATTCACTTTCTTCCTTAAAGCAACTTATCTTCTTAAGTGAAGTAAGTTGACTTGTTTCTTCTGCTTCTCTTCCTTCCATATGCTTCTTCCTTGGTGGCTTCTCCTTGAAGATTTCTTGCAAGCCTCATAAACCCTAGGAACATCCAAGCATGTTAAAAATTAGGGTGTGATTAGTAACCCCATTATTTTTACCTTTGTGTCATCTTTTTTGTCTCTCCTCTCATCTCATAATCAGGGACTAAACCTTAAAGGTATTAAGACTTTGTGATTAGGGTTATGCCTGCATCCTTCTCTTAGGATGGAGTGTATAACTTTAATCCTAAGTGTTAAACCCTTAATGTGTTTAAATCTCTTAATTAATTCATCTAATAATCACTAAGACATCAAGCTTGTAACTTGGGCCTTGCATCAGGGTTCTAATTCTTCCTTAATTGGTTAAGAAGGACTAACCCTAGTGTTAATGGACAAGTCCCCCTCAAGTTGTCTTACAAATCATAAAATTCATTTCTTAACCTTACCATTAACTAAAATCTACTTTAATAAAGGATTTGTTTTGTCATGAGGTTAATCCCTAATCATGGATTAAGTTGAGGTATCTTCCTCAGCTTAAATGCTCTCATCTATTATCCTTCTATTAGGATGGTGTAATGAGTTCATTAAATCTTTGATTATGGCTTAAAATCATTATTTAACACTAAACAAAAATACCAAAAACATCTAAATAATTGCAAGTAGGTTAATGATCTTAATCCTACATCATGGTGATTAAGTGTGAGGTGTTTACTTCATACTTAAGGTATTCTCATTACCCCTGATCAGAGGGAGGATTTGATGAGTTTACTAACCCTTGGTTTAGGCTTAAGCTCATTTTCTTATGACAAACACAAAAAGCAATAAAAGATTGAAAATACCAAAAACAAACAATAATCGTCTCCTTCGGGATTCTTTTCTCATCATCTTCAATCACAAACGAGAACTCGCTTCTTCCGTCTAATGCAAGACAGTTAGCACCTGAGCCAGACAGGTCATACACTTGAGCATAAACAAGCACGCAGTTCACAAGTCAATTCATTCTTCAGTCTCTTTGAGTCGAACTACGGTGTTCTGACTTCCTCATTGCACGAGAGGATACGTAGGCATAACTTAACAGTTATCGAACAAAAGTATTTGTATATTCCCCCTCTTCCAGCATTATTCTTTAAGCCTCATTGTCTTGAGCATTGCACTCCTTTCTTGCACTGACACTCCTTTTATTCATTTCACACTTCTTTTGCACTGACACTTATATTCTTTTCCAGTTTTTCCACATAGAATAGCACTGACACTACCCCTTTTAAACACAAACTTTCAAGCGTGGATCCCGTCGAGTACGACGGACAATATGGGTGTTAATACCTTCCTAGGTTGTAACCAACCACTTTTCTCAGTTTCTCTGGTTCGCGACCGTTTTATCCATTTCTTCCTAGGTTTATGCAGCATTACCTTTCCTTCGGGATAAAAATGCCTAGCTGGCGACTCTTTTCAGTTCATCTTCATGTTCTCTCTTTCGCCGACCATTCGCGTATGTACCCCTTCTGGCCATGTGTCTTGTGGTGGGAGCAACAGATATGGAGTACCCGAGCGAATCATTACTGATAATGGTTCCAATTTGAACAACAAAATGATGGCAGAACTGTGTCGAGACTTCAAAATTCAACATCACAACTCTTCTCCTTACAGGCCAAAGATGAATGGCGTTGTTGAGGCAGCTAACAAAAACATCAAGAAGATTGTGCAAAAGATGGTGGTTACTTACAAAGACTGGTATGAGATGCTACCATTTGCCTTGCATGGATACCGAACCTCAATCAGGACATCCACTGGGGCAACACCTTATCAACTTGTGTATGGTATGGAAGTTGTCCTACCTGTCGAAGTTGAACTACCTTCCTTACGGGTAATGATGGATGTAAAGCTGAACGAAGCAGAATGGGTCCGGTCTCGGTACAATCAACTGAATTTGATCGAAGAAAAGAGACTAGCTGCCATCTGTCATGGACAGTTATATCAGAAAAGAATGAAGAAAGCCTTCGATCTGAAAGTCAGACTTCGGGAATACCAAGTGGGAGATCTTGTGCTGAAAAGACTTCTTCCTCCTCATACAGACCACAGGGGCAAGTGGACTCCAAACTACGATAGTCCATTCATATTAAAGAAGGTCTTCTCTGATGGAGCACTAATGCTCACTACTATGGATGGTGAAGATTTCTTATCCCCTGTGAATTCAGATGCAGTTAAAAAATACTTCGCATAAAATGACCCGCTGGACATAAAAATAGAATTTAAGTCCAGGAAAAAATAGGGCATCCCGGCGAGTCAAAAACAGAATAAAAGACTCGGGCAAAATAAGGGAAAATTAAAAAAAATGTACACCCGCTGAGTTGAAAAGCCGCATTGGACAGCTCAGTCAAAAATGGGTTTCCCGGTGGATTGAAAACCCGAAAAGGCGATCCACGCAAAATCAGGGAATAAGCAAACAATTGCATTCTGAATTCTTCTGTATCACTCACAACACAGCAAGCTTCGAAAGGATAAAGCATCAGTCAGAATCAACCTTCTTCAGAAAGCAAGATGAGAAGAACGTCAAGGTCATACGGGTCATAGCAAAGGAAGTTCACCGGAGCATCGTCAACATTGCCAGCACTTTTACTTTTCTCAATTTATAACAACCTCCTCATTCCAGGGGATTTTTTTCTTTGACTGTATTTGCCAATTCAGGGCACCCAGATTAATAAAATCAGAATTTTCAGTCACATCTCTTTTTGTACATTTTTGTTTCGTTTGCAAAATGTCAAATATTCATAATAAGTACTTGCATAAAACAAATGAGCCATTCTTAATAAAATGCTTGCTGGAAATAAATTTACTTTCAGGAAAGCCTAACTCCTATGACGGAATCCGGTAAAGGATACCTCGGGGTACTTGTGCGTTTCTTTTGTCTTAATAGATTGCAGGTATTCAATACGCAACATGGGGCACGCCAAGCACCACTTCCCCAGCATACCTTCTCCCCAAGCAGTATCTGGAATGCCTTTTCCCCAGCGGAGTTGTCAAAGCCTCCTCATCCCTGGCACAAGTCTACTCAACAGGAGCATCCCCAGCCAAGTTGCCCACAGAATCTCCAGCCTCTCCCCAGAAGAGCAATGCCTGAAACTCTTACACAACAAAGTGACGGAAACTTCCTTCCCCCCAGCTGAATTCTCCTTATAGGGTAGATCAACTCTTGATCTATTTCCCCAAGCAGAGCTATCTCTCCTGACAGATCTACCAGTGATCTCCCCCAACTGGGATATCCCACCAAGCAGATCAGCCATATATCTTTTCTTCAGCGGGATCCGAATCCCGAAGCGGTTTCTCTTTTGCATAATCATAGCATTCACATCATTTTTCCCCACAGAGCATAGCATTCCTTCTAACACGGAGAATTATGGCAAAAATCAAACATTTTCATGATTACAAGCCAGGTTCGAGCCAGTCACCTGCAAGTACCATCAGTATTTCATCAGCAATATATATAAAAGCTCACATCCCCTGCAAATAAAAAGCCAAAGCAACCCCTTTGCACTCTCCAACACAAATGCCTGTTCATATATACCCTTTTCGACACTCGCTCGTGTCGTATTATTCCCCGCAGATATAAGCCAAAACGTCCCATTTGCATTCTCAAAAACAGATACCTATACAAACTCTTTTGACACTCGTCCGTGTCACCTTTCCCCGGCATGGTTGCCAAATCACTTGTTGCAAACAAAGTACTTGTTTGTACCATACTCCTTTCGAAACCCGTCTGTGTCATCATATCCCCTCAGGTCGCCAGAACACTTTTTACACTCTCACATGTAAATATTTGTTCATAACTTATATGTATTCTCTTTTGACACTCGTTCGTATTATACATTCCCCAGCAAGTTGAACACTCGTCTATGTCTTGCTCATACTTCACCTATAAACCAATACTGACTTATACTTATACATAAGTCTCTGATACTCGTCCGTATCTTGAATATATATCACTCCTCAACAGATCCGACACTCGTCTGTGTTCTTTGTTAACCAGTTGGTACTCGTCCATATCATCATCTCTGAACATGCGTCAGCGTTTGTTTCTACCGATACTCGTCTGTATCATGGTCTTAATGATGCTCGTCTGCATCTTTAATCTATACACAGCGTCAAACACTTATACCTTTTGTTCCTTGAGCGTGAGCACTCGTCCGTGTTTACCATTCCTCAATAAGTCACCTATAAAACAACCTTCTTCTATCCGACATTCGTCCTATGTCACGATACTTTCGGCAGCCGTCCCCTGCCAGGTGATCGTCCTTCACCTTTGGATGACTGTCCCTCATCCCTTTCCCAATGGAGTCCCCATTAGTGAAACCTTTTCCTATCCGACATTCATCCTATGTCGTGATAAAGACCAGTCGTCCCCTGCTAGGTGATCGTCCTTCCCCTCTTGATGATCATCCTTCATCATTTTATCTGATGGTTGTCCCCATCGTTGATCTTGTTATCCGACATTCGTCCTATGTCGTGATGAACCCTGAGAGCAGTCGTATCCTGCCAGGTGATCGTCCTTCACCTCTTGATGATCGTCCTTCATCATGCTTATCCGATGGCCGTCCCCATCGTCGACCTTTTCTATCCGACATTCGTCATATGTTGTGATAAAAATCAGTCGTCCCCTACTAGGTGATCGTCCTTCACCTTTGATGACCGTCCCTCATCATTATTTCATTTATTCTTTAAACTCATGGCCGTCCCCGTCATTGTTTACTTTACTTTCCAGGTTTGATGGTCGTCCCCATCATTGCCTTTACTTTAATCCCCATAGAATCTTATTTCTTTACCTGATGGCCATCCCCGTCATGGTCTCTTTATTTCCCCAGCTTGTCGGTCGTCCCCGTCATTGCTTGGTTTAGCGTTTATCCCCAGCAGTCGTCCTCTGCTCGATGGTCTTCCTCCATCGTTTTATTTGATAATCATACTATACTACCTTTTACAATTTATATCTGTTTACTTCTTCTATTCAGCGAGTGCAAATTTTGGACTGTCTTTGGTATTCAACCACAAGTTATCTTGTTTGTCTGATAAGCCAGGCGCTTACATCCTGCATAACTAACTCATGTTTGAATAGGAGCAGCTGTAAACACCCAAAATTTGCCCTCACTCATATCACACCATGGCTTGTGATCTTTAATTTTTGCATAAGCATAAGCATACTACCTCATATTGCATATTTGCTTCATCTACATAGTTCAAGTTCATCTGCATCTAGGGTTTGTGATCTGAGCAATCCAAGATTCCATCTGAGCCATCCCAAAGGTCTCAGAGCTTACCAAGAGGTTTCATGTGTGTTCTATCATCATATTGTGCCTCTTAAAGTTCAAGGAAGTCAAGAAATCAGAAGAACTAGAAAAGCATGGAAGCAGAGCTAGGGTTTTCACTACACAGATGACCAAAATTAGGGTTTTGGTTTTAGAGGCCTTAACTCCATATTTTTTGGCCATTATTGTTTCTAATGTTCTTAAGATGTTATAAGGATCATGTGTACCAAGTTTGATGAAGAAATTCATTGTGGAAGTCATATGTTCACTAGGTAACTTCTTGAGCAAGTTAAGTCAAAATCAGGGCATCTGAGGCCCCCAACAATGGAACCAAAGGGGTATTTTCATCAAATTGAAGTTCTATGATCTTTATTTGATCTTAGAAGAGGTTGGAAGTTCACAAGATTGAAGAATTTTGAGCCATTTGAATAGTTGCCAAAAATGGAAATGACTTGTAATGGAAACTTTCCATTTTGGGAAAGTTCTTCAACCTCCTCTTTCTCAACCAAAAATGCTTCAAATGAAAATACCCTTTTCAAAAAGTTGGAGATTAGGTCATGAAAGTTGGATATTAGGTCATGCAAGTTGGAGATTAGGTCATGAAAGTTGGAGATTAGGTCATGAAAGTTGGAGATTAGGTCTTTCCCTTTTCAAAAAGTACAAGAACATGTTCTAATTCATTATGGAACTCAAGTTATGATCCTTCAAAGTTAGCAAAAATCCTATAATTTTCAAGAATGCACCAAAGAGGATTTTTTGCAAAACCACTTGCCAAGGATTCTAATGTCTTCTAATGTGCCCAAATACTTCATAACATGATCAAGCAACTTCAAAAACTCAGAATTGGCCCAAGAATTGGATCATTTCATGCCTTGAATCACAAGATACACCAAAGAGGGAAAATTTGCAAAACACATAGAAACCCTAGCATCAAGTGATCCAGCTGCAATGTTTCAATCCTCTGGCCTTCCTTGATCCATGCTGAGGCCAGACACCCCAAAATCTCAGGCCTGCACCATGCCCATACCTCAAGTACACATTCTTGACTTTTTTGCAAAATCACCCATACCAATCAGCTTAGGCCACAACCACTCTTCTTACCTATCAAGACATGATATGTGGACATTATGCAAGCCATAACACACAACACACAAGCCTGAATCATCCCATAGCTCAGATTGCCAAAAATCCTTCAAGAACTTCATCTCTTCGAATCTCTCAACTCAGCCATCAAAACATTAAAATTCTTTCACCAATCATTTCCACATTACCTCAGGATCATTTCCCACCCCTCACATTGGCCTGAAACCACCTCAAACAAAAATTTTGACATGCTCTGAACTGAAACCTCAAAAACAACCAACATAAACTTGTTTCAAGCTTGCCAGAAGCATCAGGGGGTTCATTGTAGTGGAAAAGCACCAAGGAAGTGGCCAGAAAGCTCCAGATAGCAAAGCTTCATCTCAGGTATACCTCAAGAACAAATTTTCCAGAACTTTGATTTCTTGTTATATAATGGTTCTATGAGTTGCACTGATCATCCTGATATGTTTGAAATTGAAAATGGTTGAGAAATAAGCATTTCATGATGTTCTGAAAGTTTAACCTAAAAAATGTTTTGCTTCGATTCTCTTGATTTGTATGTTATAAATGTTGTTTGCTTGTTGATTTGAGTTACATGATGTTTGGGGATCATTTATGGGCAATTAGTTTGAGTTTTAGTGAACTATAGAAGAAGTTGGGATTTGGGGTCACCGAAGGATGCCTAAGCATGATAACTTCTAGGATTGATAGTTTCCCTTAGACTTCTTCCTTTGAGTCTTATTTGTGTCCCTTTTCTCATCTCATCATTAGAGACTAAACCTTTAAGGTTTTAGGACTTTGGAATTAGGGTTATGCTTGCATCCTTATCTTAGGATGGAGTGTATAACTTTAATCCTAAGTGTTAACCCCTTAATCTGTTTAAACCTCTTAATCAATCCACTTAATAATCACTAAGACATTAACTTGTAACTTGGGTCTTACATTAGGGTTCTAATTCTTCCTTTATGGTTAAGAAGGACTAACCCTAGTGTTTAATGGACAAGTCCTCCTCAAGTTGTCTTACAAACCATAAAAAACACTTCTTAATCTCATCTTTAATTAAAATCCATTTAATAAAGGCTTGTTATATAATGAATTTAATCCCTAACCATAGATTTAGTTGAGGAGTATTCCTTAGCTTAAGTGTTCTCATCTATTATCCTTCTATTAGGACGGTGTAATGAGCCCACTAATCTGTGATTAGAGATTAAACTCATTACTTAACACTAAACAAAAACCCAAAAAACATCTAAATAATCACAAGTAGGTTTATGATCTTAATCCTACATCATCGTGGTAATTAAGTTGAGGTGCTTATCTCATACTTAAGTGGGCACATTATCCCTAATCAGGGAAGATATAATGAGTTTACAACCTTTGATTTAGGCTTAAGTTAATTAACTTATGACAAACTCCAAAAACAATAAGAAAAAACTCAAAACACAAAAACAAACAATAATCGTCTCCTTCGGGATTCTTTTCTCATCACACTCATTCATAAACGAGAACTTGCTTCTTCCGTCTAATGCAAGACAGTTAGCACTCGAGCCAGACGAGTCACACACTCGAGCCAGACAGTTAGCAGTTCATCAGTTAATTTATTTTCCAGTCTCTTTGAGTCGAACTACGGTGTTCTGACTTCCTCATTGCATGAGAGGATACGTAGGCATACCTTAACTATTATCGAACAAAAGTCTCAGTCTTCCCCCTCTCTCAGCATTTCTTTTAAGCCTCAGTCCTGAGCATTTCACTTCCCTTTTGCACTGACACTTGTATATTCTTTTCCAGCTTTTGCACACAGATAGCACATACACTACCCCTTTAAACACAATCTTTTAAGCGTGGATCCCGTCGAGTACGACGGCCAATCTGGGTGCTAATACCTTCTCAGGTCGTAACCAACCCCTTTTCTCAGTTTCTCTGGTTCGCAACCGTCTTATCCATCTTTTTTCTATGTTTATGTAGCATTACCTTTCCCTCCGAATAAAAATGACTAGCTGGCGACTCTATTCACCTTCACCTTCATTCTCTCCTTTCATCGACCGTTCGCGTCTGTACCGGGATGCAAATCTTCGGGAGCGACAATAAGGTGTAAGGAAACATACCTTTCCCTCCCTACAAAACAAAGATTAGTGTGCATTTTTATTTAAAATAATAAAGCAAACACACCACAATTAAATCCTAATAAATCTAGGACTCAATCTAAACTCTATCTTAACTCTAGAGAACAACAACAACAAAAAAATGCTAAGACAAAAATCCAGCACTTACTACAGCCCCTAATACACAAACAACTTATGAAAACAATGCATAACACAAAGAAACTTTTTATAGCCAGCTGTAAACACCCCAAATTTTCCCTCACTAAATTCACACCATGGCTTGTGATCTTTCATGATTGCATTAGTATAAGCATATCATATCATATTGCATGTTTGTTTCACTGCATTAGTTCAAGTTCATCTGCATCTAGGGTTTGTGATCTGAGCAATCCAAGATCCATATGAGCCACTCCAAAGGTCTCCAATCATTACAAGGGGGTCCATGTATGTTCAAACATCATATTACATCCCTCAAAGATCAAGGAATTCAAATAATCACAAGAACTGGAAAGCATGGAAGCAGAGCTAGGGTTTCACTGCACAGATGACCTGAAATTAGGGTTTTGGTTTCAAAGGCCATGACTCCAATTTTTTTGGACATTCTTGTTTCTAATGGTCTCAAAATGTTATAAGGATCATGTGTACCAAGTTTGATGAAGAAATTCATTGTGGAAGTGATTTGTTCCCTGGGTAATCTCTTGAGCAAGTCAGAGCAAAATCAGGGCATCTGAGGCCCCTACCAATGGAACCAAAGTGGATTTTTCATCAAATTGAAGTTATATGATCTTTGTTTGATCATTGAAGTGCTTGGAAGTTCACAAAATTGAAGAAAAATGAGCTAAACCAAAAGTTGTCAAAAATGGAAATGACTTGTAATGTAAACTTTCCATTTTGGGAAAGTTTTTCAACCTCCTCTTTCTCAACCAAAAATGCTTCAAATGAAAAATTGTTGGTCATGAAAGTTATAGATTGATTCATTCCCTTTTCAAAAAGTACAAGAATAAGTTCTAATTCATTATGGAACTCAAGTTATGATCTTTCAAAGTTGGCAAAAATCCTATAATTTTCAAGAATACACCAAAGAGGATTTTTTGCAAAACCACTTGCCAAGTCATTTTGTGACCTCTAATACACTTCTAAGCATCATACCAACATAGTGCATTGCCTTAAATTCATAATTGGCCCAAGAATCATCTCATTCTATGCCTTGCACATGAAGAAATCACAAAAGGGCCAAACTTTATAAAAATTGCAAAATGATACATAACCTTGCTCAAACTTGCTGAATCACCACAAAATGCATTCCATGGCTCTCCTTAATCTTGGCTGAACCAGGACAAGCCAAAAAGCCAGCTGCAAGAGAGCCCATACCTCAAGTACAAGTTTTGTTGACTTTTTGCAAGAGAGCCCATACCAATCACCATAGGCCACAACCACTTCTCTGACCTATCAAAGCTTGTTATGTGGATCAAACACAAGCCATAACACAACACAAGCAAGCCTAACACTTCAGATTGCCCAAGCTCTCAAAAATCACCCCATTTGCAAAAGCTTTCGAAACTCACAGCACACACACTAAAACTTCAAACTCTTTTCATCAATCAACTCAGCAACACAAGAGGACCATTCCCCACCCCTCATTGCCGCCTGAAACCACCCAAAACCAAAATACGATTTCTGGCCAGTTGAAGTGCAATCACACAAACCAGCCATAATAAACTCCTTCCAAGCCTCAAAGCTTCTTTAGAAGGATCATTGGAGTGAGTTTGCACAAGAGAGGAGGTCCAAAAGCTTCAAACTGAGAAAGCTCAAGCTGAGGTAACCTCTTCAAACTTTTTTCCAGAAATGCTATTTTAAGTTCTTAGATTGTTCTTTATGCTTTGCTGATCACCATGATATGTTTATTTTTGAAAATGGTTGTGAAATGAGCATGTACTGATTGTCTGAAAGTTTCACCATTTTTATGTTCTTCTTCGAATCTTGAGTTTCAGCCATGGGAAATTTGTTTTGAGTGTGGATTTGTGTTTAGGGAGAGGAGAGGAGTTGATCTAGAGCTTTAGAGCTCCAGAAATGGCCTAGGGAAGAAGATGGTGTTGGGGTGCTGCCGGAGAAGATGACCGGAACACTGTTTCGGTCACCTGAAAAGGATTAGGGTTTTAATTAAGGTTAGCGTGAGTTTGAATGTGGGTCGTTCGATGGAGGTTTCCCGCGTGTGATGAAAGGCTCAGATTAGATCATTAAGCTTAATTCAGGATTAATTAATTAATTAATTAAAATTAACTCAGTTTGAATTATGGTTGTTGGATAGCGCGCGTGGTCAAAGCAAATCCCCCAGGGTTCAATCCTGTCCCTCAGATCAACATACCTTTATTTATTTTGATTTTTATTTCATTTTTTATCATTTGTTTTGCATAATTAATTTAAAATACTTAAAAATTTCCAAAAATATTTTCCTTCTGCATTTTTAATTCAAATATTTTTCTTCACCCAAAAACATTTTTATTTTTATTTTTTGCATTTAAAAACCATTTTAAAAATATTTTAATGTTTATTTTAATTAATTAATGGAAATTAATTAATTAAAATATCATTTAGGTTTCTGAAAATTCCAAAAAATTTCACATTGCATCTTAAGACATTTAGAAACATTTTCAAACCATTCATACAAATTTCTTTTTGGTTTTAAATCAATTTTGACATTTTTCTTGAATTTAGGGTTCATAAAAATCCCATTTTTGAACCCTAACTTCAAGAATTCTTTTCTGCCTAACCATGAAGGGTTTGACATTGGTTCTTTTTGAATTGATCTTCATATAGCATGTAGTGTCTAGCATATTATTTTCACAAATTTATCTTGCATTTTTTATTTGATTTGAATTTTTTCCCTTAAGGTACCTTAAAACCCTAGATAACTTAGAAAAATCACAACTTTCTTTAGGTTAAGAGTTAGGTCTCCTTCTTTGGGGTGTGATATCATATGGGGTTAGGGTTCCTTTGAGTTCATTTGCATTTTTTTATCTTATGTTTTGCTTCTGTTTTTGACTTTTGCATCTCATGTTGTCATAAAACCTGAATTTCTCATGTTCATTTGCATACATCTTGCATATTCATCCATTCATGAACTTGCCATAACATTTCATGCATTCACATGTCATCTTAGACATCATAGGACACATTAGAATCATTCTTGATCATTTCTTCATTTATTTGCCATGATGTGCATTCATTTCATTCCATGAACTTTCATGAACTTTCAAACTTCAAAGCATGCATCCTTTGTATTCCATCACTTGTATGATCATTCATAACACTTGACATGCTTTTGCATCATCTCATAGCAACATTTGCATAATGTTTATGCTTATGGTTTTGGTTTGCATCTTTGCATGCATTTCATTTTCATTTCATTCCTTCCTTTATGCTAACCATTTCAGGTGGTAAGTAACTTGAGAAGTGAATTTGCCTTCACTTCTCATTTCTCATCTCATTCTTCTTATGCATCATTGCTGCATTTTTATTTTCTTTAGAGTGAGATTGCTCATTCATGTTCATCATTCACTTTCTTTCTTCAAGTAACTTATCTTCTTCAGTGAAGTAAGTTAAGTTGTTTCTTCTGCTTCTCCTCCTTTCATCTGCATCTTCCATTGGTGGCTTCTCTGAAGATCTCTTGCAAGCCTTACAAACCATAGGAACATCCAAGCATGACAATAATTAGGGTTTGATTAGTACCCCTTTAGCTTTTCCCTTTGTGTCTTCTTTGTGTCTCTTTTCTCATCTCATAATCAGAGACTAAACCTTTAAGGTTTTAAGACTTTGTGATTAGGGTTATGCCTGCATCCTTCTCTTAGGATGGAGTGTATAACTTTAATCCTAAGTGTTAAACCCTTAATTTGTTTAAACCTCTTAATCATCTTGATAATCACTAAGACAATAGCTTGTAACTTGGGCCTTGCATTAGAGTTCTAATTCTTCCTTTATTGGTTAAGAGGGACTAACCCTAGTGTTAATGGATAAGTCCCCCTCAAGTTGTCTTACAAACCATAAAATTCACTTCTTAATCTTATCATTAACTAAAATCCACTTTAATAAAGGTTTGTTTTGCCATGAGGTTAATCCATAATCATGTATTAAGTTCAGGTATCTTCCTCAGCTTAAGTGTTCTCATCTATTATCCTTCTATTAGGATGGTGTAATGGGTCCACTAAATCCTTGATTATGGCTTAAACTCATTACTTAACACTAAACAAAAACTCAAAAACATCTAAATAATTACAAGTAGGTTAATGATCTTAATCCTACATCATCATGGTAATTAAGTGTGAGGTGCTTAAACTCATTGCTTTATTTATTGCTTTTTGTACAGCTTTATTTAATTGCTTATCTTTTACAGTCTTTATGCATTTCATATTGTCATTATCATTGTGTTGGCTCTTGTCTGTTTTGGTGGGTGGGGTTTCATTGAGTGATTAAGGTCCTATACCTGGGACCTGAGTGACACATAGGCTAGAGTGGCTTCATATTCTTTCCCATTCTATTTGGGTCTGGTGCGGGAATATGAAACACGGTTCAGACATGGGTTTCTTCTTGAGAACTCTGTGCTACAGATTTCCTGTAGTACTAGGGCTATCTAGGAAGCCTGCTAAGTCTGGATGACCTTTTTATGACCTTCAGCATCTGAGGTGAATTAGAGGAGGATCCTTTATGGTTATTGTAAACATTGTACCTCCGGGTTAGAAGTGTTTACACTTCTCATAACTGATCCAAGTCTGAGGATCCTTGTTCTAGAACAATTACATGTGAGGGGGTTGGGGTGTTTATAGGTTTGCAGGAACCCTTGGCCACATCATACCCTGTTACTGGTATTGTTTTAAGAATGTATCACTTTGGACAGTTCTTGTGATTACCCTGGACTTGTGACTCTTTATTTGAGTCCCCCACCTAGTTACTGGATTTCTAAGCATCCATCCGGACTTATGAACATACATGGACTTTTACCAAGGCAGATAAAAAGATCCATTACTTGATCACAAACCCTTTGCATATCATTTGCATACATCATTTTTGCATCATTTAACATTTGCTTATTTGTTTTACAGGGTATCCATCCTTGTCTTTGGTTTGGTTTTGACCCCTTTTGCTGCTCAGACTTCTTCAGTTATATTCTCCAGCACTCTCATCAGTTTGTCAGAGATTATTCTCCAGCCTTCATCAGTTTATCTGCATCAGAGACCCATCTCCAGTTTCCCATTCAGTGACCTTCATCAGCAGTTGTTCTCAGCTTCTTCACCAGCATCCATGGATACTTCAAGAAAGAGTAACATCACTTACCACTTCTTTGAACCCACCCTGACTGGCATCAGGCAGATCCAGTCCCTCATTACTCCTGACCACATCCCACTGTTTAGAGAGAATTATGGAGGCATATTGGATATGGTCATGGATTTAGATGCATCTCAGAGGAGCATAATCCATACTTGCTTGCAGTTCTATGACCCTCCACTCAGATGCTTCACATTCCCTGATTTCCAGTTGGGACCTTTGCTAGAAGAGTTTTCCTTGTTGTTAGGAGTTCCTATCAGGAGAGGGATTCCTTTCAACCCTGAGATGGTTGCTCCCAGAAATGAAGACATAGCCAGGGCATTGCATTTGGAGCCTGCCCTTATTGATCAGAACATGACAACCAAGGCTGGAGTTCCAGGCCTCCACCTAGACTTCTTGATCTCCCAGGCTACCCTGAAGGCTGCAGTAGGGGAATGGAAGGTTGTCTGTGCACTTTTAGCCCTCAGTATATATGGGGTTATCTTGTTTGCAGATGAGCCCAAGTTTGTGAGTAAGAATGCCATCCACATATTCTTGTTGAGAAACCCTGTTCCTACATTGCTAGGAGACTTCTACTACTCAGTACATCAGAGGAATGAGAAGCAAAGAGGAAGACTGGTCAGATGATGTGCTCCTCTTTATTACTCTTGGCTGCTAAGACACTTGCCAAAGTCAGATACTTTCCTGAACCCTCATCAGTAGAAGAATTGGGCTAAGAGGTTCATTGCCTTGACATCAGATGACATCAGATGGTGCACTCAGAGCACCAAGGGCAAGGACATCATTACTAGCTGTGGGCAATATCCTAATATGCCTTTGATAGGAGTGAAAGGTTGCATCAACTACAACCCTTTACTATTCAAGAGACAATTAGGGAATGCTTTGGTTCATCCTTCTAGAGGACAAGATTTGGCTGAAACTCTTTACTGTGAAATCCAACCCAACTCTATTGTTGTCAGACAAGCTGCTTGGGCTTGGGATAACATCCAGACCAAGGGAACATCCATCCTTGGCAAGTGCAACAACATTGCTTCAGCACAGTATTCTGATTGGTCCCGAACCAGAGCTCAGATCACCCGGATGCCATTTACCTTGGAGGATGTACCTGGACCTTCTACAGTACAACCTGCAGCTACTGTCAGTTTGGAAGAGTTTGAAAAGCTGAAAGAGAGGAACACTCAGCTAGCTGAAGCCTTGAAGAAGACTCTCTGGGAGAGAAATGACAGTCGTCTAGATAATGAAAGATTGGAAAGGCTTAGCATCGAGAACTTGACCAAGATTGAGAAGATGGATGACTACATCAGGAAAGCTAGGGCAGGGGAGTTAGTACTAAAGAATGCTTGCAAGGAAGCAAAGACTCAGAAGGCAAGGGCAGAGCATTATCTGGAGGAAAGCCAGGATAGGTGGATCAGGATCACTGAAGCCCGTGCAAAAGAAGACCAAAGGACTCAGGCTAAGATAGAACAATTGGAGGCTAGTGAGAAGAAGCATCAGGAGGCTTTGTTGGCAGCTCAAAAGGAAATATCTGAATTGAAACTTCGGGCGGGGTTGAAGAGGTCAAAGGATCAGGACAAGCATAAGAGGTTGACCAGTGCCATTGCTACCAGGAACCTCCTCATCAGGACTATTATAGGGCACCCAGTAGGGCCAGTGACTGAGGCCCTCCTGAAGGAAGTCAGGGAGGATGACTTTGGATTGGATGTCTGATCCTTTTGCTTGTACTTCTTTCTTTTGTTGTACCTTTTCTTTTGTTGTTGTATTTTGACCCACCATGGGCATGAATTGTAATCAAACTATGTATTTTCATCCTTTGTATATATCAATTTGTATTATTTATGGTGGGCTTTATCTATCAACATCATCAGCATTTCCTCGAGGTCTGGAAAGGTCAAAACCAAAGAACCAAACCGGATACCCTTGGAAGACAAATAAGCATATTGCATTGCATACTAACATTTTCTTTGTTTTGTAGGTTTTTGTTTTATTGTTGTTTCTCAATTTGTTGTGGTTTCAGGAAACATTGCTCGCAGAAGAGTGTTCCCTATCAACAGAATACACCGGTACCCGACGAGACACAACCTTCCGGGACTCCAGATGGATCAAGTTCAGCAAGACCTGAATGAAGTAAGGACCCAAATGGAAAATGAGAGGGTTGAGATGAGGTATCGGATGACCCAATTCATGACTGTGATGACTGGTTTAGCTCAGAGCCAGGAAAGACTAAGGGAGTTGGTTGAAAGGCAGACTCCTGAAGAACACCATCCAGGTACAGGAGGTACCAGTAACAACGATCACGGGCAGCCTCGCACTGATCCACCAGAGTTTGGGCCTCATCTAAACCCAGAAGTTAATGTCATAAGGAATACTTAGGGTAACACTGCTGGAGGAAGGATCTTGCAAGAGGATCCTCAAGAAGAGCAGTTTACAGTTGTTGGGGCTGGGGATGAAGTTTATGACCGTAGGCTGGATGAAATTGCAGAGAAGTTGAGGTCTCTTGAATCCCAGAATTCCCTAGGCTTTGATGTAATGGACATGGGACTGGTGGAAGGGGTGAGAATTCCTCACAAGTTCAAACCCCCGTGTTTTGAAAAGTATAATGGCACATCTTGTCCATGCACCCACCTTCAATCATTATTGGGAAGGTTAAAAGCATACACCATGGACGAAAAGTTGTGGATGTTTTACTTCGAGGATAGTCTAACAGGGGCATCCCGAGAATGGTATTCCCATTTGACTAGAGCCGCAGTAAGAAGTTGGAAGGACTTGGCTGAAGCTTTTATCTGGAAGTATCAGTACAACTTTGAAATGGCTCCAAACATGACCCTTCTAATGGGAATGTCTCAATCTTTCCGTGAGAGCTTCAGAGAATATGCCCAAAGGTGGAGGCAACTGGCTGCTGCAGTTCAACCCCCTATGTCTGAGAGATAAATGGCAGACATGTTCATGAATACTCTTCAAGGAACATACATTGACAAATTGGCTGCATTCTCTTCCACCAGTTTTGCTGATGTGGTGATAGTTGGGGAAAGAATTGAGAGCCTACTGAAGATGGGAAAGATCTCCGATAACGGTGCCAGTTCAAGCAGTACAAGAAAACCATTTGCTGGGCCCCGTAAATCTGGTGAGACCAACTCTGTGCACATGGGAAGAGGGAGACCCCAATACCTACCCAGGACAGTTGCTGATGTTATCATCCCTGCTCCACCTCCTCAGTATGCTCAACAACCACAACACTTCCCACCACAATAACAATTTCCTCAACAGAGATCATTTAACAACAACAATCAACAACAACGCCCGTTTCAATAGCGACTATCTCAGGTCAACCGGGTGATTGACCCCATTCCTATACCATATGCCACACTGCTGCCACAACTCCTAAAGCTCAATCTTGTTGAGTTAAGGACATTGGCTCCACCTGATCCTCAAAACCTTCCAAGAAACTACGATGTTAATGCTAGGTGTGTTTTTCACTCTAATGCACCTGGTCACTCTACGGAAAAATGCAGAGCTCTGCATATGAAGGTTCAGGATCTGGTAGATTCAAAAGCCCTGTGTAAACACCCCAAATTTGCCCTCACCCATTCACACCATGGCTTATGATCTTTTCATATGCATAAATTCAATCATAGAATCTCATACCACATTTTTGATTCATTGCATTGCTTCTAAGTCACCTGCATCTAGGGTTTGTGATCTGAGCTATCCCTGAGCTATTTGAGCCACTCCAAAGGTCATCAATCACTTCAAAGGGGTCCATATGTGTTCAAGCATCATATTATATCCTCACAAGGTCAAGGAAATCAAAAGAATCACAAGAACTGAGAGAGGCATGAAAGCAGAGCCAGGCTTAACTACACAGATGACCTAAAATTAGGGTTTTGGTTTCAGAGGCCATAACTTCAAATTTTTTGGTCACTCTTGTATCTATTAGTCTCTATATGTTATGAGGATCATGCATATCAATTTTCATGAAGAAATTCCATGGGGAAGGCATCTAATCAAGAGTTGACTTCTTGAGCAAGTCAATGTAAAATCAGGGCATCTGAGGCCCCCAGTGATCCAACCAAAGGGTGTTCTTCATCATTTTGAGTGTGTGTGATCTTTATTTGATCATAGAAGATGTTAGAAGTTCACAAAATTGAAGAATTTCAAGCCACTTGCAAAGTTGCCTTTTTGGGAAATTAACTTGTAATGGAAAATTGCCATTTTGGGAAAGTTTTTCAAACCTTTCTTTTTGATTCAAAAATGCTTCAAATGAGAAAACTTTGGTCATGAAAGTTGTAGAATGGATCATTCCCTTTTCAAAAAGTACAAGAACTCATGCTAATTCATTTTGGATCAAAAGTTATGGCTTGTCAAAGTTGGGAAAAATCACATAATTTCAAGTTTTGTACCAAAGAGGCAAAGTTGCAAAACCTCTTGCCAAGGAAAATTGTGACTTCAAATGGACTTCTAACCTTTGCATAAGCATAAACCAATGCCTAAAAGTCAGGATGCACCAAAGATTTGTCCAATTTCATGACTTGTGCATTAAGAAATTCCAAAAGGGGCAAAAAGCCATAAAATTGCAAAACCTATCACAAACCCTAATCCACTTGCTTCATTGCTTCTAATCCATTTCCATGGCTCTCCCTAATCTCAGCTGAGCCAAACCATGCCCCTATCACAGCCTCACACTTGCCCATACCTCAAGTACACCTAACTTGGACTTTATGCAAAAACACCCATACCAATCCCACAGTGCCACACCAACTTCTCTGACCCATCCAAATGTGATAAGTGGACCAAAAGGGACTCTACACAACAGACACACAAGCCTGAAATATCCTCCAAGCCATAGCTCCAAGTTTTCACCTCTTATGCATTTCCATTCGAAACTCATTACATAAGACACAAACACCAAGACAAACTTCATAAGATCTCTCAGCATGCTCCACTGATCATCCCTGACCCTTCACCTTGCCCTGAAAACCCATGAAATCAAAATACGATTTCTCTCCCTCTTTGAGCAGAACCTATTCAAACTCACAAACCAATCACTCTAAACACCAACCAAGCTTCAAAGCTTCATCAAGAGGATCATTGGGGCCATTTTGAAGCAAAGAGGAAAGCAGAAAGTTCCTGGATTGAAAGCTCAACCTCAGGTAACATGATGAACAAATTTTCCAGAACCTTAATTTCTTGTTAGAATATTGTTCTATGTGTTGCCCTGATCATGGGGATCTATTTATTTTTGAAAATGAGCCAGAAACAAGCATGTTGTGATGTTCTGAAATTTTTGCCCTAAGATTTGTTTTCTTCGATTCTCACTGTGTAGTTGATGTAAATGGTTTTTGGCCTGGGATTCTTGTTACCCATTGTTGAGGGATTGATTCTGGAGTTTTGGGGGTCTTGGGGATGCGTTTGGGGTGATTCTGGTGAGGAAGGCAGCCGGAGAAGACGACCGGAGCTTATTTCCGGTCGCCTGAGATTAATTAGGGTTAAGTGTGATTAATTAGGAGTTTTGAATATGGACCCTTAGATGTGCTTTCCCGCGCGTGAATGAGCGGCCTGGATTTGTCATTTAAGCCCTAATCTCCAATTAATTAATTAAATCCTGTTTAATTAAATTGTAAAACAAAATTAGCCAGATTTGAATCTGGGCCTTTGGATCTGGCGCGCAGTCAACCAGTCCAAACCCAGATCAAATCATGGCCCTTCCCTTTGCATACTTTCATTTATTTTAATTTTTATTTCATTTAGTTTGATTTATCTTTTACATTTTATTTAAAATAGCAAAAACCATTTAAAAATTATGAAATTTTTTGTCAGAGATTTCATTAATTTTTAAAACCCAAAAATATTTTTATTTTTATTTTTTGCATTGAAAATTATTTTTAAATCATTTAAATGTTTATTTTTAATTAGTTAATGGAAATTAATTAATTAAAAATGCATTTAGGTATTTAAAATTCACAAAAAAAATTCACATTGCATTTAGAAACATTGTCCAACCCTCAAACCAAATTTCTTTTTTGTTCTTGATGCCTTTTGATCATTTTCATTGGAATTAATTTCATTTCAAGGCAATATTTTGTTTCAAACTTCAAAAATTTCATTCTGCCTAACCCTTGAGAGTTGGATGATGATTCTTCTTGCATTGCACTCTACATGGCATGTAGTTTATAGGATAAATTTGGTTTGATTTGATCTTGCATTTTCAATTTGTTTTGCATTTTTCTTGATGAGGTACCCCAAAACCCTAGCCAACTTAGGAAATTCATAACTTTCACTAGGTTAAGAGTTGGATCCCCTCCTTTGGGAAGTGAACTTGTATAGGTTTAGGGTATCTTTGATTTCATTTTCAATTTTTTATCATGTCATTTTCTTCTGATTTTGGATTTTTGCTTTGCATGATGCATGTAACCCTAATTTGTGCCTTCCTTTGCATCCATCTCCCATTTGCTTGCATACCATGACTTGCCATGACATTTTGTGCATACATATGATTCATAATACATCTTAGGACATATTAGAATCATGTTTGATCATTGCATCTTTCATTTGCCATGTTATATGTCCATTGCATTTCATAACTTTTCATGAACTTCCATGGTTCAAAACATGCCTCATTTGCATCCTTATGCTTGTATGATCATTCTCATCTCTTGTCATGTGTTTGTATCATCTCTTAGCATCATTAACATCATGTTTATGCTTCTGACTTTGGTTTGCATCATAGCATTTCATCTCATTTTCATTGCACTTCATTCCTTTGTTAACTTTTCAGGTGGTAAGTTGTTTGAGAAGTGAATTTGCCTTCACTTCTCACAATCTCTTTTCATCTCATTCATACTTTCTTTGCTGCATTTTGTCTTGTGTATTGGAGTGAGCTTGCTCATTCATGTTCATCTCTTACTTTCTCCCTTCAAGCAACTTGTCTTCTTAAGTGAAGCAAGTTGTTTTGCTTCTCTGTGCTCCTTTCATCTGCTTCCTTCCTGGTGGTTTCTCTGAAGATCTTCTTGTAAACCTCACTAACCCTAGGAATAACCAAGCATGATAACAATTAGGGTTTTGATTAGTCCCCCATTTAGTTTTACCTTTGTGTCATCTTTTGAGTCTTCTCTTCTCATCTCATAATCAGGGACTAAACCCTTAAGGTTTTAAGACTTTGTGATTAAGCTTATGCCTGCATCCTTCTATTAGGATGGAGTGTATAACTTTAATCCTAAGTGTTAAACCCTTAATGTGTTTAAATCCTTTAATCAACTCATCTAATAATCACTAAGACATTAAGCTTGTAACTTGGGCCTTGCATTAGGGTTCTAATTCTTCCTTAACTGGTTAAGAAGGACTAACCCTAGTGTTAATGGACAAGTCCCCCTCAAGTTGTCTTACAAACCATAAAAATCACTTCTTCATCTTATCATTAACTAAAATCCATCTAATAAAGGCATTTTTTTGTCATGAGGTTAATCCCTAATCATGGATTAAGTTGAGGAGTCTTTCTCAGCTTAAATGTTCTCATCTATTATCCTTCTATTAGGATGGTGTAATGAGTCCATTAAATCCTTAATTATGGCTTAATCTCATTACTTAACACTAAACAAAAACAACAAAAAACATCTAAATAATCACAAGTAGGTTAATGATCTTAATCCTACACCATGGTGATTAAGTGTGAGATGCTGACTTCACACTTAAGGTATTCTCATTACCCCTAACCAGAGGGAAGATGTGATGAGTTTACTAACCCTTTGGTTTAGTCTTAAGCTCATTATCCTATGACAAACTTCAAAAAGCAATAAAAGACTGAAAACACAAAAACAAATAATAATCGTTTCCTTCGGGATTCTTTCCTCATCTCATTCAATCACAAACGAGAACTCGCTTCTTCCGTCTAATGCAAGACAGTTTGCACCTGAGCCAGATAGGTCATACACTTGAGCATAGACAAGTAAGAAGTTCACAAGTCAATTTATCTTTCAGTCTCTTTAAGTCGAACTACGGTGTTCTGACTTCCTCATTGCACGAGAGGATACGTAGGCATAACTTAACAGTTATCGAACAAAAGTCTCTGTATATTCCCCCTCCTTCCAGCATCATTCTTTAAGCCTCATAGTCTTGAGCTTTACACTCCTGTCCTTACACTGACACTTCACTTATACACTTTACACTTCTTTTACACTGACACTTGCATTCTTTCCAGCTTTGATACACAGATTGCACTGACACTACCCCTTTAAAACACAAATCTTTTAAGCGTGGATCCCGTCGAGTACGGCGGACAATCTGGGTGCTAATACCTTCCCAGGTTGTAACCAACCCCCTTTCTCAGTCTCTCTGGTTCGCAACCGTCTTATCCATCTTTTCTTAGGTTTATGCAGCATTACCTTTCCTTCGAGATAAAAATGCCTAGCTGGCGACTCTATTCATCCCTTCTCCTTTCGCCGATCGTTCGCGTCTGTACCCCTTCTGGCCAGGTGTCATTTGGTGGGAGCGACACCCTGAACTTTGCACCTCCTCCCAATGTTATGAAAAATCCTATGCCAAGCCACAGTGGACCTAGGATTAATGCTGTAAAGGATAGATCACCCCTGAGTTTAATAGAGGACATTGCATGTATTCAAACACCTTTTGCCGAGGTTAAAGCCCAGCTTTTAAAGTGCCAAGTGTTTCCAAGTTGTGAGGCCTGTTGTAAATCATGCAAACTTTCTGAGAATGGGTGTGCCAGCTTGAGGAAAGGCATCAATGAATTTATTAACGAAGGCATTCTGCAAATTACAACCATAGCTTCTACAACACCAACAACCCTTTTATCAACAACAATTGAATCTCCTACAAATGCAACAACCATCTGTCCAAGTGTTTCTCCTACAACTGCAACAACCATTGTTCCAACTGATTCAGCTACAACTTCAGCAATCATCCCATATGTCACTTCAACACACAAAAATTCATTTGCACCAGCTACTACAACTTCAACAACCAACAATGATGTTTCCACTGTCACAATCTATTATGACCCGGCAGCGGTCCCGAGTTCCAACAACTTTCAACCTCAACAACAATCTCAACAAAGCTTCAATTCACCTTCACCTTCATCCACCAGAGGTCCTGTAACAATCTTTTATGATCCACAGACCATTGTAGTCCCAACAACAGCTGTAGTAAGCCCAGTCACCATCACGGTGCCCGGACCGATCCCATATGACAAAGACAGTGCTATACCATGGCATTATGGTGTTGATCTATACTGCAATGGAAAGTCCTTCTTGATTCTCCAGTTCTCACTCCCCAAGTGCATAATGTTGGGGGAGGTGGAGGCTTCACCCGAAGCGGACGTCTCTTCGCTTCACAAGTCCCTAGAACCAACACTGAGGCAGAGGCTGCTACCAGAGCCAAAGGAAAGAGTGTGATACCGGAGGAATCTGCACCAAAGGAAACTCAGAAGTCATCCTTCGATCAAGATGTGGATGAGTTTATGAGAATTATTAAAAGAAGTTACTATAAAGTTGTGGACCAGCTCCACCAGACTCCTTCAAAGATCTCAATCCTATCACTTTTGTTGTGTTCCGAAGCCCATCGGGATGCACTTCTCAAAGTTTTGCACGCTGCCTACGTGCCAGAAGAGATCACTATAAATCAGCTGGAAATAGTGGTATCAAATGTCAATACTAGCCATGGGCTAGGGTTCACTGATGCTGATTTAACTTCAAAAGGACGTCTCCACAACAAAGCCTTCCATATAACCTTGGAGTGCAAAGGAGCTGTCTTATCTCATGTGCTTGTAGACATTGGGTCCTCACTCAATGTCTTACCCAAGAAAGCCCTTGTCAAGCTAGAGTATGATGGGATAGCTCTCCGGCCAAGTAACCTGGTGGTCAGGGCTTTTGATGGCTCTAAAAGGTCTGTTCTGGGAGAGGTGGAGTTGCCGGTGATAATCGGTCCACAAGTCTTTAAGACAATTTTCTATGTGATGGACTCTATTCATCCCTTCTCCTTTCACTGATCGTTCGCGTCTGTACCCCTTCTGGCCAAGTGTCATTTGGTGGGAGCGAGAGCTTGGCGACTCTGCTGGGGAACCTAATACTGTAACCAGGGCTTCTGGTTCTTTTTGTGGGTTCCTCCTAGCGCTTGTTTGATTTGTGTTTACTGGGGTGTTATGTGCTAATTCTGTTTATATATTTGCTTTATTTACTGCTTTATGTACAGTTATTTATTGCTTTCTTTACAGCTTTATACATCATACTGTCATAATGTCATCTGGCTGGATCTGGTTTTTGTCTTGGTGGGTGGGGTTCTACTGAGAGTTTAAGGTCATATACCTGGGACCTGAGTGACACCTAGGCTAGAGTGGTTCATGTTCTTTCCCATTCCATTTCGGTCTGGTGCGGGAATATGAAACACGGTTCAGATGTGGGTTTCTTCTTGAGAACTCTGTGCTACAGATCTCCTGTAGTGCTAGGGCTATCTGGGAAGCCTGCTAAGTCTGGATGACCTTTATTATGACCTACAGAAACTGAGGTGAATTAGAGGAGGATCTTTTATGGTTATTGTAAACACTGTACCTCCGGGTTAGAAGTGTTTACACTTCTCATAACTGATCCAAGTCTGAGGATCCTTGTTCTAGAACATTACATGTGAGGGGGTTGGGATGTTTACAGGTTTGCAGGTACCATTGGCCACATCATACCCTGTTACTTATTTGGTTTAAGAATACCTCACTTTGGACAGTTCTTGTGATTTTAACCCTGGACATGTGACTCTTTATTTGAGTCCCCCACCTTGGTTACTGGATTTCTGAACCTCCATCTGGACTTCTTGAACATATTTGGACTTATATCAAGACAGATATTCAGATCCAGCCTGATCACAAACCCTTGTATATCATTTGCATATATCATTATTGCATCATTTAACATTTTTTTATTTGTTTTTCAGGGTATCCACATCATATTTGGCTTGGTTTTGACCCCTTCATCTACAGAGACCTCTGTTTCATCAGTTATCTGTTTCAGCTACCTTCACCATCACCAGCACTAGCCTATCAGTGGCTCATCTCCAGTACCAGTCTTGATCTTCATCAGCACTTGTCTTCAGCTCTTCATCAGCACTCATGTCTGCACCCAGAAAGAGCAACATTTCATACCATTTCTTTGAGCCTGTGTTGACTGGTATCAGGCAGG
Source organism: Lathyrus aphaca (assembly GCA_963966055.1). NCBI lineage: Eukaryota > Viridiplantae > Streptophyta > Magnoliopsida > Fabales > Fabaceae > Lathyrus > Lathyrus aphaca. The sequence continues at coordinate 322,306,996 of OZ014525.1, forward strand.
TCCAGGCACTTATCACTCCAGACCACATCCCATTATTCAGAGAGCATTATGGAGGCATCCTTGATATGGTTATGGACTTGGATCCTTCTCAGAGGAGTATGATCCACACCTTCTTACAGTTTTATGACCCTCCTTTGAGATGTTTCACTTTCCAAAATTTTCAGCTAGGACCTCTGCTGGAGGAGTTCTCATCATTGATTGGAATACCTGTCAGGGGTGGTGTCCCCTTCAACCCAGAGATGACTTCTCCCAGCAATGGAGAAGTAGCAAAAGCACTGTACCTAGAGCCTATTTTGATTGAGCAGAACATGACAACAAAGGTTGGGATCCCTGGTTTGCACTTAGACTTCTTGACTTCTCATGCCATCCTGAAGGCCTCTTTGGGAGAGTGGAGGGCAGTTTGTGCATTGTTAGCCCTCAGTATATATGGGGTTATACTATTTGCAGATGAGCCCAAATTTATCAGCAAGAATTCCATTCATCTTTTCCTTCTGAGGAACCCAGTACCCACCTTGCTGGGAGATTTCTATTATTCCATCCATCAGAGGAATGAGAAGCAAAGAGGAAAGTTGGTGAGATGTTGTGCTCCTCTATTCCATACCTGGCTGCTCAAACACTTACCTAAGACAGATGCCTTCTTGAATCCTCATCAACAGAAGAATTGGGCCAAGAGGCTCATTGCTTTGACTTCAGATGACATCAGATGGTGCACCCAGAGCACCAAGGGCAAAGACATCATCACTAGTGGTGGGCAGTACCCCAATGTACCTCTAGTAGGAGTGAAGGGTTGTATCAACTACAATCCTTTGCTGTTCAAGAGACAATTGGGCTATGCTATGGTTCACCCTCCAAGAGTGCAAGATTTAGCTGAAACCCTGTATTGTGAGATAAAGCCTAATCTAGCTGTTGTCAGGCAAGCATGCTGGGCTTGGGACAACATCCAGACAAAGGGGATGGCTATTCTTGGAAGGTGCAATAATGTGGCTTCAGCTCAGTATTATGAATGGTCTCATGCTAGAGCTCAGATTTCTAGGATGCCCTTCACCATTGAAGATATACCTGGACCATCCACAGTACAGCCAGCAACCACTGTCAGCCTGGAAGAATTTGAGAGGCTGAAGGAAAGGAATGAGAATCTGTCTCAAGCTCTGAAGAAGACCCTCTGGGAGAGGAGTGATGGTCGTCTGGACATTGAGAGGTTGGAGAAGCTTAGGGTAGAGCATCTGGCCAAGATTGAGAAAACAGAGGACTACATCAAGAAATCAAGAGCTGGGGAGCAAATATTGAAGAATGCCGGTAAAGAGGCCAAGCTTCAGAAGGCTAGGACTGATCTTTACCTGCAAGAGAGTCAAGCTAGGTGGGTCAGGATCACTGAAGCCTGTACTCAAGAAGATAAGAGAACTCAAGCCATGATTGAGCAGTTAGAGGCTAATGAAAAGAAACAACAAGAAGCTCTGCTGGCAGCCCAGAAGGAGATTTCAGAATTGAAGCTTAGGGCTGGATTGAAAAGGTCAAAGGACCAGGACAGGCATAAGAAGTTGACCACTGCCATTGCCACCAGGAACCTCCTTATTAGGACTATTACAGAGCACCCAGCTGGTCCAGTGACTGAGGCACTTCTGAAGGAGGTTAAAGAGGATGAGTTTGGGCTAGATGTCTGACTTTTTGTTTGTTGTTACTTTCATTTGATGTACTTTTTCTTTTATGTTGTATTTTGACCCTTCAGGGGCATGTGTTGTAAAAAACAAACTATGTATGATTCACCATTTGTAATATATTTTTTAGTTTGTTTTCATTGGGTTTCTTTTCTCAAAGCAACATCAAAGCATCTTCCTCGAGGTCTGGAAAGGTCAAAACCAAGAGCCAAGCCGGATACCTTGGAAAATAAATAAGCATACTGCATTGTATACTAACTTTTGTTTTGTTTTGTAGGTTTTGTTATTATTTTGTTTGTTTCTAACTCTGTTGTGGTTCAGGAATTATTGCTCGCCGCCGGGTGTTCCCTCTCAACCGTCTGCACCGGTATCCTACTCGCAACAACCTTCCTGGTATCCAAATGGATCAAGTACAGCAAGACCTGACAGAGGTCAGAACCTAGATGGCTAATGAAAGGCTGGAGATGAGAAACCAAATGACTCAATTCATGGAAGTAATGAATGGCTTGGCCCAAAGTCAAGAAAGGTTGAGGGCATTGGTAGAAAGACAAACTCCCGAAGAACCCCATCTGGGAACTGGAGGAACAAGTAACAATGAAAGGGGTCAGCCTCATATTAATCCACCAGTATTTGGGCCTCACCTACATCCGGAAGTCAACATCCCGGGTAATGTGCAAGGAAATACTACTGGGGGAAGAATCTTACAAGAAGACCCCCAAGAGGAGCAATTCACTGTCATGGGAGCTGGTGATGAAGTCTATGATAGGAGGCTTGATGAAATTGCTGAGAAATTGAGATCTCTGGAGTCTCAAAATTCCCTGGGTTTTGATGTAATGGATATGGGGTTAGTGGATGGAGTAAGAATTCCCCACAAGTTCAAGCCCCCGTGCTTCGAGAAATACAATGGAACCTCATGTCCACGAACTCACCTGCAGTCTTTTATGGGGAGACTTAAAGCATATACCATGGATGAAAAGCTGTGGATGTTCTATTTTGAAGACAGCTTGACTGGGGCTTCAAGAGAGTGGTATTCACACCTGACCAGAGCTACCATCAGATGCTGGAAGGACCTGGCTGAGGCTTTCATCAGACAATACCAATACAATCTGGACATGGCTCCTAACAGGACCCTCTTGATGGGAATGACTCAATCCTCCAGGGAAAGCTTCAGGGAATATGCCCAAAGGTGGAGACAGCTTGCTGCTGCTGTCCAGCCACCCATGTTGGAAAGAGAAATGGCCGACATGTTCATGAATACTCTGAAAGGAACATATATTGATAGGCTAGCTGCCTTTTCTTCCACCAGCTTCGCAGACGTGGTTATAGCTGGAGAAAGAATTGAAAGTCTGCTAAAGATGGGCAAGATTTCTGACAACGGTGCAAGTTCGTCAAGTAATCCCAGGAAGCCTTTTGTGGGACCTAGAAGAACCGGTGAGACAAATGCCATCCATGCCAGCAGGGGCAGACCTCAGTATGTCCCTAGATCAGTAGCAGTTGTCACTATTCCAGCTCCGATTCCTCAACAACCAGCATATCAACAACCACAACAACCGCATTACCAACAGCAAGTTCAATATCCGCCACAGAGAACGTACAACAACAATAACAGCAATCAACAACAAAGACCCTTTCAGCAAAGACCATAACAGGCAAATAGGGTAATTAATCCCATCCCTATGCCCTATGCCGCCTTATTGCCACAACTCCTGAAACTTAACTTGGTTGAGCTAAGGACATTTGCACCTCCAGATCCTTCCAATCTCCCGAAGAATTACGATGTCAACGCCAGATGTGCTTTCCACTCCAATGCACCTAGCCACAATACTGAGAAATGCAGGGCCTTGCAAATGAAAGTGCAAGATCTGGTGGATTCTATGGCCCTCAACTTCGCACCTACTCCCAATGTCAACAGAAATCCTATGCCTAACCATGGTGGGCCAAGGATTAATGCAATCGAGGAAGACAGACCATCTATTTTGATCACCAGTGTTGCACAAATTCGAACACCTATGGTCGAAATTAAAGCTCAGCTTCTAGAGTGCCAGGTGTTTCCCGGGTGTGAACTCGGTTGTGGGTATTGCAACATTGCAGTCAATGGGTGTGATAATTTGAGAAGCGGCATAGATGGTCTTATCAAGGATGGTATCCTTCAGATCTCAACAACGGCGCCTACAAATCCAGCAATCCCTTTGGCAACATTTCCTGTTTCTTCTACAACAGCAGCAACAATCATTCCAACAAATTCATCAATATCATCAACAATGGCTTCATCCATCACTTCAGCAAATCAGATGTCAACAACCATTTCTTCTACAACATCAGCATCCATTATGCCAACAGAATCTTCTACAACGCCAACAGAAATCAACAAAGATGTCTCAGCAGTCACCATTTACTATGATCCATCAGATGTTTCTCCAAACAACAATTTCCAACAACAAGCAGTGGCACTTCCTGCCAGATCACCAGTTAAAATTTACTATGATTCGCACACCATTTCAGTACCCTCCTCTGCAGCAGTCAGTCCAGTTACCATCACGGTGCCTGGACCAGTTCCCTATGAAAGCAGTAATGCCATACCTTGGCATTATGGCTCTGATCTCTACTGCAACGGGGAGAAAATCACTTTAGATTCTTCAACCTGTTCTCCACAGATTGACAATGTTGGGGGAGGCGGAGGCTTCACCAGAAGCGGACGCCTTTTTTCCCCGCAATTACAAAGACCTAATGCTGAAGCAGAAGCTGCTGCCAAAGCGAAAGGAAAGAGTGTGGTATTTGAAGAGCCAACTGTCAAAGAAACTCAGAAGACATCTTTTGAGAAAGATGTAGACGAGTTCATGAGAATCATAAAGAGAAGTGATTACAAGGTGGTGGATCAACTTCATCAAACTCCCTCGAAGATCTCCATATTGTCCCTGTTGATGTGTTCTGAAGCTCACAGGAATGCATTATTAAAAGTCTTACACGCATCATACGTGCCAGAGGAGATCACTGTTAATCAACTAGAAACCGTGGTGGCAAATGTCAATACCAGTCATGGACTGGGCTTCACCAATGCTGACTTAACAACTGAGGGACGTAACCACAACAAGGCTTTACATATCACCTTGGAATGCAAGGGTGATGTGTTATCTCATGTACTAGTGGACACTGGGTCTTCACTCAATGTTCTACCAAAGAAAGCCTTGGTGAAGCTGGAGTATGATGGCTTGGCATTACGTCCAAGTAATTTGGTGGTGAGGGCATTTGATGGCTCCAAAAGGTCAGTGCTTGGGGAGATTGATCTGCCTGTGATGATTGGCCCACAAACTTTCAAGATTACCTTCTATGTGATGGACATTCAGCCGGCCTACAGCTGTTTGTTAGGTAGACCCTGGATCCATGTCGTTGGCGCTGTTACGTCTACCCTTCACCAGAAGCTGAAATTCGAGTGGGAAGGCCAGATCATCACCATCTGTGGAGAAGAAGATATCTTTGTTAGCCATCTGGCTACATACAAGTACATAGAAATGGATGGAGAGATCCATGAAACTATGAGCCAGGGATTTGAGGCCCTGAACATCAATGAAGCATCTGCTGTGCTGGGAACCTCCATGACATCTTATCAGCAAGCCCGGAAGGTTGTTGAAGAGGGTACTGCCCAAGGCTGGGGCAAGCTGTTGCCCATGGAGAAGAAAGAGGACAGATTTGGGTTGGGTTACAGACCAACTCAACAGGATCAATCAGAGGCTGCCAAGAAGCCCAATTTTTTCAGCGGGGGGATGCTAACCCCGGATGCTGTAAACAACTTGGAAGACGAGGAGGAAAGCGACCGCAACCTGGAGAGCTGGATACGTCCAAGGATCCTGGGGAGCCAAGTCCTTAACTGGTCTTCCCAGGAAATTATAAGGGTTACTCCTGCAGAGTAATTATTATTTCCTGTATTTTTAAGCATGCATCAAGTCTTGCATCTTGCCCAAGATGTCAAGACTCATTTTGTAATCGGGCCATCTTGTAATTTTGTGCAAATGGATTAATCAATGAATATCGGACATCTTTTGCAAATAAGTCTTTTCCTTTTCCGCTCACTGTTTTTTTTCATTTTTCTTTTTGTACAAAAATAAAAATGGCAATGTTTTCCAAAATGATAACTTCATTTCACTTTTTCTAAAACAAGATTAAAATTGATCACTAAAATGAACAATCTAAACCCTTGCAGAGAGTACCCTCCCGATCGCACCGACAACAACACTGCTATGACTTCGTATGACTTTGACAATCCAATCAATCAAGCTGATGAAGGGGTTGAAGAAGATTATGAGCTTCCTGAAGAGCTAGCCAGGTTGTTAAGGCAAGAGGAGAAGGTTATCACCCCTCATCAGGAGGAGGTCGAAATGGTTAATCTTGGTACGGAAGAAGACGTAAAAGAAGTTAAGATCGGGGCCTGCCTACAAGACTCAGTGAAAGAGCAATTGATTGACATGCTTCGGGAATATGTGGATGTGTTTGCTTGGTCTTATCAAGATATGCCAGGGTTGGACACCGATATTGTCGTGCACAAGCTACCTTTGAAAGTAGACTGCCCACCGGTAAAACAGAAGCTACGCCGTACTCGCCCAGATATGGCAATGAAGATAAAGGAAGAGGTGCAAAAGCAGTGGGACACCGGTTTCCTTGCTGTGACTAGCTATCCGCCGTGGGTTGCTAATATTGTACCTGTGCCTAAGAAAGATGGCAAGGTGAGAATGTGTGTAGACTACCGGGATCTGAACAGAGCCAGCCCAAAAGATGCTTCCCTTTACCTCACATTGATGTATTGGTTGATAATACGGCCCAGTTCTCGGTATTCTCCTTCATGGATGGATTTTCAGGATACAATCAGATCAAGATGTCACCTGAAGACATGGAGAAGACAACTTTCATCACACCCTGGGGCACATTCTGTTATAAGGTGATGCCATTCGGACTGAAGAATGCTGGTGCAACTTATCAACGGGCTATGGTGACATTATTCCACGACATGATCCATAATGAAATTGAGTGTTATGTGGATGACATGATTGCCAAGTACCTCACAGAAGAAGACCACCTAGTGAATCTGTTGAAGCTATTCAAGCGTCTGAGAAAGTACCAGCTGAAGTTAAACCCCAACAAGTGCACATTCGGGGTACGATCTGGTAAACTGCTGGGATTTATTGTAAGTGAGAAAGGGATTGAAGTTGACCCTGACAAAGTCAAAGCCATTCAAGAAATGCCTGCACCGAAGACGGAAAAAGAAGTTCGAGGGTTTCTAGGTAGATTGAACTACATTTCTAGGTTCATATCTCACCTTACAGCAACCTGTGAGCCCCTGTTCAAACTATTAAGAAAAGAACAAACAGTCAGGTGGAACGAAGACTGCCAGAGAGCTTTTGACAAAATCAAGGAGTACTTACAAGAACCTCCAATCCTTATGCCCCCAGTTGAAGGAAGACCTCTAATAATGTACTTGAGAGTATTAGAAGAGTCAATGGGGTGTGTGCTGGGCCAGCATGACGAGTCTGGTCGAAAAGAGTATGCAATTTACTACCTAAGCAAAAAGTTTACCGACTGTGAACAACGTTATTCACTGCTCGAGAAAACTTGCTGTGCTTTAGCGTGGGCTGCTCGCCGACTAAGGCAGTATATGTTGACCCACACTACCTTGTTGATATCAAAGATGGACCCAGTTAAGTACATTTTTGAGAAGCCAGCACTTACCGGACGGGTTGCAAGATGGCAAATGATCCTCACAGAATATGACATCCAGTACACATCTCAGAAAGCCATCAAGGGCAGTGTATTGTCTGATTATCTTGCTGAGCAACCCATTGATGATTACCAGCCTATGAGGTTTGACTTCCCTAATGAAGACATCATGTTCATAAAAGCAAAAGATCATGAAGAGCCTGTTCACACTGAAGGGCCTGACCCAGAAGAGGAATGGACTATGATGTTCGACGGGGCTGTTAACATGAATGGTCGTGGTGTTGGTGCGGTACTCATTACACCTAAGGGAGTTCACATGCCTTTCTCGGAAAAGCTCACCTTTAACTGTACTAACAATGAAGCTGAATACGAAGCTTGTATTATGGGTCTCGAGGAAGCCATTGACCTCAGGATCAAAACTTTGACTGTATTCGGAGATTCAGCTCTGGTAGTTAATCAAACTAACGGCAAATGGTACACACACCAAGATCATCTGATACCTTACAGGGATTATACAAGGAGGTTATTGACTTTCTTTACAACAGTCAAGCTTGAGTATATCCCTCGAGACGAAAATCAGTTTGCAGATGCTCTAGCTACCATTTCATCCATGATCAAAGTTCAAGCTGCTAACTTTGTGCCTCGGATTTCAGTGTCCAGACTTGACAGACCAGCATATGTGTTCTCAGCAGATGTTGTCAAAGATGATAAGCCTTGGTTCCATGACATCAAATGCTTCTTGGAGGATCAAACATACCCACCTGGGGCATCTTCCAATGATAAGAAGACACTAAGAAGGCTAGCCGGTAGTTTCTTCCTGAATACTGACGGTTCCCTGTACAAGAGAAACTTTGATATGGTACTTCTCAGATGCGTTGATAGGGCAGAAGCAGACTTGTTGATGCACGAGGTGCACGAAGGATCTTTTGGTACCCATGCAGGAGGGCATGCAATGGCTAAAAAGTTGTTAAGATCAGGTTATTACTGGATCACAATGGATGCTGACTGTTGTGCCTATGCCAGAAGATGCCATAAATGCCAGATTTATGCGGATAAAGTGCATGTGCCTCCAAATCCTCTGAATGTGATGTCTTCACCCTGGCCCTTTGCTATGTGGGGCATTGATATGATCGGCAAGATTGAACCGACTGTTTCAAATGGCCACAGATTCATCCTGGTTGCCATTGACTATTTCACCAAGTGGGTTGAAGCAGCTTCCTATGCAAATGTCACCAGGCAAGTGGTAGCCCGGTTTCTAAAGAGAGACATCATATGCCGGTACAGAGTGCCCGAGCGAATCATTACTGATAATGGTTCCAACTTAAACAACAAAATGATGGCAGAACTGTGCCGGGACTTCAAGATCCAACACCACAATTCTTCTCCTTACAGGCCAAAGATGAATGGCGCAGTTGAGGCAGCTAACAAGAATATCAAGAAAGTTGTACAGAAGATGTTAGTTACCTATAGAGACTGGCATGAAATGCTACCATTTGCCTTGCATGGGTACCGCACGTCAATCAGAACATCCACTAGGGCAACACCGTATCAGCTTGTGTATGGTATGGAAGCAGTCCTGCCTGTTGAAGTTGAATTACCCTCCCTGCGGGTACTGATGGATGTTAAACTGAACGAGGCAGAGTGGGTCCGGTCCCGATATGAACAAATGAGTCTGATTGAAGAGAAGAGATTGGCTGCTATTTGTCATGGACAGCTGTATCAGAAAAGAATGAAGAAAGCCTTCGATCAGAAAGTCAGGCTCCGAGAGTACCAAGTAGGGGATCTTGTGCTGAAAAGACTCATCCCTCCTCATACAGACCACAGGGGCAAGTGGACTCCGAACTATGAAGGGCCATTCGTAGTGAAGAAAGTTTTCTCGGGTGGAGCACTGATGCTCAGCACTATGGATGGTGAAGACTTCCTGTCCCCTGTGAATTCAGATGCAGTTAAAAAATACTTCGCATAAAAATGACCCGCTGGACATAAAAACAGAATGTAAGTCCAGGCAAAAATAGGGCATCCCGGCGAGTCAAAAACAGAATAAAAGACTCGGGCAAAAATAAGGGAAACAAATAAAAACAAATGTACACCCGCTGAGTTGAAAAGCCGCATTGGACAACTCAGGCAAAAATGGGTATCCCGAAGGATTGAAAACCCGAAAGGGCGATCCATGCAAAATAAGGGAATAAGCGAACAACTGCATTCTGAATTCGCCTGTATCACTTACAACATGGTAAGCTTTGAAAGGTTCGAGCGTCCGTCAGAATCAGCCTTCTTCAGAAAGCAAGACGAGAAGAACGTCAAATGTCATACGAGTCATAGCAAAAGGGAAGCTCCCCGAAGCGTCGTCAACATTGCCAGCACCTTTTTGTTTTTTCAATTTGTAACGATTCCCTCATTTCAGGGGATCCGTTTCTTTGAATGTATCTTGCCAAATTCAGGGCACTCGAATTAATAAAATCATATTTCCAGTCACACACGGTCTCGTACTCTTTTATTTGCAAAAATGTCCGATGTCATTAATTTGTTGATCGCATAAATACAGATGCGTTTTTCCTGAACTACATGCTTACAGGAAATATACTTACTCCCGGGAGTGTCTAAACTCCTATGATGGAATCCAGTAAGGGATACCTCGGGGTACTTGTGTGTTCTCTGTCTTTACAGGATTGCAGGTATTCGAGGCGCAACATGGGGCATGAAAGCTTCTCCCCAGCAAGCCGTCAAATCATTATCTATTCAGTCGACCTTCCAGGTTAGCACCGGAAGTGTTTTCCCCCCAGCTGAGTTTCCAGCCATCATTCCTCTTCAGGCAAGAACAAAGCCAGGGCTGCTTTCTCCCCACCAGAGCTGCCAGACATCACTTCTCCAACATTGCCTTCAAAGAGCAACATCAGAGGGTTGTTCGTATCCCCAGCTGAGTTGTCAAGTATCATCCTCAGCAGGATCACTACATAAATCTCTAGGAAGATCTTCCAGTGATCCTTCTTCTTCCCCAGCCAAGTACCAACCATGGAACTACCTCCTCACAGAGTTTCAGCCTCTATCCAGAAGAACAACGCCTGAGAATCTCACAACAGAGTGAAGAAAGCTTCTACAAATCCCAGTTGGGTCCCTCATTACTGAGATGGGCCTATCAGTGACCTATTTCCCCAAGCAGATTCATACATCATGTCAAGATCTACCAATGATCTCATCCCCAGCTGGGATATCCACTTCAAGCAGATCAGCCAGAGATCTTCACGGCAGCGGGATCCGAGTCCCGGATCAGTATCTTAGCATAATCATAGCATTCGCATCATATTTTCACCATAGAGCGTAGCATTCCGTCTAATACGGAGCATTACGGCAAAAGTCAAACATATTGCATAATCACGAGCCATGTGTCAAACTAAACACTTGTAAATACTGACAATCCATCAAGCAATATACATAATACTCCCCAAAATTCCCCGGCAGAGAGCCAAGGCATTTCTCTTACAAATACAGATACACTCCGCTTGGCACTCGTCCGTGTCATATCCCCAGTAAATTACCCGAACAAACAGAGGCTTATACATTACAGACACTCCGCTTGGTACTCGTCCATGTCATATCCCCAGTAGAGAGCCAAAGCGTCCCCTTTGCACTCACAGATACATATATACACAATTCCTTGACGCCCGTCCGTGTCACCTACCCCAGCATAGTTACCTAAGCACTCTGTAAATCAAATGTTTGTTTATGATACGCTCTCCCTGACACCCGTCCGTGTCATCCTATCCCCACAGATTACACTCCAGTTCATAATTTATACACTTTCTTTTTGACACTCGTCCGTGTCACTCTCCCCGGCAGATTGGACACTCGTCTATATCTCACTCATCACTTTTTACTCATACAGATACTCGTCCGTATCTTATATATACCACTTATATCCCCTCAGATTCAACACTCGTCCATGCTCTTTGGTAACTAGTTGATACTCGTCCGTATCATCATCTCTGAGCATGCGTCAAGCGTTTGTTTCTACCGATACCCGTCCGTATCGAAGTCTTAAGGATGCTCGTCCGCATCTTTAATCCATACACAATGTCAGATGCTTTTACCTCTTTCAGAATTTAGACGCTCGTCTGTGTCTATTGTTCCCCAGAAGAGTCCCCTCAGAATCAACACTCGTCCGTGTTCTTTGTTAACCAGTTGGTACTCGTCCGTACCATCATCTCTGAACATGCGTCAGCATTTGTTTCTACCGATACTCGTCCGTATCATGGTCCTAAGGATGCTCGTCCGCACCTTTAGTCTATATACAATGCCAGACACTTACATCTTCTTGAATGTAGACACTCGTCGGTGTTTACTATTCCCCAGCGAAGTCCCAACAAAACTTGTTAAACTTTTTCCTTTCTATCTGACATTCGTCCTATGTCATGATACCTTTTCGGCAGCCGTCCCCTGCTAGGTGATCGTCCTTCACCTCCTGATGATCGTCCTTCATCGTTCTATCTGATGGTCGTCCCCATCGTTGATCTTGTTATCTGACATTCGTCCTATGTCATGATAAACCTAAGAGCAGCCGTACCCTGCTAGGTGATCGTCCTTCACCTCTTGATGATCGTCCTTCATCATGCTTATCTGATGGCCGTCCTCATCGTCGACCCTTTTTATCCGACATTCGTCCTATGTCGTGATACTTTCGGCAGCCGTACCCTGCCAGGTGATCGTCCTTCACCTTAGATGACCATCCCCCATCTTATCCCCAACAGAGCAGCCGTACCCTGCTAGGTGATCGTCCTTCACCTTTGATGACCGTACCTCATCATTTATTTCATTCATACCTTGAACCTGATGATCGTCCCCATCATTCACTTTACTTATAATCTCCAGAGAGTCTTGTAGCTGAATTTGATGGCCGTCCCCATCATAATCTCTTATATCCCCAGCTTGTCGGTCGTCCCCGTCATCGCTTTACTTCCCGCATCTTCCCCAGCATGTCGGTCGTCCCCGTCATTGCTCTTTCCCCAGCAGTCGTCCTCTGCTCGACGGTCGTCCTCCGTCGCCCGCACTTTATAATTATACTTTATTTTCCTTTACAATCTATATCCCTTTTCTTCTTCATTCTGTGAGTGCAAATTTTGGACTGTCTTGGGTATTCAACCACAAGTTATCTGGTTCGACTGTTGAGCCGTTGCTTACATCCTGCACAGCTAACTCATGCTTGAATAGGGGCAGCTGTAAACACCCCAAATTTTCCCTCACCCATTCACACCATGGCTTGTGATCTTTTCATATGCATAAATTCAATCATAGCATCTCATACCACATTTTTTATTCATTGCATTGCTTCTAAGTTACCTGCATCTAGGGTTTGTGATCTGAGCTATCCCTGAGCTATTTGAGCCACTCCAAAGGTCATCAATCACTTCAAAGGGGTCCATATGTGTTCAAGCATCATATTATATCCTCACAAGGTCAAGGAAATCAAAAGAATCACAAGAACTGAGAGAGGCATGAAAGCAGAGCCAGGCTTAACTGCACAGATGACCTAAAATTAGGGTTTTGGTTTCAGAGGCCATAACTTCAAATTTTTTGGTCACTCTTGTATCTATTAGTCTCTATATGTTATGAGGATCATGCATATCAATTTTCATGAAGAAATTCCATTGGGAAGGCATCTAATCAAGAGTTGACTTCTTGAGCAGGTCAGTGTAAAATCAGGGCATCTGAGGCCCCCAGTGATCCAACCAAAGGGTGTTCTTCATCATTTTGAGTGTGTTTGATCTTTATTTGATCATAGAAGATGTTAGAAGTTCACAAAATTGAAGAATTTCAAGCCATTTGAAAAGTTGCCTTTTTGGGAAATTGACTTGTAATGGAAAATTGCCATTTTGGGAAAGTTTTTCAAACCTTTCTTTTTGATTCAAAAATGCTTCAAATGAGAAAACTTTGGTCATGAAAGTTGTAGAATGGATCATTCCCTTTTCAAAAAGTACAAGAACTCATTGTAATTCATTTTGGATCAAAAGTTATGGCTTGTCAAAGTTGGAAAAAATCACATAATTTCAAGTTTTGTACCAAAGAGGCAAAGTTGCAAAACCTCTTGCCAAGGCAAATTGTGACTTCAAATGGACTTCTAACCTTTGCATAAGCATAAACCAATGCCTAAAAGTTAGGATGCACCAAAGATTTGTCCAATTTCATGACTTGTGCATTAAGAAATTCCAAAAGGGGCAAAAAGCCATAAAATTGCAAAACCTATCACAAACCCTAATCCACTTGCTGCATTGCTTCTAATCCATTTCCATGGCTCTCCCTAATCTCAGCTGAGCCAAACCATGCCCCTATCACAGCCTCACACTTGCCCATACCTCAAGTACACCTAACTTGGACTTTATGCAAAAACACCCATACCAATCCCACAGTGCCACACCAACTTCTCTGACCCATCCAAATGTGATAAGTGGACCAAAAGGGACTCAACACAACAGACACACAAGCCTGAAATATCCTCTAAGCCATAGCTCCAAGTTTTCACTTCTTATTCATTTTCATTCGAAACTCATTACACAAGACACAAACACCAAGACAAACTTCATAAGATCTCTCAGCATGCTCCACTGATCATCCCTGACCCTTCACCTTGCCCTGAAAACCCCTGAAATCAAAATACGATTTCTCTCCCTCTTTGAGCAGAACCTCTTCAAACTCACAAACCAGTCACTCTAAACACCAACCAAGCTTCAAAGCTTCATCAAGAGGATCATTGGGGCCATTTTGAAGCAAAGAGGCAAGCAGAAAGTTCCTGGATTGAAAGCTCAACCTCAGGTAACATGATGAACAAATTTTCCAGAACCTTGATTTCTTGTTAGAATATTGTTCTATGTGTTGCCCTGATCATGGGGATCTATTTATTTTTGAAAATGAGCCAGAAACAAGCATGTTGTGATGTTCTGAAATTTTTGCCCTAAGATTTGTTTTCTTCGATTCTCACTGTGTAGTTGATGTAAATGGTTTTTGGCCTGGGATTCTTGTTACCCATTGTTGAGGGATTGATTCTGGAGTTTTGGGGGTCTTGGGGATGCGTTTGGGGTGATTCTGGTGAGGAAGGCAGCCGGAGAAGACGACCGGAGCTTATCTCCGGTCGCCTGAGATTAATTAGGGTTAAGTGTGATTAATTAGGAGTTTTGAATATGGACCCTTAGATGTGCTTTCCCGCGCGTGAATGAGTGGCCTGGATTTGTCATTTAAGCCCTAATCTCCAATTAATTAATTAAATCCTGTTTAATTAAATTGTAAAACAAAATTAGCCAGATTTGAATCTGGGCCTTTGGATCTGGCGCGCAGTCAACCAGTCCAAACCCAGATCAAATAATGGCCCTTCCCTTTGCATACTTTCATTTATTTTAATTTTTATTTCATTTAGTTTGATTTATCTTTTACATTTTATTTAAAATAGCAAAAACCATTTAAAAATTATGAAATTTTTTGTCAGAGATTTCCTTAATTTTTAAAACCCAAAAATATTTTTATTTTTATTTTTTGCATTGAAAATTATTTTTAAATCATTTAAATGTTTATTTTTAATTAGTTAATGGAAATTAATTAATTAAAAATGCATTTAGGTATTTAAAAATCACAAAAAAAATTCACATTGCATTTAGAAACATTTAGAAACATTGTCCAACCCTCAAACCAAATTTCTTTTTTGTTCTTGATGCCTTTTGATCATTTTCATTGGAATTAATTTCATTTCAAGGCAATATTTTGTTTCAAACTTCAAAAATTTCATTCTGCCTAACCCTTGAGAGTTGGATGATGATTCTTCTTGCATTGCACTCTACATGGCATGTAGTTTATAGGATAAATTTGGTTTGATTTGATCTTGCATTTTCAATTTGTTTTGCATTTTTCTTGATGAGGTACCCCAAAACCCTAGCCAACTTAGGAAATTCATAACTTTCACTAGGTTAAGAGTTGGATCCCCTCCTTTGGGCAGTGAACTTGTATAGGTTTAGGGTATCTTTGATTTCATTTTCAATTTTTTATCATGTCATTTGCTTCTGATTTTGGATTTTTGCTTTGCATGATGCATGTAACCCTAATTTGTGCCTTCCTTTGCATCCATCTCCCATTTGCTTGCATACCATGACTTGCCATGACATTTTGTGCATACATATGATTCATAATACATCTTAGGACATATTAGAATCATTTTTTATCATTGCATCTTTCATTTGCCATGTTATATGTCCATTGCATTTCATAACTTTTCATGAACTTCCATGGTTCAAAACATGCCTCATTTGCATCCTTATGCTTGTATGATCATTCTCATCTCTTGTCATGTGTTTGTATCATCTCTTAGCATCATTAACATCATGTTTATGCTTCTGACTTTGGTTTGCATCATAGAATTTCATCTCATTTGCATTGCACTTCATTCCTTTGTTAACTTTTCAGGTGGTAAGTTGTTTGAGAAGTGAATTTGCCTTCACTTCTCACAATCTCTTTTCATCTCATTCATACTTTCTTTGCTGCATTTTGTCTTGTGTATTGGAGTGAGCTTGCTCATTCATGTTCATCTCTTACTTTCTCCCTTCAAGCAACTTGTCTTCTTAAGTGAAGCAAGTTGTTTTGCTTCTCTGTGCTCCTTTCATCTGCTTCCTTCCTGGTGGTTTCTCTGAAGATCTTCTTGTAAACCTCACTAACCCTAGGAATAACCAAGCATGATAACAATTAGGGTTTTGATTAGTCCCCCATTTAGTTTTACCTTTGTGTCATCTTTTGAGTCTTCTCTTCTCATCTCATAATCAGGGACTAAACCCTTAAGGTTTTAAGACTTTGTGATTAAGCTTATGCCTGCATCCTTCTATTAGGATGGAGTGTATAAATTTAATCCTAAGTGTTAAACCCTTAATGTGTTTAAATCCTTTAATCAACTCATCTAATAATCACTAAGACATTAAGCTTGTAACTTGGGCCTTGCATTAGGGTTCTAATTCTTCCTTAACTGGTTAAGAAGGACTAACCCTAGTGTTAATGGACAAGTCCCCCTCAAGATGTCTTACAAACCATAAAAATCACTTCTTCATCTTATCATTAACTAAAATCCATCTAATAAAGGCATTTTTTTGTCATGAGGTTAATCCCTAATCATGGATTAAGTTGAGGAGTCTTTCTCAGCTTAAATGTTCTCATCTATTATCCTTCTATTAGGATGGTGTAATGAATCCATTAAATCCTTGATTATGGCTTAATCTCATTACTTAACACTAAACAAAAACAACAAAAAACATCTAAATAATCACAAGTAGGTTAATGATCTTAATCCTACACCATGGTGATTAAGTGTGAGATGTTGACTTCACACTTAAGGTATTCTCATTACCCCTAACCAGAGGGAAGATGTGATGAGTTTACTAACCCTTTGGTTTAGTCTTAAGCTCATTATCCTATGACAAACTTCAAAAGGCAATAAAAGACTGAAAACACAAAAACAAATAATAATCGTCTCCTCCGGGATTCTTTCCTCATCTCATTCAATCACAAACGAGAACTCGCTTCTTCCGTCTAATGCAAGACAGTTTGCACCTGAGCCAGACAGGTCATACACTTAAGCATAGACAAGTAAGCAGTTCACAAGTCAATTTATCTTTCAGTCTCTTTGAGTCGAACTACGGTGTTCTGACTTCCTCATTGCACGAGAGGATACGTAGGCATAACTTAACAGTTATCGAACAAAAGTCTCTGTATATTCCCCCTCCTTCCAGCATCATTCTTTAAGCCTCATAGTCTTGAGCTTTACACTCCTGTCCTTACACTGACACTTCACTTATACACTTTACACTTCTTTTACACTGACACTTGCATTCTTTCCAGCTTTGATACACAGATTGCACTGACACTACCCCTTTAAAACACAAATTTTTTAAGCGTGGATCCCGTCGAGTACGGCAGACAATCTGGGTGCTAATACCTTCACAGGTTGTAACCAACCCCCTTTCTCAGTCTCTCTGGTTCGCAACCGTCTTATCCATCTTTTCTTAGGTTTATGTAGCATTACCTTTCCTTCGGGATAAAAATGCCTAGCTGGCGACTCTATTCATCCCTTCTCCTTTCGTCGATCGTTCGCGTCTGTACCCCTTCTGGCCAGGTGTCATTTGGTGGGAGCGACACCCTGAACTTTGCACCTCCTCCCAATGTTATGAAAAATCCTATGCCAAGCCACAGTGGACCTAGGATTAATGCTGTAAAGGATAGATCACCCCTGAGTTTAATAGAGGACATTGCATGTATTCAAACACCTTTTTCCGAGGTTAAAGCCCAGCTTTTAAAGTGCCAAGTGTTTCCAGGTTGTGAGGCCTGTTGTAAATCATGCAAACTTTCTGAGAATGGGTGTGCCAGCTTGAGGAAAGGCATCAATGAATTGATTAACGAAGGCATTCTGCAAATTACAACCATAGCTTCTACAACACCAACAACCCTTTTATCAACAACAATTGAATCTCCTACAAATGCAACAACCATCTGTCCAAGTGTTTCTCCTACAACTGCAACAATCATTGTTCCAACTGATTCAGCTGCAACTTCAGCAATCATCCCATATGTCACTTCAACACACAAAAATTCATTTGCACCAGCTACTACAACTTCAACAACCAACAATGATGTTTCCACTGTCACAATCTATTATGACCCGACAGCGGTCCCGAGTTCCAACAACTTTCAACCTCAACAACAGTCTCAACAAAGCTTCAATTCACCTTCACCTGCATCCACCAGAGGTCCTGTAACAATCTTTTATGATCCACAGACCATTGTAGTCCCAACAACAGCTGCAGTAAGCCCAGTCACCATCACGGTGCCCGGACCGATCCCATATGACAAAGACAGTGCTATACTATGGTATTATGGTGTTGATCTATACTACAATGGAAAGTCCTTCTTGATTCTCCAGTTCTCACTCCCCAAGTGCATAATGTTGGGGGAGGTGGAGGCTTCACCCGAAGCGGACGTCTCTTCGCTTCACAAGTCCCTAGAACCAACACTGAGGCAGAGGCTGCTACCAGAGCCAAAGGAAAGAGTGTGATACCGGAGGAATCTGCACCAAAGGAAACTCAGAAGTCATCCTTCGATCAAGATGTGGATGAGTTTATGAGAATTATTAAAAGAAGTTACTATAAAGTTGTGGACCAGCTCCACCAGACTCCTTCAAAGATCTCAATCCTATCACTGTTGTTGTGTTCCGAAGCTGGAAGAGATCACTGTAAATCAGCTGGAAACAGTGGTATCAAATGTCAATACTAGCCATGGGCTAGGGTTCACTGATGCTGATTTAACTTCAAAAGGACGTCTCCACAACAAAGCCTTCCATATAACCTTGGAGTGCAAAGGAGCTGTCTTATCTCATGTGCTTGTAGACATTGGGTCCTCACTCAATGTCTTACCCAAGAAAGCCCTTGTCAAGCTAGAGTATGATGGGATAGCTCTCCGGCCAAGTAACCTGGTGGTCAGGGCTTTTGATGGCTCTAAAAGGTTTGTTCTGGGAGAGGTGGAGTTGCCGGTGATAATCGGTCCACAAGTCTTTAAGACAATTTTCTATGTGATGGACATACAGCCTGCTTACAGTTGTTTGCTAGGTCGACCCTGGATTCACGCCGCAGGCGCAGTAACATCGACCCTTCACCAGAAACTGATGTACGAATGGGAAGGACAGATTATCACCATCTGTGGTGAGGAAGACATATTTGTTAGCTAAGCTGGCTACTTATAAATATATTGAGATGGATGGTGAAATCCATGAGACAATGAGCCAAGGGTTTGAGGCCCTAAATGTCAATGAAGCTATTGGAGTATTGGCTGCATCCCAGGAGGACAGGATGGGTACTTCAATCATCTCGTATCAGCAAGCCCGGAAGGTTGTTGAAGAAGGTACTGCTCAAGGCTGGGGCAAGCTGTTGCCCGTGGAAAAGAAGGAAGATAGATTCGGTTTGGGTTACCGACCATTCCGACAAGATCAATCAGAGGCTGCTAAGTAGCCCAAATTTGTCAGTGGGGGATGCTCACCCCAGATGCTGTGAACAATCTGGAAGACGAGGAGGAAAGCGACCGCAACCTAGAGAGCTGGATACGTCCAAGGATCCCGGGGAACCAAGTCCTTAACTGGTCTTCCCAGGAAATTATAAGGGTTACTCCCGCAGAGTAATTATTATTTCCTGTCTTTTTAGCATGCATCAAGTCCTGCATCTTGCCCAATGTGTGAGGACTCATTTTGTAATAGGGTCATATTGTAATTTTGTGCAAATGATTAATCAATGAATATCGGACATCTTTTGCAAACGAGACTCTTTTTCGCTCACTGTCTTTTCATGTTTCACTTTTGTACAAAACAATAAAATGGCAACGTTTTCAAAATAAATAACTTTATTTTCACTTTTTCTAAACAAGATTAAAACTGATCACTAAAACGAACAAATCTCAACCCTTGCAGAGATTATCCTCCAGATTGCACCGACAACAACCCTGCTATGACCTTGTATGACTTCAACAATCCGATTAATCAAGTTGATGAAGAGGTTGAAGAATACTATGAGTTACCTGAAGAGTTAGCCAGGTTGTTGAGGCAAGAAGAGAAAGTGATTACTCTTCATCAGGAGGTGGTTGAGACGATTAATCTTGGTACCGAAGAAGACTTGAAAGGAGTAAATATTGGGGCCAGTCTGCAAGATTCAGTGAAGGAACAGCTCATTGACATGCTTCGAGAATACGTCGACGTCTTTGCTGGGTCCTATCAAGACATGCCAGGTCTTGATACTGATATCGTTATCCACAAGCTTCCTTTGAAAGAAGATTGTCCTCCAGTGAAACAGAAGTTACGCCGTACTCATCCGGATATGGCCATGAAGATTAAAGAAGAGGTACAAAAACAGTGGGACGTCGGTTTCCTTGCTGTAACTAGTTACCCACCGTGGGTCGCTAATATCGTACCAGTGCCTAAGAAGGTTGGAAAAGTAAGGATGTGTGTGGATTACCGAGATCTGAACAGAGTTAGCCCGAAGGATGACTTCCCATTACCTCACATTAATGTATTGGTCGACAACACAACTCAGTTCTCGGTGTTTTCCTTCATGGATGGTTTTTCCGGATATAATCAGATCAGAATGTCACCTGAAGAAATGGAGAAGATAACCTTCATCACACCTTGGGGCACATTTTGTTATAAGGTAATGCCTTTTGGACTGAAGAATGTCGGTGCTACTTATCAACGGGCTATGGTGACATTATTCCACGACATGATCCACAAAGAAATTGAATGCTACGTGGATGACATGATTGCCAAGTCCCTCACTGAAGAAGATCATCTGGTAAACCTGCTGAAGTTGTTCAAGCGTCTGAGAAAATATCAGTTGAAGTTGAACCCAACAAGTGCACATTCGGGGTACGTTCCGATAAACTGCTGAGATTCATTGTAAGTGAAAAAAGAATTGAAGTTGATCCTGACAAAGTCAAAGCCATTCAAGAGATGCCTGCACCTAGGACTGAAAAAGAAGTTTGGGGGTTCTTAGGTAGATTGAACTCCATATCAAGGTTCATATCTCATCTGAGTGCAACCTGTGAGCCCTTGTTCAAATTATTAAGAAAGGAACAAACAGTCAGGTGGAATGAAGACTGTCAGAAGGCTTTTGACAAAATCAAGGAGTCCCTACAAGAACCTTCAATCCTTATGCCTCCAGTTGAAGGAAGACCTCTAATAATGTACCTGATGGTATTAGAAGGATCAATGGGGTGTGTGTTGGGCCAACATGATGAGTCTGGTCGAAAAGGGTATGCAATATACTACCTAAGAAAAAATTTACCGACTGTGAACAACGTTATTCACTGCTCGAGAAAACTTGTTGTGCTTTAGCGTGGGCTGCTCGCCGACTAAGACAGTATATGTTGACTCACACTAATTTTTTGATCTCAAAGATGGACCCCGTCAAGTACATATTTGAGAAGCCAGCACTTACCGGAAGGGTTGCAAGATGGCAAATGATTCTAACAGAGTATGACATTCAGTACACATCTCAAAAGGCCATCAAAGGCAGTGTACTGTCTGACTATCTGGCTGAGCAACCCATCGATGATTACTAGCCAATGAGATTTGACTTCCCTGATGAAGACATCATGTTCCTGAAAGTGAAAGATCATGAAGAGCTTGTTCACACTGAAGGGCCTGACCCAGAAGAAGAATGGACAATGATGTTTGATGGGGCTGTTAACATGAATGGTCGAGGAGTTGGTGCAGTGCTCATTACACCTAAAGGAGTTCATATGTCTTTCTCGGCAAAACTCACCTTTGCATGCACTAACAACGAAGCTGAATACGAAGCCTGTATCATGGGTCTTGAGGAAGACATTGACCTCAGGATCAAGACTTTAACTGTATTCGGGGATTCAGCTTTGGTAATCAATCAGGCCAACGGCAAATGGTACACTCACCAAGAGCATCTAATCCCATATCGTGACTATACAAGGAGATTATTGACTTTCTTCACAATAGTCAAACTTGAGTACATCCCTCGAGATGAAAATCAGTTCGCAGATGCTTTGGCTACCATTTCCTCCATGATCAGGTTCAGACTGCCAATTTTGTGCTTCAGATTTCGGTATCTAGACTTGACCGACCAGCATACGTATTCTCCGTGGACATTGCTAAAGATGACAAGCCTTGGTTCCATGACATCAAAAGCTTCTTAGAGGATCAAACATACCCATCTGGGGCATCATCCAATGATAAGAAGACATTAAGAAGGCTAGCTGGTAGTTTCTTCTTGAATGCTGATGGTTCATTATACAAGAGAAACTTTGACATGGTTCTTCTCAGATGTGTTGATAAGAAAGAAGCAGACTTGCTGATGCACGAGGTGCATGAAGGATCTTTCAGTACCATGTTGGAGGGCATGCAATGGCTAAAACATTGTTAAGATCGGGTTACTACTGGATCACAATGGATGCAGACTGCTGTGCCTATGCCAGAAAGTGCCATAAATGCCAGATTTATGCAGATAAGGTGCATGTGCCTCCAAATCCTTTGAATGTGATGTCTTCACCTTGGCCCTTTGCCATGTGGGGCATTGACATGATTGGAAAGATTGAACCGACTGCTTGAAATGGCCACAGATTCATCTTGGTAGCCATTGATTATTTCACCAAGTGGGTTGAAGCAGCTTCGTATGCAAACGTCACCAGACAAGTGGTAGCCAAATTTCTGAAAAGAGACATCATCTGTCGTTATGGAGTACCCGAGCGAATCATTACTGACAATGGTTCCAATTTGAACAACAAGATGATGGGAGAACTGTGTCGGGACTTCAAAATTCAACATCACAACTCTTCTCCTTACAGGCCAAAGATGAATGGCGTTGTTGAGGCGGCTAACAAGAACATCAAGAAGATTGTGCAGAAGATGGTGGTTACTTACAAAGATTGGCATGAAATGTTACCATTTTCCTTGCATGGGTACCGAACCTCAATCCGAACATCCACTGGGCAACACCGTATTAGCTTGTGTAAGGTATGGAAGCAGTCCTACCTGTTGAAGTTGAGCTACCCTCCTTACGGGTACTGATGAATGTAAAGCTGAATGAAGCAGAGTGGGTCCATTCTCGGTACAATCAACTGAATTTGATCGAAGAAAAGAGATTATCTGCCATTTGTCATGGGCAGTGATATCAGAAAAGGATGAAGAAAGCCTTCGATTAGAAAGCCAGGCTTCGGGAATACCAAGTGGGAGATCTTGTGCTGAAAAGACTTCTTCCTCCTCATACAGACCACAGGGGCAAATGGACTCCAAACTACGATGGTCCATTCATAGTAAAGAAGGTTTTCTCTGGTGGAGCACTGATGCTCACTTCTATGGACGGTGAAGATTTCTTATCCCCTGTAAATTCAGATGCAGTTAAAAAATACTTCACATAAAATGACCCGCTGGACATAAAAACAGAATGTAAGTCCATGCAAAAATAGGGCATCCTGGCGAGTCAAAAACAGAATAAAAGACTCGGGAAAAAATAAGGGAAAATTATTAAAAAAATGTACACCCGCTGAGTTGAAAAGCCGCATTGGACAGCTCAGGCAAAAATGGGTATCCCGGTGGATTGAAAACCCGAAAGGGCGATCCACGCAAAATAAGGGAATAAGCGAACAATTGCATTCTGAATTCGTATGTATCACTTACAACACGACAAGATTCGAAAGGATAAAACATCAGTCAGAATCAACCTTCTTCAGAAAACAAGATGAGAAGAACGTCAAGGTCATACAAGTCATAGCAAAGGGAGCTCACCGGAGCGTCGTCAACAATGCCAGCATTTTTACTTTTCTCAATTTATAGCAATCTCCTCATTTCAGGGGATCTGTTTCTTTGACTGTATTTGCCAATTCAGGGCACCCAAATTAATAAAATCAGAATTTTCAGTGACACCCCGTTTCGTACATTTTTGTTTCGTCTGTAAAATATCCAGTATTCATGATATGATACTTGCATAAAACAAATGAGCCATTCTTAAATAAATTCTTGCAGGAAATATATTTACTCTCAGGAATATCTAACTCCTATGACGGAATTCAATAAGGGATACCTCGGGATACTCGTGCGTTTCTTTGTCTTAACAGGTTGCAGGTATTCAAACATGGGGCATGCCAGGCATCACTTCTCCAGCATATCTTCTCCAAGCAGCATCTGAAATGCTTTTTCCCCCAACAGAGTTGTCAAAGCCTCCTCATCCCCAGCCGGGACCCCCACAGATATCTTTAGGAAGATCTTTCAATGATCTCTCCTCCCCCCAAACAGAGTGCATGGTCTCTCAAAAATGAAGGGAACCATCTCCCCACAGAGTTCCAGCCTCTCCCGGAAGAGCAATGTCTGAAATTCTCACACGACAAAGTGACGGAAGCTTCCTCATCCCCAACTGGGTTCCTCATTACAAAGATAGGTCTATCAGTGATCTATTTCCCCAAGCGGAGTTATATATCTTATCAGATCTACCAATGATCTCATCCCTAGTTGGGATTCTCCTTCAAGCAGATCAGCCAGAGATCTTCACAACAGCGGGATCCGAATCCCGGATCAGTTTCTTTGCATAATCATAGCATTCGCATCATTTTCCCTACAAAGCGTAGCATTCCGTTTAACACGGAGCATTACAGCAAAAATCAAACATATTGCATGATCACAAGTCAGGTTTTAAACCAGTCACCTGTAAATACCAACAGTACCTTATCAGCAATATAAAAAATACATCCCTTGAACATAAAAGCCAAAGCGTCCCTTTGCACCCTCAAGTACAAATACTTGTCCATAACATGTTCTTCTCGACACTCGTCCGTGTCATCTCAATTTCCCCAACAGAAAGCTAAAGCATCCCCTTTGCACTTTCCAACAAATACATGTTCATACACTCTTTCGACACCCGTCGGTGTCATATCATCCCCTGCAGATAAGCCACAAAAAGCCTCTGTGATTACAAATATCTATACATTCTGTTTTGACACTCGTCCGTGTCACCCATCCCCAGCATGGTTGCCCAAATGCTTGTTACAAACCAAGTACTTGTTTATAATATTTTCCTTTCGACACTCGTCTGTGTCATCTTATCCCACAGGTCACCCGATTACCTTTTACACTTATGAGTTCATAGCTTATACACTTATCTCTTCTGGCACTCGTTTGTGTCACCCTTCCCCAGCAAGTTGAACACTCGTCTGTGTCTTGCTCATACTTCATAATATTACCTCATACTTATACAGATACTCGTCCGTATCTCATATATATATATATATATCATTCCCCACAGATTCGACACTCGTCCGTGTTCTTTGTTAACCAGTTGGTACTCGTCCGTATCATCATCTCTGAACACGCGTCAGCGTTTGTTTCTACCCATACTCGTCTGTATCACAGTCTTAGGGATGCTCGTCCGCATCTTTAATCTATACACAGCGTCAAAACACTTATCCCTTTTATTTCTTATGTGTAAGCACTCGTCCGTGTATACCATTCCCCAGCAAAGCAACTTTTCTTCTATCTGACATTCGTCCTATGTCGTGATACTTTCGGCAGTCGTACCCTGCCAGGTGATCGTCCTTCACCTTTGTATGACCGTCCCTCATCCTTTCCCCAGCGGAGTCTCCATTATTGAAATCCTTTTCTATCCGGCATTCGTCCTATGTCGTGATATTTAGCAGCCGTCCCCTGCTAGGTGAACGTCCTTCACCTTTTGATGATCGTCCTTCATCATTTTATCCGATGGCCGTCCCCATCGTTGATCTTGTTATCTGACATTCGTCTTATGTCATGATAAACCCCGAGAGCAGTCGTACCCTGCTAGGTGATCATCCTTCAACTCTTAATGATCATCCTTCATCATGCTTATCCGATGGCCATCCCCATCGTCGACCTTTTCTATCCGACATTCGTCCTATGTCGTGGTAAAGAGTAGCCGTCCCCTGCTAGGTGATCGTCCTTCACCTATGATGACCGTCCCTCATCAATATTTCTTTTATTCTTTAAACTGATGGTTGTCCATGTCGTTGCTTATGTTACTTTATGAACCTGATGGTCATCCCCATCATTGCCTTTACTTTAATCCCCAGAGAATCTTGTTTCTTACTTGATGGTCGTCCCCATCATGATCTCTTTATTTCCCCAGCTTGTCGGTTGTCCCCGTCATTGCTCTATCCCCAGCAGTTGTCCTCTGCTTGATGGTCGTCCTCCATCGCCTGCATTTTATAATTATACTATACCTTCTTTTACAATTTATATCCCTTTTCTTCTTCTCCCCAGTGAGTGCAAATTTCGGACTGTCTTTGGTATTCAACCACAAGTTATCTTGTTTGTCTGTTAAGCCAGGCGCTTACATCCTGCACAGCTAACTCATGTTTGAATAGGGGCAGTGTCGCTCCCCGGATTTCCATCCTGGTAAAAACGCGAAAGTGGCGCAGGAAAAGAATAGAGTCGCCAGCCAGGCATTTTTATCCCGAAGAAAGGGAATGGTAATGCTGCACAAACCAGAAGAAAGAAAGAGGAAGGACACGGGTCCTGTGAACCAAAGAGACTGAGTTTGGGAGTCGGTTACGACCTGGGAAGGTATTAGCACCCAGATCGTCCGCCGTACCCGACGGGATCCACGCTAGCAAAGAAAACTGTTTCAAAGGGTGAGGGTATGAAAACTGCAGCAAAAGAAATGAAAATGAACTGGAAAAGAAACTGGGAAAAGAACTGAAATAAGAAATAAAGAGGAAAAATGTAGGGAAAATAAAGATTGTGCTCGAACGGGCCCTACCCCGCTGCCTACGTACCTCATCAGGATAATGAGGATCAGAGACGTCGTAGTTCCCCTAACTAGGGGTGGAAAAGATTGCTTGTGTCTTAAGGCTTGAACTGCCTATGCCAATGCTCAGGTGTTGCAGGCTCGGATGACGAGTGCGTTACCGTCTTGCAAAATGACAAGTAGGAGAAAGTTCGCGTACGGAGCGAAGGTGATAAGAAAAGAATTCCCGAAGGAAAGACGCTTATTGTTTGTTTGTGTTTTTTATGAAGCTTTTATGAGTGTGTCACAAGGAAGTGAATTCAAGATCTTTTCCATGGAATGTGCACTTGTCACTACATTCCAAGATGGAATAATAGAACAAGCACACTCAAGTAAGGAGAAGATCCCCAAAACTTGAACCCAAAGATTAGGGCCTAGGCTCACTAACTTGCTTACTTATTAAGTGTTTTTGGTTATTTACAGATGAAGAAGTGTTTTTTAGGCTTTTCTTTTATGAAGGAGATACCTTGATCAGACTTGTGCATCACAAGGTAAACTTGTACTATCCCAAGATGGGAAGACTACAGGCATACCTCATGGGATAAGGCTATGGATCAAGACATCACTCCAGACTTATTGAGATGCTTTTTAAGAGTTATGAGATGAGAAGAGAAAATGAACCAAAAGGATCATAAAGGTAAAAATATAACGGGAAAAGTCTAATCCTAATATTCACATGCTCGGATGGTCCTAGGGTTAGTGAGGCTCACTATCCTAGTGAAGAAGAAGAAAAGAAAAAGATGAGAGGAGAAGCTCCATGGTGGCCTAAGCACACCTCCAGCAAGGCAAGAGATAAAGAAGATGAGGAATAAGATAAGATGAAGAAGAATGCGAAATGAATAAGAAAAGATAAAGAGATGAGAATGCGATATGGAGATAAGAAATAAGATAAAGAGATGAGAATGCGATATGGAGAAGATGACAATGCACAAACAGAGCCTACACCAGTAGGACTTCCAGATGCAGTAGCATGCAATAATAAAATCGGTCCTCAGTGGTACGTAACGGAGAAGGTCCGTTGCCTCTTCAATAAGCGCAAGAAGAAATATCAAGTCCAGAATGATTTCAATAGTCAAGCACAATTTCCAAATATCAGGGCATCAGATCAAAGTCAAGTGCAAACATCCAACATCCAGAATTAAAACCGAGAATCAGTCTGCGCAAAAACAAAGTCTAAATTCAATTGGTGTCCAAAGGTCTCATTAGTCCAAGATAATCGATCCCAAGGTTATCACCAAGTTACCTCCTCCATCATCCAACTTAAGCGAAAAGTCGAATAGCAAGACCAACTGTCAACACGAGTCTTCAAGCCTAAGAAATAATCTTATATAAATTCATCACCATGCTACATCTGCCATCATCAGGAAACCTACAAAATATCAAACGAAAACTAAAACCAAAATCAAATGAAATCCTATTTAAATAAAACAAATTAATCGAAGGAAATTAAAATTACAAAAATTAAATCCAAATTCTAATAAACTCTAAAATCCTTACCAAACTAATTAATAATTAGTTAATAATTAATTGAACAAATTATAGAGAAAATATAATTAAAAGAAAACAAAGAAAACAAAAAGATAAAGAGACTAAACAAAAGAGGGGGAGATGGCGTTGGGATGGTGGTGTGAGTATGCAGAAATTCAGTGGGCTTTGTTAAGGTCCACCAGCAAACACAAACACAAGCCGGGTCACTGGAATAGGGTATTGCAGGGAAATCAATGGGCCTACAACCCACGCCAACAACAACAAGAAAAGAAATCCACAATTCAGTAACATAAAATAAAGTGAAAGGTCAAAGTTATATAGAACCAAAAAATTGCGAAATAGAAAAACAAAATAAAAGGAGAGTAAATAGAAATTAAAAGAAATAGAGCCAAGCTCCTTCTTCTTCGTGCATCACAACGCCGACACTGTTCATCACCGAAAAACAACGGCAACCAACTTTCAACGCCAAAACCTCAGCCGACCACCTTCAACATCGTCCCTTGTTCCTTCGCGATCTCATCCTCTCTCACGCGTTCATCCTTGAAGCTTCCGTTGCTTTTCCGGTCTCACTGCCTTCGTTCCCTCCGACAAGCCACCGCCGTGAATGGTTTCTTCTTCCCTGCACGAAAAGAAACCACCGCCGACGCTCCTCATCTTCGAAAGTCAGTTTCGGATTTCGCTTCCAAAGTTCGCTCGCGGCGAATCCTTCCCTCCAACCTTGTTTCGTTTGGCTTCAATTAGCTTCTTCCACCGTCTTGCTCTCAGATCTCACGTTAGCTTCGTCACCTTGAACCCTCCATCTATCCCTTTCCTTTGCAAATGTATCACGACTATCTCTTATTCGGTGGCGGCTTCAAATCGTGGTGATTACGCACAAAATCGGTTTCTCCATTCATCAACAACTATGGATCTCCTTCCAATTGCCGACTGCGATTCTCACGGTTTTGACCTCTTCATCTTCTTGCTTTTGTTCGATCTCTCTCTGTCTTGGTTTGAGTCTCAATCCGAGATCCTCTCAGTTTCGATCTCTCTATGTTCTGATTTGTTATTGTTGTGTGATGTTGATGAGTGAGGCTGATGTTGGTTTTCGTTGGAGAGTAGCAATTTGTTTGGTTTTATTGTTAAGTGATGGAGGTGTGAAGAAATGATGGTGGTTCGGTTGAAGTTGTTTGGAAGAGTGTGAAGAAGGGGGAGGTTCGGTGCAGGTTGGTTTGTGTTTACAGAGGTAGGTTCGGCTGGGTTGTAGAAGGATTGAGTTAAGGTGCGGTGAAGGTTTCTTTGTGGTGTTTTGAAGGATTCAGAAGTTGAGGTCATGTTTTCTCTTTGATTTTCTCAAATCCAGTTTTCTGTGTTGGTTTCAGATTAGAGAATGGTTTGTGTGAGATGAATTGTGTGAGTTGCGCGTTTTGCTGAGTGAATTTTGGTGAAGAAAGGGTCGAATGAGAGTGAGGCTTGTGCCCAGTGACGTTGTGAAACCGCTTTCCCCTCTCTGTGAAAAATGCGTGACTGTTTTGGTGTGTATGAGTGATGAAACTTTTTCTTTTTGAGCCTTGCTCAATGCGTGTGGGTGTAGCTGTGAAGATGGAATCCGTGAGGTGCATGAGGGGAATTGCTGTACGTGTAATTTTTGCGTGACTGATTGTGGGGTCCATGCTGAAATTTGTTGTGCAAAAGAAACGTGAAGGTGCGGTCATGAGGATTTGCCTGAAGAGAAATGGTTGGCAAATTGTGGTGTCATGCCTTGTGAATTATATTTGGAATAAGGGGTAAAATAAGATAATAATAAAACTAGCTTTTTCCTCTAATTTTCTTGTAACAAGTTTGCAAAGAGAATGGACTAATGGACTTAAATAAAAAATGAACAAAAATGGAATTGGTAACAAAAAAAGTTTTAGAAAAGGAAAAAATAGAATGATTTGATGAATAAATGGATTTATGGAAATAGATAAAATGGATATGAATTGGATTATTATTTTGGTGATTAAGATGGAAAATGGTTATTGGATAGGATTTTAATGGAAATAAAATGAGAAAAGATATATGGTTTAGAAATAATAAAGAAATGGGGTTAATGGATAAAAATGAATTATGAATATATGGACACGGAAATGGGTATGGAATAAATTTGCTACCACAAGCACGCACAACCATGAAATCCCGTTTTTTCGCCTCGAAACCAAATTTGCACCGCTCCCACGTAACTCACTGGTTAAGAATAAAACGACCGCCACTGAACAATTCACCATAACAATTATCTCACACAAATCAATACTTGATCCTGAAGAAATCCACACACCACAATTAATGGATAAGCATTTCCTGAGAAACAGATCAATGAGACAGATAACTTGCAGCTGAAGAAATCTTCTGAAACCACTTATTTAGGGGGATAAACCCTAGTCTGGTGATACTAGCATACGAGAATGAGACCAAAGTTGGCTGGAAGCCAGAGCCTTGAATTTTCCTGATAATCTGCAAATAAAGGCGTGAAACCCCAATCCTTCAGAAAATACGATCCCATGTCTTAGGAACTTATGAAAATGGTATGCAAAATGCGTATGAATGCAAAATGAAAAGCCAGAATAAAACTAGAAAAGCCAGAGGGCAAATTTAGGGTGTCTACAGGCAGCTGTAAACACCCCAAATTTTCCCTCACTAAATTCACACCATGGCTTGTGATATTTCATGATTGCATTAGTATAAGCATGCCATATCATATTGCATGTTTGTTTCACTGCATTAGTTCAAGTTCATCTACATCTAGGGTTTGTGATCTGAGCAATCCAAGATCCATCTGAGCCACTCCAAAGGTCTCCAATCATTACAAGGGGGTCCATGTATGTTCAAACATCATATTACATCCCTCAAAGATCAAGGAAGTCAAAGAATCACAAGAACTGGAAAGCATGGAAGCAAAGCTAGGGTTTCACTACACAGATGACCTGAAATTAGGGTTTTGGTTTCAAAGGCCATGACTCCAAATTTTTTGGTCATTCTTGTTTCTAATGGTCTCAATATGTTATAAGGATCATGTGTACCAAGTTTGATGAAGAAATTCATTGTGGAAGTCATCTGTTCACTGGATAACTTCTTGAGCAAGTCAGAGCAAAATCAGGGCATCTGAGGCCCCTACCAATGGAACCAAAGTGTATTTTTCATCAAATTGAATTTATATGATCTTTATTTGATCATTGAAGTGCTTGGAAGTTCACAAAATTGAAGAAAATTGAGCTAAACCAAAAGTTGCCAAAAATGGAAATGACTTGTAATGTAAACTTTCCATTTTGGGAAAGTTTTTCAACCTCCTCTTTCTCAACCAAAAATGCTTCAAATGAAAACTTGTTGGTCATGAAAGTTGTAGATTGGATCATTCCCTTTTCAAAAAGTACAAGAACAAGTTTTAATTCATTATGGAACTCAAGTTATGATCTTTCAAAGTTGGCAAAAATCCTATAATTTTCAAGAATACACCAAAGAGGATTTTTTGCAAAACCACTTGCCAAGTCATTTTATGACCTCTAATACACTTCTAAGCATCATACCAACATAGTGCATTGCCTTAAAGTCATAATTGGCCCAAGAATCATCTTATTCTATGCCTTGCACATGAAGAAATCACAAAAGGGCCAAACTTTATCAAAATTGCAAAATGATACATAACCTTGCTCAAACTTGCTGAATCACCACAAAATGCATTACATGGCTCTCCTTAATCTTGACTGAACCAGCTGCAAGAGAGCCCATACCTCAAGTACAAGTTTTGTTGACTTTTTGCAAGAGAGCCCCTACCAATCACCATAGGCCACAACCACTTCTCTGACCTATCAAAGCTTGTTATGTGGATCAAACAGAAGCCATAACACAACACAAGCAAGCCTAACACTTCAGATTGCCCATGCTCTCAAAAATCACCCCATTTGCAAAAGCTTTTGAAACTCACATCACACACACTAAAACTTCAAACTCTTTTCATCAATCAACTCAGCAACACAAGAGGACCATTTCCCACCCGTCATTGTAGACTGAAACCACCCAAAACCAAAATACGATTTCTGGCCAGTTGAAGTGCAATCCCATATCTTAGTAATTTATGAAAATGGTATGCAAAATGCATATGAATGCAAAATGAAAAGCCAGAATGAAACTAGAAAAGCCAGAGGGCAAATTTAGGGTGTCTACAGCTGCCCCTATTCAATCAACTGTTAATATGAAAAGGATGAGAGCAACGGCTGCCAGACGTTCGAGATAAACAGTGATTGAATACCAAAAAGACCCTGAAAATTTGCACTCTGACGAAGAATGCAACACTGGGAAATAAACCAAACCAGATGACGCTCTGGGGACTGAAGGGGAGAAAGAAGTAGACGAGCCTCTTCCAAGTTGAAAATGATATCTGGAGTAAGAACAAGTTAAGACAGACGAGTCTTCAAACAATCCTGTGACGCCAGGAGCTGGACATACGAGCCCTCAAAACACTTCAAGAACATAAACTGAGACAGACGAGTCTCCAGACAATCCTGTGACGCCAGGAATTGGACATACGAGTCCTCAAACACTTCATATAGCACGAGACAGACGAGCCTCCTTCGGGTTTACCTGTTACGCCAGGACCGGAAATGCATTTAAGTCTGTGGGATAGACATGCTATCAAGGTAGATGAACCTTCTTCATATATTATCCGTGGATATATGGTATAAGACAGACGAGTCTTCTTTGAGCAAACCTGTGACGCCAGGTGCAGCAACCATAATTGGTGCCTGAGACAGACGAGCCTCCTTCGGATTTACCTGTTACGCCAGGACCGGTAACCATTTTGACATTAATTCCCACTGTCAGGATTCGAAACCTCTTCAATACAGACGAGTATTGGATGATCATCAAGATTACACAGACGAGTGTTATAGGTCAATGATACAGACGGGTATCAGACGATGATCTTGGAAACACAAACGAGCGCTTCGGGCAGTGATACAGACGAGTATCAACCACTGGTATAGACGAATACCAGAGATTCAAACACAGACGAGCATTTGAAGTATCAATACAGAAATACCAGGGTAAACAGCAAATCCTCACATACAGATGTAAGCTAGCACAGACGGGTGCTGGGGATGATACAGACGAGTATCCAAGCAAAGCAGACGAGCTTCAGAACACAGACGACTTCTGAGGAATAAAAGCAGACGAGCTTCAAACAAACACAGACGAGTGTTGGATAGTTGCAGACGAGCAACAGCAAAGAATACATATCAAGGCACAGTCGAGTGTAGCAAAGGATCTAATACCAAACACAGACGAGTGTTGGGAGGTTGCAGACGAGCAACAGCAAATATCATATCAGAACACAGACGAGTGTTGAGGAGTTGCAGACGAGCAACAGCAACTATCATAACCAAACACAGACGAGTGTTGGAAAATTGCAGACGAGCAATATCAAGGTAATCATAAGCCAATGCTGGGGAAAGAAAACGAGCAATACCGAAGGGCCAACACAGACGAGCGTTGAACGATGCAGACGAGCATCAAAAGAGCAATAAAATGTCAATGCTGAGGAAAACTCCGCTTAGGGATAGCACAGACGAGTGTTGAAAAACGCCGACGAGCGGTAGACAATTGCCTGATTGGCCACAAGAGACACGACTCTGCAGGGGGAGACAAGTCAAGAGATCTGAATACCCGACTCTGACTGAAGTGATGAATACCTGGCTGTATCATAAAATTACCCAAAAGTATGGCAACTTTGTTGGGGAATGTTTCACTGACGGAGCGAACAAATCAAATATGAACTCTGTGGGGACAGGGCCATCTTCAGACTTGGATGGGGAAGATGCTTTGATTACATAACCCTTATTGGGGAGAGAATCCTGACAATTCTAACTCTATGGGGAAGTAAGGCCTTCAGCTGCCTGTTGGGAAAACTTCACTGTGGAAAGATAATTCCGCTTGGGGATGAGAACAATTCAATTAGCCTTGAAGTTCTGCTGGGGATATCATTTGTTCTACCTCAGCTGAGGATATCAACTTTCTGGTATGGCTGAGACATATATGGCAATGCTCTGCTGAGGAGAAACCTTACTGGAGAATCAAGTAAGTCAAAATATGCCCCAAGTATAGTATGACGACTGTGTTGGAAAGGTATGCCAATGAAAATTGGACTTTGACTGAATGAGAATAACCAACTCCTCGGGAGGAAATTTTGCCGGCTGAAGGAAGATTCTCTGCTTGGGGAAGAAATAAACTTCCAATGCCTTGCTGGTAAAATAAATACCAGACATTCCTCCTGAAACTGTGTCAGACTGCATTGTCTACGAAGAAAATTGCCTCTAGAGGATTTTACAGAAGACCTGGCATCCAGGAATGCCCCAGTGTCTTCAAACTCTCGTAGAAATTCATCAGATCTTGAGATAACTGCCCCAGGTTGCATCTTGAAACGAATCTTGCTCCACACCAGAGACGGAAACCAAAAACCATGTGGTATGAAGATGCAATGGAAATGATGTAAGATGCAGACGTATGCTTAAGATGATGAGGATATGATGAATAGGAAAGATACGGGAGCCAAAACAAGGATGGTTAGGCGGAAGGCCCGGTTGAGAGATTTTGATATTTTTGTTTTGGTTGCCAAGCAATTGGACTTTGAAGGTGAACTACCAGATGAGAACTGGTTTATTAAAGGTAGGCCAACAGACGAGAACTGATGGGCAAAGAATAAATCGTCAGACGAGAACTGATTCCTTGGGTTCATTGTCAAACAAGAATTGACTCCGAAAAAGAATGACTACCAGACGAGAACTGGAGTTCAACAGGCTAAATGAAAAGGTGACCAGACGAGAACTGGTTAAAATATTCGCCTACCAGACGAGAACTGGTATTTGAAGTTAGATTGCCAGACGAGAACTGGACTTTGGGTTTGTCTGCCAGACGAGGGCTAGACTCTGAAAAGTTTGCCAGACGAGAACTGGACTTTGGATTAGTTTGCCAGACGAGAACTGGACTTTGAATTGTCAAGGGATTGGGTTACGGGCCCTGGGTGTCAGGTTGAAGTTGCGGGGTTATGCTCAATGCAAATGATGCATATGCTATATGCTCGAGCGAAACGACATGAATAACGTATGCAAATGATTTATAAAATGCTTATGAGAAGCTACAAAAAACTCCCGAGGATAGGAAGAGAGGTCGTAGTGACAAGGCTTCTGGTTGAGAAGGGTGACAAAGGCGAGGGTGGGTGGCATGATTCCCCGATATTCGTCTTGAACTCTGAGATCACTAATGTAACCTGCTATGTGAAGCTAAACTTTGCCCCTGTTGGGTGAGTCTCTGAACAGACTGTCATTGACTATCCAATTCATGGCATGGCGGACTTGGATGTCCTCTCGAGGAGAGTTGCACTTAATGATCTCTGGAAGTGTCCTGCCCCGGTATGAGCGTGAAAGCGACTTGACTCATTCTGACTGAGCATTGGAAGAATTCTCCCTTGGTCAACAGAAAATCTGGGTGTCTTGCCCCTGTTTGGGTGGATTCAGCTCTGATCAACTGACTCTTGAACGATGTTCCTCAATCCACTGATGCTTGGGAACCGCTTTACCCTGAAAAATTCCTTGGTCGACAAAAACATTGAATAACATGCCCCTGATTCATAGGCTAACAAGATGCTCTTGATTCTGGTCATCATTGTTGAATGATCAAATTCCCTCTCGATTGCTCTTTGTAGGAGCTTCCCTGGTGTCACAGACTGACTTGCAATTAAAACTGTTCATTCACAAATGGTAATTCTAATGAAGTGCACATGCAAGTTTTGAAAATTTATTTATTTATTTGAATGATGTGACAGTGTGTGACGAATGGACGATTAGTCCAAATGTAGTGCTGAGTTAGCAAACCGTTAGGAGTCAGCTTACGCAAACTTGTCGTAGTATGCTTTCAGAATTGAACCTGATTCAATTAGGACATTCAAAGGTTATGACGTGGTCTGGTTCACGGTTTTAGAAAGAAAGATTTATGGCTCAAAGTTTATTTGTGCCCACCCATTCTCCTTGATGTTCTCCAGTCCTATGTTCAGCTAATTGTCCCTAAGCGCTCGCCTCTCAAAAGGGTTTTGTGATGGTTGAGGAACCAATGACATTGACGGTTTACGCACCAATGAGGTTTCTTGGAGTAACAGTCACCCCTTTGTCTTTGTGTCTAGTCACACGACTTTGTTCTTATGGAACTTTTTCTTTTTTGAAATTTTTTTTATTCCCTAACTTTTGCCTGGACTGAATCTCTTTTTTTGAAATTTTTTCGATTTTGAAGTCCAGCGGGATGCCCTAACTTTTGCCTAAGTCATTTGTTTTCACTTTTTTTTTTGACTTAGCGGGCTTTTATTTCTTTTTTGATTGATTTTTTTTTTTGTGAACAAATCGTGTGACACTGGTTTGTCTGTCTTGCTGAAAGGGTTGTGACTGTCTCATTCCTTTGTTGGTGAGGGGTAACCATTGCGGTTTTACGTCCCTTGACCTCTTGAGGTGTGATGAATAAAAGGTAATGGATCCTCGGATGCACACTCCTTTGGAAATTTGAACGCTCGGTCAAACTAACTGACGACTACCCTACCCCGGGTTGAATGTGAGGGTTTTTCCGTTTAGAAAAGAAACTCCTACTTCAAGGCTCAAAGGGGTTGACGAGGGTCTATCTCCCTTATATCTCCAGTGTTTGGGAATTGAAACAATGCCTGTACATCGTCAGCAGGTTCTACTCTGAAAGCATACCTTCAACAATTATGGGTATTCAGTTGTCATCATCCTCCCTCAAACCTGCTAAACAACAGTGAAATAAATGGGAGGTAAATGGATGCAATTTTTTTTCAATGCAAGTAAAGAAAAATGAGCGAATGCGACACAATTGATTCAAAAAGAATGATCACTACATTAACATTACAATTCAAAACGACAACATTTAAAAGACAAGTAGCTGCTAACAGGAAAGAAACTACAATGCAAATGATAAAAAGGATACGAT
Source organism: Lathyrus aphaca (assembly GCA_963966055.1). Taxonomy (NCBI): domain Eukaryota; kingdom Viridiplantae; phylum Streptophyta; class Magnoliopsida; order Fabales; family Fabaceae; genus Lathyrus; species Lathyrus aphaca. The sequence continues at coordinate 322,344,173 of OZ014525.1, forward strand.
GATCTCCAATTCTGATGACATATTCTTGTCTGAGCCACTGAAATCAGGATACGCTCCTTCGAAGTCTTTGAACTTAATCAGGTGAGAGGTTGACGTGCACAACCAAGCTTCCTTCTGGAAAGGAAATGAAGCCCTTGTCGATCAACTGTTGTACCTTGGCTTGAAAAGCTTTACAATCTTCAGTTGAATGCCCCATTGATCCACCATGATACCCACACTGCTCATGAGGATTGTACCCTGGAGGGTATGGCTCTGGCAACGGCTTGAGAGACTTAGGAACCACCAATGAGCTCTGAATTAGATGTGGCAAAAGGTCACTGTATGCCATGGGAACTGGATGAAGAGGAGCATTCCTCCTTTCCAGGTTGTTGCGAGGCCTAGGTTGGCTCTGACATTGGTTCTGAGGTCTTCGACCATGAGCTTGCAGATTTGGACGAGGAGGAGTCCACGGTTTCTGATACGGTGCTCTGAGCATTGCTGAATGCCCATAAAAGTAACCAGACCTAGGAACGGATGATCTCTGAGAAGATGTTGGTCCAGAATATTCGATATTTGCCATGACTGCACTGATGTCATACCCTTCTTCCCCTTGGGAGCTAACAACAGACTCATCTTCACTAGCTGGGATACTCGAAAAGTCTTGGATCTTTCCACTTTTGAGCAGGCTCTCGACGCGCACTCCCACTATTATCAAATCAGAGAAGCTTGATGTCCCAAAGCTACTCATTCTTTCCAAATACGGACCTTGCAACGTGCCCACAAACAGGTCAACTAACTCTCTGTCTGAAAGTGGTGGTTGCACTTGGGCTGCCAATTCTCTCCACCGTTGTGCATATTCTCTGAAAGATTCACCAGTTCTCTCAGATAGGCTTTGCAGGTGCATGCGACAGGGCGCCATGTCCACATTGTACAGGTATTGCTTTGCGAAAGCTCTGGATAAATCATTCCAAGATCGGATACGACTGCTTTCCAAATCCATATACCAACTTAAGGATGCCCCACTCAAACTGTCCTGAAAACAGTGAATCAGCTTATCGTTGCGGGCATGAGAAGTCATTTTTCTGCAGAACATCACCAAATGATGCTTTGGGCAACTAACACCAGTGTATTTTTCGAACTTCGGAGTCTTGAAATCTGGAGGAATGACAAGACCAGGCACCAAACACAGGTTTAAAGCATCAAAACCAAAGGCATCAGGATCCGCTAAGGCTTTGAGTTGCTCATCCAACATACGAAACCTTTCATCAGGATCAAAAGCTGGTGGATCCTTGGCTTTCACAAGAGGGATGGCCCCTAGGAAGTTCGGCATAGGGAAAGCGAAACTCTGATAATCCGTAGAATCAGAAGAAGATGAAGGTCCACCCCGGACAACAGATGGTTCAGGTACACCCTGATTCACGATCGGGGTCTGTGCAGGCTGTGCTTGAGTAAGATTGTTCACTTGTGGAAGATCCTCATCAAGAGAAAGACCATATAAAGGATTGGTCATCGAAGTGAAACCAGGTGGAAACTCAACATTCTGACGGTTGTTCTCTGACATAGCTACTGACGACTTCCAATCTGACCCTTTCTTAGTTCTTGACACTGCTCAGTCTCGCCTCACACAACTTTGTCGTCTTCCGACGGTTAACACTTGTTCAAACTAAATACCGAGAAATCATCTGGCTGACCATGGACAAAAGAGGAAGGATGAGCTCTCTGGAAAACGGATATGCAATGCTGATGCAAATGCAAAATGCAATATGATGATGCTACAGATGCAAAGACATGGGATCACAGCTGGAAACTGCCTGGAAGCTGGAATACTGCCAAGAATCGAGTGTCTGTAACCACAAGATCTCTGTATAATAACCCAGGTGATAATCCAAAACCGAAGATCAAGAACTTCAGGATCATAGAGACCAGATCAAAACAAGACTGCGCTGGCAATGAGGGTATGTTGAGGTCGTGGTTCCTGCAAACCTATAAACCCCTCCCCAATCTCACTGGTAGGCTCCGGGTCAGACATCACGGACTCTCAAAGCCGAATAGCAATAATACTTTCACCATTTCCGAGAAATGGCACATGACCAGATCAGGGAACTGGTTTGGCATTATATACTACGCAGGGTAGCCTCAGCTGAGTCCAGGACATAAGGTCATCCTATGCGATCCCCAAGTGGGCCCTCGGATGCGAATGGGTTTGCCACAAAATGTGGGCTGCCACTGTCATCACTAAAGAGGGATGTTTCCAAAAGGTTCTCAATGATCGGTCCCCAGCTGCACATAACTGTCAGGGTTATGTAATGAGAGAGGAAGATCCCCAAATCAAGACATTTCCAAGACAATCGCAATCTGGGTGTGGAACTCACTACTACCCCCATAACAAGATCTCATGAGGCCAAAGTGGAACCACTCTAAGTCCTATGGTGCACTCGAGCCGGGTACTTGGCTCATATCTCTCAAGAACCAGTAACACCCATCCCACCAAAGAAAACCAGTCCAGACAGTCCAGTATATATACATGATGCATTAAATAAAGACTGGAAACTGTAAATAAAGCTGTAAATAAAGTTGTAAATAAACAATAATAAAATACAACAAGCCACAGCAAACAAACATCACCCAATGAAACAGAAACACACAAGCGCTAGGAGAGACTCACAGGGGAACCAGAGATTCTGGGTGCATTCCCCAGCAGAGTCGCCAGCTGTCGCTCCCCGGATTTCCATCCTGGTACAAACGCGAAAGTGGCGCGGGAAAAGAATAGAGTCTCCAGCCAGGCATTTTTATCCCGAAGAAAGGGAATGGTAATGCTGCACAAACCAGAAGAAAGAAAGAGGAAGGACACGGGTCATGCGAACCAAAGAGACTGAGTTCGGGAGTCGGTTACAACCTGGGAAGGTATTAGCACCCAGATCGTCCGCCGTACCCGACGGGATCCACGCTTGCAAAGAAAACTGTTTCAAAGGGTGAGGGTATGAAAACTGCAGCAAAAGAAATGAAAATGAACTGGAAAAGAAACTGGGAAAAGAACTGAAATAAGAAATAAAGAGGAAAAATGTAGGGAAAATAATGATTGTGCTCGAACGGGCCCTACCCCGCTGCCTACGTACCTCATCAGGATAATGAGGATCAGAGACGCCGTAGTTCCCCTAACTAGGGGTGGAAAAGATTGCTTGTGTCTTAAGGCTTGAACTGTCTATGCCAATGCTCAGGTGTTGCAGGCTCGAACGACGAGTGAGTTACCGTCTTGCAAAATGACAAGTAGGAGCAAGTTCGCGTACGGAGCGAAGGTGATAAGAAAAGAATTCCCGAAGGAAAGACGCTTATTGTTTGGTTGTGTTTTTTATGAAGCTTTTATGAGTGTGTCACAAGGAAGTGAATTCAAGCTCTTTTCCATGGAATGTGCACTTGTCACTACATTCCAAGATGGAATAATAGAACAAGCACACTCAAGTAAGGAGAAGATCCCCAAAACTTGAACCCAAAGATTAGGGCCTAGGCTCACTAACTTGCTTACTTATTAAGTATTTTTGGTTATTTACAGATGAAGAAGTGTTTTTTAGGCTTTTCTTTTATGAAGGAGATACCTTGATCAGACTTGTGCATCACAAGGTAAACTTGTACTATCCCAAGATGGGAAGACTACAGGCATACCTCATGGGATAAGGCTATGGATCAAGACATCACTCCAGACTTATTGAGATGCTTTTTAAGAGTTATGAGATGAGAAGAGAAAATGAACCAAAAGGATCATAAAGGTAAAAATATAACGGGAAAAGTCTAATCCTAATATTCACATGCTCGGATGGTCCTAGGGTTAGTGAGGCTCACTATCCTAGTGAAGAAGAAGAAAAGAAAAAGATGAGAGGAGAAGCTCTATGGTGGCCTAAGCACACCTCCAGCAAGGCAAGAGATAAAGAAGATGAGGAATAAGATAAGATGAAGAAGAATGCGAAATGAATAAGAAAAGATAAAGAGATGAGAATGCGATATGGAGATAAGAAATAAGATAAAGAGATGAGAATGCGATATGGAGAAGATGACAATGCACAAACAGAGCCTACACCAGTAGGACTTCCAGATGCAGTAGCATGCAATAATAAAATCGGTCCTCAGTGGTACGTAACGGAGAAGGTCCGTTGCCTCTTCAATAAGCGCAAGAAGAAATATCAAGTCCAGAATGATTTCAATAGTCAAGCACAATTTCCAAATATCAGGGCATCAGATCAAAGTCAAGTGCAAACATCCAACATCCAGAATTAAAACCGAGAATCAGTCTGCGCAAAAACAAAGTCTAAATTCAATTGGTGTCCAAAGGTCTCATTAGTCCAAGATAATCGATCCCAAGGTTATCACCAAGTTACCTCCTCCATCATCCAACTTAAGCGAAAATTCGAATAGCAAGACCAACTGTCAACAGGAGTCTTCAAGCCTAAGAAATAATCTTATATAAATTCATCACCATGCTACATCTGCCATCATCAGGAAACCTACAAAATATCAAACAAAAACTAAAACCAAAATCAAATGAAATCCTATTTAATTAAAACAAATTAATCGAAGGAAATTAAAATTACAAAAATTAAATCCAAATTCTAATAAACTCTAAAATCCTTACCAAACTAATTAATAATTAGTTAATAATTAATTGAACAAATTATAGAGAAAATATAATTAAAATAAAACAAAGAAAACAAAAAGATAAAGAGACTAAACAAAAGAGGGGGAGTTGGCGCTGGGATGGTGGTGTGAGTATGCAGAAATTCAGTGGGCTTTGTTAAGGTCCACCAGCAAACATAAACACAAGTCGGGTCGCTGGAACAGGGTATTGCAGGGAAATCAATGGGCCTACAACCCACGCAAACAACAACAAGAAAAGAAATCCACAATTCAGTAACATAAAATAAAGTGAAAGGTCAAAGTTATATAGAGCCAAAAAATTGCGAAATAGAAAAACAAAATAAAAGGAGAGTAAATAGAAATTAAAAGAAACAGAGCCAAGCTCCTTCTTCTTCGTGCATCACAACGCCGACACTGTTCATCACCGAAAAACAACGGCAACCAACTTTCAACGCCAAAACCTCAGCCGACCACCTTCAAAATCGTCCCTTGTTCCTTCGCGATCTCATCCTCTCTCACGCGTTCATCCTTGAAGCTTCCGTTGCTTTTCCGATCTCACCGCCTTCGTTCCCTCCGACAAGCCACCGCCGTGAATGGTTTCTTCTTCCCTGCACGAAAAGAAACCACCGCCGCCGCTCCTCATCTTCGAAAGTCAGTTTTGGATTTCGCTTCCAAAGTTCGCTCGCGGCGACTCCTTCCCTCCAACCTTGTTTCGTTTGGCTTCAATTAGCTTCTTCCACCGTCTTGCTCTCAGATCTCACGTTAGCTTCGTCACCTTGAACCCTCCATCTATCCCTTTCCTTTGCAAATGTATCACGACTCTCTCTTATTCGGTGGCGGCTTCAAATCGTGGTGATTACGCACAAAATCGGTTTCTCCATTCATCAACAACTATGGATCTCCTTCCAATTGCCGAATGCGATTCTCACGGTTTTGACCTCTTCATCTTCTTGCTTTTGTTCGATCTCTCTCTGTCTTGGTTTGAGTTTCAATCCGAGATCCTCTCAGTTTTGATCACTCTGTGTTCTGATTTGTTGTTGTTGTGTGATGTTGATGAGTGAGGCTGATGTTGGTTTTCGTTGGAGAGTAGCGATTTGTTTGGTTTTATTGTTATGTGATGGAGGTGTGAAGAAATGATGGTGGTTCGGTTGAAGTTGTTTGGAAGAGTATGAAGAAGGGGGAGGTTCGGTGCAGGTTGGTTTGTGTTTACAGAGGTAGGTTCGGCTGGGTTGTAGAAGGATTGAGTTAAGGTGCGGTGAAGGTTTCTTTGTGGTGTTTTGAAGGATTCAGAAGTTGAGGTCCTGTTTTCTCTTTGATTTTCTCAAATCCAGTTTTCTGTGTTGGTTTCAGATTAGAGAATGGTTTGTGTGAGATGAATTGTGTGAGTTGCGTGTTTTGCTGAGTGAATTTTGGTGAAGAAAGGGTCGAATGAGAGTGAGGCTTGTGCCCAATGACGTTGTGAAACCGCTTTCCCCTCTCTGTGCAAAATGCGTGACTGTTTTGGTGTGTATGAGTGATGAAACTTTTTCTTTTTGAGCCTTGCTCAATGCGTGTGGGTGTAGCTGTGAAGATGGAATCCGTGAGGTGCATGAGGGGAATTGCTGTACGTGTAATTTTTGCGTGACTGATTGTGGGGTCCATGCTAAAATTTGTTGTGCAAAAGAAACGTGAAGGTGCGGTCATGAGGATTTGCCTGAAGAGAAATGGTTGGCAAATTGTGGTGTCATGCCTTGTGAATTATATTTGGAATAAGGGGTAAAATAAGATAATAATAAAACTAGCTTTTTCCTCTAATTTTCTTGTAACAAGTTTGCAAAGAGAATGGACTAATGGACTTAAATAAAAAATGAACAAAAATGGAATTGGTAACAAAAAAAGTTTTAGAAAAGGAAAAAATAGAATGATTTGATGAATAAATGGATTTATGGAAATAGATAAAAATGGATATGAATTGGATTATTATTTTGGTGATTAAGATGGAAAATGGTTATTGGATAGGATTTTAATGGAAATAAAATGAGAAAAGATATATGGTTTAGAAATAATAAAGAAATGGGGTTAATGGATAAAAATGAATTATGAATATATGGACACGGAAATGGGTATGGAATAAATTTGCTACCACAAGCACGCACAACCATGAAATCCCGTTTTTTCGCCTCGAAACCAAATTTGCACCGCTCCCACATAACTCACTAATTAAGAATAAAACGACCGCCACTGAACAATTCACCATAACAATTATCTCACACAAATCAATACTTGATACTGAAGAAATCCACACACCACAATTAATGGATAAGCATTTCCTGAGAAACAGATCAATGAGACAGATAACTTGCAGCTGAAGAAATCTTCTGAAACCACTTATTCAGGGGGATAAACCCTAGTCTGGTGATACTAGCATACGAGAATGAGACCAAAGCTGGCTGGAAGCCAGAGCCTTGAATTTTCCTGATAATCTGCAAATAAAGGCGTGAAACCCCAATCCTTCAGAAAATACGATCCCATGTCTTAGGAACTTATGAAAATGGTATGCAAAATGTGTATGAATGCAAAATGAAAAGCCAGAATAAAACTAGAAAAGCCAGAGGGAAAATTTAGGGTGTCTACAGGCAGCTGTAAACACCCCAAATTTTCCCTCACTAAATTCACACCATGGCTTGTGATATTTCATGATTGCATTAGTATAAGCATGCCATATCATATTGCATGTTTGTTTCACTACATTAGTTCAAGTTCATCTACATCTAGGGTTTGTGATCTGAGCAATCCAAGATCCATATGAGCCACTCCAAAGGTCTCCAATCATTACAAGGGGGTCCATGTATGTTCAAACATCATATTACATCCCTCAAAGATCAAGGAAGTCAAAGAATCACAAGAACTGGAAAGCATGGAAGCAAAGTTAGGGTTTCACTGCACAGATGACCTGAAATTAGGGTTTTGGTTTCAAAGGCCATGACTCCAAATTTTTTGGTCATTCTTGTTTCTAATGGTCTCAATATGTTATAAGGATCATGTGTACGAAGTTTGATGAAGAAATTCATTGTGGAAGTCATTTGTTCACTGGATAACTTCTTGAGCAAGTCAGAGCAAAATCAGGGCATCTGAGGCCCCTACCAATGGAACCAAAGTGTATTTTTCATCAAATTGAATTTATATGATCTTTATTTGATCATTGAAGTGCTTGGAAGTTCACAAAATTGAAGAAAATTGAGCTAAACCAAAAGTTGCCAAAAATGGAAATGACTTGTAATGTAAACTTTCCATTTTGGGAAAGTTTTTCAACCTCCTCTTTCTCAACCAAAAATGCTTCAAATGAAAACTTGTTGGTCATGAAAGTTGTAGATTGGATCATTCCCTTTTCAAAAAGTACAAGAACAAGTTCTAATTCATTATGGAACTCAAGTTATGATCTTTCAAAGTTGGCAAAAATCCTATAATTTTCAAGAATACACCAAAGAGGATTTTTTGCAAAACCACTTGCCAAGTCATTTTGTGACCTCTAATACACTTCTAAGCATCATACCAACATAGTGCATTGCCTTAAAGTCATAATTGGCCCAAGAATCATCTTATTCTATGCCTTGCACATGAAGAAAAAACAAAAGGGCCAAACTTTATCAAAATTGCAAAATGATACATAACCTTGCTCAAACTTGCTGAATCACCACAAAATGCATTCCATGGCTCTCCTTAATCTTGGCTGAACCAGCTGCAAGAGAGCCCATACCTCAAGTACAAGTTTTGTTGACTTTTTGCAAGAGAGCCCCTACCAATCACCATAGGCCACAACCACTTCTCTGACCTATCAAAGCTTGTTATGTGGATCAAACAGAAGCCATAACACAACACAAGCAAGCCTAACACTTCAGATTGCCCAAGCTCTCAAAAATCACCCCATTTGCAAAAGCTTTTGAAACTCACATCACACACACTAAAACTTCAAACTCTTTTCATCAATCAACTCAGCAACACAAGAGGACCATTTCCCACCCGTCATTGTAGACTGAAACCACCCAAAACCAAAATACGATTTATGGCCAGTTGAAGTGCAATCACACAAACCAGCCATAATAAACTCCTTCCAAGCCTCAAAGCTTCTTCAGAATGATCATTGGAGTGAGTTTTCACAAGAGAGGGGGTCCAAAAGCTTCAAACTGAGAAAGCTCAAGCTCAGGTAACCTCTTCAAACTTTTTTCCAGAAATGTTATTTTAAGTTCTTAGATTGTTCTTTATGCTTTGCTGATCACCATGATATGTTTAATTTTGAAAATGGTTGCGAAATGAGCATGTACTGATTGTCTGAAAGTTTCACCATTTTTATGTTCTTCTTCGAATCTTGAGTTTCAGCCATGGGAAATTTGTTTTGAGTGTGGATTCGTGTTTAGGGAGAGGAGAGGAGTTGATCTGGAGCTTTAGAGCTCCAGAAATGGCCTAGGGAAGAAGTTTGTGTTGGGGTGTTGCCGGAGAAGATGACCGGAACACTGTTCCGGTCACTTGAAAAGGATTAGGGTTTTAATTAGGGTTAGCGTGAGTTTGAATCTGGTCCGTTCGATGGAGGTTTCCCGCGTGTGATGAAAGGCTCAGATTAGATCATTAAGCTTAATTCAGGATTAATTAATTAATTAATTAAAATTAACTCAGTTTGAATTATGGTCGTTAGATAGCGCGCGTGGTCAAAGCAAATCCCCCAGGGTTCAATCCTGTCCCTCAGATCAGCATACCTTTATTTATTTTGATTTTTATTTCATTTTTTATCATTTGTTTTGCATAATTAATTTAAAATACTTAAAAATTTCCAAAAATATTTTCCTTCTGCATTTTTAATTCAAATATTTTTCTTCACCCAAAAACATTTTTATTTTTATTTTTTGCATTTAAAAACCATTTTAAAAATATTTAAATTTTTATTTTAATTAATTAATGGAAATTAATTAATTAAAATATCATTTAGGTTTCTGAAAATTCCAAAAAAAATCACATTGCATCTTAGGACATTTAGAAACATTTTCAAACCATTCATACAAATTTCTTTTTGGTTTTGAAACTATTTTGACATTTTTCTTGAATTTAGGGTTCATAAAAATCCCATTTTTGAACCCTAACTTCAAGAATTCTTTTATGCCTAACCATGAAGGGTTTGACATTGGTTCTTTTTGCATTTATCTTCATATAGCATGTAGTCTCTAGCATATTTTTTTCACAAATGTATCTTGCATTTTTTATTTGATTTGCATTTTTTCCCTTCAGGTACCTTAAAACCCTAGATAACTTAGAAAAATCACAACTTTCTTTAGGTTAAGAGTTAGGTCTCCCCCTTTGGGGTGTGATATCATATGGGGTTAAGGTTCCTTTGAAATCATTTGCATTTTTTTATCTTATGTTTTGCTTCTGTTTTTGACTTTTGCATCTCATGTTGTCATAAAACCCGAATTTCTCATGTTTATTTGCATACATCTTGCATATGCATCCATTCATGAACTTGCCGTGATATTTCATGCATTCACATGTCATCTTAGACATCATAGGACACATTAGAATCCTGCTTGATCATTTCTTCATTCATTTGCCATGATGTGCATTCATTTCATTCCATGAACTTTCATGAACTTTCAAACTTTAAAGCATGCATCCTTTGCATTCCATCACTTGTATGATCATTCATAACACTTGACATGCTTTTGGATCATCTCATAGCAACATTTGCATCATGTTTATGCTTCTGGTTTTGGTTTGCATCTTTGCATGCATTTCATTTTCATTTCATTCCTTCCTTTATGCTAACCATTTCAGGTGGTAAGTAACTTGAGAAGTGAATTTGCCTTCACTTCTCATTTATCTTCTCATTCTTCTAATGCATCATTGCTGCATTTTTATTTGCTTTAGAGTGAGCTTGCTCATTCATGTTCATCATTCACTTTCTTTCTTCAAGTAACTTATCTTCTTCAGTGAAGTAAGTTAACTTGTTTCTTCTGCTTCTCCTCCTTTCATCTGCTTCTTCCATTGGTGGCTTCTCTGAAGATCTCTTGCAAGCGTTACAAACCATAGGAACATCCAAGCATGACAATAATTAGGGTTTTGATTAGTCCCCCTTTAGCTTTTCCCTTTGTGTCTTCTTTGTGTCTCTTTTCTCATCTCATAATCAGAGACTAAACCTTTAAGGTTTTAAGACTTTGTGATTAGGGTTATGCCTGCATCCTTCTCTTAGGATGGAGTGTATAAATTTAATCCTAAGTGTTAAACCCTTAATTTGTTTAAACCTCTTAATCAATCCATCTTAATAATCACTAAGACAATAGCTTGTAACTTGGGCCTTGCATTAGGGTTCTAATTCTTCCTTTATTGGTTAAGAAGGACTAACCCTAGTGTTGATGGACAAGTCCCCCTCAAGTTGTCTTACAAACCATAAAATTCACTTTTTAATCTTATCATTAACTAAAATCCACTTTAATAAAGGTTTGTTTTGTCATGAGGTTAATCCCTAATCATGGATTAAGTTGAGGTATCTTCCTCAGCTTAAGTGTTCTCATCTATTATCCTTCTATTAGGATGGTGTACTGGGTCCACTAAATCCTTGATTATGGCTTAAACTCATTACTTAACAGTAAACAAAAACTCAAAAACATCTAAATAATTACAAGTAGGTTAATGATTTTAATCCTACATCATCATGGTAATTAAGTGTAAGGTGTTTATCTCATACTTAAGGTATTCTCATTATCCCTAATCAAAGGGAGGATATGATGAGTTTACTAACCCTTGATGTAGGCTTAAGCTCATTAACTTATGACAAACACAAAAAGTAATAAAAGATTGAAAACACTAAAAACAAACAATAATCGTCTCCTTCGGGATTCTTTTCTCATCATCTTCACTCATAAACGAGAACTTGCTTCTTCCGTCTAATGCAAGACAGTTAGCACCTGAGCCAGACAGGTCATACACTTGAGCATAGGCAAGCAAGCAGTTCACAGTCAATTTGTCTTTTCAATCCCTTTGAGTCGAACTACGGTGTTCTGACTTCCTCATTGCACGAGAGGATACGTAGGCATAACTTAACAGTTATCGAATAAAAGTCTTTGTGTCTTCCCCCTCTTCCAGCATTATTCTTGTAAGCCTCATTCCTGAGAAATTCACTTCACTTTCCTGCACTGACACTTGTATATTCTTTTCCAGCTGTTGCACACAGACAACACACACACTACCCCTTTAAAACACAATCTTTTAAGCGTGGATCCCGTCGAGTACGGCAGACAATCTGGGTGCTTATACCTTCCTAGGTTGTAACCAACCCCCTTTCTCAGTTTCTCTGGTTCGCGACCGTCTTATCCATATCTTTCTATTCAGTTCATCTTCATTTTCTCCTTTCGCCGACCGTTCACGTCTGTACCCTATCTGACCTTGTGTCTTTTAGCGGGAGCGACACCAGCATGCAGCATGAAAAGGTAGGTGTAAAAAGTCAAATACAGCATGCAAACATAACAAATAGCATGTATACTACAGCACTTATACGCAAAGTCAGCTATGGAATGTAAAATACAGATTTGATTATTTTCATTTTTTAATGCACAAACTCATTGAAAAATGTACTAACTAAACATGAATATGCATTTAAACATAGATCAACATACATAATTGAAAGAACATGAGCATTTTTTAGAGAATTATGCAAGAATGCACCACATGATGGATTATGCAACAAGTATGCAAAACATGGCACATGAATATGGCATATGAACATGATGAGCATTGATTATGAACATGCAATTTGCTAGATCAACAAGAATGCCAAACTTAATGCAAAATTCAGAATTTAATTGATGTGAATGATATGATCAAACATGCAACCAAATGCACATGCATACATGATTATGTGAAATGCAACATTCCTTGATACAATGAAATGCAAAATGATTTAACGCAACACGAAAGATGCAAAAACAGAATGAAACATGATTAATCACATGCCAAATGATGCATAAACATAGCAACAAAATGAAAGAAATCAAATTATACACAAAGGAACACATAAATGCATAATATGCAATATGAACGGAAACGCGCCGAAACGACTCGAAATGGGGGAATGAGATGTCAAAACCAACCTAGAAAATTCCCTAAAATCAATACCTAAACATGTATGAACATTAGAGGCACAAGAAATCAAAACCAAGCTATCAAATAAGCAAAAATTCCAAAACCTAACAGCGTTAACCGGTTAACCAAATGGTCAACCGGTTAACGGACCTAAAACAACACTGGTTTGTGGCTAAAACGCACACGTTAACCGGTTAACTTAATGGTTAACCAGTTAACACTGAACCAGAATGTGAAAAAAGTTTAGAAATAAGTGCTTTTGGCCACAAACACACTTCTAATGATCCCTTACCTACACATGGACATGATAACACGAATTTCTACTCAATTAGGGCTTATTTACACATGCTAGAACCTATAACCATCTACACCTTAACTTCTAATCCATTAAAAATCACAAATCGCAAGCAACACCTAACGAAAACTTAATTGATCGCAAGCAAAACGAAAAGCACTTAAAGAATGCCGAAATGGCGAGATGAAGAGAATAACTTAAAGGAAAAGCGATTTAAATCACCAACCTACGAAGCGGAGAAGTGCTTCGGTGAATGTTGTAAGAATCGGAGCTTGATCAAAGAGAAAACCAAGAAAACCGCGAATCCACAAAATAAATATGTTCTTGATGCGTCAGCCTTTGTGCACTTCCGATAAGTCGAAATCCTCACAAAAATCAGTAGCTTCTTCTTCTACAATCCACAAATCAATGGAGGTTGGAGGCTAAGCTTCAAGATCTTCAAGTTTCAATGTGAAACTTGAAGAGCTTCTTCAAAAAGCTTTGGTGAAAACGGAAAATGGAGGAAAGGTAGGAGAGAAAAAGTAATTGTGAGATAGTGAAAAATTTGGAAACTTTTTTGGGAACCCTTGGCATTGAAGTGATTAGTGATTATATAGGGGCTAGGCTTGGAGCTAGGTTTGGGAATGGAGTTAGGTTTAGGAATGGAGTTAGGTTAGTAGTTAGTTAGGGTTAGGGTTAGGTTGGAGAAGGAATATTCCTTGGAACACTCTAGAAGATGGTAGAACATGGTAGAAACATCCAAGGGAAATGGAGTGGAATTGAAGTGGAAAAACAAGAGGGAAAGAATGAAAGGGACTGTGGAAGGAAAGTGGAAGGAAAAGTGGAGGGAAAGGGTGAAATCAACCACTTTTCAAATGATTTTTTTGTTTTGATTTTTTTTATGATTCCTCCATCATTTCTTGACCAAATTTGAACCATAGGATCATTGTAACCCTATTTCCATGATCTCGATCTTAAAAGTCATCAGTCGACCCCTTTTTTACCTAGCTCGGTTGCCTTTTCCCCGATTCCTTGACTTTCAGTCATCTGGCCAGTCGAACCTCTTCCAAAATGAATTTGTGGACGAAATTTGAACCCTATGCACTTGACATCATATATAAGACAATGGAATCCTCTTTGAATCATAACTTCATGCAAAAGCCCAGTAGAAGTGAAACCCTAATTTGTCCCTTTTCATCAGGAGATGTCGCACTACTTGCCTCCTTTGGTCAAATCAAAGCTTTCTATGGCATGTGGCTTCAAATGAAGACTTATGGGATATTGTGAACCATTTGCACAAGATTGAGAAGCTTTGTGGACCTGCGATTGCCTTTGTATAGCCTTCGGTTACTCCAATCATTGATCACGTACCTATGCCTCAGCTATGTTAAACATGATGCAATGTTTTTAGTTATTTTATGAATTTATATATGAAAAATGTTATGCAAAATGTTATGCGAAATGTCGGGGAAATGAGATGGCAAATTTTGAGGTATTATAGTTGCCCCTATTCAATCATCTGTAGGCCTGAACGAATAATTGCGAGAGCTTTTAGACATTCAAGGTATGGAGTGATTGAATACTTGAATAAAACCTGGAAATTTGAACTCGGTGGATAGCAGAAATGCCATATGCTCTTTACTTCATGCAACAATATGACTGCTGGGCAGGACCAAGCCATAAATAAAACATGCAACTGCTTGGCACGACCAAGCCACGGAAGGTTCCTGTTGGCGAAACAGGGCTTAACGAGACCATTAGCGGAATGGAACTCAACAATATGATTGTTGGGCAGGATCAGGCCATAAAGAAAACACGCGACTGTTGGGCAGGACCAAGCCACGGAAGGTGCCTATTGGCAAAATAGGACTTAACAAGACCATTAGCGGAATGGAACTCAACAATATGACTGTTGGGCAGGACCAAGCCATAAAGAAAACACGCGACTGATGTTCAGGACCAAGCCAAAGAAGGTGCCTGTTGGCGAAACAGGACATAACGAGACCATTAGCAGAATGGAACTCAACAATATGACTGCTGGGCAGTGTCGCTCCCACCAAAATGACACCAGGTCAAATGGGGTACAGACGCGAACGGTCGGCGAAAGGAGAGAGAGAACACACAGGGGTGAACTCAGAAAGACAAGAGTCGCCAGCTAGGCATTTTTATCCCGTAGGAAAGGTAATGCTGCATAGACCTAGAAAGATATGGATAAGACGGTTGCGAACCAGAGAGACTGAGAAAGGGGGTTGGTTACAACCTGGGAAGGTATTAGCACCCAGATTGTCCGCCGTACTCGACGGGATCCACGCTTAAAAGATTTGTGTTTTAAAGGGGTAGTGTCAGTGCTATTTTTGTATCAAAGCTGGAAAGAATGCAAGTGTCAGTGTAAAAGAAATGTGAAGTGTATAAGAGAAGTGTCAGTGTAAGGAAAAGAGTGAAATGCTCAAGACTATGAGGCTTAAAGAATAATGCTAGAAAAAAAGGGGGAATATACAGACACTTTTGTTCGATAACTATTAAGTTATGCCTACGTATCCTCTCGTGCAATAAGGAAGTCAGAACACCGTAGTTCGACTCAAAGAGACTGAAAAATAAATTGACTTGTGAACTGCTTACTTGCCTATGCTCAAGTGTATGACCTGTCTGGCTCAGGTGCAAACTGTCTTGCATTAGACGGAAGAAGCGAGTTCTCGTTTATGAGTGAGTATGATGAGAAAAGAATCCCGAAGGAGACGATTATTGTTTGTTTTTGAGTTTTTAGTCTTTTATTGCTTTTTGAAGTTGGTCATAAGTTAATGAGCTTAAGCCTAAACCAATGGGTTAGTACACTCATCACATCCTCCCTCTGATTAGGGGTAATGAGAATACCTTAAGTGTGAAGTCAGCATCTCACACTTAATCACCATGATGTAGGATTAAGATCATTAACCTACTTGTGATTATTTAGATGTTTTTGTTGTTTTTGTTTAGTGTTAAGTAATGAGATTAAGCCATAATCAAAGATTTAATGGACTCATTACACCATCCTAATAGAAGGATAATAGATGAGAACATTTAAGCTGAGGAAAGCTCCTCAACTTAATCCATGATTAGGGATTAACCTCATGACAAAACAAAGCCTTTATTAGATGGATTTTAGTTAATGATAAGATGGAGAAGTGAATTTTAGGTTTTGTAAAACAACTTGAGGGGGACTTGTCCATTAACACTAGGGTTAGTCCTTCTTAACCAATTAAGGAAGAATTAGAACCCTAATGCAAGGCCCAAGTTACAAGTTTGATGTTTTGATGATTATTAGGTGGATTGATTAAAGGAATTAAACACATTAATGGTTTAACACTTAGGATTAAAGTTATACACTCCATCCTAATAGAAGGATGCAGGCATAAGCTTAATCACAAAGCCTTAAAACCTTTAGGGTTTAGTCCTTGATTATGAGATGAGGAGAGAAGACTCAAAGATGACACAAAGGTAAAAACTAAATGGGGGACTAATCAAACCCTAGTTGTTATCATGCTTGGTTGTTCTTAGGGTTTGTGAGGTTTGCAAGAAGATCTTCAGAGAAACCACCAGGAAGGAAGCAGATGAAGGGAGCAAGAGGCAAAGAGAAGCAAAACAACTTGCTTCACTTAAGAAGACAAGTTGCTTGAAGAAAGAAAGCAAGAGATGAACATGAATGAGCAAGCCCACTCTAAAACACATAAAAAATGCAGCAAAGGTGCAAGAGAGATGAGAAGAGATTATGAGAAGTGAAGGCAAATTCACTTCTCAAACAACTTACCACCTGAAATGTTAGCATAAGAAAATGAAATGCAATGCAAATGAGGTGCAATGTCATGATGCAAACCAAAACCAGAAGCAATTACATGATGTTAATGATGCTAAGAGATGATACAAACATGAGGCAAGGCATGAGAATGATCAAGCAAGCATGAGGATGAAAGTGAGACATGCTTTGAACCATGAACATACATGAAAAGTTATGAAATGCAATGAACATACAACATGGCAAATGAAAGATGCAATGATCAAACATGATTCTAATATGTTCTAAGATGTATTATGAATCATGTGGATGCACAAAATGTCATGACAAGTCATTGGATGCAAGCAAATGAGAAATGGATGCAAAGGAAAGCACAAATTAGGGTTATATGCATCATGCAAAACAAAAATCCAAAACCAGAAGCAAATGACATGATAAAAATTTGAAAATGCAATCAAAGATACCCTAAACCTATACAAACTCACTTCCCAAGGGAGAGGATCCAACTCCTAACCTAATGAAAGTTATGAATTTTCTAAGATTGCTAGGGTTTTAGGGTACTTCATCAAGAAAAATGCTAAACAAATTGAAAATGCAAGATCAATTCAAATCAAATTTATCCTATAAACTACATGCTATGAAGAGTACAATGCAAAAAGAATCATCATCCAACTCTCAATGGTTAGGCAGAAAGGAATTTTTGAAGTTTGAAGCAAAATAATGCCTAAAAATGAAATTAATTCCAATGAAAAGAATCAAAAGGCATCTAGAACAAAAAAGAAATTTGGTTTGAGAGTTGGACAATGTTTCTAAATGTTTCTAAATGTTATGTGAATTTTTTTGTGATTTTTAAATACCTAAATGTATTTTTAATTAATTAATTTCCATTAATTAATTAAAAATAAACATTTAAATGATTTAAAAATAATTTTCAATGCAAAAAATAAAAATATTTTTGGGTCTTAAAAATTAATGAAAACTTTGACAAAAATTTTCATAATTTTTAAATGATTTTTGCTATTTTAAATAAAATATGAAAGATAAAACAATTTAAATGCAAATAAAAATAAAAGAAATGAAAGTATGCAAAGGTTAGGGCCAGGATTTGATCTGGGCTTGGACTGGTTGACTGCGCGCCAGATCCAAAGGCCCAGATTCAAACCTGGCTAATTTGTTTTATAAATTAATTAAACAGGATTTTAATTAATTAATCAGGGATTAGGGCTTTAATGAAGCATCCAGGCCATTCGTTCACGCGGGAGTCAACCTAAGTCAAACGCATCTACGGTCCACGTTTAAACTCTCATTAATGACGCAATTAGGGCTAAACACATTCAGACGACCAGAACAGTGCTCCGGTCGTCTTCTCCGGCGAAACCAAATACCTAGCTTCCACTACAGGCCACCCCAACCCAAATTAATTGCCCATAAACAATCCCCTATCAAAACTAAACTCAAATCCATCATCAAACATCATTTATCAAGCATGAGCAAGGAGAATCGAAGCAAAACATTTTCACGGGCAAACTTTCAGACATTCAATACATGCTTGTTTCTGGCTCATTTTCAAAAATAAATAGATCCCCATGATCAGGGCAACATATAGAACAACATTCTAACAAGAAATCAAGGTTCTGGAAAAATTGTTCATCATGTTACCTGAGATTGAGCTTTCAGTCCAGGAGCTTTCTGCTTGCCTCTTTGCTTCAAAATGGCCCCAATGATCCTCTTGATGAAGTCGTGAAGCTTGGTTGGAGTTTAGAGTGGCTGATTTGTGAGTTTGAAGAGGTTCTGTTCAGAGAGGGGTGAGAATCGTGTTTCAGTTTCAGGGTGTTTCAGGGCAAGGTGAAGGGTTAGGGATGATCAGTGAGACATGCTGAGATGTTATATGGAGTTTGTTTTTATGTTTGATGCTTGTGTGATGTGTTTCGAATGAAAATGCATAAGAGGGAAAAACTTGGAGCTATGGCTTGGAGAGTGTTTCAGGCTTGTGTGTCTTGTGTGTTGTGTTGCATTTGGTCCACTTATCACTCTTGGATAGGTCAGAGGAGTTGGTCTGGCCTAGCTTGATTGGTATGGGTCTTTATGCAAAAAGTCAATGTTAGGTGTACTTGAGGTATGGGCAAGTGTAAGGCTGTGATAGGGGAATGGTTGGGCTCAGCTGAGTTTAGGGAGAGCCATGGAAATGGATTAGAGGCAAGGCAGCAAGTGGATTAGGGTTTGTCATATGTTTTGCAACTTTGTGACTTTTGGCCCCCTTTGTGTTTTCTTGATCCACAAGTCATGAAAATGGACAAACTCTTGGTGAATTCTGAATTTTAGGCAATGGTTTATGTTTGTTCAAGGATTAGAAGTCACTTTGAGGTCTCATTTTACCTTGGCAAGGGATTTTGCAACTTTGCCTCTTTGGTACATAACTTAAAATTATGTGATTTTTCCCAACTTTGACAAGCCATAACTTTCGATCCAAAATGAATTAGA
This sequence comes from Lathyrus aphaca, assembly GCA_963966055.1. Taxonomy (NCBI): domain Eukaryota; kingdom Viridiplantae; phylum Streptophyta; class Magnoliopsida; order Fabales; family Fabaceae; genus Lathyrus; species Lathyrus aphaca. The sequence goes on from OZ014525.1 coordinate 322,363,405, forward strand.
ATGAGTTCTTGTACTTTTTGAAAAGGGAATTATCCATTCTACAACTTTCATGACCAAAGTTTTCCCATTTGAAGCATTTTTGAATCAAAAAGAAAGGGTTGAAAAAGTTTCCCAAAATGGCAAGTTTCCATTACAAGTCATTTTCCCAAAAAGGCAACTTTGCAAATGGCTTGAAATTCTTCAATCTTGTGAACTTCTAACATCTTCTATGATCAAATAAAGATCATACACAATTAAAATGATGAAGAACACCCTTTGGTTGGGTCATTGGGGGCCTCAGATGCCCTGATTTTACACTGACTTGCTCAAGAAGTCATCTCTTGATTAGATGCCTTCCCCATGGAATTTCTTCATGAAAATTGATATGCATGATCCTTATAACAAATAGAGACCAATAGAAACAAGAATGACCAAAAAAATTGGATTTATGGCCCTTGAAACCAAAACCCTAATTCTAGGTCATCTGTGCAGTTAAACCTGGCTCTGCTCCCATGCCATTCTCAGTTCTTGTGATTCTTTGACTTTCTTGACTTTGTGAGGATATAATATGATGCTTGAACATACATGGACCCTTTTGAAGTGATTGATGACCTTTGGAGTGGCTCAGATAGCCCATGGATTGCCCAGGTCACAAACCCTAGATGCAGATGACTTAGAAGCAATGCAGTGAAGTAAAAATGCAACATCAGATGATATGATTGAACTTATGCAGATGAAAAGATCACAAGCCATGGTGTGAAAGGGTGAGGGAAAATTTGGGGTGTTTACAGCTGCCCCTATTCAAACATGAGGTAGCTGTGCAGGATGTAAGCAACGGCTTAACAGTCAAACAAGATAACTTGTGGTTGAATACCAAAAGACAGTCCAAAATTTGCAGTCACAGAATGAAGAAGAAAAGGGATATAGATTGTAAAAGGAAGTAAGGTATAATTGTAAAGAGCGGGCGACGGAGGACGACCGTCAAGCAGAGGACGACTGCTGGGGATGAAGAGCAATGACGGGGACGGCCGACATGCTGGGGATATGAGAGATTGTGATGGGTACGGCCATTAGGTAAAGCTATACGACTCTCTGGGGATCATAGGTAAGTGAAATAAATGATGAGGTACGGTCATCAAAAAGGTGAAGGACGATCACCTGGCAGGGGACGGCTGCTTTGGTGGGGATAAGATGAGGGACGGTCATCTAAGGTGAAGGACGATCACCTGGTAGGGTACGGCTGCCGAAAGTATCACGACATAGGACGAATGTCGGATAAAAAGGTCGACGATGGGGACGGCCATCGGATAAGCATGATGAAGGACGATCATCAAGAGGTGAAGGACGATCACCTAGCAGGGTACGGCTGCTAAAAATATCACGACATAGGACGAATGTCGGGTAAGAAGGGTTTCTAATGAATAGAGACTCCACTGGGGGTGATGAAGGACGATCATCAAAAAGGTGAAGGACGATCACCTGGCAGGGTACGGCTACCGAAAGGTATCATGACATAGGACGAATGTCGGGTAAGAAGGGTTTCTAATGAATAGAGACTCCACTGGGGGTGATGAAGGAAGATCATCAAAAAGGTGAAGGACGATCACCTGGCAGGGTACGGCTGCCGAAAGGTATCATGACATAGGATGAATGCCAGATAAGAAGAGAAGTTTTGCTGGGGACTTTGCTGGGGAAAGGTAAACACGGACGAGTGTCTACTTTCAAGAGATGAGAGGTATAAGTGTTTGACACTGTGTATAGATTAAAGATGCGGACGAACATCCTTAAGACTATGATACGGACGAGTATCAGTAGAAACAAACGCTTGACGCATGTTCAGAGATGATGACACGGACGAGTACCAACTGGTTAACAATGAACACGAACGAGTGTTGATCCGAGGGGATTCTTCTGGAGAATAACAGACACAGACGAGTGTCTAAATTCTAGGAAAAGGTTAAAGTATATGTCATTGTGTGGATTAAAGATGCGGACGAGCATCCTTAAGATTATGATACGGACGAGTATCGACAAAACAAACGCTGACGCATGCTCAGAGATGATGATACGGACGGGTACCAACTGGTTAACAAAGAACACAGACGCGTGTCGGATCTGAGGGGATTTAAGTGGTGTGTACAAGATACGGACGAGTATCTGTATGAGTAGACTGTGGTGAGTGAGATATAGACGAGTGTCCAATCTGCTGGGGAGGGTGACACGGACGAGTGTCAAAAGAGAAAGTGTATAAATTATGAACTGGAGTGTAATCCGTGGGGATAGGATGACACGGACGGGTGTCAGGGGGAGTGTTTTATAAACAAGTATTTGATTCAAAAGAGTGTTTAGGTAACTATGTTGGGGAAGGTGACACGGACGAGTGTCAAGAAAGTTGTGTATATATATATATATATATGTATATGTGAGTGCAAAAGAGACGCTTTGGCTTTCCACTGGGGATACGACACGGGTGTCAGGAAGTATCAGTATCTTTAGGGAAAGTGCTTTGGCTCTCTGCCGGGGAATCCGGGGAGTTTCCTGTATATTGTTGATGGATTGTCAGTATTCAGAACATGGCTTATGATTATGCAATATGTTTGATTTTTCCGTAATGCTCCATATTAGACGGAATGCTACGCTCTGTGGGGAGAATAATGATGCGAATGCTATGATCATGCAAAGGGTAATGATCCGGGATTCGGATCCCGTCGCTGTGGAGATCTTTGGCTGATCTGATCGAAGTGGACATCCTCAGCTGGGGGTGATATCCTTGGTAGACCTGTTAAGATATATGACTCTGCTTGGGGAAATAGGTCACTGATAGACCTGTCTTGGTGATGAGAGACCCAGCCGGGGGTTTGTAGAAGCTTCCTTCACTCTGTTGTGATTTCTTCGCGCGTTGCTTTTCTGGATAAAGGTTGACACTCTGTGGGGAGATAGTTCCCTGGCTTTTGCATTTGGCTGAGGAGGAAGTAATAAATAGTAACTCAGCTGGGGAGAAAGCACTTCCGGTGCTAAGACTGAGTAGATACTGATTTGCCAACTTGCTGGGATGAAGCTTTCATGCCCCATGTTGTGCTTTGAATACCTGCAATCCTGAAAAGACAGAGAAACGCACAAGTAATCCCGAGGTATCCCTTACCGGGTTCCATCCTGAGAGTTTAGACACTCCTGGGAGTAAGTATATTTCCTGCAAGCACGTATTTAAAAGAAGCATCTGTATTTATGCAATCAGTATCTTAAAGACATCTGACATTTTAGCAAATGAAAATAAAACGTACGAGACGAAACATGACTGAAAATCTGATTTTATTAATCCGTGTGCCCTGAATTGGCAAGATACATTCAAAGAAACAAATCCCCTAAAATGAGGAGATCGTTACAAATTGAGAAACAAAAGATGTTGGCAATGTTGATGACGCTTCAAGGAGCCTCCCTTTGCTATGGCTCGTATGACATTTGACGTTCTTTTCGTCTTGCTTTCTGAAGAAGGCTGATTCTGAAGGAAGCTTGATCTTTTCTAAGCTTACCTAGTTGTAAGTGATACAGATGAATTCAGAATACAGTTGTTCGCTTATTCCCTTATTTTGCATGGATCGCCCTTTCGGGTTTTCAATCCATCGGGATACCCATTTTTGCCTGAGTTGTCCAATGCGGCTTTTCAACTCAGCGGGTGTACATTTTTTTTATTTATTTCCCTTATTTTTGCCCGAGTCTTTTATTCTGTTTTTGACTCGCCGGGATGCCCTATTTTTGCCTGGACTTACATTCTGTTTTATGTCCAGCGGGTCATTTTATGCGAAGTATTTTTTAACTGCATCTGAATTCACAGGGGACAGGAAGTCTTCACCATCCATAGTGCTGAGCATCAGTGCTCCACCGGAAAAAACTTTCTTCACTACGAATGGCCCTTCATAGTTCGGAGTCCACTTGCCCCTGTGGTCTGTATGAGGAGGGAGGAGTCTTTTCAGCACAAGATCTCCTACTTGGTACTCTCGGAGCCTGACTTTCTGATCGAAGGCTTTCTTCATTCTTTTCTGATATAACTGCCCATGACAGATTGCAGCCAATCTCTTCTCTTCAATCAGACTTAGTTGTTCGTATCAGGACCGGACCCATTCTGCTTCATTTAGCTTAACATCCATCAGCACTCGCAAGGAGGGTAATTCAACTTCAACAGGTAGGACTGCCTCCATACCATACACAAGTTGATACGGTGTTGCCCCAGTGGACGTTCTGATTGACGTACGGTACCCATGCAAGGCAAACGGTAGCATTTCATGCCAGTCTTTGTAGGTGACCACCATCTTTTGCACAATCTTCTTGATATTCTTGTTAGCTGCCTCAACATCGCCATTCATCTTTGGCCTGTAAGGAGAAGAATTGTGGTGTTGGATCTTGAAGTCCCGGCACAGTTCTGCCATCATTTTATTGTTCAAGTTGGAACCATTATCAGTAATGATTCGCTCGGGAACTCCATACCGACAGATGATGTCTCTCTTTAGAAATCGGGCTACCACTTGCTTGGTAACATTTGCATAGGAAGCTGCTTCAACCCACTTGGTAAAATAGTCCATGGCTACCAGGATGAATCTGTGGCCATTTGAAGCAGTCGGTTCAATTTTGCCAATCATATCAATGCCCCACATGGCAAAGGGCCAGGGTGAAGACATCACATTCAGGTGATTAGGAGGCACATGCACTTTATCCGCATAAATCTGGCATTTATGGCATTTTCTAGCATAGGCACAACAGTCTGCATCCATTGTGATCCAGTAGTAGCCTGATCTCAACAACTTTTTAGCCATTGCATGTCCTCCAGCATGGGTACCAAAGGATCCTTTGTGCACTTCGTGCATCAACAAGTCTGCTTCTGTTCTATCAACGCACCGGAGAAGTACCATATCAAAGTTTCTCTTATACAGGGAACCGTCAGTATTCAGGAAGAAACTACCAGCTAGCCTTCTTAAAGTCTTCTTATCATTGGAAGATGCCCCAGGTGGGTATGTTTGATCCTCCAAGAAGCATTTGATATCATGGAACCAAGGCTTATCATCTTTGGCAACATCTGCTGCAAATACATATGCTGGTCTATCAAGTCTGGATACTGAGATCCGAGGTACAAAGTTGGCAGCTTGAACTTTGATCATGGATGAAATGGTAGCCAGAGCATCTGCAAACTGATTCTCGTCTCGAGGGATATACTCAAGCTTGACTGTTGTGAAGAAAGTCAATAACCTCCTTGTATACTCCCTGTAAGGTACCAGATGATCCTGGTGTGTGTACCATTTGCCGTTGGTTTGATTAACTACCAGAGCTGAATCTCCGAACACAGTCAAAGCCTTAATCCTGAGGTCAATGGCTTCCTCAAGACCCATAATACAAGCTTCGTATTCAGCTTCGTTGTTAGTGCAGTTGAAGGTGAGTTTTGCCGAGAAAGGCATGTGAAACCCCTTAGGTGTAATGAGTACTGCACCAACACCACGACCATTCATATTAACAGCCCCATCAAACATCATAGTCCATTCTTCTTCCGGGTCAGGCCCTTCAGTGTGAACAGGCTCTTCATGATCTTTTGCTTTTATGAACATGATGTCTTCATCAGGGAAGTCAAATCTCATGGGCTGGTAATCATCAATAGGTTGTTCAGCAAGATAATCAGACAATACACTGCCCTTGATGGCTTTCTGAGAGGTGTACTGAATGTCATATTCTGTGAGGATCATTTGCCATCTTGCAACCCGTCCAGTGAGTGTTGGCTTCTCAAAAATGTACTTAACTGGGTCCATCTTTGAGATCAATAAAGTAGTGTGGGTCAACATATACTGCCTTAGTCGGCGAGCAGCCCACGCTAAAGCACAGCAAGTTTTCTCGAGCAGTGAATAACGTTGTTCACAGTCGGTAAACTTTTTGCTTAGGTAGTATATTTCATACTCTTTTCGACCAGACTCGTCATGCTGGCCCAGCACACACCCCATTGACTCTTCTAATACTGTCAAGTACATTATCAGAGGTCTTCCTTCAACTGGAGGCATAAGGATGGGAGGTTCTTGTAAGTATTCCTTGATTTTGTCAAAAGCCCTTTGGCAGTCTTCATTCCACCTGACCATTTGTTCTTTTCTCAATAGCTTGAACAAGGGTTCACAAGTTGCTGTAAGGTGAGATATGAACCTTGAAATGTAATTCAATCTACCTAGGAACCCTCGAACTTCTTTCTCAGTCTTCGGTGCAGGCATTTCTTGAATGGCTTTAACTTTGTCAGGGTCAACTTCAATCCCTTTCTCACTTACAATAAAGCCCAGCAACTTACCGGATCGTACCCCGAATGTGCACTTGTTGGGGTTCAACTTCAGTTGGTATTTCCTCAGACGCTTGAATAACTTCAACAGATTCACCAGGTGGTCTTCTTCTGTAAGGGACTTGGCAATCATGTCGTCCACATAACATTCAATTTCTTTATGGATCATGTCGTGGAATAATGTTACCATAGCCCGTTGATAAGTTGCACCAGCATTCTTTAGCCCGAATGGCATCACCTTATAACAGAACGTGCCCCAGGGTGTGATGAAAGTTGTCTTCTCCATGTCTTCAGGTGACATTTTGATCTGATTGTATCCTAAAAATCCGTCCATGAAGGAGAACACCGAGAATTGGGCCGTATTATCAACCAATACATCAATATGAGGTAAAGGGAAGTTATCTTTCGGGCTGGCCCTGTTCAGATCCCGGTAGTCCACACACATTCTCACCTTGCCGTCTTTCTTAGGAACAGGTACAATATTAGCGACCCAAGGCGGATAGCTAGTCACAGCAAGGAACCCGGCGTCCCACTGCTTTTGCACCTCTTCTTTTATCTTCATTGCCATATCTGGGCGAGTACGGCGCAGTTTCTGTTTTACTGGCGGGCAATCTTCTCTCAAAGGCAGCTTGTGCATGACAATATCGGTGTCCAACCCTGGCATATCCTGATAAGACCAAGCAAACACATCCACATACTCTCGAAGCATATCAATCAGTTGTTCTTTCACTGAGTCTTGTAGGCAGGCCCCGATCTTAACTTCTTTTATGTCTTCTTCCGTACCAAGATTAACCGTTTCGACCTCCTCCTAATGAGGAGTGATAACCTTCTCCTCTTGCCTTAACAACCTGGCTAGCTCTTCAGGAAGCTCATAATCTTCTTCAACCCCTTCATCAGCTTGATTGATTGGATTGTCAAAGTCATACGAAGCCATAGTGTTGTTGTCGGTGCAGTCTGAAAGGCACTCTCTACAAGGGTTTAGATTGTTCATTTTAGTGATTGATTTTAGTCTTGTTTTAGAAAAAGTGAAATGAAGTCATCATTTTGGAAAACATTGCCATTTCATTTTTGTACAAAAAGAAAAAATGAAAAACAGTGAGCGAAAAAGGGAAAAGACTCATTTGCAAAAGATGTCCGATATTCATTGATTGATCTGTTTGCACAAAACTACAAGATGGCCCTATTACAAAATGAGTCTTGTCATCTTGGGCAAGATGCAAGACTTGATGCATGCTTAAAAATACAGGAAATAATAATTACTCTGCAGGAGTAACCCTTATAATTTCCTGGGAAGACCAGTTAAGGACTTGGTTCCCCGGGATCCTTGGACGTATCCAGCTCTCCAGGTTGCAGTCGCTTTCATCCTCGTCTTCCAAGTTGTTCACTGCATCAGGGGTGAGCATTCCCCCGCTGACAAAATTGGGCTTCTTGGCAGCCTCTGATTGATCTTCTTGAGTTGGTTTGTAACCCAACCCAAATTTTTCCTCCTTCTTCTCCACGGGCAGCAGCTTGCCCCAGCCTTGGGCAGTCCCCTCTTCAACAACCTTTCTGGCTTGCTGATAAGACGTCATGGAGGTTCCCAGTACAGCAGATGCTTCATTAATGTTCAGGGCCTCAAACCCTGGCTCATAGTTTCATGGATTTCTCCATCCATTTCAATATACTTATACGTAGCCAGATGGCTAATAAAGATGTCTTCTTCACCACAGATGGTGATGATCTGGCCTTCCCACTCGAATTTCAGCTTCTGGTGAAAGGTAGACGTAACAGCGCCAGCGGCATGGATCCAAGGTCTACCCAACAAACAGCTGTAGGCCGGCTGAATGTCCATCACATAGAAGGTAATTTTGAAAGTTTGTGGGCCAATCATCACTGGCAGATCAATCTCTCCAAGCACTGATCTCTTAGAGCCATCAAATGCTCTCACCACCAAATTACTTGGACGCAATGCCAAGCCATCATACTCTAGCTTCACCAAGGCCTTCTTTGGTAGAACATTGAGTGAAGACCCAGTGTCCACCAGTACATGGGATAGAACAGCACCCTTGCATTCTAAAGTGATGTGTAAAGCCTTGTTATGGTTACGTCCCTCAGCTGTTAAGTCAGCATTGGTGAAGCCCAGTCCATGACTGGTATTGACATTTTCCACCACAGTCTCTAGCTGATTAACGGTGATCTCCTCCGGCCCGTATGCTGCGTGCAGGACTTTCAGTAACGCATTCCTGTGAGCTTCAGAACACATCAACAGGGATAATATGGAGATCTTTGAGGGAGTTTGGTGAAGCTGATCCACCACCTTGTAATCACTTCTCTTTATAATCCTCATAAACTCGTCTACATCTTGTTCAAAAGATGTCTTCTGAGTTTCTTTGATAATTGGCTCCTCAGATATCACACTCTTCCCCTTTGCTTTGGCAGCAGCTTCTGCTTCGGCATTAGGTCTTTGTACTTGTGAGGCAAAAAGGCGTCCGCTTCTGGTGAAGCCTCCGCCTCCCCCAACATTATCAATCTGTGGAGAAGATGTTGAAGAATCCAAAGTGATTTTCTCCCCGTTGTAGTAGAGGTCGGAGCCAAAATAATCCAGGGTATAGCATTACTGTTTCATATGGAACTGGTCCAGGCACCGTGATGGTAACTGGACTGGCTGCTGCAGAGGAAGGTACTGAAATGGTGTGCGGATCGTAGTAAATGGTGACCGGTAATCTGGCAGGAGGTGCCACTGTTTGTTGTTGAAAGTTGTTGTTTGGAGGAACATCTGATGGATCATAGTAAATGGTGACTGTTGAGACATCTTCATTAATTTCTGTTGGCGTTGTAGAAGATTCTGCTGAACAAATGGATGCTGATGTTGTAGAAGAAATGGTTGTTGACATCTGGTTTGTTGAAGTGATAGATGAAGCCATTGTTGATGATATTGATGAATTTGTTGGAATGATTGTTGCTGTTGTTGTAGAAGAAACAGGAATTGTTGTCAAAGGGATTGCTGGATTTGTAGGCGCCGTTGTCGAGATCTGAAGTATACCACTTTTGATAAGACCATCTATGCCGCTTCTCAAATTATCACACCCGTTGACCGAAATGTTACAATACCCACAACCGAGCTCACACCCGGGGAACATCTGGCACTCTAGAAGCTGAGCTTTAATTTCGACCAGAGGTGTCCGAATCTGTCCAACACTGGTGATTAAGAAAGATGGCTTGTCTTCCTCAATGGCATTAATTCTTGGTCCTCCATGATTGGGCATGGGATTCTTGGTGACACTTGGAGGGGGTGCAAAGTTGAGGGCTTTAGAATCCACCAGATCTTGTACCTTCATTTGCAAAGCCCTGCATTTTTCCGTATTGTGGCCAGGTGCATTGGAATGGAAAGCACACCTGGCGTTGACATCGTAATTTCTTGGAAGATTGGAGGGATCGGGTGGTGCCAATGTTCTTAATTCAACCAAATTGAGTTTCAGGAGTTGTGGCAACAAAGCGGCATAAGGCATAGGGATTGGATCAATCACCCTATTTGCCTGTGATGGTCTTTGCTGAAAGGGTCTTTGTTGATTGTTGTTATTGTTGTTGTAGGCTCTCTGTGGCGGATACTGAACTTGCTGTTGATAGTGGGCTTGTTGTTGTGGTGGATATGTTGGTTGCTGAGGAATCGGAGCTGGAATGGTGACAGCTGCTACTGACCTGTGGACATACTGGGGTCTGCCCCTGTGGGCATGAATGGCATTTGTCTCACCGGCTCTTCTAGGTCGCACAAAAGGTTTCCTGGAGTTACTGGACGAACTTGCACCGTTATCAGAAATTTTACCCATCTTTAATAGGCTTTCAATTCTTTCTCCAGCTATAACTACGTCAGCGAAACTGGTGGAAGAAAAGGCAGCTAGCCTATCAATATATGTTCCTTGCAGAGTATTCATAAACATGTCGGCCATTTCTCTTTCCGACATGGGTGGTTGGACAGCAGCAGCAAGCTGTCTCCACCTTTGGGCATATTCCCTGAAGCTTTCCCTGGAGGATTGAGACATTCCCATCAAGAGGGTCTTGTTAGGAGCCATATCCAGATTGTATTGGTACTGCCTGATGAAGGCTTCAGCTAGGTCCTTCCAGCATCTGATAGTAGCTCTGGTCAAGTGTGAATACCATTCCCTTGAAGCCCCAGTCAAACTGTCTTCAAAGTAAAACATCCACAGTTTTTCATCCATGGTGTATGCCTTAAGTCTCCCCAGAAAGGACTGCAAGTGAGTTCGTGGACAGGAAGTTCCATTGTACTTCTCGAAGCACGGGGGTTTAAACTTGTGGGGAATCCTTACCCCATCCACCAACCCCATATCCATTACATCAAAACCCAGGGAATTTTGAGACTCCAGAGATCTCAATTTCTCAGCAATTTCATCAAGCCTCCTATCATAAACTTCATCCCCAGCTCCCATTACAGTAAACTGCTCCTCCTGAGGATCTTCTTGCAAGATCCTGCCTGCAGTAGTATTTCCTTGCACATTACCCGGGATGTTGACTTCCGGATGTAGATGAGGCCCATATACTGGTGAGTTAACATGGGGCTGACCCCTTTCATTGTTACTTGTTCCTCTAGTTCCCAGATGGGGTTCTTCGGGAGTTTGTCTTTCTACCAATGCCCTCAACCTTTCTTGACTTTGGGCCTAGCCATTCATTACTTCCATGAATTGAGTCATTTGGTTTCTCATTTCCAGCCTTTCATTAGCCATCTGAGTTCTGACCTCTGTCAGATCTTGCTGTACTTGATCCAATTGGATACCAGGAAGATTGTTGCGAGTAGGATACCGGTGCGGACGGTTGAGAGGGAACACCCGACGGCGAGCAATAATTCCTGAACCACAACAGAGTTAGTAACAAACAAAACAAAAACCTACAAAACAAAACAAAAGTCAGTATGCAATGCAATATGCTTATTTGTTTTCCAAGGTATCCGGCTTGGCTCTTGGTTTTGACCTTTCCAGACCCTGAGGAAGAATGCTTGATGTTGCTTGAGAAAAGAAACTCAATGAAACAAACTATCACATACATTACAAATGGTGGATCATACATAGTTTGTTTTTACAACACAAGCCCCTGAAGGGTCAAAATACAACATAAAAGAAAAGTACATCAAATGGAAATAACAACAAGCAAAGAAGTCAAACATCTAATCCAAACTCAACCTCCTTCAAAAGTGATTCAGTTACAGGACCAGCCGGATGCTCTTTAATGTTTCTGATAAGAAGGTTTCTGGTGGCAATAGCAGTGGTCAGCTTCTTGTGCCTGTCCTGGTCCTTTGACCTCTTCAGACCAGCCCTAAGCCTCAATTCTGAAATCTCCTTCTGGGCTGCTAGCAGAGCCTCCTGTTGTTTCTTTTCATTGGCCTCCAATTGCTAAATCCTGGCTTGAGTTCTTTTATCTTCTTGAGTACGATCTCCAGTGATCCTGACCCACCTAGCTTGACTTTCTTGCAGATACAGATCAGTCCTAGCCTTCTGAAAATGGGCCTCTTTACAGGCATTCTTCAATATTTGCTCCCCAGCTCTTGATTTCTTGATGTAGTCCTCTGCTTTCTCAATCCTGGCCAGATGCTCCACTTTAAGCTTTTCCAACCTCTCAATGTCTAGACGACCATCACTCCTCTCCCAGAGGGTCTTCTTCAGAGCTTGAGATAGATTCTCATTCCTCTCCTTCAGTTTCTCAAATTCTTCCAGGCTGACAGTGGCTGGAAGTGGTACTGTGGATGGTCCAGGTGTATCCTCAATGGTGAAAGGCATCCCATAAATCTGAGCCCTAGCATGAGACCATTCATAATACTGAGTTGAAGCCACATTGTTGCACCTTCCAAGAATGGCCATCCCCTTGGTCTGGATGTTGTCCCAAGCCCAGGATGCTTGCCTAACAACAGTTAGATTAGGTTTTATCTCACAATACAGGGTTTCAGTCAAGTCTTGCACTCTAGGAGGATGAACCAAAGCATAGCCCAACTGTCTCTTAAACAGCAAAGGATTGTAGTTGATGCAACCCTTCACTCCTATTAGAGGTACATTGGGGAACTGTCCACAGCTAGTAATTATGTCCCTGCCTTTGGTGCTCTGGGTACACCATCTGATGTCATCTGAAGTCAAAGCAATAAGTCTCTTAGCCCAATTCTTCTGTTGGTGAGGATTCAGGAAGGCATCAGTCTTGGGTAAGTGTTTAAGCAGCCAGGTATGAAACAGGGGAGCACAGCATCTCACCAACTTCCCTTTTTGCTTCTCCTTTCTTTGGTGAACAGAATAATAGAAATATCCCAGTAATGTGGGCACTGGGTTCCTTAAAAGGAAGAGATGAATGGCATTCTTGCTGATAAATTTGGGCTCATCTGCAAATAATATAACCCCATATATACTGAGGGCTAACAATGCACAAACTGCCCTCCATTCTCCCAAGGAGGCCTTCAGGATGGGCTGAGAAGTCAAAAAGTCTAAGTGCAAACCAGGGATCCCAGCCTTTGTTGTCATGTTCTGCTCAATCAAAATAGGCTCCAGGTACAGTGCTTTTGCCACTTCTCCATTGCTGGGAGAAGTCATCTCTGGGTTGAAGGGGATATCACCCCTGACAGGTACTCCAATCAATGATGAGAACTCCTCCAGCAGAGGTCCTAGCTGAAAGTTCTGGAAAGTGAAGCATCTCAAAGGAGGGTCATAAAGCTGTAGGAAAGTGTGGATCAAACTCCTCTGAGAAGGGTCCAGGTACATAACCATATCAAGGATGCCTCCATAATGCTCTCTGAACAATGGGATGTGATCTGGAGTGATGAGTGCCTGGACCTGCCTGATACCAGTCAGTACAGGCTCAAAGAAATGGTATGAAATGTTGCTTTTCCTGGGTGTAGCCATGAGTGCTGATGAAGAGCTGAAGACAAGTGTTGATGAAGATCAAAACTGGTACTGGAGATGAGCCACTGACAGGCTGATGCTGGTGATGATGAAGATAGCTGAAGCAGATAACTGATGAAGAGAGGTCTATGCAGATGAAAGGGTCAAAACCAAGCCAAATGTGATGTGGATACCCTGAAAGACAAATAAGCAAATGTTAAATGATGCAATGATGATGTATGCAAATGATATGCAAGGGTTTGTGATCAAGCTGGATCTGATTACTGCCTTGATATAAGTCCATGTATGTTTAAGAAGTCTAGATGGAGGTTCAGAAGTCCAGTAACCAAGGTGGGGGACTCAAATAAAGAATCACATGTCCAGGGTTCAAATCACAAGAACTGTCCCAATGTGAGGTACTCTTAAACCAAATAGTAACAGGGTATGATGTGGCCAGTGGTACCTACAAACCTGTGAACAGCCCAACCCCCTCACAGGTGGTGTTCTAGAACAAGGATCCTCAGACTTGGATCCGTTATGAGAAGTGTAAACACTTCTAACCCGAAGGTACAGTGTTTACAATAACCATAAAGGATCCTCCTCCAATTCACCTCAGTTTCTGAAGGTCATAATAAAGGTCATCCAGACTTAGCCGGCTTCCCAGATAGCCCTAGCACTACAGGAGATCTGTAGCACAGAGTTCTCAAGAAGAAACCCATGTCTGAACCGTGTTTCATATTCCCACACCAGACCGAAATGGAATGGGAAAGAACATGAACCACTCTAGCCTAGGTGTCACTCAGGTCCCAGGTATAGGACCTTAAACTCTCAATAGAACCCCACCCACCAAAACAGAAATCCAGATCCAGCAATGATAATGATAGTATGAAATATGAAAGACTGTAAAGAAAGCAATAAATAAGGCTGTACATAAAGCAATAAATAAAGCAACTATAAACGAACACACATAGCACATAACACCCCAGTAAACACAAATCAAACAAGCGCTAGGAGGAACCCACAAAAAGAACCAGAAGCCCTGGTTACAGTATAAGATTCCCCAGAAGAGTCGCCAAGCTGTCGCTCCCACCAAAATGACACCAGGTCAAATGGGGTACACACGCGAACGGTCGGCGAAAGGAGAGAGAGAACACACAGGGGTGAACTCAGAAAGACAAGAGTCGCCAGCTAAGCATTTTTATCCCGTAGGAAAGGTAATGCTGCATAGACCTAGAAAGATATGGATAAGACGGTTGCGAACCAGAGAGACTGAGAAAGGGGGTTGGTTACAACCTGGGAAGGTATTAGCACCCAGATTGTCCGCCGTACTCGACGGGATCCACGCTTAAAAGATTTGTGTTTTAAAGGGGTAGTGTCAGTGCTATTTGTGTATCAAAGCTGGAAAAAATGCAAGTGTCAGTGTAAAAGAAATGTGAAGTGTATAAGAGAAGTGTCAGTGTAAGGAAAAGAGTGAAATGCTCAAGACTATGAGGCTTAAAGAATAATGCTAGAAAAAAAGGGGGAATATAAAGACACTTTTGTTCGATAACTATTAAGTTATGCCTACGTATCCTCTCGTGCAATAAGGAAGTCAGAACACCGTAGTTCGACTCAAAGAGACTGAAAAATAAATTGACTTGTGAACTGCTTACTTGCCTATGCTCAAGTGTATGACCTGTCTGGCTCAGGTGCAAACTGTCTTGCATTAGACGGAAGAAGCGAGTTCTCGTTTATGAGTGAGTATGATGAGAAAAGAATCCCGAAGGAGACGATTATTGTTTGTTTTTGAGTTTTTAGTCTTTTATTGCTTTTTGAAGTTGGTCATAAGTTAATGAGCTTAAGCCTAAACCAATGGGTTAGTACACTCATCACATCCTCCCTCTGATTAGGGGTAATGAGAATACCTTAAGTGTGAAGTCAGCATCTCACACTTAATCACCATGATGTAGGATTAAGATCATTAACCTACTTGTGATTATTTAGATGTTTTTGTTGTTTTTGTTTAGTGTTAAGTAATGAGATTAAGCCATAATCAAAGATTTAATGGACTCATTACACCATCCTAATAGAAGGATAATAGATGAGAACATTTAAGCTGAGGAAAGCTCCTCAACTTAATCCATGATTAGGGATTAACCTCATGACAAAACAAAGCCTTTATTAGATGGATTTTAGTTAATGATAAGATGGAGAAGTGAATTTTAGGTTTTGTAAAACAACTTGAGGGGGACTTGTCCATTAACACTAGGGTTAGTCCTTCTTAACCAATTAAGGAAGAATTAGAACCCTAATGCAAGGCCCAAGTTACAAGTTTGATGTTTTGATGATTATTAGGTGGATTGATTAAAGGAATTAAACACATTAATGGTTTAACACTTAGGATTAAAGTTATACACTCCATCCTAATAGAAGGATGCAGGCATAAGCTTAATCACAAAGCCTTAAAACCTTTAGGGTTTAGTCCTTGATTATGAGATGAGGAGAGAAGACTCAAAGATGACACAAAGGTAAAAACTAAATGGGGGACTAATCAAACCCTAGTTGTTATCATGCTTGGTTGTTCTTAGGGTTTGTGAGGTTTGCAAGAAGATCTTCAGAGAAACCACCAGGAAGGAAGCAGATGAAGGGAGCAAGAGGCAAAGAGAAGCAAAACAACTTGCTTCACTTAAGAAGACAAGTTGCTTGAAGAAAGAAAGCAAGAGATGAACATGAATGAGCAAGCCCACTCTAAAACACATAAAAAATGCAGCAAAGGTGCAAGAGAGATGAGAAGAGATTATGAGAAGTGAAGGCAAATTCACTTCTCAAACAACTTACCACCTGAAATGTTAGCATAAGAAAATGAAATGCAATGAAAATGAGGTGCAATGTCATGATGCAAACCAAAACCAGAAGCAATTACATGATGTTAATGATGCTAAGAGATGATACAAACATGAGGCAAGGCATGAGAATGATCAAGCAAGCATGAGGATGAAAGTGAGACATGCTTTGAACCATGAACATACATGAAAAGTTATGAAATGCAATGAACATACAACATGGCAAATGAAAGATGCAATGATCAAACATGATTCTAATATGTTCTAAGATGTATTATGAATCATGTGGATGCACAAAATGTCATGACAAGTCATTGGATGCAAGCAAATGAGAAATGGATGCAAAGGAAAGCACAAATTAGGGTTATATGCATCATGCAAAACAAAAATCCAAAACCAGAAGCAAATGACATGATAAAAATTTGAAAATGCAATCAAAGATACCCTAAACCTATACAAACTCACTTCCCAAGGGAGAGGATCCAACTCCTAACCTAATGAAAGTTATGAATTTTCTAAGATTGCTAGGGTTTTAGGGTACTTCATCAAGAAAAATGCTAAACAAATTGAAAATGCAAGATCAATTCAAATCAAATTTATCCTATAAACTACATGCTATGAAGAGTACAATGCAAAAAGAATCATCATCCAACTCTCAATGGTTAGGCAGAAAGGAATTTTTGAAGTTTGAAGCAAAATAATGCCTAAAAATGAAATTAATTCCAATGAAAAGAATCAAAAGGCATCTAGAACAAAAAAGAAATTTGGTTTGAGAGTTGGACAATGTTTCTAAATGTTTCTAAATGTTATGTGAATTTTTTTGTGATTTTTAAATACCTAAATGTATTTTTAATTAATTAATTTCCATTAATTAATTAAAAATAAACATTTAAATGATTTAAAAATAATTTTCAATGCAAAAAATAAAAATATTTTTGGGTCTTAAAAATTAATGAAAACTTTGACAAAAATTTTCATAATTTTTAAATGATTTTTGCTATTTTAAATAAAATATGAAAGATAAAACAATTTAAATGCAAATAAAAATAAAAGAAATGAAAGTATGCAAAGGTTAGGGCCAGGATTTGATCTGGGCTTGGACTGGTTGACTGCGCGCCAGATCCAAAGGCCCAGATTCAAACCTGGCTAATTTGTTTTATAAATTAATTAAACAGGATTTTAATTAATTAATCAGGGATTAGGGCTTTAATGAAGCATCCAGGCCATTCGTTCACGCGGGAGTCAACCTAAGTCAAACGCATCTACGGTCCACGTTTAAACTCTCATTAATGACGCAATTAGGGCTAAACACATTCAGACGACCAGAACAGTGCTCCGGTCGTCTTCTCCGGCGAAACCAAATACCTAGCTTCCACTACAGGCCACCCCAACCCAAATTAATTGCCCATAAACAATCCCCTATCAAAACTAAACTCAAATCCATCATCAAACATCATTTATCAAGCATGAGCAAGGAGAATCGAAGCAAAACATTTTCACGGGCAAACTTTCAGACATTCAATACATGCTTGTTTCTGGCTCATTTTCAAAAATAAATAGATCCCCATGATCAGGGCAACATATAGAACAACATTCTAACAAGAAATCAAGGTTCTGGAAAAATTGTTCATCATGTTACCTGAGATTGAGCTTTCAGTCCAGGAGCTTTCTGCTTGCCTCTTTGCTTCAAAATGGCCCCAATGATCCTCTTGATGAAGTCGTGAAGCTTGGTTGGAGTTTAGAGTGGCTGATTTGTGAGTTTGAAGAGGTTCTGTTCAGAGAGGGGTGAGAATCGTGTTTCAGTTTCAGGGTGTTTCAGGGCAAGGTGAAGGGTTAGGGATGATCAGTGAGACATGCTGAGATGTTCTATGGAGTTTGTTTTTATGTTTGATGCTTGTGTGATGTGTTTCGAATGAAAATGCATAAGAGGGAAAAACTTGGAGCTATGGCTTGGAGAGTGTTTCAGGCTTGTGTGTCTTGTGTGTTGTGTTGCATTTGGTCCACTTATCACTCTTGGATAGGTCAGAGGAGTTGGTCTGGCCTAGCTTGATTGGTATGGGTCTTTATGCAAAAAGTCAATGTTAGGTGTACTTGAGGTATGGGCAAGTGTAAGGCTGTGATAGGGGCATGGTTGGGCTCAGCTGAGTTTAGGGAGAGCCATGAAAATGGATTAGAGGCAAGGCAGCAAGTGGATTAGGGTTTGTCATATGTTTTGCAACTTTGTGACTTTTGGCCCCCTTTGTGTTTTCTTGATCCACAAGTCATGAAAATGGACAAACTCTTGGTGAATTCTGAATTTTAGGCAATGGTTTATGTTTGTTCAAGGATTAGAAGTCACTTTGAGGTCTCATTTTACCTTGGCAAGGGATTTTGCAACTTTGCCTCTTTGGTACATAACTTAAAATTATGTGATTTTTCCCAACTTTGACAAGCCATAACTTTCGATCCAAAATGAATTAGAATGAGTTCTTGTACTTTTTGAAAAGGGAATGATCCATTCTACAACTTTCATGACCAAAGTTTTCCCATTTGAAGCATTTTTGAATCAAAAAGAAAGGGTTGAAAAAGTTTCCCAAAATGGCAAGTTTCCATTACAAGTCATTTTCCCAAAAAGGCAACTTTGCAAATGGCTTGAAATTCTTCAATCTTGTGAACTTCTAACATCTTCTATGATCAAATAAAGATCATACACAATTAAAATGATGAAGAACACCCTTTGGTTGGGTCATTGGGGGCCTCAGATGCCCTGATTTTACACTGACTTGCTCAAGAAGTCATCTCTTGATTAGATGCCTTCCCCATGGAATTTCTTCATGAAAATTGATATGCATGATCCTTATAACAAATAGAGACCAATAGAAACAAGAATGACCAAAAAAATTGGATTTATGGCCCTTGAAACCAAAACCCTAATTCTAGGTCATCTGTGCAGTTAAACCTGGCTCTGCTCCCATGCCATTCTCAGTTCTTGTGATTCTTTGACTTTCTTGACTTTGTGAGGATATAATATGATGCTTGAACATACATGGACCCTTTTGAAGTGATTGATGACCTTTGGAGTGGCTCAGATAGCCCATGGATTGCCCAGGTCACAAACCCTAGATGCAGATGACTTAGAAGCAATGCAGTGAAGTAAAAATGCAACATCAGATGATATGAACGAACTTATGCAGATGAAAAGATCACAAGCCATGGTGTGAAAGGGTGTGGACAAATTTGGGGTGTTTACAGGCAGGACCAAGCCATAAAGAAAAAACGCGACTGCTGGGCAGGACCAAGCCACGGAAGGTGCCTGTTGGCGAAACAGGACTTCACGAGACCATTAGCGGAATGGAACTCAACAATATGACTGCTGTGCAGAACCAAGCCATAAAGTAAACAAGCGACTGCTGGGCAGGACCAAGCCACGGAAGGTGCCTGTTGGCGAAACATGACTTGACGAGACCATTAGCAGAATGGAACTCAACAATATGACTGCTGGGCAGGACCAAGCCATAAAGAAATCACGCGACTGCTGGGCAGGACCAAGCCACAGAAGGTGCCTGTTGGCGAAACAGGACTTAACGAGACCATTAGCGGAATGGAACTCAACAATATGATTGTTGGGCAGGACCAAGCCATAAAGAAAACACGCGACTGCTGGGCGGGACCAAGCCACGGAAGGTGCCAGTTGGTGAAACAGGACTTAACCAGACCATTAGCGGAATGGAACTCAACAATATGACTACTGGGCAGGACCAAGCCATAAAGAAAACACGCGACTGCTGGGAAGGACCAAGCCACGGAAGGTTCCTGTTGGCGAAACAGGACTTAACGAGACCATTAGCGGAATGGAACTCAACAATATGACTACTGGGCAGGACCAAGCCATAAAGAAAACACGCGACTGTTGGGCAGGACCAAGCCACGAAAGGTGCCTGTTGGCGAAACAGGACTTGACGAGACCATTAGCGGAATGGAACTCAACAATATGACTGTTGGGCAGGACCAAGCCATAAAGAAATCATGCGACTGCTGGGCAGGACCAAGCCACGGAAGGTGCCTGTTGGCGTAACAGGACTTAACGAGACCATTAGCGGAATGGAACTCAACAATATGACTGCTGGGCAGACCAAGCCATAAAGAAAACATCATCGACTTGGAAAGACCAAGATGTCTGGCAAATGGCATAAGTATCTTCTGCGGGGAATACTTCAGGTTGAAAAGAAGTTATAGGTTGTATGTAACACCTCAAAACTGGCCCATGATGGCATGCACATGTTTGAATTTATGGTGTAATGCTCCATGATAATGGAATGCTACGCTTTGGAGGATGCAAATGCAATGATGATTATGCATATGCAAATGCGAAGATATCTCCTGATAAGGAGACTGCAAGTATCCCAGATGGCTTGACTGGGAAGAACTGATGATCACTGTACTGATCTGATCCATCCTGATGAGAAGGAGACAGCTTTGCGGGGAAAGCTGTCAATGATACACCAGCTCTGAACAGCCGCCACTGCCAAAAATAAATTGGACTTGAGATTGGAGTGTCAAGACCCTGCTGGAGATGGACCCTTCTTGTACTTTGATGGGGAAGTGGAGACCTCCTGACTTGGTTGGGAACCAGAGGCATGACATTGTTGAGGAAGCAACTTGATGGGGAGGAAAAACACTCCTTGTACTGTTGGGGATTGCCCCTGTATTGAAGGAAAACTTCTGCTTGGGGAAGGCAAACATCTTTTGCCATTAATGTTGGAGAAGAAATTCAACTTCACTTCCACTGGGGATGACTGGAGACACCCTGGAAAACACCTGTTCTTGCTCAAGCGTAAAGAAATGTTCCTCCTGGAAATCTTCTTTTAGCTCTCTTAGCAGCACCTGTACCAGTGCCTGCATAAACACAATCGATAGTGCCTACAACATGCAGAGTTATTTTGGGACCTGCATGCCCCAGGCTCATAGCATGAATCATTATTTGGGCATCTCGACACCCTTTCAGAGTTGCATTAAATGTTTATGTCCTCCTTCATGAGTTAGAAAGCATTCAAATGTTCACAACACAATATAAACCACAATTTGTTGGACGTTTTCGCAACCAAACAATGTTAGATGAAAAACAAAAACGAGAAGAAGATAGTCACAAGTTGACTGAAATTGAATTTTTATTGATTCAGAAAAAAGGCCATGAATAGGCATTACAAAGGAAGCAATTCCCTAGAAAGAGGAAATAGCCAAAAAGGAAAACAAACTATCTTATTGGCAATGTGAGAAGTGGATCTCATCAAGTTTCAACCCGATTATGACTAGTATATCTTCAAGACTATCCGCTCGCTCTACCCCTTGAGAAAGGTAATTGAACTGATCTTCACCCTTAGAATAACCTCAATTGCAGATGAGCTACGAATCTCGCAGATCGCAGTCGTTCGTGTTATTCCCTCTTTTGCGTGGATCGCCCTTTCAGGTTTTCAATCCACCGGGATACCCTTTTTTGCCTGAGCTGTCCGATGTGGCTTTTCAACTCAGCGGGTGTACATTTTTTTCAAGATTTCTCTAATTTTTGCCCGAGCCTTTTATTCTGCTTTTGGCTCACCGGGATGCCCATTTTTTCCTAGATCTTTATTCTGTTTTTATCCAACAGGTCCTTTTTACACGAAGTATTTTCTTACTGCGTATGCGTTGACAGGGGATTGGAAGTCTTCTCTGTCCATGGTTGTCAGCATCTAGGCTCCACCTGAGAAAACCCTTTTAACCACAAACGGTCCGTCATAATTAGGTGTCCATTTTCCCCTGTGATCGTTAAGAGGAGGAAGAATCCTTTTCAGCACCAAGTCACCTGGTATGTACCTTTGTGGTCGTACCTTCTTATCAAAAGCCTGTTTCATCCGCCGCTGATACAACTGCCCATGGCATACAACTACTAGACGTTTTTCTTCAATGAGGCTCAATTGATTATATCTGGATCGGAGCCACTCAGCTTCATCTAGCTTAATGTCCATCATCAACCTCAACGAGGGGATTTCCACTTCAATTGGTAGGACTGCCTTCATACCATACACCAGTGAGAACGGGGTTGCCCCTATTGAAGTACGCACTGACGTTCTGTACCCATGCAACGCAAATGGTAGCATCTCATGCCAGTCTTTGTATGTTACAACCATCTTCTGCACGATCTTTTTGATGTTCTTGTTGGCCGCCTCAACGGCGTCATTCATCTTCGGGCGATATGGAG
Source organism: Lathyrus aphaca (assembly GCA_963966055.1). Taxonomy (NCBI): domain Eukaryota; kingdom Viridiplantae; phylum Streptophyta; class Magnoliopsida; order Fabales; family Fabaceae; genus Lathyrus; species Lathyrus aphaca. The sequence continues at coordinate 322,385,566 of OZ014525.1, forward strand.
AAGAGTTGTGATGCTCTATTTTGAAATCCCGACACAAGTCAGCCATCATCTTGTTGTTGAGATTAGAATCATTATCAGTAATGATTCTTTCAGGAATTTCGTACCGGCAAATGATGTCTCTTTTAATAAACCGAGCTACCACTTGTTTAGTAACATTGGCATAAGATGCCGCTTCGACCCACTTAGTGAAGTAGTTTATAGCAACCAAGATGAAGCGATGACCGTTAGAAGCTGTCGGCTCGATCTTGCCAATCATATCAATGCCCCACATGGCGAACGGCCATGGACAAGACATGACACTCAATGGATTCGGAGGCACATGGACCTTATCGGTATAAATCTGACACTTGTGACATTTACGAGAGTATTTACAGCAATCGGATTCCATGGTGATCCAATAATATCCCGATCTCAACAAATTCTTGGCCATAGCGTGTCCTCTAGCATGGGTACCGAAGGAGCCTTCATGAACCTCTTGCATCAACAGGTCTGCTTCGTGTCTATCCATTTTCGCTTGTATATCACACCATCTTGATTCAAGAAGAAACCACCTGTCAGTCTTCTGAGGGTCTTCTTGTCCTTATTGGATGCCCTAGCCGGGTATTCTTGAGTCTTCAAGAATTGCTTGATATCATGATACCAAGGTTTGTTATCTTCACCATTGTCAACTGCAAAGACATAAGCAAGTCTTTCAAGGCGGGAGACCATGATTCGAGGCACGAAATTCTCTTGATAGACTTTAATCATAGATGACAAAGTTGCTAGAGCATCAACGAACTAATTTTCGTCTCGAGGAATATAATTCAACTTGACCTTGGTGAAGAAAGTTAGCAGCCTCCTGACATAATCTCTGTAAGGAACCATGTGAGGTTGATGACCTAACCATTGGCCATTTACTTGGTTCACCACCAGATCAGAATCTCCGAAGATCTCGAGGTTCTTGAGTCGCAAGTTGATTGCCTCTTCAACCCCCATGATGCAAACTTCATACTCTACCTCATTGTTAGTGCATTCAAAAGTCAACCGAGCAGCTAAAGGTGTATGGACCCCTTCTGGTGAGATAATAACAGCACCTACTCCACTTCCATTCATGTTTATAGCTCCGTAAAACATCAACTTCCATTTGGATTCAGGGTCTGGCCCCTCCTCCGGAAGTGGTTCTTCACAATCTTTCAACTTGAGGAACATGATGTCCTCATCCGGAAACTCGAATTTCATGGGTTGATAATCGTCGATTGGCTGCTGAGCCAAGTATTCCGACAATACACTTCCTTTGATTGCTTTTTGCAAAGTGTAATGGATATCATACTCTATTAGTATCATCTTCCATCGGGTTACCCTTCCTGTCAGAGCTGGTTTCTCGAAAATGTATTTCACAGGATCCATCTTGGAAATTAAGAGAGTGGTGTGAGTCAGCATGTACTGTCTTAGTCGGCGAGCAGCCCATGCCAAAGCGCAACAAGTTTTCTTGAGTAGTGAGTAACGTGTCTCACAATCGGTAAACTTTTTGCTAAGGTAATAAATGGCGTGCTCTTTTCGACCAGACTCGTCCTGCTGACCCAGAACACATCCCATTGATCCTTCGAGCACAGTAAGATACATGATCAAAGGTCTCCCTGGTACCGGAGGCATGAGAATTGGAGGTTCTAGCAGGTATTCTTTGATTCGGTCAAAGGCTTGCTGGCAGTCTTCATTCCATTTAATGGCATGATTCTTCCTCAGAAGCTTAAAGATGGGCTCACACGTGGCCGTTAAGTGGGAGATAAACCGTGCAATGTAATTTAGTCTCCCTAAAAAACCACACACTTGCTTTTTAGTCTTTGGCTTAGGCATCTCTTGGATGGCTTTCACTTTGGCTGGATCAACCTTAATTCCCGCTCACTAATAATGAAGCCAAGTAGCTTGCCGGAACAGACCCCGAAGGTGCATTTATTCGGATTCAACCTCAATCTGAACTTCCGAAGTCTTTCAAACAACTTTGCTAGATTGACCAAGTGCTCTTCTTCTGTTTGGGATTTTGCTATCATATCATCAACATAAACCTCAATTTAATGATGAATCATGTTGTGAAATAGCATCACCATCGCCCGTTGGTAAGTGGCTCCAGCATTCTTCAGGCCAAACGGCATGACCTTGTAACAGAAAGTGCCCCAAGGCGTGATGAAGGTAGTCTTTTCCATATCATCGGGAGACATTTTAATCTGTTTATAACTGGAAAACCCGTCCATGAAAGAGAACACAGAAAATTGAGCGGTATTATCAACGAGCACATCTATGTGAGGCAGAGGGAAGTCATCCTTGGGGCTAGCCCTATTCAAATCCCTGTAGTCTACACACATCCTGACATTACCGTCTTTCTTAGGGACCGACACAATGTTGGCAACCCACGGAGGGTAACTGGTCACGGCCAAGAAACCAGCATCAAATTGCTTTTGTACTTCCTCTTTTATTTTGATTTCCATATCAGGGTGTGTGCGCCTCAACTTCTGTTTCACTGGAGGACAGTCTTCTCTCAGCGGTAATTTATGCACCACAATGTCAGTGTCTAAACCAGGCATATCTTGGTAGGACCATGCGAAGACATCAACATACCCTCGAAGCATAGCAATTAGGCGAGTCTTGATAGATTCTTCTAATGCGGCACCGATCTTAACTTCTTTCTTGTCTTCTTCGGTACCCAGGTTTATCACTTCGACGGCCTCTTCATGCGGCTGAATCATCTTCTCCTCCTGTTTAAGAAGTCTGGCCAATTCTTCAGGTAGTTCGCAATCTTCTTCACCTTCCTCATTAGCTTGATAAATTGGATTGTCAAAGTCATACTTAGCCATAACAGGGTCGTCATTGATAAGATCCGGTGATGAGCACCTGCATGAATGGTGATTCATGCAAGGCTTTAGAAAAGGCTTGAGAAAATGAGAAGCATTACCATTTTAAAACTTTTCTTTCTTTTTGAAAAGCAAAAGCAAAAAATGAAAGACAAAGAACAACATGGATGAATGTGAAACATCAGCTTTATTTATGAGTATGAATTGTGTTAGGAACAAAAGAACCCTTACAAAAAGCTACTATGCCCCGGGCAAGACATGGTGCTTGAGTACAGAAAAACAAAAACAAAGATTATTACTCTTCGAAAGAAGTGACTGAGATAAGCCTTTCAGATGTCCAATTGCTAAGTTGAGTCCCTAGAACAGCAGGCCTGATCCACTCATCTAAGTCACAGTCACTATCAACTACGTCATCCTGCACGGCACTAATGCTTCCATAATCCACCACTCCTGCACTCATAAAAGTAATCGGGCCTTGACAACCTCTATTACTCGGTCCAAATGATGACTGCCAAGGATGATAACCAATCCCAAACATATCTTTCTTTTCTGGAACTTCTACTGGACTGCCCCATCCTTCTTGCCTCCCTGATTCAACCACCTCAAGAGCTTTCTTATAAGAGGCTATGGAAACCCCGCTCTTTGGTTCTTCACAAGAAGCTGCTAAAGCAGATGCTTGTTCAGTTTTCAGGGGCTCAAAAGCCTGACATGGAGTTTCAACTATTTCACCATCCATCTCCACATACTTGAATGAAGCCAGATGACTAACAAAAATGTCTTCTTCCACACTAACAGTTACAATTTGGCCTTCCTGTCGCTCCCACCAAATGACACAGGGCCAAGAGGGGTACAGGCGCGAACGGTCGGCGAAAGAGAGAACACAAGGATGAACTGAAAAGAGTCGCCAGCTAGGCATTTTTATCCCGAAGGAAAGGTAATGCTGCATAAACCTGGAAAAAAGATGGATAAGACGATCGCGAACCAGAGAAACTGAGAAAGGGGGTTGGTTACAACCTAGGAAGGTATTAGCACCCAGATTGTCCGTCGTACTCGACAGGATCCACGCTTGAAAGATTTGTGTTTAAAAGGGTAGTGTCAGTGTTATTTTGTGTGCAAAAGTTGGAAAAGAATGGAAGTGTCAGTGTAAAAGAAATGTGAAGTGTATAAGAGAAGTGTCAGTGTAAGAACAAGAGTGGAGCTCAAGACTATGAGGCTAAAGAATAAAGCTGAAAGAGGGGGGAATATACAATGAATTTTGTTCGATAACAGTTAAGTTATGCCTACGTATCCTCTCGTGCAATGAGGAAGTCAGAACACCGTAGTTCGACTCAAAGAGACTGAAAGGTAAGTTGACTGATGAACTGCTTACTTGTCTATGCTCAAGTGTGTGACCTGTCTGGCTCAGGTGCTAACTATCTCGCATTAGACGGAAGAAGCGAGTTCTCGTTTGTGAATGAAGATGATGAGAAAAGAATCCCGGAGGAGACGATTATTGTATGTTTTTTGAGCTTTCAATCTTTTATTTCTTTTTGTGTTTGTCATAAGAAAATGAGCTTAAACTTAAACCAAGGGTTAGTAAACTCATCACATCTTCCCTCTGATTAGGGGTAATGAGAAAACCTTAAGTATGAAGTAAACACCTCACACTTAATCACCATGATGTAGGATTAAGATCATTAACCTACTTGCCTTTATTTAGATGTTTTTTGGAGTTTTTGTTTAGTGTTAAGTAATGAGTTTAAGTCATAATCACAGATTTAATGGACCCATTTCACCATCCTAATAGAAGGATAATAGATGAGAACATTTAAGTTGATGAAGGCTCCTCAACTTAATCCATGATTAGGGATTAACCTCATGACAAAAAAAAGCCTTTATTAGAATGAATTTTAGTTAATGGTAAGGTTAAGAAATGGATTTTAGGGTTTGTAAGACAACTTGAGGGGGACTTGTCCATTAACACTAGGGTTAGTCCTTCTTAACCAATTAAGGAAGAATTAGAACCCTAATGCAAGGCCCAAGTTACAAGCTTGGTGTCTTAGTGATTATTAGATGGATTGATTAAAGGATTTAAACACATTAAGGGTTTGACACTTAGGATTAAAGTTATACACTCCATCCTAATAGAAGGATACAGGCATAACCCTAATCACAAAGCCTTAAAACCTTTAGGGTTTAGTCCTTGATTATGAGATGAGAAGAGAAGACACAAAGATGACACAAAGGTAAAACTAATGGGGGACTAATCAAACCCTAATTTTTATCATGCTTGGGTATTCCTAGGGTTTGTAAGGCTTGCAAGAAGATCTTCAAGAGAAAAGCCACCAAGGAAGAAGCAGATGAAAGGAGAAGGGATCAGAAGAAACAAGTCAACCTACTTCACTTAAGAAGATAAATTGCTTGAAGAAAGAAGATGAGAAGGAGACATGAATGAGTAAGCTCACTCTAATACACTAGTAAAATGCAGAAATGATGCATAAGAAAGATGAGAAGAGATTATGAGAAGTGAAGGCAAATTCACTTCTCAATGACTTACCACCTGAAAAGTTAGTAACAAGAAGTGAAATGAAATGAAAATGAGATGAAATGCAATTATGCAAACCAAAGTCAGAAGCATATACATTATTTTAATGATGCTAAGAGATAAATCAAACACATGTCAAAAGTTGTGGATGATCATACAAGGATGTGGATGCAAATGAAGCATGTTTTGAACCATGAAAGATCATGAATACATATGACAACAAGTGAAAGCAAAAGCATGGAAAATGGATGATGCAATGATCAAACATGATTCTAATGTGTCCTAAGATGTCTTAGAAGTCATGTGAATGTACAAAATGTTATGGCAAGTTCATGTATGCAAGCATATGGAAGATGGATGCAAATGAAGGCAAAAATTAGGGTTTACATACAATATGCAATGCAAAATTTAAAATCAGAAGCAAATGACAAGGTAAAAAAATTGAAAAAAGGGATCAAGGGAACCCTAAACCTACATAAGCTCACTTCCCAAAGGAGGGGACCTAACTCTTAACCTAATGGGAGTTATGATTTTCTCAAGTTAACTAGGGTTTCAAGGCACATCAAAAGGAAAAATGCTCATTAAATTGAAAATGAAAGATAAATTCACACCAATTTTATCATAGAAACTAAATGATATGAAGAAGGCAATGCAAAAAGAATCAACATCAAACTCTTCATGGTTAGGCAGAATGAATTTTTCCAAGTTAGGACCAAAATATTGCCTTTTAAGAACCTTAATTCCAAAGAAAAATATCAAAGTAGGTCAAGAACCAAAAAGAAATTTGTTTGAAGAGTTTGATAATGTTTCTAAATGTATTAAAATGCAATGTGAATTTTTTTGGAATTTTTAGAAACCCAAATGCTATTTTAATTAATTAATTCTCATTAACTAATTAAAATAAACACTTAAATATTTTTAAAATACGAAAATTATGCAAAAACTAAAAATAAAATTATTTTCAGAAAGAGAAAAGTATTTTAAAGTATGATGCAAAAAATGAGATTTTTTAGAAATGATTTGCTATTTTAAATAAAATGTGCAAGAAAAATGAATAAAAATAAAAATAAAACTAAATTAAATGGAAAGTAATCAGATCCAAGAGCCAGGATTCAAAGCTGGGACGCGGGAGTTGACTGGCGCGTGTTTTAGTGGCTGGGATTGATTATGGCAAATTCAAATTTTAATCCTAATTAATTAATGCTAATGACTGGATTCGGGCTAAATCACAAAATCCAGGCCGTTCACAGCGCGCGGGAAGGCCAGATCAAGGGTCTAAATTCAAACTTGACTTAATGACAAGATTAGGGCATAACCACCTTCAGGCGACCGGAACAGTGTTCCGGTCGTCTTCTCCGACGACCCCAAAACCCTATCTCTCTCTAAGCATCTAAAACAAAATCTCTCTGCCCAGAATCAAACCCCACACATCAGTGAATCAAAATCCCCAAACAAAAACCATTTTTCATTCATCAACAAGGCAAATCGAAACAAAACAAATTTAGGTCAGAAACTTTCAGACAATCCATACATACTCAATATTCCACCATTTTGAAAAGTAAACATATCAGAATCATCAGCACATCATAAGGATTCGATTAAGAACTTAAAAACAAGGTTCTGGGAAAAAAGTTCTTGAGCCATACCTGAGATGGAACCTTCTGGTTCTGGGCTTTCTGGGCTCTCCCTTGATGCAAACTCACTCCTATGAACCTCCTGAAGATGATTCGAAGCTTGGAAAACTTTCAGGATGGCTGGTTTTGAAGTTCCAGCTCTGGTGTAGCAGGTTTGGAGAGTTGAGTATGTGATGTTTTAGGCTGTTTCAATGGGTGGGTTTTGTTCTATGGAGGGAGAGTGATCTGTTGGTGAAGGAATTTCTGGATTTTGTTAAGTTTTGAGGGAGTTTCAAAGAGAACAAGTTTGTGCACAAATTTGTGAATCTGAGGTTGTGTGTGTTTTCAGGCCCCAATGCTTGCACTTATCTCTCCCATATTGTTTGAATATAATATGTGGTAGGTTATGAATGGCTACAAAACACTATTCCAAGAGTATGGGAGTTTTGGCCAAAAATTCAAATATGTGTCCTTGAGAGTATGGGCCATGGCAGAGGAAATCTAAAGGGTGTATCTGCCTCAGCTGAGTTTGAGGATGACCCTTGGATGGCTTATGATGGACTGCAACACTTGGATTGCAAGATAGCATGTGTTTTGCCAATTTCCAACTTTGTGCATCTTGTGATTTTTGGTCATGGACATGTCTCATTCCTTGGGAAATATGCAGCAAAATGTACCATATAATGTTGTTATGACACTTTGAGATTGATTAGAGACCAAACAAAACCCTAAGAACCATTCTTGCAAAACTTCCCTCTATGTGACTTTTATGAAAAATGGCTTATGATACTTGGAATCCAAGGCATGAAAGTGAGAAATTCTTTGGGCAAATCTGAATTATGGACCATGAATTATGTTTGTGTGATGATTAGAAGCTGATTTGAAGTCACATTTGGTTTTGGCAAGTGTTTTTGCAAGTTTCCTCTTTGGCACAAAAGTGAAAATTAAGTGATTTTGTCCAACTTTGCAAGGCCATAACTTTTGTTCTATAATGAATTAGAATGAGTTCTTGTACTTTTTGAAAATGGTAGGATCCAATCTACAACTTTCATGACCAAGAATTTTTCATTTGAAGCATTTTTGAATCAAAAAGAGGAGGTTAAAAAACTTTCCCAAAATGGCAAGTTTACATTATAAGTCACTTTCCCAAAATGGCAACTTTGAAAATGGCTTGAAATTCTTCAATTTTGTGAACTTCTAACATCTTCTAAGATCAAATAAAGATCATACACATTCATAATGATGGAGAAAACCCTTTGGTTGGGTGATTGGGGGCCTCAGATGCCCTGATTTTGCACTGACTTGCTTAAGAAGTCATCTTTTGATCAGATGCCTTCCCCATTGAATTTCTTCATAAAAATTGGTATGCATGATCCTCATATCATATAGAGATCAATAGAAACAAGAATGACCAAAAACTTTGGAGTTATGGCCTCTGAAACCAAAACCCTAATTTTAGGTCATATGTGCAGTCAAGCTTGGCTCTGCTTCCATGCCTTCCTCAGTTCTTGTAATTTTTGACTTTCTTGATCTTGGGAGGATGTAATATGATGATTGAACATTCATGGACCCTCTTGAGATGACTGATGACCTTTGGAGTGGCTCAGATAGCTCAGGGATTGATCAGATCACAAACCCTAGATGCAGATGACTTTGAAACCATGCAGTGAAACAAAAATGCAATGTGAGATGCTATGATTGAACTTATGAAATATGAAAAGAATCACAAGCCATGGTGAAATTAGTGAGGGCAAATTTGGGGTGTTTACACTTCCCAGACAAACTTTAGCTTTTGATGAAGTGTGGATGATACTGCTCCTGCTGAATGTATCCAAGGTCTTCCCAGCAAACAGCTGTATGCAGGCTGTATATCCATTATGTAGAACGTGGTATTGAAGATTTGTGGACCTACTTTAATTGGTAAATCCACCTCCCCAAATACTGATCTTCTCGACCCATCAAATGCTCTAACTACCAGGTCGCTAAGCTTTAAAACCACTCCATCATACTCCAACTTCATCAATGCCTTCTTGGGTAGAACATTCAACGATGATCTGGTATCTACCAACACGTGAGAAAGTAATGCACCTTTACATTCTAAAGAGATATGCAGTGCCCGATTATGAGCACTCCCTTCAGATGTTATATCCATGTCTGTAAAGCCCAATCTGTGACTGGCATTGACACTAGATACCACCGCTTCCAACTGATTTACTGAAATATCCTGAGGCACATACGCCTTATTCAGAATATTCAAGAGAGCCTTCCTGTGGGAGTCAGAACACATTAGCAAGGACAAGATGGAAATCTTCGACGGAGTCTGCTGCAGATGCTCCACAATCTTGTAATCGCTCTTTTTGATAATTCTCAGAAATTCTTCCGCTTCTTTATCAAAGGTAACGTCTGGATCAGTTACCGGTGCAGGCTCATTGACAACCACTGGTTGCTTCCCTCTTGCCTTAGCCTGGGCTTCTGCAGTGTCTCTGGGTGGTATCACACTATTTCTTAGTGTTTCCGGCGCAAATAACCTTCCACTTCTAGTAAAGCCCCCTACTCCAACGTTTTCTACTTAAGCTGGGGTCGTACTAGACGTGGCCAACTCTTGCTTCTAGCCGTTACAATATACTTCATAATTCCAGGGAATGGCTTTATCACTCTGATACATTACTGGTCCTGTAGTGGTGATGGTTATCGGTGCCACTCTGGCCTGTGGAGGAACTTGAGACGGATCATAGAAGATGGTTACTGTAGAGACTTCGCTTTCTTTTACAACTTTGTCGAACTGCAACACTCCTTCATTAATCATGCTCTGGATCCCTGCTTTCAACTGCTCACTACCACTTGTAGCTTCAGCACATCCTGGACAATCAACTTCACACCCAGGAAAAACTCCCTTTTGTGACAAACAGACTTTAACAACACTCAACGGAGTCTGCAGGTCATTGACATCGCGCACCAGGTTTAGATTCTCCCCTTCATCAACTGCCCCAACCGTACCTCCGTGAGGAGGCATGGGGTTCTGAATTACATTAGGAGTAGGAGCAAAGTTGATTGCTTTGGAATCTACTAGGTCTTGGACTACATACTTCAAAGCTCTGCAGTTTTCCGTGTTATGTCCGGGGGCTCTGGAATGAAATTCACATCTAGCGTTTGTATCGTAACCCTCAGGGAGTTGCCCCAGCTTCGGAGGTTGCAAAGTTCTAAGCTGAACCAGCTGGAGTTGTAGGAGATTCTTCAAAAGCTGTGAATAGGACATTGGTGGAGTTTCTAAATGTCTTTCTCTGGTCTTCTGGGGGTAATATGGACGAGGAGCTTTTTGTTGATACCCTTGTTGGCGTTGTTGATGTGGTTGTTGGACTTGCTGTTGAACAGGTTGAGCTGAGATAGTGACAGGGGCCACTTGCTGATAAAAACATTTGTTACTTCCTCCCCTCTGTGTGTACACTGCCCCGGTCTCTCCTTCTCTCCTCTTCACGAAGGGCTTCTTGACACCAGAATTCGAAGCACCCCCATTCTGAATCTTCCCTTGCTTGATCCAACTTTCTATTCTCTCGCCAGTCAAGATGATATCTGAAAATCCACTTGAAGAACATCCAGCTAGCCTCTCCATGAAATGCCCAGGAGGGTATCTAGGAACAGGTCTACCATTTCTCTCTCCAGCAAAGGCGGTTGCACTCTAGCGGCCACTTCACGCCACCTTTGTGTGTAATCTTTGAAGCTTTCGGAGTTCTTCTGAGTCGGACTTTGAAGTTGAGTGCGACTGAGTGCCATGTCGATATTATACTGATACTGCTTGAGGAATGCTTCTCCCAATTCCTTCCAGTTTCCTACAGAGCTTCTCTCTAGCTTCATATACCATTCCAAGGATCCTCCTGAGAGACTATCCTGGAAGTAGTACATCCAGAGCTTTTCATCCCTAGTATGGGTAGCAGTTTTCCGGTAGAATGCCTGCAAGTGAGTTTTAGGGCAGGAGCTACCGTTATACTTGTCAAAAGTAGGCGGCCTGAATTTGTGAGGAATAACTACCCCGTGGACTAGGCCCATGTCAGACACGTCTATCCCCAAAGTGTCTCTACACTCGAGGGCTTTGACTTTCTCAGCAAGCATCAAGAAGTCTTGAAGATTTCCTTCTCCGTCGAACCCCATGTCGTTGTTAAAAGGAGAGAACTGCTCCTCCTTAACTCTTGTTGTCCCTGAGCCATCCCTTGCATCATGACCATGAACTCTCCCATTCGGGTGCGAAACTCATTAAGCTCAGTTTGCATAGCATCCATGACTGTCCTCTGGTTGTTGTGAGTTGTATAGCGATGCTGGATATTTTATCGGAGATGTCGGGTCTTGGAAACTCTCGCAATCTTTGCCTGAAACACAAATATGTTAAGCAACCTGTAGAAAACCTGCAAAACAAAGAAGAAAATGCAAATGATGCCTATGCAATGCAATGTGTTCCTTTTATCCTCAAGGTTTCATTTACTTTCCCATTCTGGTGTTGAGAAAATATCCCTTGCAAGAAAATCATGTGTGACATTCAAACTTGAAGTGGTGGCATTTATTTTGTGTCTGTGCAACAGATATAACTAGAAACTTCAGGTAAATCAGAAATGACCAGAAATGGAAGGTAATGAATCCCTGAGAATAAAAAGAACACAAATGGTTAATTATGTTATGATGTTATGCAAGGCAAGGCATGTGATCAGTGATGTGTCTGTGTAGTGAATCAAGTGATCAAGTGTCTGTGCAAGGCCACAATATCATTACAAGTATCTCTGATCAGGAGTTCATGACTTCAGAATCCATAATTAACAGAACAAGATCATATCACTAAAGTATACTGGCATACATGGGTATGTTGAAGTTTTGGGTTCCTGCAAACCTGTAAACCCCTCCCAATCTCACAGGTGTGCTACTCGGGTCAAGATCATGGACTCTCAAAGCCGAATAGCAATAATACGTTCACCATTTCCGAAAAATGGCTCATGACCAAATCAGGGAATCGGTTTGGCATTATGTACTACTCAGGGAGGTCTCAGCTGAGTCCAAGGAAACAAGCATCCCTCATAAGTCCTCATCTTCAAGCACTGAATCGAGAAACAATAGTACATTCATCCTGAAGGGTACAATACTATCGTCATACGAACAGTTTGCCTTAACTGGATTCCTATGAGAGAACCAGGCCATCCTATGCGAGTTCCCAGTGGGCCCTCGGATGCGAGTGGGTTTGCCAACAAATGTGGTCTGCCACTATCATCACTGGAGAGGGATGTTTCCACAAAGGTTCTCAATGATCGGTCCCCCGACTGCACATAACTATCAAGGTTGTGTATTGCCCCATAAAGATTCCGGCATCAATACATTTCCGAGAAGGTCGCAAGTCAAGGTGTGGAACTCACTACTACCAACATAGCAAGATGCCATGAAGCCAAAGTGACTGTCCACTCTAAGTCCTAGGGTGCACTCGAGCCCCGGTTACAAGCTCATCTCACATTAACCCCATCCCACAGAAAAAAATGAAAGTCAAACAGTCCAGCATATGATGCATGTGAAAATAAATACGGAAAGCAGTAAATAAAGCTGTAAAATAAACCGTAAACGAAAACATTAAATAAGCACAACAGCACACACATATAAACACCCAAAGAAAGCAAAAATAAACAGGCGCTAGGATTGACTCTACAAGGGAAACCAGAGATTCTGGGTTCGATCCCCAACAGAGTCACCAGCTGTCGCTCCAGGGATTTTCATCCTAGTACAAACGCGAAAGTGGCGCGGAAAAGGTAGAGTCGCCAGCCATGCATTTTTATCCCGAATGAATGGGAAAGGTAATGTTACACAAACTTGAGGAAGAAGGAAAGGATAAGGTCCTGCGAACCAAAGATCTGGGTTCGGGAGTCAGTTACGACCTGGGAAGGTATTAGCACCCCAGACCATCCGCCGTACCCGACGAGATCCACGCTTGCTTGTTTGTTTCAAAGGGTGAGAAATAGGCTTCTGCTGAATAAAACTGTTGACTGGAAGGGAAATGGAAGAAAGGGAATTGGAAAAGAGAATGGAAAGAAAGAGGGAAATGTAGAGAAAATAAAGAATGTACTCGAACGGGCCCTACCCCGCTGCCTACGTACCTCATTGAGAAAATGAGGATCAGAGTCGATGTAGTTCGCCTAACTAAGGCGGGAACTATTTGTTTGTGTTTTTTATGCTGGAACTGCGTATGTCTATGCTCAGGTGTTGCAGGCTCGTCTGGTACGAGTGTGTTTACCGTCTTGCATGTGAGACAAGTCATCGCAAGTTCGCGTTGTGAGTGAATGAGATGAGAAAGAGAAGTTCCCGCAGGAAAGTCGCTTATTGTTTGTTGTTTGCTTTTTAAGAGTTTTGTATGAATTTGGCACAAGGAAGTGAATTCAAACTCTTTTCCATGGAATGTGTACTTGCTACTACATTCCAAGATGGAATAATAGAACAAGCACACCAAGCAAGGAGAATTTATCCAAGACTTGTTTCCAAGGATTAGGGTTTAAGTTCACTAGCTTGTTGAACTTTATTAAGTGTTTTTGTTGATTTTGTGAAGAAGTATCTTTTATGTTTTCTTTGTGAAACAACCCCTTGAGAGACTTGTACATCATGCTAGACAAGCTTATACTATTCCAAGATGGAATGAATGTAAGTGCCCCATGGAATAAGGCTATACACAAGGGATCCTTTCATGCATTTATTAAGTCTTTTTGGATTTTGTTTGAAGATGAGAAAGAAGACTCAAATCGAAAAAGGACAAAAATTAAGGGGAACTAAGACATAACCCTAAGTTATTTATTAAAATGGTAGTCCTAATAGTGAGTGAGGCTTTTCTAATCCTAAAGAGCAAAAGGAAAATAGAGAAGAAAAAGGATGGAACTTACTTCCTAAGGAAGATAAGTTGGTCCTAACAAAGGGGAAATCCTACCAATCACAAGTATGGAAGTAAAAAATAAATTAAATGCATAAAGAAAATGCATAAAAGTAAAAGGATAAGGTGTAAGGAAACATATTTTTCCCTCCCTACAAAACAAACATTAGTGTGCATTTTTTTTAAAATAATAAAGCAAACACACCACAATTAAATCCTAATAAATCTAGGACTCAATCTAAACTCTATCTTAACTCTAGAGAACAACAACAACAAAAAATGCTAAGACAAAAATCCAGCACTTACTACAGCCTCTAATACACAAACAGCTTATGAAAACAATGCATAACACAAAGCAACTTTTTACAGCCAGCATGCAACATGAAAAGGTAGGTGTAAAAAGTCAAATACAGCATGCAAACATAACAAACAGCATGTATTCTACAGCACCTATACGCAAAGTCAGCTATGAAATGTAAAATACATATTTGATTATTTTCATTTTTTAATGCACAAACTCAATGAAAAATGTACTAACTAAACATGAATATGCATTTAAACATAGATCAACATACATAATTGAAAGAACATGAGCATTTTTGAGAGAATTATGCAAGAATGCACCACATGATGGATTATGCAACAAGTATGCAAAACATGGCACATGAATATGGCATATGAACATGATGAGCATTGATTATGAACATGCAATATGCTAGATCAACAAGAATGCCAAACTTAATGCAAAATTCAGAATTGAATTGATGTGAATGATATGATCAAACATGCAACCAAATGCACATACATACATGATTATGTGAAATGCAACATTCCTTGATACAATGAAATGCAAAATGATTTAACGCAACGCAAAAGATGCAAAAATAAAATGAAACATAATTAATCACATGCCAAATGATGCATAAACATAGCAACAAAATGCAAGAAATCAAATTATACACAAAGGAACACATAAATGCATAATATGCAATATGAACGGAAACGCGCCGAAACGACTCGAAATGGGGGAATGAGATGTCAAAACCAACCTAGAAAATTCCCTAAAATCAATACCTAAGCATGTATGAACATTAGAGGCACAGGAAATCAAAACCAAGCTATCAAATAAGAAAAAATTCAAAAACCTAACAGCGTTAACCGGTTAACCAAATGTTTAACCGGTTAACGGACCAAAAACAGCACTGGTTTGTGGCTAAAACGCACGCGTTAACTGGTTAACCAAATGGTTAACCGGTTAACACTGAACCAGAATGTGAAAAAGTTTAGAAATAAGTGCTTTTGGCCACAAACTCACTTCTAATGATCCCTTACCTGCACATGGACATGCTAACACGAATTTCTACTCGATTAGGGCTTATTTACACATGCTAGAACCTATAACCATTTACACCTTAATTTCTAATCCATTAAAAATCACAAATCGCAAGCAACACCTAACGACAACGCAACCGATCGCAAGCAAAACGAAAAGTACTTAAAGAATACTGAAATGGCGAGATGAAGAGAATAACTTAAAGGAAAAGTGATTTAGATCACCAACCTACGAAGCGGAGAAGTGCTTCAGTGGATGTTGCAAGAATCAGAGATTGATCAAAGAGAAAACCAAGAAAACCGCGAATTCGCAAAATAAATGTGTTCTTGATGCTTGAGCCTTCGTGCACTTCCGATAAGTCGAAATCCTCACAAAAATCAGTAGCTTCTTCTTCTACAATCCACAAATCAATGGAGGTTGGAGGCTAAGCTTCAAGATTTTCAAGTTTCAATGTGAAACTTGAAGAGCTTCTTCAAAAAGCTTTGGTGAAAAGGGAAAATGGAGGAAAAGTGGGAGAGAAAAAGTGATTGTGAGATAGTGAAAAATTTGGAAACTTTTTTGGGAACCCTTGGCATTGAAGTGATTAGTGATTATATAGGGGCTAGGCTTGGAGCTAGGTTTGGGAATGGAGTTAGGTTTAGGAATAGAGTTAGGTTAGTAGTTAGTTAGGGTTAGGGTTGGAGAAGGAATATTCCTTGGAATATTCCTTAGAATATTCCTTGGAACACTCTAGAAGATGGTAGAACATGGTAGAAACATCCAAGGGAAATGGAGTGGAATTGAAGTGGAAAAACAAGAGGGAAAGAATGAAAGGGACTATGGAAGGAAAGTGGAAGGAAAAGTGGAGGGAAAGGGTGAAATCAACCATTTTTCAAATGATTTTTTTTGTTTTGATTTTTTTTATGATTCCTCCATCATTTTTTGACCAAATTTGAACCATAGGATCATTGTAACCCTATTTTCATGATCTCGATCTTAAAAATCAGGAGTCGACCCCTTTTTTACCTAGCTCGGTTGCCTTTTCCCCGATTCCTTGATTTTTAGTCATCTGGCCAGTCGATCCTCTTCCAAAATGAATTTGTGGACGAAATTTTAACCCTAGGCACTTGACATCATATATAAGACAATGGAATCCTCTTTGAATCATAACTTAATGCAGAAGCCCAGTAGAAGTGAAACCCTAATTTGGCCCTTTTCATCAGGAGATGTCGCACCACTTGCCTCCTTTGGTCAAATCAAACCTTTCCGTAGCCTGTGGCTTCAAATGAAGACTTGTGGGATATTGTGAACCCTTTTCACAAGTTTGAGAAGCTTTGTGGCCCTGCGATTGCCTTTGTATAGCCTTCGGTTGCTCCAATCATTGATCACGTACCTATGCCTCAGCTATGCTACACATGATGCAATGTTTTTGGTTATTTTATGAATTTATATATGCAAAATGTTATGCGAAATGTCGGGGAAATGATAGGGCAAATTTTGAGGTATTACACTGTCAAATCTCGAGATCCAGACTCTTACAAGCTCTCTCTTGCATTTATTTTGCAAGGAGAGGTCAAAAAAGGTTGAACTGCAGCTTTAGGAAGGCGTTCTTGAGCTGTTTTGAGTTCTGTAATCTTCAGGTGACTTTCAAATTCATAGATCTAGATTGTGTTTTTCTCATATGTTTATTGATCTATGCGTGTCACTGATTATCCTGATGTGTTTACTGTTAAAAATGATTGAGATTTGAGTGTGTATGATGAGTTTGAAAGTTTGGTAGCAAAACTTATTTCCTTCGATATGTAAGATTCATTAGTTGTTTGATGTTTTTGGCCTCGAATTCATGATCAGCATGTTGAAAACT
This sequence comes from Lathyrus aphaca, assembly GCA_963966055.1. Classification (NCBI taxonomy): domain Eukaryota; kingdom Viridiplantae; phylum Streptophyta; class Magnoliopsida; order Fabales; family Fabaceae; genus Lathyrus; species Lathyrus aphaca. The sequence goes on from OZ014525.1 coordinate 322,402,584, forward strand.
ATAGATCTGGACGTTTTTATTGAATTATGTGATGTTTTGTTCTTCATATGCTTTTTCCAGTGACCTGAGCTAGGGCTCCGTCACCGGATTCTGGAAATTGTCATTCGCAGGTGGAGGGAGAGCCAAAGGTAGGTGAAGAATCGTGTTCGTGCATTTATTTGAATTGGACGGTTGATGTGTTGCCAACGCATTAAAAAGAGGCGTGCAAGTCACATGACTTCTGTTTTCATAATTTTTTAGTGTGTTTTCCAGACCATGCTTCTTATCATGTGTGCGCATGTGAGATTGTTTGATCTTTTGACTTATTAATTACGTTGACTTCACCGTGTGCATTTGATTGATCTGTCGTTCCTTATTAATTATGGTTATTAATTGAATTCTGTGGTAATTCTGGTGGGTCTTGCGTAAGACCTGGGCCTTGTATTTCTATTCATACCCAATTTTTTGAGCCCAACGTGTATTAAACGTGTACTACATGCTATTCTCACCTCCCTTTGTTTTAATTCAATTTTATTTTCTTTTTATTTTCAGTTTCAAATTCAATCTTAAAAAATAGTAAATCATTATAAAAAATCACCAAACAAATTCATATATGTTCAATTTAATTCCCTTTAATTTTCTATATTTTTTAATTACACTTTTCATTATTTTTTCGTGTCTGATTTAATTGTTGACTTTATTTCTTTTAGTTTATTTCCTTTTATGCATGACTTGTCTTGTTCATTTTCTATTTTAATTTTGGTAATAGGTATGAATTTGGTTCTTTTTGCTACTGATTCCTAACATGTTGAAGATTACTTGAGATTTATTCCATGATTTATAGGATATTTTTGCTTAGTTTATGTCATGTTACTTTGTTTTGAAAATTATGAAACCCTAATTGAACTTTGTGCAATTATTTGACCTAGTTTGCTTCTGATTCTTGACTTGTGCTTTTGTTATATTGATCTTGCATGTTTAAGGAGTCTTGGTGTTTACTTGTGGAATTTTTTAATCTTGTTTCCATTTTATGTGGATTTTATGATCACCATGACCTATTTTGGATGTTTCTTGACTTTTGCTTGCTCATTAGGTTAGGAGGGCACTTGTGCCAACTCCTATGGTTTGTTTTGGGGTCTTTTAACATGTTGATATGCCTTTGGTACATGTGTGTGAGTCTTGACTTACTTTGTTTGTTGTTACTTGTTCATTTAGTTTCTCATTCACTTGTATGTTCACAACACTTCAAACTTCTCCATGCTTCTTCTATATGTTCTTGTTTGAACTTGTATATTTCTAGTGATTATTATGCTTTGATCTCATGCTTCTCTTCCACTTGCTTTGGTTCTGATTTTGATGAGCTTGATCTTTATTTTGCTTGTATCATACTTCTTTTGTCATATTTTCTCCTTCTTTCTTCTTAAGTACTTCACTTATACCTTTAGGAGCTTTTCCACCCCTTCTTTGTTTAGCGTTGCATGACTAATTTTAGAGGTCATCCTTGACCATTAGATTATGACCTAGGTGCTTTGGTTTGTTTTAAAGTTGTTCCTTATTTGTCTTGTGCATGTTTAAACTTCTTTCTCCATTTGTGAATACTTCTAACACTTGCAGGTTGTTTTTGGTAAGCCATGTGTGTGGGAGGGAATGCCACACACAATTTCTTCCCTTGACTTGTCTTTAGTTTATTTTATATATCTTTTGAGATGTGCTTTAGGCCATCACTTTTTTTCTTTTCTTCCCTCTTAGAGTTCAACTTAACTTCTTCAAGAGAAGTAAGTTGAATCTCATTCTTTCTTCTTCTTTCCATCTCCTCTTTAGGATAGTTGAAACCCCACTAACCTAGGACCAACCCTTTGCATGATAACTTCTAGGATGGTTAGATTCCCTTAGTTGTTTTACATTTTTCTCCTTTGGTTCTCTTCTCTTCTCATCTTCATACAAAAAAAAACCTAAAAACACTTTAATAAAGGATTGAGGGAGTCTCTTGTGTAATGGCCTTATTCCATGGATACTCTTCTTCGCCCCATCTTGGTGGTGGCATAAGTGTATCTATGATGCACAAGTTCAATCATGAGACTACCTTCACACAGAAAAGCATAAAAATACATTTCTTCACTTTAATTCACAAAATACTTAATAATTCCAAAAAAAGTTAGTGAATTCAAACCCTATTCTTGGGAAACAAGTTTGAGGGTCTTCTTCATTCTTGGTGGACTTGTTACTCATCCTATTTAGGGATGTGGTAATGGGAAAACATTCCTTAGAAAAGGATTTGCTTTCACTTCCTTGTGCCACACTCCTAAAAAACTTCTAAAAAAACACTGGACAAAAAATTAGCGTCTCTCCTTCGGGACTTCTTTTCTCACCACCTTCACTCATTGCGTAAGAACTTGCTCCTACTTGTCTCTTTGCAAGATGGTAACGCACTCGTGCCAGACGAGCCTGCAACACCTGAGCATGACATAAGCAGTTCTTCTTCCGGTTTGTGCAACATTACCATTCATGTTCCTTCGGGATAAAAATGTCTGGCTGGCGACTCTATCCTTTTCCGCGCCACTTTCGCATTTGTACCAGGATGGAAATCTAAGGAGCGACAGGTACGTAGGAAAAAGGTCGTAAGATCTTTGTGAGCACACCAAACAAAAAACACAATTAGGTCCTCGGATCTAAATCAAAAACATCATAAATATCCAAATACCAAAAACATCAACATCACCATATCTTACCAACACTCACCTCATTCCCAGATCCAAATTGAAGAGAACTCATCAATATCAAGAAGAAAAATATATGCCCTATATCTAGGGGAATTAATCTATGAAAGAATCCAAAACCATGTGGGCATCTGTCAATCAACAGTATGCAAAGCGAGTTAAGTTTAAGATATTTGTTCCCTTCCATAACCAACGTCACCAGGAAAAATATAGAAATTAGAAAGTAGCAAAAATGCGATAGTGATTAAAGACCATAAAAAACGAGCTACAGGAAAATGGCGCCGTTGTCATACCCCCAAATTGGTCCTACCTATATAATAACTTTCACTTTTTTTTATCACTTACAATTATTCAAAAATTAATATATATATATATATATATATATATATATATATATACATATATGTTGCTTTTTCTTTTCTTGTTGTCTAAACACGTGTTTCCAAGGTTCAGATTCTAGCACAAGTTAATTCGAAAGTTCAATTCAAATCCAAGTTTGAATTGTTCGCGATGATTAATGGAGAAGTTTGGATTAGAATATTCATAGAATGATCAATATGTGACTAAGAAGTATGTTCAAGCTATGTTGAAATAGTGATTAAAGACATAACGAAGTGATGAAGGGAAACCACAGTTATGCTCTCAAGTTTAATCAAGATTGTGTTTAGTTGATTCAGGCTAGGCTTAGAGGGTGAACTTTGCTAAATTCATAGAGGATAGAGCCTTAGCCATAATTATAGGTTATCAATTTATTGTGGGATTTACAAGTTGTGATGCCGTTATTTTCAGCTTGACCGCAACTTAACAGGTTGTAGTTCTAGCATATTGCTATCTAATTTAGAAGAATTCTTACGGAACAAATTATGAATTATAAAATCAATAAGGATTCTGTGAACTTCATATTTGAAAATTCATCAATACATGAGAAATGTGCTTAAGTTTAGAAGTCAAAATTGATGACTCATTCCTTAGTGCAAGTTAGATCTTACAAATTTCAAGACTCCAGCTATTACAGTTAATGTTTGGATTCAGAATACAAATCATGTTACAATGGGATCAAACTATGCGATGCAAGTCCTAATTCTATCGCCTAATTTCTTAAGACACAAAGAACCATCAAGTCTTCATCAATTGAGCTTTAGCGACATACTTCATTTTCTTCATACAAAAAGAATATGGCATCAATTTCCATTTAAGCTGTCAATTCCAATGATAACTTGCAGGAGGTTCCCATCATTAAGTCCTATCTCATGCCAAGCTATTCCAAGCACTTCATCAAGTCGAAATCAAACTTTGATCTTCTCATCCTCATGCCAAACAGTTCCAAAGCACACATGAAAAGGAAAATAGTCAGCAAGAATTCAGGAAACACAAGTGAATACAAAATGAACAATTCACAAAGGCACACCAAGTTATGTCAGCAACAACATGGAGGAAAATTCAATTTCATGGCACAACAATTTCAAGAGATGGCCACAATGAATGGTAAGAGCAGCAAAACAATTAAACACATAAAAAAGGTCCTAGTGAAATCCAGCAATGCAAATATCAGAACCATGCCCATGAAAGCATAAATACAAATGCAGTCCAAAATTGTGAGAAGCAGGTCAATTATTCATCCAAGATTTATGGCATTAAATTTTTAATCCAAAAAGTTTCAAACGATACAAAGAAGATGGAAGCAGGGTACTAATTGAGATTGGTTCAGGAAGCTAGAAAAGTATTTGCAAGTGGTGAAAATCCAAGTAGTGAATTTAAACTCAAGAGGTCATATTATAACTTGAAACAATTTAAAGAAGAAGCTTGAAAAAACATGAGTTCATACCATGTTTCAAACGAGAAAAGGCTATACCAAGACTCCTCTCAAAGTGTTACGTAGGAAATCCTTGATCATAGCAGCAAACTAAGTCCCCATGGATTAATAGCAAAACTGTTTCAAGGAAATTAAGAACAAAGTCAGGAAACCATTACAGCATCACAAAACCAATTTCCATGAGCACCTATGTTTTTTTTGAACCACAGTGATCACAATTAAAAAGAAAAGAGCTACCTGAACTGATTTAAGCAAATTCAAAAAAAGATCAGTTGCAAGTTGTTGATAGTTCACCATCCTCGAGCTATAATCCAATACATACATGAAAAAAGATGAAAAGAATGTTAGCACAAGCAAGCATCAGGCCGCACAAAACCAAACAAGATTGATTCATCCAATAAATCCATGGGAAGTTGATTAAACCATGTTGTGTATCAATAAAAGTTAAGAATTTAAGTTGATGTGCAAGATCTTCAGCACAAACAAAAGCACAAATTTATAGCAATCGTGAAATAGGTCAAGTGGCAGTGAAAACATGAAATAGTAGGGCATTAAGAAGCAAATTCGGGGACCACAAAGGATTTTAGAAGTATTCACAACTAACACTACAGACAAATCTGTGACTCACCAATTAGGGGTCCCCACACAAATCCAACATGATCAGGCACGTACAAACCTATTTCTAACAGAAATATTCTCTCCAAGGACACCTCAGCTCACTCTCACACGACTCATACAAACCTCACCATTTTCTCACCCGTACCTATATTATAATCTTCCTATAAAAGGATTCCAATCATTTGCAATGAAAGGAAGCCAATACCTGCGCAGAAAACCTAGCAACCACCATACACAAACATACATAGAAATCTGCACTAAAAAAAACTAGCAGACACATGAAAAACCCTAATGTTGATCTGCTAAAAAATATTTCCCTAAGGCACCCACACTAAAGCCTCTCTTTAACTCATTCAGAGCTCATCATCAGAACTCTGAAAATGAGTGAAGCTTGAAACCCGCATTGAACAACAATCATCAGCATACAATAGCAATACAGACGCCAAATGAAAGACAGAGATGGAGAAAGACACAGATTTCAAGCCCAGAACAAACAACATTACCTATTTGTTGCATCTTCAGCGTCCGTATTTTCCTTGATTCACGGTTCTACGTTATCCAATGTCTACTTCGAATAAATTACGGGAAGAAGCACCTGAGGAAGATGAATAAGAAAGCTGAATCAAAAGAAAGTAAGAGGTAGAGGAAAGCATCAGACAAGTTGAAAGAAAAGGGGAGAAGACGAAGTTACCTAAAAGCGATCTTCAAGAGGTAATCATTTCAACTCTATTCCACATTGAAGTAAGGTCTGAGGTTTGTTTTCTCATGATTTTTGATGTGCTCCATTTCGTGCTTGAATCATCTATTTCTGTTGATTGTTGAAGTTAGGATTTCTTTTCGGTTAGCTCTCGATCTCGTCACGTGTTTGTTTTGTTTTTTTGAAAGATTTAAGGTTGGATTCGGATAGAGGGTAAGAAAATACATGGGGTTCGTGTTTGGGCTTTTATGATTGGTGGTGAGGAACCGCCGGAGAAGACAGTGGCGTCGCCGTGGCCACCGGCCTTCTCCGGCCAATCTAGGGTTTCAGCGTGAGAATTGCAGAGAGAGAGATAGAATGTTTTGGTGAGAGTGAGAGATAACGAGAAGGAAGGGGGTTTCATAAGTGATTCTCGTGTTTCTCATATTATTTTTTTTTATTACCATGGCATGCATTGGTGAGTGTAGTCGGTGGGCCGGTGACACTTGTCACAGCCCAGGACAGGTGTCACCGGCCAGGTGATCCTCAAAGTTTAATCACTTTTCTCCCCCTCTAAGCCTTACTATATTCCCTCACTATCAGGCCGTTTGATCAGAGTCTTTGGTGACTCTTTCATGATATAACGGTCCTGATGAGATCTGGTGAAGTCAACCCTTGACTGAGGATTATGATATGCACCTTGCATTATGGGCTGAACATTCATATTGGGCCTTGGATTCGAATTTCTTTTCAAACCCCTGTTTCTAACCTGTAATTTAGCTCATTTCTTTTTAATTTATTTTGATTTTTGTTTATTAATTTTCTTTTGTAAAATTTATAAAAAACAAAAAAACATTTTTATTGATTAATTATTTTAAGTAATTTTATTTAATCTAATTAATTTGTTAATTTATTTTACTAAATAGTTTAGTTTAATTTAATTAATTAACTCTCTTTTGATATTAAAAAACCAAAATATTTTCTTAATCTTTTGTTCAAATTTAAATTTCTTTCTTTTCTTATGATTAATTTCTCTATTTTGAATATTAGAAAAAACACAAACACATTCATTGACTAATTAAATTAAATAATTTTATTTTATTCGATTAATTAATTCGTTAATTAATCTAATTAGATATTTCTATTTAATTTGATTAATTAATTCGTTAATTAATCTAATTAGATATTTCTATTTAATTTGATTAATTAATCTTTTCACCTTTGCTCGATTATGTGTGCGATGAATGTTTGCGTATGCTCGATCCTCCTTGCTTGTGATATGATAATATGATTGCTTGTGTGATTACTTTTGCATTTTTGACGATAAATTGCTAAGTAAAATACGAACGCACATTAAGACTAATCATTTCAAAGATAAAACGAAATCCTTGGTCCAACGCCAAGAAAATATCCTTACACATTTCACCAATGCACACATGTAAGTCGATCATTATCCGATCGCCATCTGCACAACTTTCGCTTTTCTAAAAACTTTTCAACTTTAAAATTAAATCAATACAACGCATTTGTTTACCATAACAAGTTGTCCAATAAGAGCATACTTGATCCATATATCAAGCCCACTTCAATTCTAAAACCATAAAAACAAACACGATTTTATCAAAGATTTTCCAAATCAAATATCTAAAGAATGGAATTCTGGAATCTAGCATTCCTCGAATTCTTGATTGGACTCTCCTGAGGATCGCTCCATGGGACGCAGTTCATTCGATCTTTCGCGATTAAAACACCTAAATCCATATATCAAATAACGAAAGAACTAAGTTCTGGAGTCCAGCATTCCTCGAATTCTCGAATGAGCACTCCTGAGGCTCGCCCCACGGGACGTGGTTCATTCACTCCGTTGTTCCTAAAACATTAATTAAATCAAACATATTTTCTCTAAACGAGCATTATTTAAATTCTTTCTATAACGCAAACAAGCTAGCGCTTCCTCCTCCTATCGCGAGCAGACAAGCCAACGCTTAGCAGTTAGAATGCGGTTTAAATAAGCGTTCATTAAGAAATACCAACCTACTTGTAGTTAGTCGAACTACGACGCTCTAATTCCTCAACGAGAATACGTAGGCACAAGGATCCCCTTCCTTGGTGAGCCCACTAACAATTAATCTCCTCTTTTCTCTCACCCCTGTTGCGATCGAGACTATTCGAACCTTAGTACCACGAACTACGGGGTTCTGACTTTCCCATTGCATAAGGGAATACGTAGGCACACGGATTTCGATCCTTGTCGAGCACCCTAAGACTAAAATCACCTATACTCATACCGTTGACCATTAAGAAGACATTAATATAAGTTAGTATTCGATCGCAGATTAGACTAAGAGGTTCCCGTTGAGTACAACGGACGTAAGAGGTGCTAATACCTTCCTCTTGCGTAACCGACTCCCGAACTCAGAATCTGGTTTCAATGACCAAGTTCACTCCTTTATAGGGTTTATCTATATTTCCCTTTTTTTTATTAGGAATAGATTAAAATTAGGTGGCGACTCTGTTTGTTTGTTTTTCCGCGTCTTTCGCGAGGATCGTATTTTTCGAGGTACGACAGATGGCGACTCTGCTGGGGATTCGCCTTGTGCATAAGAGAGTCGAGCCTAACTTGGTTGTTCTTGCGTTTGTTTGCTAACTCGTTTTACTTGTCTTCTTTATTTATTACTATTTATGCTTATTTATCGCTTTCTTCTTTATCATAATGCTCATTATTATATTTGCTTATTGGATCCTGGGTTGACATCACAAGTAAAGTTTTTTGACCGAGCTTTTGAAAAAGAAGAGAGAACACCTAAGTTAGATTTGGTAGTCATTAGTGTTAGTCTCCAAGGACTCGCTCCTTGCAAGCCTAGCATGAAATCTCCTCCAGAGAGTAGACCTATCCGTGGATCTTGACATAACACAGCTAGCCTGTTGCATGACTTGATTCATGAAAGGGTTGTAACTCTGGGATACACATTTTAGAACCAGTTTCAAAGTTGGAGTTGAGAAGTGTTAGTCTCTGAGGACTCGCTCTTCATACGACTAACATGAGAACGCCACTCAAGGTAGACCTTGTCGTTATTATTTTCATAATACAGCTAGCCTGTGGCAGGACGTTAATATGATTATCGTCTGTGACCTTGAGTACCTTAATACCGTCACTGTAGAAGCTATCATGTGAGAAGGTCTATGGGTAAAGACAATAGAACGTTCCTCTTACTACTAACCAATTAGGGTGTTTTGAGTTACTTGTGATATCTTGGGTCAAAAATTGTACCTTCATACTTTATCTTCAGAATCTGGTGGACCTGTGATCCTAAGCTTTGCATTGCATTCATTCGCATATCATGGCATTTGCATTGCATGTCACTTTTCCAAGAGAAACTCATGTGTCCTTCATAACCCGCAGTTGATTTCTTGACACTTGTATCAGACTTGAAGCAGTGTTAAAGACTATGGATCCATTGGAGCGAAACCATGCTAATTTAAGAGGAGATGTAGACTCAATGAAGAAATAGGTAGAGCAACTTGTGGAGGCCATGATAGCCTTGGCAAAAAGAGAGGACAACATTCAACGAACGGCAGTTGGGGATTCTATTACACAAAAGTGTCATATTGTCCGGAATGAGAATTCTTCGTCGGTTGACGCCATGGAATATCATAGTTTTTCAATCTCTGCACCTAATCCCAAAGGGTCAAACCTGGTATTGAATACTGAACAACCTCAAAATTCTGAGTTTGCTGAAAGATGTCGTGTGTTGGAAGAGAAACTTGAAGACTTAAAAGGACATAATGCTTTTGGTTTGAATGCTTCTGACTTATGCTTAGTGCCTGATGTGGTAATCCCTCCAAAGTTCAAAATGCCAAAATTTGAGAAGTATGAAGGAGATAGTTGCCCAAAGAATCATTTGGTGATGTTCTGTAGAAAAATGACCACTCATACTAAGAATGATAAACTGATGATTCACTGTTTCCAAGACAGTTTGAGTGGAACATCATTGAACTGGTACACGCAGCTAAAAAGTAGCCACATCCAATCATGGTCGGACTTGTCCAGTGCTTTTATGAAGCAGTATGACTACAATCTCGACATGGCTCCAGACCGCATGCAATTGCAATGGTTATCTCAAGAAAGCGATAAACCATTCAGAAAGTATGCTCAAAGATGGAGAGGGTTAGCTGCTCGTGTTCAACCACCAATCTTAGAGAAAGAACTGGTTGGCTTATTCATGGATAGTTTACAAAGTCCGTACATCGAAAAAATGATAGGCAGTTCATTTCCTGGCTTTTCACAATTGGTGTCAGTTGGAGAAGGAATCGAGAGCCTACTCAAGAGTAGAAAAGTACATGACACCTCAGACGTCCAGGCTAGCGAGAGTGAATAAATTTTCAGTTCCCAAGAAGCAGAGGAGGAAATTAATGCAGTTTGGGAAGCTCTACAAGCTCCACTACCAGTGCCTTATCAACAACACCCATGCAGAGGACCTCCTCAATATCGACAACAGGTTGCACATCAAGAGACAATGCAACAACAACGTACTCCGCAACGGCGTCCTTACTACGCTAAAAGACCAAAAAGGAATTTTGATCAGTTGCCGATGCTTCACAATCACATACTTCCACGTTTGATTAATAATGGATTGGTAGAGCCAAGGAAGCTAGATCCAATGCCTCTTCCACATCGACCGAACTTTGATCCTAATGCTTATTGTGGCTTCCATGCCAATTCACCGGGACATTCAACTGATAATTACCAACAATTCAAAAATAAAGTCCAAGATCTGATTGATTCTAAGGTAATCTCATTCACACCTCAGGGAATTCAAATCCACAATCAGGCGGGCTCATCAATCCATGTTATGGAAGAAGTTGCTGAGAGTACATGCGAAGACGGTTCTCAAACTGATCTTGAAGAGCAATTCTGAATTAAGGTTTCCCAACAGCAAATCAAAGCCCAGTTCCTCAACGCTGGCAATATTTAGCTCATATCATTACTTTGCAAATGTAGTTTCTTTTCTATTAGGTGCTACTTGCTTTTAAAAAAAACTGTTGTCTTTAATGGTAATATTAATCTAATGAACATGCATGTTTTGAACAAATCCATTCGTATTCATTCACATTTTTTCACTTATTGCAAAAAAATAATAATAAAAAAATGCACTTTACCTCCTTTATCACATTGTTAGCAAATATTTGAGGGAGGATGACGAAAACGAAATACCCATAATTGTTGATAATATGCTTTTGGAAAGAATCTTGCTGACGATGTACAGGCATTGTTTCAAAATTTTCAAAACACTGGAGAGATAAAGAGTTAATCCCTAGACAACCACTTCGAGCCTAGAAGTAGGAGTTTTTTGTCGGATATTCAAAACGCTAATATTTAACCAGGGGCAGGGTAGTGTTCAGTTAACCTGACTATGCATCCAAACTACAAGGTGAAACATTCCAATCTGGAGATCCCTCCATAACCAATGACTTGGCAGTCACAATCCTTCAACAAAAAAAAATCAGAAAAAATAGAAGAGCCCGTTAAGTTGAACATCCAAATAGGAGACTTAGGCAAAAGTTAGGGCAATCCCGATGGACTAAAGACTTCAAAAAATAATGGTCCGTGCAAAAAATTAGGGATCAAAAGAAAAACAGTAGAAAGAGGTCATCAAAGTCCTCGACAAAAACAAAATAAATTGCAGTGACCATCTTATCCAAAACCAAAAGGGTCACTAACATCCCAGAAAAATAAATAAGGTGACTGTCATTTCAAGAAAGTCTGGAACAATCATCTTCAACCATTACACCTTCAAGCTCTCATAGGAGACAAATATATGTTTCATTTAACTGAACATAGGACTGGAGAACATCACGAAGATGGGTGGGTACAAAAATATTTGAGCCTATATCCTTTGTTTCATAACCGTGAACCAGACCATGATACAACCCTTAAAAGACCTAATTGAAGCAGGTTTTATTCTGAAAGCATATCTCAACAAGGTTGCATAAACTGACTCCTAAAAAAATTTTGTTAATCTTCTCCTTGTTATTCCACAAATCACTTGCTAAATAAGCACTATGTTGGGACAGTTGGTCCATTCGTCACACACTGTCACATCATTCAAATAAATATTTTTTTTCAAAACTCGCATGAATATTGCATTAAAATTACCATTTATGTACAAATAAATTTTAATTGCAAGTTAGTACTTAGCGTCTAAAGAAATTCCAAACAAGGAAAAGTCAAAGGGGGGCTTGAGAATTCAGTGGTGTTGACTCGAATCAAGATCACTCCTAATTAGGGGCATGACTTTCAATGATTGTATGGACCTGAGAATTGGTTGGTATAAAGTCAAATCTCCAAGCATCAGAGGAAGACTATTACAACTATCAGCTTATCTGGGAAAAATCATTCATGATCACCTAATTCAGGGCAAGTCCTTCCAAAGGCCCAGTCAGGGGCAACTCCCCATGAAACCCAAATACTGGGGCAATTTGTAACGTGTCAGGTCATGATACAATTAGTCCCAAGGCTTCCATTCGAAGAAAATTCCTTCAAAGTCCATATTGGGGCAAGGCATTTATAAAATGAGGCCTTAGGGCTAAACCAAGGCATAATCAACATGCATTGATTATGTCGCTATGCTCATTTGAAAGTCATCATGACATCAGTCAAATAAGTTGAAGTTCTCGCAGCAACTTACAACTTCAACAATGGATCAAGACTTGGGGCACCAAATATGGTCGTATCCATCCCCCGATCAGAGCATCGTTGGATACCAAGGGTCGAGAAGTCAATATCCTCCACCCCCCAAAAGTCCAATTTCATTGGCACCCTCACAACTCCCAAAAGTCCACTATGGTGGCAACTACCAGAAAGCCAAAAGTCCAACAGCGTTTGGCACAACTTACAAGTCCAAGTCCTCTTGGCATTTCTCACAATCCAATCCTTTTCAACTCTGTGTTGATACCTTTACCTTTTCAACTTTGTGTTGATATCTTTACCTCTTCAACTCTGTGTTGATGATACCTTTTCAACTCTGTGTTGATATCTTTACCCTTTCAACTATGTGTTGATACCTTTACCTTTTCAACTCTGTGTTGATATCGTTACCCTTTCAACTCTGTGTTGATACCTTTACCTTTTCAACTCTGTGTTGATATCTTTACCCTTTCAAGTCTATGTTGATACCTTTACCTTTTCAACCCTGTGTTGGTACCTTTCCTCTCTCAACTCTGTGTTGATACCTTTCCTCTCTCAACCCCGTGTTGATACCTTTAAGCTTTTCAACCCCGTGTTGATACCTTTGCTTTCTCAACCCTGAGTTGATACCTAGTGAGTCTTTTCACCCTTGCTTTCAAAACCACTAAAAAAAACCGAAAAGTCCACCCGTGGAGTGGCATCTTTCCAAAGTCCAATTTCGTTGACAACTACCAAAAACCTTATATCGAGCATATCCAATCATTTGCACATGCATGACATGCATCATTCCTGCCCGAAAGCAAGAATGTCATTAAGCACAATCATATTAATCATACAAAATCATTTACATCAAAATTTCAACAATCGCATCATATGGGTCACTATGCATCACGCAATGCATAATATTCATGTACAACATAGCATAGCAAGATCCAAGACATGTATCCCGGACAATCCTCTTTCAAAGTCGACAACATTCCTTTGAAAAGAGTTGATACTCCGCACGTGCTCGCGGAATTTATTCCCCCAGCAAGTCATTCTTCAACTTTATGGTTGATAATGATGATCCCTAACATTTTCACGGTTATTGCTCCCCAAGCAGAAGTTATCTCAAGAAGCATCTTGTGAGCTTTTCCTCTACAGAACTGGGCTAGCGTGTTTCCTCTCAGAATGAATTCTTGTTGATCGGTTTTCCTCAGCAGATCATTTGATCGAGATACTCCTTTGGTGTTCTTCGAGGAGCCTTTATTGTTAAGGTTTTTCTTGGATTAGAGAATCTCATGTTAAGACACTGTTCTACTGTCCCCGAAGAACCTTAATTCATAAGGGACTGCTTCGTGCGACTTGGAAAAATTCTTTCCGTAAATTGAGATACTACTTTGTTAATTCAAAGAATCTCAGGCATTTTTGCAAATTGCCATCTCATCCTCATATTTCTTTTTATTGCATTGCAATTTCTTTATTGTCGGACAAATTTTAGGGTCTTTTTGTATCTAATTGACTTTTACCCTAAAATTAAATGCTATACAACAATTCAATTCTCCAGGTTCAAGGCAATTAGATAGGGGCATCTGTCATACCCCAAATTGGTCCTACTTATATAATAACTTTCACTTTTTTTATCACTTACCATTATTCAAAAATTAATATATATATATATATATATATATATATATATATATACATATATGTTGCTTTTGCTTTTCTTGTTGTCTAAACACGTGTTTCCAAGGTTCAGATTCTAGCACAAGTTAATTCGAAAGTTCAATTCAAATCCAAGTTTGAATTGTTCGCGATGATTAATGGAGAAGTTTGGATTAGAATATTCATAGCATGATCAATATGTGACTAAGAAGTATGTTCAAGCTATGTTTAAATAGTGATTAAAGACATAAGGAAGTGATGAAGGGAAACCACAGTTATGCTCTCAAGTTTATTCAAGATTGTGTTTAGTTGATTCAGGCTAGGCTTAGAGGGTGAACTTTGCTAAATTCATAGAGGATAGAGCCTTAGCCATAATTATAGGTTATCAATTTATTGTGGGATTTACAAGTTGTGATGTCATTATTTTCAGCTTGACCGCAACTTAACAGGTTGTAGTTCTAGCATATTGCTATCTAATTTAGAAGAATTCTTACGGAACAAATTCTGAATTATAAAATCAATAAGGATTCTGTGAACTTCATATTTGAAAATTCATCAATACATGAGAAATGTGCTTAAGTTTAGAAGTCAAAATTGATGACTCATTCCTTAGTGCAAGTTAGATCTTACAAATTTCAAGACTCCAGCTATTACAGTTAATGTTTGGATTCAGAATACAAATCATGTTACAATGGGATCAAACTATGCGATGCAAGTCCTAATTCTATCGCCTAATTTCTTAAGACACAAAGAACCATCAAGTCTTCATCAATTGAGCTTTAGCGACATACTTCATTTTCTTCATACAAAAAGAATATGGCATCAATTTCCATTTAAACTATCAATTCCAATGATAACTTGCAGGAGGTTCCCATCATTAAGTCATATCTCATGCAAAGCTATTCCAAGCACTTCATCAAGTCGAAATCAAACTTTGATCTTCTCATCCTCATGCCAAACAGTTCCAAAGCACACATGAAAAGGAAAATAGTCAGCAAGAATTCAGGAAACACAAGTGAATACAAAATGAACAATTCACAAAGGCACACCAAGTTATGTCAGCAACAACATGGAGGAAAATTCAATTTCATGGCACAACAATTTCAAGAGATGGCCACAATGAATGGTAAGAGCAGCAAAACAATGAAACACATAAAAAAGGTCCTAGTGAAATCCAGCAATGCAAATATCAGAACCATGCCCATGAAAGCATAAATACAAATGCAGTCCAAAATTGTGAGAAGCAGGTCAATTATTCATCCAAGATTCATGGCATTAAATGTTTAATCCAAAAAGTTTCAAACGATACAAAGAAGATGGAAGCAGGGTACTAATTGAGATTGGTTCAAGAAGCTAGAAAAGTATTTGCAAGTGGTGAAAATCCAAGTAGTGAATTCAAACTCAAGAGGTCATATTATAACTTGAAACAATTTAAAGAAGAAGCTTGAAAAAACATGAGTTCATACCATGTTTCAGACGAGAAAAGGTTATACCAAGACTCCTCTCAAAATGTCACGTAGGAAATCCTTGATCATAGCAGCAAACTAAGTCCCCATGGATTAATAGCAAAACTGTGTCAAGGAAATTAAGAACAAAGTCAGGAAACCATTACAGCATCACAAAACCAATTTCCATGAGCACCTATGTTTTTTTTGAACCACAGTGATCACAATTAAAAAGAAAAGAGCTACCTGAACTGATTTAAGCAAATTCAAAAAAAGATCAGTTGCAAGTTGTTGATAGTTCACCATCCTCGAGCTATAATCCAATACATACATGAAAAAATGTGAAAAGAATGTTAGCACAAGCAAGCATCAGGCCGCACAAAACCAAACAAGATTGATTCATCCAATAAATGCAGGGGAAGCTGATTAAACCATGTTGTGTATCAGTAAAAGTTAAGAATTTAAGTTGATGTGTATGATCTTCAGCACAAACAAAAGCACAAATTTACAGCAATGGTGAAATAGGTCAAGTGGCAGTGAAAACATGAAATAGTAGGGCATTAAGAAGCAAATTCGGGGACCACAAAGGATTTTAGAAGTATTCACGGCTAACACTACAGACAAATCTATGACTCACCAATTAGGGGTCCCCACACAAATCCTACATGATCAGGCACGTACAAACCTATTTCTAACAGAAATATTCTCTCCAAGGACACCTCAGCTCACTCTCACACGACTCATACAAACCTCACCATTTTCTCACCCGTACCTATATTCTAATCTTCCTATAAAAGGATTCCAATCATTTGCAATGAAAGGAGGCCAATACCTGCGCAGAAAACCTAGCAGTCACCATACACAAACATACATAAAAATTTGCACTAAAAAAAACTAGCAGACACATGAAAAACCCTAATGTTGATCTGCTAAAAAATATTTCCCTAAGGCACCCACACTAAAGCCTCTCTTTAACTCATTCAGAGCTCATCATCAGAACTTTGAAAATGAGTGAAGCTTGAAACCCGCATTCAACAACAATCATCAACATACAATAGCAATACAGACGCCAAAAGAAAGACAGAGATGGAGAAAGACACATATTTCAAGCCCAGAACAAACAACATTACCTATTTGCTGCATCTTCAGCGTCCGTATTTGCCTTGATTCACGGTTCTACGTTATCCAATTTCTACTTCGAATAAATTACGGGAAGAAGCACCTGAGGAAGATGAATAAGAAAGCTGAATCAAAAGAAAGTAAGAGGTAGAGGAAAGCATCGGACAAGTTGAAAGAAAAGGGGAGAAGACGAAGTTACCTAAATGCGATCTTCAAGAGGTAATCATCTCAACTCTGTTCCACATTATAGTAAGGTCTGAGGTTTGTTTTCACATGATTTTTTATGTGCTCCATTTCGTGCTTGAATCATCTATTTCTGTTGATTGTTGAAGTTATGATTTCTTTTCGGTTAGCTCTCGATCTCGTCACGTGTTTATTTTGTTTTTTTGAAAGATCTAAGGTTGGATTCGGATAGAGGGTAAGAAAATACATGGGGTTCGTGTTTGGGCTTTTATGATTGGTGGTGAGGAACCGCCGGAGAAGACGGTGGCGCCGCCGTGGCCACCGGCCTTCTTCGGCCAATCTAGGGTTTCAGCGTGAGAATTGCAGAGAGAGAGATAGAACGTTTTGGTGAGAGTGAGAGATAACGAGAAGGAAGGGGGTTTCATAAGTGATTCTCGTGTTTCTCATATTTTTTTTCTTTTTATTACCGTGGCATGCATTGGTGAGTGTAGTTGGTGGGCCGGTGACACTTGTCACGGCCCAGGATAGGTGTCACCGGCCAGGTGATCCTCAAAGTTTAATCACGTGTCTCCCCCTCTAAGCCTTACTATATTCCCTCACTATCAGGCCGTTTGATCAGAGTCTTTGGTGACTCTTTCATGATATAACGGTACTGATGAGATTTGGTGAAGTTAACCCTTGACTGAGGATTATGATATGCACCTTGCATTATGGGCTGAACATTCATATTGGGCCTTGGATCCGAATTTCTTTTCACACCCCTGTTTCTAACGTGTAATTTAGCCCATTTCTTTTTAATTTATTTTGATTTTTGTTTATTAATTTTCTTTTGTAAAATTTATAAAAAAACAAAAAAACATTTTTATTGATTAATTATTTTAAGTAATTTTATTTAATCTAATTAATTTGTTAATTTATTTTACTAAATAGTTTAGTTTAATTTAATTAATTAACTCTCTTTTGATATTAAAAAAAAACAAAACATTTTCTTAATCTTTTGTTCAAATTTAAATTTCTTTCTTTTCTTATGATTAATTTCTCTATTTTGAATATTAGAAAAAAACACAAACACATTCATTGACTAAGTTAATTAAATAATTTTATTTAATTCGATTAATTAATTCGTTAATTAATCTAATTAGATATTTCTATTTAATTTGATTAATTAATTCGTTAATTAATCTAATTAGATATTTCTATTTAATTTGATTAATTAATCTTTTCACCTTTGCCCGATTATGTGTGCGATGAATGTTTGCGTATGCTCGATCCTCCTTGCTTGTGATATGATAATATGATTGCTTGTGTGATTACTTTTGCATTTTTGACGATAAATTGCTAAGTAAAATAGGAACGCACATTAAGACTAATCATTTCAAAGATAAAACGAAATCTTTGGTCCAACGCCAAGAAAATATCCTTACACATTTCACCAATGCACACATGTAAGTCGATCATTATCCGATCGCCATCTGCACAACTTTCGCTTTTCTAAAAACTTTTCAACTTTAAAATTAAATCAATACAACACATTTGCTTACCATAACAAGTTGTCCAATCAGAGCATACTTGATCCATATATCAAGCCCACTTCAATTCTAAAACCATAAAAACAAACACGATTTTATCAAAGATTTTCCAAATCAAATATCGAAAGAATGGAATTCTGGAGTCTATCATTCCTCGAATTCTTGAATGGACTCTCCTGAGGCTCGCTCCATGGGACGCAGTTCATTCGATCTTTCGCGATTAAAACACCTAAATCCATATATCAAATAACGAAAGAACTAAGTTCTGGAGTCCAGCATTCCTCGAATTCTCGAATGAACGCTCCTGAGGCTTGCCCCACGGGACGTGGTTCATTCACCCCGTCGTTCCTAAAACATTAATTAAATCAAACATATTTTCTCTAAACGAGCATTATTTAAATTCTTTCTATAACGCAAAAAAGCTAGCGCTTCCGCCTCCTATCGCGAGCAGATAAGCCAACGCTTAGCAGTTAGAATGCGGTTTAAATAAGCGTTCATTAAGAAATACCAACCTACTCGTAGTTAGTCGAACTAGGACACTCTGATTCCTCAACGAGAATACGTAGGCACAAGGATCCCCTTCCTTGGCGAGCCCACTAACAATTAATCTCCTCTTTTCTCTCGCCCATGTTGCGATCGACACTATTCGAACCTTAGTACCACGAACTACGAGGCTCTGACTTTCCCATTGCACAAGGGAATACGTAGGCACACGGATTTAGATCCTTGCTGAGCACCCTAAGACTAAAATCACATATACTCATACCGTTTACCATTAAGAAGACATTAATATAAGTTAGTATTCGATCGCAGATTAGACTAAGAGGTTCCCGTTGAGTACAACGGACGTAAGAGGTGCTAATACCTTCCTTTTGCGTAACCGACTCCCGAACTCAGAATCTGGTTTCAATGACCAAGTTCACTCCTTTATAGGGTTTATCTATATTTCCCTTTTCCTTTATTAGGAATAGATTAAAATTAGGTGGCGACTCTGTTTGTCTGTTTTTCCGCATCTTTCGCGAGGATCGTATTTTTCGAGGTACGACAGCCGTCTGTGGGGATATTCCACCTTCTAGATAGAAAACCTTAGGCTTAGGAACATGTATATATATTGATTTTATACCGCTTTTATACTACATTATGTTTATGTTTCCGCAAAATATATGTTCAATTGATATCCTTTGGGATGGTCTCTCAAAATTGAAATGCGATTAATCCGCATCTAGATGAGCTCGAGTGCATTCTAAGATAGGTAGGGTATAATTGAGATAGCTTGTAGGGAGTCTAATCCCAACCAGGTGAAACCTCAAAAGTTCCTGAATCAGTCTAGGTATCCGGTGTGAAATCGATGTTTATAGCATACTCTGCGAAAACTCTATGATTTTCAATCGGATACTCATAACACTGAGGATTTAGTAAACATTCACCCTTTTGACCTTAACTTACATGATCTACAGGTACAAAAATCTTTACCATAGTATAAACATTCGGAATGGGTAGAGCTATAGCCTCATGACAATGAACCTTTGAACCCATGTTTTCACCATGTTTTTGTGTGTTGCATTCATGCATTCATCAAAAGAAAATCATTTTTTCCAAAAGAAGTTCATCATAATTTTCTCCATTAAAAGAATTGAACGAACATCTATTTCACAGTATCAGTCTTTTCAAAACGGGCTTTGGGCGACAGAAAACCCACAAGTTTACATTCAAGAATCCGAGATTGGACGATATGAGAAAGCTAGGAAAGCTTGTCACGGATCTAGAAGCATTCAGGGCAAAGATTGGAGAACTTTTGTCTCTGCTCAAGGTTAGCATGGTAGAAGGTGTTATTGCTATACTGGTCCAGTTCTACGACCCGGTGTACCACTGCTTCACATTTCCTAACTATTAGCTCTGCCTAACATTGAAAGAGTATTCTCAGTTGATAGGAATCCCTATTAATGAGAAAATATTGTTCTCCGGATTGGAAGACATTCCTAGAGATTCAACAATTGCCAAGAATATTGCTTTGGAAGAGTCGGAAGTTAAGGCTCATGGACTACCAAATGAGGAGTCGAGGGTTTTCCCTCCAATTTTATAATTGAGAGAGCACTATACTTTGCCAGTATTAGAAATACCGTTGCGTTCAAAGTCATCTTCGTATTGTTCATCTATGGGATATTCCTGTTTCCCAATGTAGAAAACTTTGTTGACATCAATACGATAAAGATCTTTCTCATCGGAAATCTAGTTCCTACACTGCTTGCAGATGCTCATCACTCAGTTCACCTAAGGAATTTACGCGGCAGATGAATGATCACTTGTTGTGTACCACTTCTCTATAAATGGTTCACTTCCTACTTACCCAAGCCATCAGCATTTTGGGAAACTAAAAGTGGAATGCACTGGTCTCCGAAGATCATGTATTTGACCAATTCAGACATCAGTTGGTCCAATCCAGTCTACGACAGAATCATGATCATCACCAGCTATGGTAATTTCCCCAATGTACCTATCATTAGTACTAAGGTAGGGATCAATTATCACCCAAAGTTAGCTCGATGTCAGATGGGATACCCGATGAGAGATATACTTGTCAACGCTCAGATGAAAGGTATTTTCTTCGAATAAGGAAGAGAGTACATGACTATCAGAGAAGATATTGTGCATGCTTGGAAACATGTACACAAGAAAGGAATAGAATCACCGGGGAAACCAAACTGTATCGCTTTAGATCCTTATTTCCAATGGGTACAAGCCAGAGAAATCAAACTGAGGATGCCTTACCCTTGACAAGGATTGTTTCCACTGAAAGAAACTATTCTCTACTTCATGAATGACACAGAGAAGCTTCAGATAGTTTTCAACAAAATGCAGAGAGAGAGAGAGAGAGAGATAGAGAGAGAGAGAGAGAGAGAGAGAGAAAGACTCCTGGAAAAACAAATATCAGATTCTCAGCCTAGAGAATACCAAAATTCAGAGTCTCTTGAAGGAAAAGGATGCACTCATTGAGGTACTTGAGTAACACGTCACATAAAAGGAGGAGTAATTGCCTTTTCAGGGCAATGCCAGAACCTTCTACACCTAGAAAAGAACTGAAGATCTAGAAGAAGCCCCGCTCAAGAGGCAGAAGATAGATCGTCAAGAAACTGAAGTCCCATCAAAGAGAGCTTTAGAGTTTTAAGTTCCTTTCCTGCATTTGAATAATGTACTGTGGATGTAACTTATTTCAGTTCAATGAAAATTTATGTATGATATTATGCAGCAGTTTGTTCAATCAATTCTTTCTTTAAATAAAGGAGAAAATTAACAAATATTTTTAATCATTCATCATTTGCATCATTTGCATTTTCTTTCATCGAGTCTTATTCTTACTATTCTTTTAGAAGTTAAACTGTCTCATTCATACAATACTCGGGCCGGTCGTCAGAAAAGGATGGAGTATCTCGAGGAAGAGAATAGAGAACTCAATGAAGAGCTCTCTGGCATGAAGTTAACTATGGACAGGCTTAAATAAAGAAATGGTCGAAGCCCTGACTGTAGCTCAAAATCTTCACCAAAGAACAGTGATCTCCGAAGTCGTGTCTCCACCGATTGAAAAGATATCGTATAAGGATCTGAGGTTTGCCATGCCAAAGGATCGTCCTTGGGGCATGCCACCCGGGTTTATCCTGAAAGGATGTGATCCGTGACTCTCAGAAGAATTGAGAAACGACGCAGGACCGTCTCAGTTTGAAGGCTACAAACTTCAAACTCTTGAAGATGCACTAGCAAGGAATGTCATACCAGGAGGTTACAAACTCCCGATATTTGAATCTACGACTGCAGTACAAACTGTGCCAGCTACACTGGTACATATTACCCCAGAAGATCGCAAATACCCTCCTACTCCATGTGAATGGGGAGGAATCAATGAAATGATGAACGAATCCCAAGAACAATTCGCAGTAGTGCAAAAGGAATTATAGTCTATCATTAAATCATATTTTACGAAGGTGTGTATACAACATGTCTTAACATGCAATGAAACAAAATATTATAAAATTTTACAATATTATTAAACCATATAGAAGTTGAAAAGTGATATTGATTAATATATTATTGTTACACTGTAATAATAACTTGACATTCAATATAAACAACATTTTTATGCAGTTGAATCATATTATCGTAAGGATTTGATAATAAAATGAAAAAAAAATAATTTTATTATTATTATTATTGAAATTAATATAATTAATTATTATTTTGAAAATATATAATATTAAAAAATATATATTTAATTTAAGACTGAGGAGTAATAATAAAGAAAAAAAGTAATTTTGTCTCATCATTATCACATATACGATGAAAATATTTAGACGAGATAGAAGTACAGGGAAAGAAGTAATAATTAGGTTGAAAATGAAATTTTATTTTCAATCAATGCTAAAATTTCAACAAAAATGGTTATTCTTTAAAATAGTACACATTAATTATTTCATAACTAAATCATATTTTACGAAGGTGGGTATACTATTTTCTAATAATTTAATTTTAAAAATTGGAAATATTTTACAAAAACATTATGAAACTTATAATATTATTGTAAATTTTCTTATGAAAATTTAATAATTTAATAATCAAATATTGTAAAAAAATACTGTAAAATATTATTAAATCTTATTATGAAAATGTTAATACGTTAACTTTTTTTTCATAAAAAATTATCTTTATTATATAAAAAAAAATCATTATTAATATCTTCATAAGATAAATTAATTAAGGTGGAGAGAGAAAATTTACTTCTTGACAATTAATAGAATATTTTAAAATCTGATATATTGATTTAGATTCTGCGGTTATTACTAAAAATTCTTGTTTCTCATCATAACTAAAGTTCTTATTTAATATATATATATATATATATATATATATATATATATATATATATATATATATATATAAAGGAAATTTGTATTAAAAAGGAGAAAAAAGGAATCTGATACAAAAAAACCAATCAAAAACTAAAATTAGGAAGAAGACAGATTACAAAAAATCTAGAGGGTACTTCAACCAATCATAAAAATTACATTTCGATCGACCTAGAACCAACCATCTCCAAGAGATAATGACAATACGATTAAACATATCATCGAATATACCTATAGCATCATTGTAGATGATGTTGTTCCTATATATCCATATACACCAAACCGTAATAAACCAAATGTAGTAGCTCATATCCTCTTTTCCTCTATTAAACAAAGCCAAAAACCAAAGTAAAGTAGGGTTACTAATAGAATTAGCACTAATCAGATTGATCCCAAGCCAAACCGAAACTTTGTTCCAAATAAGCTTTACTTTACAACAATTCAAAAATAGGTGCAAAGCATCCTCGTCCTCTTGGAAACATAACACACAAATTTTATCGTGAGAGGAGGAAAGAATTCCTTTAGAAGAGAGGTTATCTCGAGTAGGCAGTCTATCACAAATTAACCGCCAACCGAACACCTTAAGCTTCAACGGGATACAAGTTTTCCAAGTTACCTTTAAGAACAACTTTTCCGTTTCAGAAAAAATGAACCCAGGTAAGGCAGAAGAAAGGAAAACATACGCAGATTTGATCGAGAATTCCTTCGAACTTTCCATGATCCATTCCCATTGTCAACAGAGGCACGAGACAAAACCTGATCTTCCAACAAAGCTTGCAGAGACTGAACCGAATCCTGAACCAAAGGAAACCCCAGCTGCCATAACCTGTCAATTTTCCAAACCCAAATGTTAAAGATCCAAGATCCAACATCGGCAATACAAGCTGATTTGCACATATCAGCTTCAAACAACAAAGGAAAGGCATCTTTAAGAATAAAATTACCACACCAGCGAGAATTCCAAAAAGGAATGTTAGAACCTGAACCCAAATTAGGGGAGATAAGGAACCGAAACCGAAAGTGATCCTCCTGGCTGTTAAGGCTGACTATATCCCTCATAAAAAACGAAGTTGACAGAGGTAAAAGAACATGATTAGTTTCTTGCGCCCAATAGCTCAAATAATTGTACCAATGCATCAAAAAGATCCTCCAAATGTTCTCACTACCCAACAGAAACTTCCAGAGCCATTTAAAGAGAAGAGCTTTATTAAACAAACCAGTGTGTCTTATGCCTAAGCCACCCTCTTCTTTCGGTTTACAGAGGTTACTCCATTTCACCCAAGTAATGCTCCTATTTGACTTCGAACCCGACCATAAAAATCTTCTTTGAATAGATATCATAGTTTTAATAACTTTCGAAGGCTCCTTATAAAACGATAAATAATGGATAGGCATGCTAACAAGGACAAAATTTATCAAAGACACCCTTCCTTCAATCGATAAATTCCTACCAGCCCAAGAATTAAGCCTAGCCTTCAAATTGCAAATGACGGGGTTCCAAAAAGAGATTCTCTGATGATTGCCACCAGTACAAACGCCAAGGAAGGTAAAAGGGACACATGCAGATTTACAAAATAGTAAGTTTTCAGCAGCCTTAATAAATAAGGGATCAAGACCAATACCAAATATGCGACTCTTAGAGAAGTTAAATTTAAGACCCGAAACTGATTCAAAACCTCTAAGGATAATCTTCAAAGCCCACAAATTACTATAGCTACCTTCACAAAATAACAACATGTCATCCGCAAATTGCAAAAGATCGATAGATTCATCAATGTTGAATTTAAAACCCTTAAACACATGAACATTTTTCGCACGATCAACAAAAACTGCCAAAGTTTCTGCTACCATCGTAAAGAGGAAATGAGCTAGAGGATCTCCCTGTTTAAGGCCTCTCGAAGCCCGAAAGTCCTTGGACGGGCTGCTATTAATTAAAACAGAAATATAACTAGAACAAACAGCCCCTTGAATCCACTTTAGCCAATTAGGCCCGAAATTCATTGATCAGAGAACATGCATCAAGAAGTTCCAGTCGATACAATCATAGGCCTGAGCGAAGTCGACCTTAAAAAAAGGCAATTCTTCTTGTCACGTCTTGCCGAATCAATAATCTCATTAGCTAACAAAATCCCATCCAATTGATGTTATTGTAGTAAAAACTTCTTATTTATATTTCATTAAAATTATTTACAAATCTATATTTATATCATTATAATTAGGGGTGGCAAAACGGACGGCCCGCCCCGTGCCCGCCCCACCTAAAGCCCGCCAAAGAAATAGTGGGGCGGACATGCCCGCCAAGTTGAAATGGGCATAAAAGTCTAGCTCCCCCGCTAAGGTGGCGGGTTGGCGGGCGACGGGCTTGCTCGCCTTCTTTTTTAATTATTTTTTCTATTTTTTTAAATTAAAAGGTTTTTCTTTCTACATTTCAATAAAAAAGCATCAAACCAACATTTAAAAAACGTAATTTTTATTAGCTTAAAACATCAACTTTTAGTGAAATAATACTCTTATCATATATAACATCACTTTTTAGTATTTTATATGATCTAAATTCAAATTTCTATCCCACTTTTGTCATTTTTCATTAGTAAAATTCAAAATATTTGCCCAACAATAGAGACAGAGAAAGTAAATTAGTCCTAATAATCTAAAAACAACTTAGGTATATATCACAAACTATTTTCATAGTCTCTTCCAAATACTTAAATAATGTTATTATATAGGTGCGACGGGCTTTGGCGGGCGGCGGGTTTTTGTGGGGCGGACTTTGGCGAGTGGCGGGATTTAGCGGGGCGGACTTTGGTGAGCGACAGATCTAAAATTCCAACTCAATCCGCCACTTTTTGGTGGATGCACGGGACAACCCGGCGGACCACGATCCGTTTTTCCATCCTTAATTATAATTGTATTTATTCTTTAATTTCTAAAATTAATTTAGCTAACATTTATTTTAAACTTTTTTTGTTACTTTTTTTTTTCAAAATTAATGTTTTTTTTATAAATCTTATGAGATTTTAAAAATCGTTCAACTTAAAAAGATTCCCTAAATTATTATTTTTCCGGATTATATGCTAAATATTGTTAAGCATCTTAAAGAGGACGAGATTCTTTCTGTCCCAAATTTAAAGTGTCACGTTTTATCAAGTCTAAAATTAAACACAAATATATTAATAAAGTTTTCAGTTTGAATTCCTTAAAGTAGAAGATATTTTTCATTCCCTCAAAGTTGAAAGGGAAGTAAAAAGGTGGTAATTAAATATGACTATTTTTTTCCATGATTAAATTAAATATGACAATGGGTCGACTGAAAGATAGTTTTCAGCATTAAGAGCTCTGTCTGTGACCCCCAAACTTTTTTGGAGATGATTATTAAACACCTTAACGTGGGACAACTTTGTGTGTCCTTAAATAACAAAAGTACCTTAATGATTTTGAAATACGTTCGTTGGATGTTGTGGTCGTTTTTAGAATAAATATGTTCCGCCGTTTCGGTAGGTGCACGGCTGCACGCTACTATGTATCAACAGCCTTACCCCAATCCCTATTAATAAAAGTTAGGCGTTTTCAACCGCCTCGACAACTATCATTTAAAATCATTCAAACAAAAACAAAAACAAAACCAAAATATTGGACCCTCATAAATAAATCTTGACCATTAAAAAACTGGTTGTGTCATTAATTTTTAAACTACAACGGTGATTGGGCCGTATATTAATAATACCCTGTATTTTAATAAAATATTCTAGATAATATTAATTGAATTTAATAGGGTTTTGGTGTGTTTTGAGGGTTTTCAATTAAAATAATTACAGCAATGAACTTAAATTAATTAATTATTATTATCTGACTCAGAAGTTTTATTAAATATTTGACTCAAAGACATTTTTGAATACTCTCAATTTGAATCCGTTGGATTACTAACCAATAGTTATCGGTATAACTATTGTTTGTATCACTATTGTTTTGTTATTTATATAAAAGAGAGAGAAAGATAGAAAGTTGGTAAAAGGAGGAAAAGAAGAAAACGAAAGAAAGGGAAAAGAGAAGAGAAAGAGAAGAAGAAGAAGATGAAAACCTAAGAAGAGGGAAAGCTTGGATCATCATCATCTTCATCAAACTCCTATTCATTGTCAAGGTGGATTCTAGTTAATACTTTTATTTTAGAAGTTTTCTTGAGTTTAAAGTTTTAGGTCAATTTGATAAAATTACTAAATCAAAATTTCTAACGGATAAAATGCTGAAATAATCGGGTAGGATAAGACCGAGAAATATTATTTTGAATCGACATTTACCCAACTTTTCTAATTAACCGTAATTATGTTAGTTAGGAAAATTGTGAGCTATGAGAAATAAAAAAGGTATAACTTGTGAGATGTTTATGACTACCCTAGGTTGATGCAAAATTCGTTGGTGCGTATTGCACGGTGTCCTCCGTAAAGGCTTGAGGTGAGTATTACACTAAGTCCCACAGGAAGCTTGGTTTAGGCTTGATGTGGGTATTACACTGAGTCCCACGGGAAGCATGGTAGTGACTTGAGATGGGTATTGCACTGAGTCCCATGGGAAGTCTTGCCCGGTGAAGTCTTGAGTAAGTATTGAGGTGGGTTACTTTGAGTCTCACGGGAAGCATCCGTAAAGACTTGGTAGTGGCTTATGGTGGGTATTACACTGAGTCCCACGGGAAGCCTTGCCGATAACAATTGAGGTGGGTATTCCACTGAGTCCCACGTGAAGTGTTGAGTGCGTTGTATGAACGTGTTCATCTTGTTTTGGTTCCTTGTAGAGAAGTGACCAAAGACTCGAGTAGCGATTAGATTCAAACCTTTAGAGCCGAGAGAACTCTAAGATAGGAAACTCAATGAGATGTTGATATCTCACCCCACTATTATTGTTGCTTTTCAGTTTTCTTTTGCAGGTTGATTTACAAGTGGAGCTATGCTCGGGATGTTTCAAGAGAAGCATAGATTTAGTTTCCGCTGTGTATTTATCTTTTGTACAATGTTGGATATTGAATTCTATCTTAGTATTTTTATTTTAGTATGATTTTCATGTCTTGCACCATAATTTGTATTGTATTTAGAATTGGTCAAGAATGTGAATTATACTATTAAGCACTTATGATGGTGTCAGTACCAAATAAACACTTGTATAATGATATTCTAGGTATTTATTATATGAGGTGTTACAGTTGGTATCAGAGAAGGTCGTATCCTCGACCTAGCCTTGAAACATCATAAGTAAATATTTCCTGCCTCCTAAGTGTGTTTTGTCGGCATGATTCTTAATATCATATTATGTAGTATTGAGTCTGATCAACCTAATGCTATGTAGGGATGGCAAAATGGATGAATTGGATGGATATGGATTAGATTGTTAATGGATGGATCAAAACAATCCATTAATCCATTAACAATCCACTATAATTTTTTTCAAAAAATCCAATCCAATCCATCCATTAAGAATATAATTCATCCAATCCATCCACTAACAATTTTTTAATGGATGGATATCCATCCATCCATAAAATTAAATTCATTCATTTTTTTTGTAATTTATTTTATTTACAAAAAAGAAGACATTTTTTAAATTTCTCTCTTAACTAAATTTTTTAACATTAATTTTTAAATTACACTTGATCTCAATTAATTTATACTGATTACCTTTTTTTTAATATGATTTTTCAAAAATTAAAAAAGAGAAATATTTGTCTCTATCTCTCAATCTATTACATCATCAATTATTTGCATTGCACAGTATATAACGGAAAATATATTAAGGAAACATTATCCAAATTTGATTTGATTAAAAATGACATATCCTGGGTTTGGAATAAAATTTTAACGCACATTTATGAGACATATAACAAACCAACTACTAGTCTACAACCACAAAACTGTACATGTGTTGAGAATTTTGATTTAATAAAAATTAAATGACAAAACTCTTAATTTAATCATTAAAATATGACATAAGGAATAAAATAGAAAGAATTAATTATTATTTCTAACATATGCATAAAAATCTATCAATCAATTATTTTCATCGTGTACGTATAAATTATGATAACAATTTTATAACACCTGTATAATATTTTAAAACGAATTTGTGATGAATGTAAAACTTTAAAATTTTATAGATAATCCATGTCTAAATTAAACAACAAAGAAAATTATTTAATAAATAAAGAAGCATTCCATAATTCATATCCAAAATTATTAAAAGTAAATAAAGTTAATATATATAAAAATGATCTTTTGGTTTTAAAATTTAAAAAATATCCATTGGATTTTTAAAATATGTTGGATGGATTGGATCCATCCATGACCTTAAATGGATGGATTGAATCCAATCCATTACCTAACATTTTATTTGATGGATGGATTGGATGGATTATTTTGTGGATGGATTGGATGGATAATTGTTTAATGGATCCAATTGACACCCCTAATGCTATGTATGTGATAGGTAGAATCATGGTTGTGCGACCATGAGGACTCTAAAGTGTTGTCGTAACTTGTACTGTGAGAGTAGGCTCAAACCAAGGGTTAACAGAGGGAGCTTTGGTCAGTTCAGTTTGAGTCTTCTTAAGGGTTGTACTTCTTGTAACATGGAGTTGCAGAGTAGTGTGTTGTTCGAGGAATCCTTTGGAATGAGTAGAATCTGAAAGGTATAGATATCTACAGGATGTGTGGTCAATGTATCAGGGAATTCGTAAAGTCACTGGTGGATCAGTATTAGTCACTGGCATGGACAAGAGTTTTGAGAAATCTCATTCCAAGAAAAGAGAAGATGCTTTGTGGAACGTGTGGCATAAGATTCGGGAGTGAGTTAATTGTTAGTGTTTCAGACCTAAGATCGTGGTGGCATCATAGATGAACGAGAGTACTTCAAGAAATGCATTCGGATAATACCTTATGAATGGATAGAAGTTACAAGTAAAGAATGTTTGTTTTCTTATGGGAGCCTAAAGTCGTGGTGAAACGCGAAGAAAAACACAAGGATGTGATTACACATTTCAATTGAGACAAGTATACCCCGGACGAAGATTAGAAGGTTGTTGTTTTATTTTCGATTATGACTAAGGAGAAATTTTTTAGAGTAATACATCGGGATGTTATATTTATTAAGGGATCGTTTCGAAAGTGTTGAATTACCCAATGAATGGTATAAGGTATAGTGTCGGAGAAAGAATAAGCTTTATTTTAGCAACATGAAGTGTATTTGATATGGACCAAATGAAGTTGTGTTAAGTGTTAAAGTGAGCACCTTGGATTCGAGAGAATTCTAGTAAGATGGATTATATTTGGGTATGAGAGGATTACCGCAGAGCGTGAAGTGAACACGGTATGGAAACAATATTAACAGTACAATATGAGAAAGTGATAACAAAATGTATTTTTGGACGAATGTACAATGAAGTTGTTAAGTTGTTGTTGAAACTAAAGTTAAGGAAGTGTAATCTATGATGGTTCACCCATTAGGACTCTGGTAGTATGATTACTATATGTGTGAAATCATCTATTGATAATTGTTATAACTTTTGGTTGCGATTGGGATGAGTTTGAGAGGTTTAGGTAGAAATGAAAACCAAAATTTTGCTTCTGCGTTTGAAGTAATCGAATTACTCTCTGGGTAGTAACCGATTACATAATTGTGTTTCTAAATCTCTTTTAGCTACTGGAAGTCCAGGTTTGCACTGAGTAATCGGTTACCCTACTGGTAGTAACCGGTTACCATTGTTAAATTTTGAAGATTTGATTTTTCTAAGATTCATGCATTTTGACTCGAATGCCTGATTGAAGCGTTCTTGGTACCGATAAAAGGCAGTAGAGACATTTTATGAAATGATTAGTAGAGGGTAAGGGAACCCCGATTAATTCGAAAGTAGAGACAAAAAGGTTCTTCAAAGGGGTGCATTACCTCAATTTTCAAGTGAAGGAAAACTTCTATAATTGTGAATGATCGAAGTATTTGGAATTTATCTCTAGTGGGATTAAGAATGTTGTTCTCGCCAAGAAATTAAAGAGAGATGACAAAGTTGTATACTAGACATGAGATGTTCATTGTTTTGTTTTACCCAATAAGGATTGTGTGTTGGATTTTGCTTACGGATAAACCAAGTGTTAACTTGTGACTAAAAACCCATTTTGGTGTCACCATTGTCGTTTTTCTACTAACATCGTTGTATGAGTAGAATCGAACTATTCCGTTTAATATTCGTGATGTGACCGTAACAGAAATTGTAGTTCTACTTTGCCGCTTGTCTGGAGTATGTCATCGGTTTGTTGTATTTTGTTCTGTGTTACCTTGAGTTGTGAGCGGTAAGTGAATGTTACACATGTTTAGAAACCGCGAGTGAGAATCATTTTGCAAGTTGATAATTTGAGTTGGATTGTTTGTCAACAAAAAGGAACAACTTTTGTTGTGTTCGACCGTTTAGCCTCGAATAGGTAATCGATTGACATATGACTTTTGTGGAGGACTTTAGAGAATCGTACTTTCTGAACTGTAAGTCCGTTTTAGTTTTCGTTCGAAGTGCCAAAGAATAAAATTTCAATGGTATTAAAAAGATTTTATAATGTCACACTTAATCTATTAAAGAGTTTAATTGCTATGCACTGACAATGTAAATTTTTTTACACTGTCAATTCATTGTCATCATCCGTTTGCATTAATTTATTTGTTTTTAAAATAAAAGTCAAAGTTGTTTCAGCATCCAATGGTTATAACTCACTGACAGTGTAAAACTGCTTTATACTGTCAGTGTATTCCAATTAAATTCTATATTAAATTTAAGTTTATTTCTAATTATTTTATATAATATTTAAATAAAGTTGTATAGGACATGACTCGTTAAATTCCGCCAAAAAAAAATCAATAGTCTCAAAAAGATTTTATTTTTACCTGTTAAATTCCGCCAAAAAAAATCAATAGTCTTAAAAAGATTTTATTTTTATAATATCACAAAAAAATTACTTTAGAAAAAAAATTTAATGGTCTTAAACAAATTTCAATGATCTTAAAAATATTTTATAATGTCATACTTAATATATTAAATTTGGATTTATTTCTAATTATTTTATATATTATTTAAATAGAGTTGTACTGGACACAACCCGTTAAATTCCACCAAAAATAAAATCAATGATCTTAAAAAGATTTTATTTTTATAATGTCACAAAAAGATTATTTTAAAAAAAATTTAATGGTCTTAAATAAATTTCAATGACTTTAAAAAGATTTTAAAATGACACACTTAATATATTGAATTTAAATTTATTTCTAATTATTTTTATATAATATTTGAATAATTTTTTATCTTAAAAATAGAATTGAAGTAGTTCATAAAGTTGCACGGGGAACAACACGTTAATTTCCGCCGAAAAAACGAATATATATATATATATATATATATATATATATATATATATATATATATATATATATATATATATATATATATATATATATATATATATATATATATATATATATATATATATATATATATATATATATATATTGCTTTAAATCATATTACACAGAATATAATTATAACACCGAATATTATATCATGAATCTGTTCTATATTCATTTTACTTTTTTATTTTATTGAATTTAAATTTATTTCTAATTATTTTTATATAATATTTGAATAATTTTTTATCTTAAAAATAGAATTGAAGTAGTTCATAAAGTTGCACGGGGAACAACACGTTAATTTCCGCCGAAAAAAACGAATATATATATATATATATATATATATATATATATATATATATATATATATATATATATATATATATATATATATATATATATATATATATATATATATATATATATATATGTATATTGCTTTAAATAATATTACACAGAATATAATTATAACACCGAATATTATATCATGAATCTGTTCTATATTCATTTTACTTTTTTATTTTATTTTATTTTTTTATTTTATAATTTGTCCGCACTACTAGTTATCCTTTATTAATCTTCAAACAAATTCGACCATATGTCAAGTTCCTACTTTGCACTTTTTTGTTCTAATCTCCATCTTTCACTTACATTTTTATCAATTTTCAAAATTTTAAATTTAAGTTATTATTATTATTATTATTATTATTATTATTATTATTATTATTATTATTATTATTATTATTATTATTATTATTATTATAATAGTCTCTTCTATTAATTCTCAAAATCAATTCCACTTATCTCTCCCCACATTAATTTTTTTATTTTCTCTATCTCTCATTCACTTGAATCTTCATTTGAACATTTTTCATTATTTTAGAGAATTATATCAAATTTTAAATCTTCAAATATTTTCTAACTTTTTTCACACTTTTAAAATTCAAATCTTCTCTTACTTTTCTCACACTTTCAAATTATCATTTAAATATTATTACTAAAATTTTCTTATAAAGACCATGTTTAATTATATATTGTTAGGTTTATGGTTATATTTGATTTGAATTTACTTTAGGTTTGACGACATATATTTAATCAATTATATTTATTTGTTATCGCTAAAAATATTAATTAATCTATTTTTTAATTTTAATAAAATTTACAATTTATTTTATTAAAAATTAACTTTCCATCTCACAAGTTACTATCATCTCAATATCTTATTTTTAAAAGTAAAAAATTATCTTATATTATATTTTTCATTTCACGTGTCTTTTTTTAATGATTACTTAATACAATTGAATTGATATAATCAATATTTTTTTTTCAATTATGTAACTCATTTCAAATTATCATGTGAATCTAAATACATTTTATATTCAATTGTAATAAAATTAAGAGATATATTATATCGAATTGAATAATACTCAATACTCGTTCGAACAACTAATAAAGTTAACAATCAAACAATTTTCTTTATTTGAGAGATAAAATTCTTATTTTCAAACAATAATTAAAGAAATTTTATTTTATTTCAACTCATAAATCACTATCAACATAATACATATTCAACTAGCGATATCAATGACATGAATTAATTCCTTAAATTTCTTTTTTTCACTACGGCCTATTTACACAAAGAAAAAGACTTTTAGGTAATAAGTAATGTTTATACTTTCCATTCTCATCTCCTATTAGACCATGTCATATTTCCATTTTCAACAATCAACTGTATATCTAACTCTATTCAAAATTGACATGTGACATTTATTTTTCAATTTTCACTAATTAAATCACAATTAAATATTAAATTCATTAATTTTTTTTAAATTAAAATTTCAACTATCTCTCGCATTTCATTTTCCCACACTTTCTCACTTTCAATTTAATTTTTTTATATTTATTTATTATCACTAAAATTACTAATAATTTATATTTTATCTTATGAGTCATTATCAACACAATGTCTATTTTATTTTAATCAATAATTTATCTTGATTTGAAAGACAATTTTTATTTCAAAATATCAAAATTTCATTTTTTTCATTGATTATTTAATACAATTGAATTTATATGATTATTTTTTATTTTATAATTAAACAACTCTTTTCAAATTTATATATCTATATAAATACATTTTATATTGTATCAAATAAACTATTTATTTCACAGACATAATATATATTTTATTTTAATCAACAATCATAATAATTTAAAATATATTTTTTAAAATATTAAATATTGTGTTTTTTTTCCATCTCATGAGTTACTTTTTTTAGTTTTATATTTTAATACAATTAAGTTTATATAATCATTGTTCATTTTAAAATTAATAACTACTTAGATATATATAAATATATTTTATATTGTATCAATTAAATTTACTCCTGCAGCCACACAGGTATTAAACTTGTTTATTTTAATCAACAATTAACTTTATTTGAGAGGTAAATTATTATTTTCAAATATCAATTTCTTTTCATCTTTCTCAATCTCACTGATTTCTTTTTTCTTCTTCTTTTTATATAGTTATTTCATACAATTGAGTCTATACGATTATTATTTATTTTACAATTAAGTAATTCTTTAAAATTTAAAAGTGTACGTGTATATATATATATATATATATATATATATATATATATATATATATATATATATATATATATATATATATATATATATATATATATATATATATATATATATATATATATATATATATATATAATTTTAATTTATTTTATTAAGTTTTAAAAACCTATTTTTATTTGTATTTAACTTAAACATTTCAATAAATTAATTATATTAGTAAATGTTAAATATTACTCTCTCCGGTCTCAAATATAAACAACTTTAAAAAAAAATTATGGTCTTAAATATAAGCAAATGTCACATATATTTATTATACTCAATGTCATTATTCTAAATATATCCCTACTTTTTTCACATTTCTATATCTTTAACAATTTTCAAAATAAAAATTAGGATTAAAATTGGAAATAATATAAAACTTAAATGCATTCAAGCATTTTTCTTAAAGGACGAATTTTTTTTATAAATTTACTTATGAGACCGAAGGGAGTGCCATTTTGTTAGTCATCACTTCTTTATCTATTTAACTAGGCACGACAACAAATTAGATTTAAGCATTACCGACCTTTATAATAAATGTTTTTTAACCGCATAATTTAATTCAATATTTAACTATATAAATGAATTGTCACTAGTCGACTACACACATCTTTTAAACACAAAGAAAACCCACCTTTATAATAAACGTTTCTCATTCTCTAGAAATAATTTCTCTGTAAAATCACGAGTCATTTCTTTTCAAGGGCATGTGAAATACTTCATACCGTGAAGCACAAGATGAATAAAATTTCAATGAGACTCAAATTGTCATTTATTGTGTGTTTGCTAGTTTTCCTAAGAGTGAGCATTGTTACTCATGTAAAATTTGGGGCAAGAGAAGATTGTGAAACTAAATTAAGAAGCTCGGTAAATATCTTATTGGCAAATTCAACAAATGATTCAACTCCAACACCAAAAGAGATCGTTGATGAAGAAAAAGAGAAATTGCTCGATGGACTTTTAGTTTCAGGATTCGATGAAGCATCATGTATAAGCAGGTTAGAATCAAATTTCTACCACAAACCTTCTCCACACAAACCTTCTTCATATTTGATATCCAAACTAAGAAAATACGAAGAAATTCACAGAAAATGTGGACCTAATACTAGGGTTTTCAATAAAGACATGAAAATTATTGCAAACTCTATGAAAAATAATGGTTCTACTTCAACAACAACAACATGCAAATACATTATTTGGGTACCAGCAAATGGCTTAGGCAACCAAATAATAAGCATGGTTTCGACATTTCTTTACGCGATCCTAACAGACCGTGTTATACTCGTAAAATTTGAGAAAGATATAGAAGATTTATTTTGTGAACCATTTCTAAATTCAACTTGGTTATTACCAAAGAATTCCTCGTTATGGAACGCAAAAAATGTTCAAACATATCGAAGCACCACAGAGATGAAAATGTTCAATGCATTAGATGAAGATTTTCCATCAGCTATATATGTTGATTTAAGATATAGACAAAATTTAACATATGAAAGATTTTTTCATTGTGATCATAGTCAATATTTCCTTAGTAAAATTCATTTGTTGTTTTTGGAAGCAGATAAGTATTTTGTACCTTCAATTTTCATGACACCGATTTTTAAAGAAGAATTAAACAAAATGTTTCCGAATATTACCTCAATTTTTCACCATCTAGGACGCTACCTATTTCACCCTTCAAATGAAGTGTGGAAACTAATCACAAATTTCTACCAACAACACCTTGTTAAAGCAAATGAGATAATTGGAATTCAAGTAAGAGTATTTAATCCTAAATCAACGACACACCAAGTTCTTACGAGTCAAATTCTAAATTGCACACTACAAAATAAGCTACTTCCAAAAGTACTTAATATGAAAAATATTTCAGTGTTTTCTAGTGACAAAAACAATACAGTCACGAAGGTTGTTATCGTGGCATCTTTATATTCTCAATACGGTGAGAATTTAAAAATGGTGTATTCGAATAAATCAACGGTTACTGGAGAAGTAATTGAGGTTTATCAATCAAGTAGTGAAAGGCAACAAAAATTCCATGATAATAAGCATAATATGAAGGCTTGGGTGGATATGTATTTACTAAGTTTATCCGATGAATTGGTGACTACATATAAATCTACTTTTGGTTATGTTGCTACGGGATTGGGAAATTCAAGACCATGGATTATTCATAATCCTCTTCATAGTAAGAAAGTTTGTGAACGTGAGTTTACATTGGAGCCTTGTTCTCACTACACTCCTTTGAATTATTGCAATGGAAAGGCTATTGAAGAGGTTGCTTCTTCTTTTCCTAATATTAGACATTGTAAGGATTATCCTTTTGGGTTGAAGCTAGTAAACAACTCTGCTTACTTGTAATTGTTTTATAGTTGTACATACTTTTTTGAGGAAATCAAAAGAGTTAGGAAAAAACTTCTATTACTTCTTTATATGATATATATCTTTAACTTTCTAATGATATATTTAAAAACATCTTTTAAAAATAATTTTGCCCAACAACAAACCTTGATATTCGTTGTAAATTTTAATGGAATAGTGAATAATTGGAATTTTAGGATCTTTATGAACATATTGATTATGAATTTCTCAAATAAAAGGTTAAAGAATCATAGAAGGCTAAAAGTATCACATAACATGATTTTTGAGCATCATAGAGTTTGTTAAGCGACCATGGACTAAATATGCGAAATTGATGCAATGAGTAAAGGATCTCGGCAAAATATTCATTTTAGTCCTCTGTTTTTAGGACGGAGTTCATTTTGATCTCTTAATGTTAAAAAGGAATATTTAGGTCTTTTATGTCTTTAAACAGTGTCACGTTAGTCCTTTCCGTTAGATCTGTTAGTCAAAGTAAAAATAAAGTGCCACTTGGAATTAATAAACATGGTGCTGATGTGACATTGTCATATCCCAAATTTATCCTACATGTATATTACCCTCAAATGTTTTATGTTTACCAACCTTTATTCGAAAATACAAAAATATGTTTTACTTGCTGTCGCTCCCGGGATTTTCATCATAGTACAAACGCGAAAGTGGCGCGGAAAAGATAGAGTCGCCAGCCAGACATTTTTATCCCGAATGAATGGGAAACGTAATGTTGCACAAACCGAAGAGAAAAGGAAAGGACAAAGTCCTGCGAACCAAAGATCTGAGTTCGAAAGTAGGTTACGACCTGGGAAGGTATTAGCACCCCATACAGTCCGCTGTAACCGACGGGATCCACGCTTGTTTGTCTGTTTCAAAGGGTGAAAAATAAGATGTTGCTGAATAAAAGATCTAGAATTGGAATGAAAAAGGGAACTGAAAAAGAGAACAAAAAGGAAGAATGGGGAAAATGTAGGGAAAATAAAGAGTGTGCTTGAACGGGCCCTACTCCGCTGCCTACGTACCTCATCGGGAAAATGAGGATCAGAGTCGACGTAGTTCGCCTAACTAAGGTGAGAACTATTTATTTGTGTGTTTTTATGACTGGAACTGCTTATGTCTATGCTCAGGTGTTACAGACTCGCCTTGAACGAGTGCGTTTACCGTCTTGCAAATGAGGCATGTCGTTGCAAGTTCGCGTTGAGAGTGAATGAGATGAGAAGAGAATTCTCGCAGGAAAAGACAAGTGTTTGTTAACTGTATTTTAAAGAAATGTTTTCTGTTTATTGTTTGTGAAACATTCTCTTACTAAGACTTGTTCATTGTGGTAGATTCCTTACACCTCGCCCCGAAATAGGACGAGTATAAGTAACCCACGACAAAGTCTCTCGTCGTATGAGAACACTAAACTTTTATTAGGTGTTTTATTGTTTTTCTTTATGAGATGAGAAAGAATGACTCAAGTTGTGAAAGGACAAAAACTAAGGGGACTAAGACCAACCCTAAGTTGTTTATTGCATGCAGAAGGAGATCCTAATGGTTTGTGTGGTTTTCTAATCCTAATGAGAAAAGGAAGAGAAATAAAGAGAATTAGAACTCAACTTACTTCCTAAGGAAGTTAAGTTGTTTCTAAAAAGGGGGAAGCCTATACAAGCAAAGCACAAAGTGCTAAGACATACACAACTTGAAAGCATAAAGAGATGAGGAAGAAGTTGTATGAACAATGTAACACCCTTCTAAACCTCGCGGAAAATATATAAATAATCAGAGTAATTATCATGCATATCAAAGAAGGATGTCACACATAATTCAAAATATTACACATACACCTGTCATGCTCAATAACACTTGAAATAAATTCATGCTTTCATATACTTTCACATTAGCATGTAGCAGCGGATCACTTTTATTAAGAGTCTCATGACATTCAAGTCTCAAATAAACTTCATTCATTAAATCAACTTGGGCATAAAAGCCACTTCACCATAAAATTCAAATTCAATTAATATATTAGATAGAGTATACAATTGTATCTCTTAAGACATGAATCAAACATTCCCAGTGTTACATGATCAGAGCACGACTCGACCCAAAATAAATATGAAACTAAAATAGGTTACTCCATCAGCTACTCTCTTGCTAGAAGCAACTCTAATCTTCAGTACCTGAGCGATGTCGTATAAAACATCATTCCAACAGAAGGGTGAGAATTCACATAATTACTGAAATCATAAGATAATATATAATTTTAGGTGTACAAGCATAATCACAATTATTCTCACACTTCAAAAGTTTCATCAACATAATATCACTCAAGTAGTCATACTATTAACAAGTACATACTCACAAATCCATAATTCACCAATTCAACAATTCACATGACACATATAATCTCACTTTGTAAACATAGACACAATAAGACTCAATGCAAGACTCAAATGCAACTCATGCATGTGGTACCAATCTCTTATTATCATTTTTCGGTTTTTACATTTAAACCGGGTCCGTCCTCTAGACCGATAACAAACCAAAAGCCCGTCCTCTAAGCTTTCAAACCCGTCCTCTAGGCTTGGGACAAGTCACTAGCTCCCATGGAACTAACAAGCATTGCCTCTTGATAAAATGATGTATGTACAATTATAATCACCATATGCATTTAAGACCATTCACTAATCTTAATATTCATGCATATTTTCAATAATTCATCACACTTGAATTACCACACAATTGCACATACAAACACATTTTTATAATCATAGCATTCTCACTTCAAACATTGCTACCACACTTAGCAAGTAATACACAAGTATCAACACATTCCAATCTCAATTCGCAAACAACACGATACCAACTAAATATAGAGTAATCGATCCACCAAATTAATCACCAAAAT
This sequence comes from Lathyrus aphaca, assembly GCA_963966055.1. Lineage (NCBI taxonomy): Eukaryota > Viridiplantae > Streptophyta > Magnoliopsida > Fabales > Fabaceae > Lathyrus > Lathyrus aphaca. The sequence continues at coordinate 322,443,207 of OZ014525.1, forward strand.
AAAATTACCAAATTAATCCTTAAGAGTATAATTAAAATTAGCATCCAAAACTATAATTCGAGAGAGTTTTCAAGTACTCTAATAACTCTATGGGCAACTTTAATAAATGAAAAATAATTTAATTTAATCCATTAACCCGAATGTTTATCTCTAACCCGAATCTCCAAAAAAAAACATTATACTAATAATATTAAATCATTATTAATATCATTATTACTAATATCATTATTAAAATATATTAGTTCAGAATTCAAGTTACAGTAGCCAATTTCATAAGTGATTACATCTATTCTAATTTTAAAGTCACTAATAAACAAGCTTAGCAATATTTTTATTCCATTTTTAAAATAACCAATAACCAAAATATGCACAATAATTATCAACAATTCACTAAAATACAAATTGGTATTATGAGTCTTATGATATAAGCATGGTCACAAATTAATTGGCAAAGTATATTCATAGGCTTCCTATATTACAAATACATAGTTTATGGAGAAGTGTTTCTTTTAATATTCAGTAATTTCAATATATAGCAACATTGCCAAATATATGTACATATCACATATTTTAGAACACCATCCTAAAATTTACTAGTAATTTACTACTAGTCAGCAATGAAGAAACCAATACAAAACTATTATAAATTAGTGTAAGTGAGTTTTTCTTAGAATTTCATCACCAATTTATTTTATTAAAGGCCCTGCGGTTTAACAGTAATAGGAAAAAGGTATCTAATTGTCATTATTGATATACTTTTATTACCCTTACTACTATATCATACATTTAAGACTAGTAATTATTCTACTAGCATTAAATCTTACTATTAAAACCAACTATTGTTCAATTCCTGTGTTGTCTCTATATATTCATCATCATCATTATTTATCCTTAATTAATGCTATTGAAAGTAACTTCATCACCTTACTATATAATAGGACTACAGAAAAAGGGAAAAACAGGGCATCATTGTTACTACCAAGCCCATTCATGTGTTGCGGCTGTTACAGGAATAAGGATAAGCCATAACACCTTTTTCATTATTTAATAAAGTGATATGCCAAGCTCTAATTACAGTGGGAGAAGAAAATTGGAACAATTTGTTTGGTTTATTATATATTTCGGAACTGTTATAAGATTATATATCCTATCACTTACTAATCTCTAACTCACACTATTATATTAATGTCATCTTAATAATATGCCAATTTACCAATTCAAACACAATCAATACTCATAAATTAAGATTATTTGCAAAACCTAAAAATTATGAATTCATGGAAAATTTGGGGGTTAATCCTAAACATATTTCTACCTATCCATACACTATCATACAATCCCAATAATCATATAAAAACTCACCCTTACCTTGATTTTCTTGGATTTCTAAAACTCTTGAACTTGATTTTCTTCTCTTCCCCTCTTCTCCTCTTCTAGCCTCTTTTTCCCTCTTCCAACTTCTAACCCTATTCTATCTCATTCTCTTCTTTTATCAATCTCTATTTTTTTTTTTTTAATTGGGCTCATTGACCCACTCACATTTCTATTCACACTCCTAATCTAGACCCAATTATTTTAATCTTACTAAATATCTATTTTATTCCAACAAATAAAATAAATAAAATAATTCAATCAAATCAAATAATTAAATTATTTCAAATAAATCAAATAATACAATTAATACAATTAATTCAATTATTTCAAATAAATCAAATAATTCAATTATATCCAATAATCCAATTAAATCAATTAGGCACAAAATCACACAATTATGTAATTAATATAAATAAATAAATAATTACTAAAATCGGGATGTTACAACTCTCCCCCACTTAAAAGATTTTCGCCCTCAAAAATTACCTCAAATGAATAACTCGGGATAAGACTCCTTCATCTGACTCTCGAGTTCCCAAGTCACATTTCCACCAGTTGGTCCTCCCCAAACGACCTTCACCAAAGCAATCTCTTTACCTCGAAGTTTCTTCAACTCCCGATCTTCAATCCGCATAGGTGATGTTTCAACAGTCAGGTCATCTCTCACCTGTACATCATCTACTTGGACTATATGAGACGGATCCGCAATGTATTTCCTCAACTGAGATACATGGAACACGTCATGGAGATTAGCAAGCGACGGCGGCAAAGCAATCCGATAGGCTACCTCTCCTATCCTCTGCAATATCTGATAAGGACCAATAAAACGCGGTGTCAACTTACGCGACTTTAACGCCCTACCAACACCAGTTGTTGGAGTAACTCGAAGGAACACATGATCTCCCTCATGGAACTCAAGTGCTTTCCTCCTCTTGTCATGATAACTCTTTTGACGACTTTGAGAAATCTTCATCTTCTCCTGAATCATCTTAATCTTATCTGTAGTTTGTTGAACTATGTCACACCCCAAATTTTACCCCTAATCGCTCATATCATAATCATACATTTATCGCATTTAGCAGAGTATTTTTCCCGATTTTATTTTTTGCTGTTGCTTTCAGCTCATTTTCGAGTCATTTATTTATTTAATTTTAATTTCTTTCCGCTTTCAAGTTTTTTTGTATATATTCAATTTATATTTCATACTTCTAACTCATTAACTCATGTTTTAATCTTAATTTCTTTTTTTCTTATTTCTATTTTTTTTAAGTTTCTATTTTCTTTTCAATTTTTATTTCTATTTCTTGTTTCAATTTCTATTTCTTAATTCTTAATTCATTCTTAAATTGTGAATTTAAATTTTATTTCCATTTTCATTTGCAAAAGTTTTTATTATTTCTCTTCTCAATTTTAATTTTATTTCCACTCTTATTTCCTCTTCCAAGTTTATATTATAAGTGTTTAATTTTTAATTCCAATTTCTATTCACAAGCCTCAAGTTCCAATTTCAATTTTAATATTAAGTTCCAAGTCATGTTCAAAAATCATTTCCAATTTCAATTCAAGAATCAATTCCTTTTTTAAATTTTAAATTCAATCCTATGTCAAGACCATTATGCTCATGTGTCTTTATTTTTCATAACTCATTCATTTTTGTTCAAACACTTTTCTTTATTCATTTATCATAATCACATAATTTATTCAATTCAAGTTCACAATTTTTGCCATATTTACATCAGCATGTTTTACAATTACATAGAAGAAAAAAAGAGAAAGAAATTATAAAAAATTCAGCACAAGACTACAAGAAAATTCAGCCACCAACAGCACAAAGCAGTCCCAAAAACTCAGCCTGCAGCCACCAACAAACTGCAAATTCTGCTCCACCCACTGCTGCAAAATTCAGCACTTGTCCCCTTGCCTCCAACCCTTCACCTACAAGTTTCATAGTACAGAATTCAAATTCAGAAGAAAACCCTAAACCAAGTTTTATATATTGACACTGTTACATTACAAAAAATTCAGCATCACAAAACACACACAAGCAGCTCAAAAAAAAACAATACAAATCAGCCCTGTCACAACCAAAAAAGCTACCAAAACCCCCAACAAAACAGTCCCATATATCAGTCTTCATACACCAAGCAAACAGCCACAAAACTTACAAATTTCAGCATCAAAACAGTTACTAAACCAGTCCTCAACACAAAAGAAAACACACAACTCACTACAAAATTCTGCATCAAAAAACAACTGCAAACAGTTCTAAATAGCCCTCCGAAACACTATCAAAACGGCATTCAAAACCAAGAAAATTCAGCATCACAAACAGCAGTGAAAATATCAAGTTCAGCCCCAACTTCAGTTCAAAAAAAAATCATAAAAAAAAGAAGAGGAAGAAAGGGAGAAAATAAGGAAGTTCAGAAGGATATAAGCTCACCTTGTGGATCTTCACCCCGATAACATTCGGGCGGTAATCTTTCTCTTTTCCTTTCCTTCACCTTTCTCTTCAACATTTTGTACATATTTAGTTTTCTTTTTTTTAAAAACCTGCATACACCAAAACAACTCCATGTGAAAACCCCAAAATACTTAAAACTTTTTTTTAAAATCAACTACGATACTTGTAAATAAAGTGAAAACAGAACACAAACCTGTGAAAACAACTCAAGCACAACTTCTCTGAATCATTCCCTCCATCGCATAATGCCATAAACCTCACTTCCAGGAACATCAAATAACACACATAATCTGAACCTTGGAACTCATCACTCTTTTTCGCCATCAAAACCGCAAATACCCTGTTCATCACAAACTGATAAAACTCAGTTCAGCCTAAAAATTACTTTTCTTCATCATAATCAACACCAGAAATCCACACAAAAAAAAAAACAACAACCAGCTCACAACCACCAAACAGCAAGCAAACAAACTATAACCAAACAAAATCAAACAAACACCAAACTCAAAACTCACATAAAAACCAGAAAATACAACACTGACCTTTGAACCATAAGTGCAATCCGAAACCACCGTGATAGACCGAAAACAGACACTGCAACCGTGCCTTCAAAAGTTTGTTCCACCACCCTCCTTCATTCTGAAACCATCAGACCAACCAGTCACCAAAACTGAGACATTCACAAATTTGAAAAATAGCAAATCAAAACCATCAATGAACAATCAAAACCATACCAAATGCAAACCTGTTGATCCAAACCTGAACCCTTCGCCATCTTTCAGCCGCCGACGTCACCCCCTTTAAATCACCGCCCCTGCATCAAACAACCTTCGCCGACAACCGCACCAGCCATTCACCACTCACCCTCCAAACCAGCCGCGAAAGCAAACCAGTAAACCCATTAACCAACTCAGAGAAACCATTAGAGACAAACCGGAGTGCTGCACCGTCGAGAGGCAAACCGTGTAAAACCATCCACCCAAAACCGAACAACCCGTGAGCCACCACCTCTGAATCTTGGCTGTGAATGAGTGAAACAAAGATGAACAGGATCCCAAACAAACCTGCGACAATCGTGGCCAACCCTTGCACCTCCATTGAAACCACCGAAAAGGAGCTCGAATCGCGCCCTCCACCACTGTCAATTTGTTCAATTTTCCTTCAACCTCTTAGGACCATTCGACCACCACAAAACCAACTGAAACAAACCCGCATGGACAGATGAGATTCGGTTGAGAAAGAGTCCAAAAACACTGAAATCAAAAACACAAAACATATTAAACTCACCACTCCCGAATCGCCCAACCTGTCACCGTGAGTGAGGTGAAAACGAGCCGGAAATCCACTCCCTACTACCATCTTCAAAACCCCTCGCTGAAGCTCAAACCGTGCCACAACCCAAACGGACCACCACCATAACCTGAGAACCACGAACCTTTTCATAGCCACAAACGTCACTGGCCGAAACCCCTCTTTAACCTTCATCCGAGACCAAAACCCTCAATCTATCGCCCTTCTCCTTCAAACTCACCGGCCACTGCCATGAATCGCCGCGACCACCTTGACAAACCCGAAGCCGTGAGCGTTCGAAACCGAGAGAGAAAGAGAACGGTGAGGGAGGATCCGAACCAAGAACCGCCGTGAAATCCGTGACGGAGAGAGGCCGAGAGATTGAGAGTGAGAAGCTGTGCGAGAGAGAGCGGCGATTGAGATGGAGCGTTCGAAACCGAGAGAACCTTTTGAGAGATTCAAACGAGAGAGAGCACCGCCGCATTTTAAAACTCTGAAACGGTGAGGTTTCTTGCCCCTTTTTCTCTGCGATTTTTGGGTGAGAGATTGACTAAAACGGAATGCCTTTGAGAGAAATCCGCGATCCGTGCGAGAACGAAACGATTGAGAGAGGCGAAGCCACTGAGAGAGAGAGATGAGCGAGATCGACGGCGGATGCTTTCTTCCTTTCTGCGAAATGCGTGAACAGTGAAGGAGGGTTGGTTTCACTTTTAGCTCTGTTTCTCCTCTTTTTATTTCGTGTTACTGAGTGTGTATAGAAGAAGGAGACTCTTTCTTCCCTCTTTTGCCTTTATTGTTTTTTTATCTTTTTTAATTTTCCTTTATTTTTCATTAAAAACATTTTATTATTATTAAATCTAGAGATGTTTGGGCCAAGGAAGTCATTTGGATCATTGGATGGCCATCCATACTTAGTTTTGCGTTAAATCCTTCTTGCTTTTATTTTCTTATTTTATTTAATTTAATATTGTTTGTTTTACTTTTTTTGTTTTCAAGCATTTTAGAAATTCTCATTTTAAGTTTTATTTTTTCTTTTTTCTTTTTGTTCTGATATGGATTAGTACATCATGAGAAAATTTCCTTAAAAAAAAATATTGAAAAATTATCTTTATGTTTATTTGATTTCTTATTTTGATTGTCCTTCATTGTTTTTCTTATTTACTTTTTGGGCCGATGATATGACGAAGGTCACGATAAATCGTTTCCGATTAATCGTGACCCCTATGAGGCCATTGCATTTTATTTCTATTTCATATATTTATTTATTTTCTTTCCATTTAATTCATTATTTTTTTATTTTAATTTATTTAATCCGTTTCATTCTATTTTCATAATTTAATTCACTTTATTTATTAATTATTTATTTCTCGCAAGTTTACACCATATTAATTTCAAGAATAATAATTCATTGGTCCAACGCCAAGTTCACTTCACATACACTCACACACGTAAGTCGGTCGTTTACGATCGCCATCTGCACAGTTCCTTACACTGCCCAGCTTTCTGACTTAAACAAAATTGTCGCACTGCGTTTGTTTGCCACCCCAGCATTCTCGATCCATATATCGAGCCATAGCCCGGTTACCAAGCCTTTGTCTTTGCATTTCCTGTTTACTTTATTCGATTTATTTATTTGCAAGTAGCAACCTTTGCCTAGTCTTAGGAGCTTGCACCTTTTTATTTACTTGCTTTTCAATCCAAAAGGGAAAGACTCCTGCAGTTGACTCAATGTCATAGGAAGTTTAGCCATCCCTAGTTACCATTTTGACCTTAGCAATTAGGTCCCTCATCCTTAGGTCCTTAGCCATTAGGTCCTTAGCTTTTATTTTATAACTTTTTGTGACTTTCTTAAAGTCATGTGAGTGTTTGCCATAACACTTACCTTCCCCCGCGAACCTTGAGCGTAACCAAGTGTTCGTTAATCCTTAGGAGAACTACGTGTGCTCTGATTCTATACCCGATACGTAGGCATCGATGCGATGTTGTGCGAGCACCATTAGAAATAAAACCTTAGGTTCCTTTAATTTTAACAAGCAATAAATAACAAAATTACAAATATTAACAAGAGGTTCCCGTAGGATACTGCGGATGCTTAGGATGCTAACACCTTCCCTAGGTATAATCAACCCCCGAACCTAGTTTCTCCTTATTTAGGGTTTTTACGATCTTTTTCCCTTTTCCTTTTGGATTAAATTAAAGTCGGTGGTGAACATAAATGTTTTGCGATTCAAGCTCACTTAATAGCTTGGTATCCGATTCTCACCGCGACAGAAATGGCGACTTCACTGGGGACACTATTCTTGAGGGTTAAGCCCACCTTGTGTATTTGTATATTTGTTGTTGTATTGCTTGTTATTATTTTGGATTTTTGGGTGTTCCATGTGTGGTGAGATAAGTCCTAACCCGGACTCGAGTGCAAATAAGTTAGGACGGTGGTATATTCAAGAAGGCTTGTAGGGAGTTGAGTCCCGACCAAGTTGACTTGAGACACCACCACTCGGCGGAGGCCTCCTCGGATGTAGTTTTGTTGATCGAGTTCAGTCGTGAAAACATTACTATATTCGACTTGAGAGCCATTAATGCTGAGGACCTTAGAACATTTACCCCCACTTGGCCTTTTTAGGATGTAGTGCGATGACTATGAGGGTGCAAATCCAAAATAGTTGATACGCGATACTGCACTCGGATGAGACTCTCTTGAGAATATTACTGATTACCAAGTCGAGTTGGGAAGTCGGTAATATCCGAAAGATGGGACAGTGATTCTGGGAACTTTTAGAACCCGTTGTACAGGTACAAATAAACTCATAGTACATACCTTTTTGGGAGGGTTGAACCTTTGACCTCATGCAAGCTTTGAACCTAAGCCTTGTTTGTGTGTGTTCATTGCATTCACGCATCATGAAGCATCATTTTTATCATTTATTCAAGGAACTCAGAAACTTTATCTTTGCAAATATCATAGGTATCATCATGGACTTTGGAAGAAGAAAGACTGTCAAGTACACATTCAAAACTCCCAAACTTGAAGACCTAAGGAAATTAAGAGATTTGGTTTTGGATCAAGAAGCCTTCATGGAGAAGCATAGGAGACTTTTAGCCTTACTTAAGACTGAGTGGGACGGAAGGCTGCTCTCTGTGATGCTCCAGTTTTATGATCCTCTCTACCATTGTTTTACGTTCCCTGATTACCAATTGGCACCTACTTTGGAGGAGTATTCAGTTTTGGTGGGATCACGTGTTAAGGATGAGTTTCCATTCCCTGTTCTAGAGAAGGACCCTGAAGAAGCGGAGATTGCAAAAGCAACATATTTGAGTGTTCCTGAGGTCAAGGCAAATATGACCTATAAAGGAAAGATTTTTGGATTCCCTACAAAGTTTCTGATAGAAAAGGCCAAGAATTTTGTTGATGTGAAGGATATGAAAGCTTTTGAGGCGACTTTTATTCTATTGATATATGGAGTGCTGCTTTTCCCAAGCTTTGAAGACTTTGTCGACCTGAACGCCATCAAGATATTTCTGAAGAAGAACCCGGTCCCTACTTTGCTCGGAGACACTTATCATTCCATCCATCTGAGGAATCACCATAAGGGAGGGATGATTACTTGTTGTGTATCATTGCTGTATGAGTGGTTTATTTCGCACTTGCCTAAGTCATCTTCATTTTGGAACCTTAAGGATGGTTTGTGGTGGTCACAAAGGATCATGTCTCTTACCCACTCTGACATTAGCTGGTACAATCGTGTTTATGATGGAATATTGATTATTGATAGCTGTGGTGATTTTGCTAATGTGCCTCTTCTTGGCACTAAGGGAGGAATCAGCTATAATCCGGTTTTGGCTCGCCGTCAACTCGGGTATCCGTTGAAGGACAAACCTAAGAGTGTTGAAGTGGAAGGAATTTTCTTTAAGGATGACGAAGAACCAGAGTTCAAGAAACAGATTATGCAAGCTTGGAAGTGCATCCATAGGAAAGGGAGGAGTAGCTTGGGAAAGCCGAATTGTGTTTCTATGGAACCCTATCTCCAATGGGTACGAGATAGGGCAATCATTCTGAAGATGCCTTACCCTCGCCAAGATCCTATGACCTTCAAGAAACCCATTCTGATCTTTATGGATGATGCAGAAAAGCTGAAGATTGATTTGGAGAAAGAGATTCGAGAGAAGAATGCATGGAAGAATCGACATCAGATCATCAGCAGTGAGAATGAAGAACTTAGAAGACAACTGAAGATGAAGGAAGAAGAAGAGCTCTCCAACAAGAAAAGGAAAGCACAAGAGGATTTATTTTCCTCCAGCACTCAAGAGGACACTTCTTGGAAGTCGATCGTGGATCAGCTTATGCTTGAAAGGGCTCAGATGAAGGCACAAATCGAGAAGCTCAACTTGAGGCTTTTAGGAGAATCTCCTTAGGACTTTGTCTTTATTTTATTAAGCTTTGTTTGGGATTTTTGAAGGTGTACTCAAGACTTTGTATCACTTTTTGAATTTAATGAAATCATATCCCTTTGATTATTATGTTGTTCCTTGGTATTTGCAAATTTGTTTCTTAAGTTCCTTGAATAATTTCATTTTCGCATTGCACTCATACATTTGGCATTGCATTTGCATTTTTTCATGAAACTCATTCCCGTCATCTGCTCTCAATTCAGCTTTCACACTGAGGCTCTCACGCAAATACTACACTCGAGCTCAAGCCAGAAAGAGGATGGCTGAAAGAGACCTAGAGATGGACAGAGTTAACGACGAGCTTTCTGACATTCGTGGAGATATGGGTCAGATGATGGAAATGTTGCAAGTCATTCGAGCGAAGATGGATACCCAACGGACTGTGGTGTCAGAAATTGTTACTGCAACGACTGAAGTTGTCACTGCAACGACCGAGCCTACCCCTGTGACCTGGTCTCCTTTTGGGTTCCCTCCTGGTTTCTTCCCTCCTTCTCAAGGTTTTGCTGCTCCGAGTGCTATTCCCTCTTCTTCAGGATTTGCTGCTCAGGGTTTCTTCCCTCCTTCTCAAGGTTTTGCTTCTCAGAGTATTATTCCTTCTTCCCAAGGATTTGCTACTCAGGGTTTTATTCCTTTCTCCCAAGGATTTGCTGCTCAAGGCTTTGTGCCTCCTCCTCATGTATTTGCTACTCAGAGTTTTATACCTCCTTCACAAGGGTTTGCTACTCAAAGTTTTATTCCTCCTTCTTCAGGATTTGCTGCTCAGGGTTTCTTTCCTTCGTCCCAAGGTTTAGCTTCTCAAAGTTTCGCACCTCCCTCTCAGGGTATGGCATTTCCTTTCCAGGGTTTTGTGCCTCCTCCTCAGGGATTTGCTGCTCAACAAACTGTTCCTGTGACTAATGAAGAAAATCATGCAGTTGCTAATTTTACGCAGGACATTGTGCACACCCGTGCCCAACCGTATTTTAATGACCATCAGGGGTATGAAGCGCCAGATATGTCTGAAAACGGAGATGAGAAGCACGTGAAGATGCAGGAGAATTTTGATACCCTTGAAAAAAGATTAAGAGCGATTGAAGGTGACCAGATCTTTGGTGCTGCTGCCAGAGAAATGTGTCTGGTGTCTGGATTGGTAATACCTCCGAAGTTCAAGATACCCACGTTTGATATGTATGAGGGTGCAACTTGTCCCAAAAACCATCTCCTGATGTACTATCGAAGAATGGCTGCTCAGGTAGACAATGATAAGTTAATGATCCATTGTTTTCAAGACAGTCTGAAGGGAATCTCCTCTAAATGGTATTTGACGCTTGACCAGTCAAAGATTCGTAGTTTCCAAGACTTGGCCGATGCTTTCATCCAGCAATATAAATACAACATGGACCTCGCTCCCGATAGGAGGCAATTGCTAAGCATGTCCCAGAAAGAGTCTGAATCTTTTAAGGAGTATGCTCAGAGGTGGAGAGGGACCGCTTCTCAAGTAGAGCCCCCATTGACTGAAAGAGAATTAGCTGACTGGTTCGTTGACACTGTGAGACCAGAATTCTATGAGAGAATGGTGGGGAGCATAACTGCTAGCTTCTTTGATTTAGTGGCTGTGGGAATCAAGGTAGAACTCGGGTTGAAAAGTGGAAAAATGAGTGGTGCATCTGGTAGTTCCAGCACTGGCAGTGGAAGTAATGTTAAGAAATTTACCAGCCACTTTCACAAGAAGAAAGAAGGTGAGACAAATGCCATAATAACAGGTCAAAGAAGAAATCCGCTTTGGCAGAGACCTTCACCTATGGCTCGACAGCAGTATGCTCATCAACAACAATATGCCCAACATCCTTATGTAGCGGCGGTTCAACCAGCATTTAATCCACAAGTCCCCATGTATCGGCCAACTCAAGCAGTACCGATGTACCAACAAGCGGCTCCAATGATTCAACCTTATCAACCAATGATCAACAATCCGGGCTATCAACAAGCACCCAATGCTTCAGCCTACCAGCAGAGGACTCCAGCTCCTCATCCAAATCCCAATTTTCAGAACAGAAGACCAGGTGGAAGGCCTCCTAATCCTCGAATCCCTATAACTTATACTGAGTTATATCCTTCACTGCTGAAGAAGGGTTTGGTTACTCCCAGGCCTTTGGGTCCTCCACCAAGTCCGCTCCCACCAAATTACAACCCAAATGCTCACTGTTTATTCCATGAAGGTGCCCCGGGGCACGATTTGGAAGGTTGTTATGCTTTGAAGTACATCGTGAAAGATTTGATGGAGAAGAACATTCTGTCATTTGGGAATACTGGTCTGAATGTCAAAGATAATCCTTTACCCAAGCATGGGTCTATAAATGCTATTGTTGATGAGTCCGAAGAAGGTTTGATTTTCAATGCCACCGAGATCAAGACCCCGCTCAGAGACTTCCATGCGAAGTTAGTAGAGGCGGGTATACTGAAGAGCTGTCATCAGAATTGTGAAGGTTGTGTTGATAGTCCAAAGGGATGTGAATTGGTCCTGAAAGATGTTCAAGATTTGATTGATGAAGGTGTCTTACAAGTGAGCGGTCATATGAAGAAGAATGAGGTGGCGGTGATTGAACCCATTTTCAACTTGCCGGAATCTAATTCTACCTGGGTGCCAGTGTTCAACCTGCCTGAATCTTCAGGAGCTCAACCTATCTTCAATACGCCAGAATCTGTGGTGCCAATTTTCAACATACCTGAGCCAAGATTTGAACAAAGGAGTAACCCTTTCCTTTATCAGGACACTAAAGCAGTTCCATGGAGGTATGATACAGGGAAAGTTCATCAGAAGATTGATAAAGCTAGCCAGAAGGAAGGTTCAAAAGTTGCAAGTACTGATATAGCGGGTGCAGGTCGTCTGACCCGCAGTGGTCGTGTATATACCCAGCAAGCCAATACGGCTCCGCCTAAAGAAGTCATACCAGCTGTTGTCAACAAAGATAAAGAGGTAGTCTTGGGAGAAGAGGATGCAGAGTTCCTCAGAATCATAAAGAAGAGTGATTATAAGGTGATTGATCAACTACATCAAACGCCTTCCAAAATATCTATCCTATCACTTCTTATGCATTCTCCGGCTCATCGAAGTGCGCTTCAAAAGTTGCTAGCTCAAGCACATGTTACGCATGATATAACAGTGAATCAGTTTGATGGTGTCATTGCCAATATCACTGCGTGTAACAACCTCAGTTTCAGCACGGAGGATCTTCCGAAGGAGGGCTTGGACCACAACCGTGCGCTCCACATATCAATGAAATGCCAAGAGGATACTTTAGCAAGAGTTCTTGTAGATACAGGATCTTCACTAAATGTTTTGCCGAAAAGAACACTTGCTAAAATATCTTATCAAGGGGCAGAGATGAGGCCCAGTGCACTGATTGTAAAAGCATTTGATGGGTCAAGAAAGACTGTCATTGGAGAAGTAGACCTACCAATCCTGATCGGGCCACAGGTCTTCAAAATCACTTTCCAGGTTATGGACATCAATCCTAACTACAGTTGCTTACTGGGAAGACCTTGGATCCATGCGGCTGGGGCAGTCACTTCTACCCTGCATCAAAAGATGAAGTTTGTAGTCAATAACAAGCTGGTAACCGTATCTGGGGAAGAAGACCTCATGGTCAGTAACCTTTCATCTTTTAGCTATATTGAGGCTGATGAAGATGCTTTGGAAACTTCTTTCCAAGCTCTTGAGATAGCCAATGCTGTCCTTTTGGAAGTTGAGGAACCAAAAGGGAAGGGTATCCCATCTTTTGCATCGCTGAAGAGTACCATTTCCACCATTGAAGAAAGAAGCTATGAAGGTTGGGGTGATGTCATTGAAGTCAAACAGAAGCTGGATCGTTGCGGGTTGGGTTACAAACCAACTCATGTGAAGGAAGGAGCGTCAACCTCCGTTAAAGGACGTCCGAAGACCATCCAAGAAGTGTTTTCCAGTGCTGGTTATCAGGTCAACGCAATTGATGGAGTTTCTGAAGATGAAGATGTGAATCATCTGGTGTATCAGTGTGAAGAAGCCTTGGACAATTGGGAGGCAGTCGAGATCCCAGAAATTTTTCCATTGTCAAAGTAATTTGTTGTTTTTTTCAATGTTTTCAAGTTCCCTAGCCCTGCCCAAGGCTATGGGAGTATTTTGTAGGGCCCCTTCTCATTTTTAAAGTTATTATCAATGAAGGCATTTTGTTAAACTCTTATTTTGATCATTTACTATTTTTCTCTCTTTTCACTTTTAAAAGAAGATGGCAATCTTTCAAAACCAATACAAAAAAGATTTTTCTCTTGCATTTCTCTATTTTCCGCTTTTAATAAAAGCAAATCATTATCATATGCAGAATAAATGAAAACCCTGTTGAATCCAATGACTCTACATTCTCTCCTAATTTTGATTCGCCCATCTACCAAGCAGAAGATGAAAGTGAGGAAGATTGTGACATTCCCGAAGAACTGGCAAGATTAGTTGAGAATGAGCACACAGATCTTCATCCACATAAGGAGCAGGTAGAGACCATTAATCTTGGCACTGATGAAGACCAGAAGGAAGTCAAGATTGGTACAACACTTGGGGCAGACATCAGGGAAAGATTGGTCAAGCTTCTCAAAGAATATGTAGATGTGTTTGCATGGTCATATCAGGATATGCCCGGGTTAGACACAGACATAGTGGTCCACAAGTTACCTCTTCGACCAGATTGTCCTCCTGTAAAGCAAAAGCTTCGAAGAACAAGACCAGACATGGCTCTGAAGATTCGAGAAGAGGTCAAAAGACAGTTTGATGCTGGATTCCTCGCAGTTGCAAAGTACCCTGAGTGGGTAGCTAATATTGTGCCAGTCCCTAAAAAGGATGGCAAAGTCAGAATGTGCGTGGATTATAGGGATTTGAACAAAGCCAGTCCGAAGGACGATTTCCCTCTTCCGCATATTGACACTTTGGTTGACAACACTGCTAAATTTGCTGTTTTCTCTTTCATGGATGGGTTTTCAGGATACAACCAGATCAAGATGGATCCTGACGATATGGAAAAGACTACATTCATCACACCATGGGGCACTTATTGTTACAAGGTTATGCCATTTGGTCTCAGGAATGCAGGAGCCACCTATCAGAGGGCAATGGTCACCCTATTCCATGATATGATGCATAAAGAGATAGAAGTCTATGTGGATGATATGATTGCCAAATCACAGAGTGAGGAGGATCATTTGAATCATCTCTTGAAGTTATTTGAGCGTCTCAGAAAGTTCCAACTGCGCCTGAATCCAGCTAAGTGTACCTTTGGTGTCCGATCAGGGAAGTTACTTGGTTTTATTGTTAGTCAGCAAGGGATTGAAGTAGATCCAGATAAAGTCAGAGCAATTCAAGAGATGCCAGCTCCCAAAACAGAGAAGCAAGTCAGGGGTTTCCTCGGAAGATTGAACTACATCTCCAGATTCATCTCCAACATGACTGCTACATGTGAGCCTTTATTCAAGTTACTCCGGAAGAATCAAGCAATTGAGTGGAGTCCTGATTGTCAACTGGCTTTTGAGAAGATTAAGGTTTATCTACAGGAACCTCCTATCTTTGATCCCACCTACTCCTGGGAAGTCTCTTTTCATGTATCTCACTGTGCTTGAGGGATCTATGGGTTGCGTACTAGGCCAACAAGACGAAACTGGTCGTAAGGAGCACGCCATTTATTACTTAAGCAAGAAGTTCACAGACTGTGAGAGCAGATACTCACTTTTAGAGAAGACTTGTTGTGCTTTGGCATGGGCGGCCAGACGCCTCAGGCAGTACATGATTTGTCACACTACTTTGTTGATCTCGAAAATGGATCCAATAAAGTACATCTTTGAGAAGCCTGCTTTGACTGGAAGACTCGCCCGTTGGCACATGTTGTTATCCGAATACGACATCCAATATGTAACCCAGAAGTCTATCAAAGGCAGTGTTTTATCTGAATACCTTGCTGATCATCCTGTCGAAGACTATGAACCTTTGAAATTCGATTTCCCGGACGAAGATATTATGCTGATAAAGGACTGCAAAGTTCCAGATCCAGATGAAGGTCCCGAGCCAGGTTCTCGTTGGAAGATGATGTTTGATGGTTCCTCTAACTACATGGGGCATGGTGTAGGAGTGGTCTTAATGAACCCCGATGGTGGTTACACTCCCTTCACGGCTAGATTGTGTTTCGAATGTACAAACAACATCGCAGAGTACGAAGCATGTATCTTGGGTATCGAAGCTGCAATCGATACTAGAATCAAAATCCTTGATGTATATGGAGACTCAGCCTTAGTGATCTACCAAGTTAAAGGTGAATGGGAGACCCGTGACGAGAAGTTGATCCCATACCGTGCCCATATTGTGGAGTTAATTAAATACTTTGATGAAGTCACTTTCCATCATGTTCCAAGGGCAGAGAATCAGATTGCGGATGCCTTGGCTATGTTGGCATCCATGTTTCAAGTCAGATTTCTTAATGAAGCTCCACTCATTACAATCGAGCGAAGAACTGCACCAGCCTACTGTCTACTGGTCGAAGAAGAAACTGATGAGAAACCGTGGTTCTATGACATCAAGAACTATTTGCAGAATCAAGAGTACCCAGCTGATGCAACAAATCTAGACAAGAAGACTCTGAGAAGATTGGCGTCCAAATTCTTCCTCAGCAACAATGTGCTTTACAAGAGAAATCATGATATGGTTCTGCTCAGATGTGTGGACAAACGCGAAGCAGACTTATTGATCAGGGAAATCCATGAAGGATCATTTGGAACACATGCCAATGGACATGCCATGTCCAGGAAGATTTTGAGAGCTGGATACTTCTGGTTGACCATGGAATCAGATTGCTTCAAGTATGCCAGGAAGTGTCATAAATGCCAGATTTATGCCGACAAGGTGCACGTACCTCCGACACTTTTGAATGTTCTATCATCACCTTGGCCTTTCTCAATGTGGGGCATTGACATGATAGGGGCAATTGAGCCTAAAGCTTCCAATGGTCATCGGTTTATCTTGGTCGCAATCGATTACTTCACCAAATGGGTAGAAGCAGCTTCCTACGCCAATGTGACAAAGCAAGTGGTTGCCCGTTTCATCAAGAATCAAATTATCTGCCGTTATGGAATCCCAAGCCGAATCATCACAGATAATGGGACCAATTTGAACAACAAAACGATGAAAGAGCTGTGTGAGACATTCAAGATTGAACATCATAACTCTTCTCCGTATCGTCCGAAGATGAATGGAGCTGTTGAAGCCGCAAACAAGAACATCAAAAAGATTCTGCAGAAGATGGTAAAAACTTACAAAGATTGGCACGAGATGTTACCATATGCTTTACACGGATACAGAACATCAGTCCGCACTTCAACAGGGGCAACCCCTTTCTCTCTGGTGTATGGGATGGATGCAGTTCTCCCAATCGAAGTAGAGATACCATCTTTGAGAATCTTGATGGAAACCAAACTAGAGGAAGCTGAGTGGGTCCAGAACAGATATGACCAACTGAACCTCATTGATGAGAAGAGAATGACCGCCATGTGCCATGGCCAGTTGTACCAAAAGCGCATCAAGAGAGCATTTGACAAGAAAGTCTGTATCTGAGATTTCAAAGAAGGAGATCTTGTACTCAAGAAAATCTTGCCAGTCCACAAAGACATGCGTGGAAAATGGAGTCCTAACTATGAAGGCCCATATGTTGTGAAGATGGCATTCTCTGGAGGTTCCTTAATCCTTACAACTATGGATGGTGAACAGCTGAAACACCCGGTGAATTCTGATGCAGTCAAAAAATATTATGCTTAAATAAAACCCGATAGGTCGAAAACCAGAAATGGCGACCTAGGCAAAAATGGGTATCCCGGTGGATCAAAACCTATGAAGGAGATCCAGGCAAAAGTTAGGGATAAAAATAAAAAATAAGAGCTCGCTAAGTTGAAAACCCGAAAGGGCGGCTTAGGCAAAAAAGAGCGTCCCGGTGGATTGAAAACCCGAAAGGGCGATCCAGGCAAAAGTTAGGGACAAAGGCATTTGACTGTATCAGATGGTGTTCACCATTACTGAAGAATCATACTGGAAGATCGATCCATTTGCTCTTGTCAGAAGCAAGGTGTCGGGTAGTCTTAGTTATTAGGGATTGTAGTGGTCGTTGGATTCAATGTAGACCTTTCCCCATTGCCATTTTCAAACTGTAATTTCCCATGGAGTTTTTGCCATTGGCAAGCTACCATTCTTGAATAAAATACAAACTTTGCCTATGAATTTTGTTGTTCAAACTCTTATTTTCTTTTGTTATGCAAAATGCCATCACTTGATTACAATTTAACTTTGAAAATGACAAGTTTTTTTTTTTAGGAAAATGTTTTTTGAAAGCATGCTGAAAAACTTTTAAGTTTCTTTGACTTTGGAAAATTAAAAAAAGACCTTCTGTTTCCCCAAGAAGTCCTGGTTTGCAACAACACTTTTATATTACTGTTACAGAAATCTCCATAGAAGTTCAAAACTGATAACACTCTTGGATGGATCCTTGGACCAGGCATGATTTCCAAGTTCGAAGACATCCCCCCAGTGTTTTTTTTCATATTGCTCATCTGAGTATTGGTGTTGAGAGCCTACTCCTCTTTGAGTCTTGTCAAAACTCTTTGTCTCTTTTGAGTCAACATTTGCATATCATGATCATTCGTATCATGCTCAATCATGCGCATTTGACATTAGCATTTGTCTTTCCCCAGTTGTCGTCTGTCTATCTCGAGTCCAGATATCATTAGTGTTTGACTTGAGAATTCATTGTTGTTGGTACCCGAAGTGGCCTACCATTTGTTTTGTCCCCAGTAATTGCTGGTGTCCCCTGTGGACTTATATTTGTGTTTGGTATTTGTCTTTATGACCACCAGTATCTCCTTGAAGTCCAATTGTCATTGGCACAATTTTTTTTTTAGTAGATCCTGAAACCTTTTGCTTAAATCCAGGTCAATTTGATTTTGCACATACTTGTACCTTTCTCCTGATGGTTCCTGAAGGAATTTCCAAAGGATGGATGTCTTATCTTATTTGAAAACTCCAACATGCTTTGTTGTTACTTCTTTGCGTTAGCCGGTCGCTTAGAGCCGTTGATTCATCTTTGGGTAATCTCCTTTCTATCCCCAATGTTAGCTGGTCGCATAGAGCCACTACTAAATCACTGTGATTTCCTTTTTTATCCTCAGTGTTAGCAGTTACATTTGAACCTGCTAATTTACCATTTTTGAATACTTTGACTACTTTGTCTTTATCATTCTTAGTGTCAACCGGTTTTTTTAACTTGTTGCGCATTCACTTTGAGTGTATCTTGGCTTTCTTTTGTAGTGTCAATAGGTTTCGAACCTATGGCGCTTCCATTTCGATTATTTTGTTGTATTCTTGGTGTCAGTTGGTCGCATTGAGCCGCTGCGCATTCACCATGAATAAGCTTGTTGCCATTCTCAGTGACAGTTGGTCGCATCGAGCCACTGTGCATTCACTTTGAATGTTTATTTTTGTTGATTATTCTTGGTGTCAGTTGGTCGCATCGAGCCACTGCGCATTCACCTTGAATAAGCTTGTTGTCATTCTCAGTGACAGTTTGGTCGCATCGGGCCGCTGTGCATTCACTTTGAATGTTTATTTTTGTTGATTATTCTCAGTGACAGTTGGTCGCATCGAGCCGCTGTGCATTCACTTTGAATGTTTATTTTTGTTGTTATTCATGGTGTCAGTTGGTCGCATCGAGCCGCTGCGCATTCACCTTGAATTTTGTGCCATTCCTATTTCCAGTGACAGTTGGTCGCATTGAGCCACTGCACATTCTTTTTGGATGTTTATTTTTGTTGTTATTCATGGTGTCAGTTGGTCGCATCGAGCTGCTGCGCATTCACCTTGAATAAGCTTTTTGTCATTCCCAGTGACAGTTGGTCGCATTGAGCCACTGCGTTTTCGTTTTGAATATCTTTGTTGATTATTCTTAGTGTCAGTTGGTCACATCGAGCCGCTGCGCATTCACTTTGAATATCGTGTCATTTCTTTTTAGTGTCAGTTGGTCGCATCGAGCCGCTGCGCATTCACTTTGAATATGTTGATGTTTTTATTTCTCAAAGTCATTTGGTCGCATAGAGCCATTGATCTACCATTTCGATTTATTTCCTTGCCTTGTTTGTATTCTTAGTGTCAGTTGGTCGCATCGAGCCGCTGCGCATTCACTTTGAATATGTTGCTGTTTTTATTTCTCAAAGTCATTTGGTCGCATAGAGCCATTGATCTACCATTTCGATTTATTTCCTTGCCTTGTTTGTATTCTTAGTGTCAGTTGGTCGCATCGAGCCGCTGCGCATTCACTTTGAATATGTTGTTGCTTTTATTTCTCAAAGTCATTTGGTCGCATAGAGCCATTGGTCAACCACTTCGATTTATTTCCTTGTCTTGTTTGTATTCTTGGCGTTATTTGGTCGCATCGTGCCACTGTGCAGTCACTTTGATTTTATTTTTCTTTGTCTGTGTTCGTTGATCCAACGCTTTGGATTTCTTTTTGTTTCCGTCTTTTGTTATTCTTAGTGTCAACAGTTACACTTGAACCTGTTGGTTTATCACTTTGAACATTTCCCGTTTTCGTTTCTTTATCCCCAGTGTCTGTCGTCCCCAGTGTATCTCATCCCCAGTGAGTCTTGGCTTGTGGTCGTCGACATTCTCATTCTGGTCAGTCATACCATAATCATCATTTCATTGCATAAGAGTTGCAGAGTTAGATAGTTTTGTAGTCCAGCATAACATTGCATTTAGGGGCAAAATTTCCGGTTATTTCTGTATTTAAATACCTTTCACCATGATCGCCTGAGTGTCCTTCGTCATTCACGCCATCTGGTAAAGTTATTTAAATAGGGGCAACTGTCACACCCCAAATTTTACCCCTAATCGCTCATATCATAATCATACATTTATCGCATTTAGCAGAGTATTTTTCCCGATTTTATTTTTTGCTGTTGCTTTCAGCTCATTTTCGAGTCATTTATTTATTTAATTTTAATTTCTTTCCGCTTTCAAGTTTTTTTGTATATATTCAATTTATATTTCATACTTCTAACTCATTAACTCATGTTTTAATCTTAATTTCTTTTTTTCTTATTTCTATTTTTTTTAAGTTTCTATTTTCTTTTCAATTTTTATTTCTATTTCTTGTTTCAATTTCTATTTCTTAATTCTTAATTCATTCTTAAATTGTGAATTTAAATTTTATTTCCATTTTCATTTGCAAAAGTTTTTATTATTTCTCTTCTCAATTTTAATTTTATTTCCACTCTTATTTCCTCTTCCAAGTTTATATTATAAGTGTTTAATTTTTAATTCCAATTTCTATTCACAAGCCTCAAGTTCCAATTTCAATTTTAATATTAAGTTCCAAGTCATGTTCAAAAATCATTTCCAATTTCAATTCAAGAATCAATTCCTTTTTTAAATTTTAAATTCAATCCTATGTCAAGACCATTATGCTCATGTGTCTTTATTTTTCATAACTCATTCATTTTTGTTCAAACACTTTTCTTTATTCATTTATCATAATCACATAATTTATTCAATTCAAGTTCACAATTTTTGCCATATTTACATCAGCATGTTTTACAATTACATAGAAGAAAAAAAGAGAAAGAAATTATAAAAAATTCAGCACAAGACTACAAGAAAATTCAGCCACCAACAGCACAAAGCAGTCCCAAAAACTCAGCCTGCAGCCACCAACAAACTGCAAATTCTGCTCCACCCACTGCTGCAAAATTCAGCACTTGTCCCCTTGCCTCCAACCCTTCACCTACAAGTTTCATAGTACAGAATTCAAATTCAGAAGAAAACCCTAAACCAAGTTTTATATATTGACACTGTTACATTACAAAAAATTCAGCATCACAAAACACACACAAGCAGCTCAAAAAAAAAACAATACAAATCAGCCCTGTCACAACCAAAAAAGCTACCAAAACCCCCAACAAAACAGTCCCATATATCAGTCTTCATACACCAAGCAAACAGCCACAAAACTTACAAATTTCAGCATCAAAACAGTTACTAAACCAGTCCTCAACACAAAAGAAAACACACAACTCACTACAAAATTCTGCATCAAAAAACAACTGCAAACAGTTCTAAATAGCCCTCCGAAACACTATCAAAACGGCATTCAAAACCAAGAAAATTCAGCATCACAAACAGCAGTGAAAATATCAAGTTCAGCCCCAACTTCAGTTCAAAAAAAAATCATAAAAAAAAGAAGAGGAAGAAAGGGAGAAAATAAGGAAGTTCAGAAGGATATAAGCTCACCTTGTGGATCTTCACCCCGATAACATTCGGGCGGTAATCTTTCTCTTTTCCTTTCCTTCACCTTTCTCTTCAACATTTTGTACATATTTAGTTTTCTTTTTTTTAAAAACCTGCATACACCAAAACAACTCCATGTGAAAACCCCAAAATACTTAAAACTTTTTTTTAAAATCAACTACGATACTTGTAAATAAAGTGAAAACAGAACACAAACCTGTGAAAACAACTCAAGCACAACTTCTCTGAATCATTCCCTCCATCGCATAATGCCATAAACCTCACTTCCAGGAACATCAAATAACACACATAATCTGAACCTTGGAACTCATCACTCTTTTTCGCCATCAAAACCGCAAATACCCTGTTCATCACAAACTGATAAAACTCAGTTCAGCCTAAAAATTACTTTTCTTCATCATAATCAACACCAGAAATCCACACAAAAAAAAAAACAACAACCAGCTCACAACCACCAAACAGCAAGCAAACAAACTATAACCAAACAAAATCAAACAAACACCAAACTCAAAACTCACATAAAAACCAGAAAATACAACACTGACCTTTGAACCATAAGTGCAATCCGAAACCACCGTGATAGACCGAAAACAGACACTGCAACCGTGCCTTCAAAAGTTTGTTCCACCACCCTCCTTCATTCTGAAACCATCAGACCAACCAGTCACCAAAACTGAGACATTCACAAATTTGAAAAATAGCAAATCAAAACCATCAATGAACAATCAAAACCATACCAAATGCAAACCTGTTGATCCAAACCTGAACCCTTCGCCATCTTTCAGCCGCCGACGTCACCCCCTTTAAATCACCGCCCCTGCATCAAACAACCTTCGCCGACAACCGCACCAGCCATTCACCACTCACCCTCCAAACCAGCCGCGAAAGCAAACCAGTAAACCCATTAACCAACTCAGAGAAACCATTAGAGACAAACCGGAGTGCTGCACCGTCGAGAGGCAAACCGTGTAAAACCATCCACCCAAAACCGAACAACCCGTGAGCCACCACCTCTGAATCTTGGCTGTGAATGAGTGAAACAAAGATGAACAGGATCCCAAACAAACCTGCGACAATCGTGGCCAACCCTTGCACCTCCATTGAAACCACCGAAAAGGAGCTCGAATCGCGCCCTCCACCACTGTCAATTTGTTCAATTTTCCTTCAACCTCTTAGGACCATTCGACCACCACAAAACCAACTGAAACAAACCCGCATGGACAGATGAGATTCGGTTGAGAAAGAGTCCAAAAACACTGAAATCAAAAACACAAAACATATTAAACTCACCACTCCCGAATCGCCCAACCTGTCACCGTGAGTGAGGTGAAAACGAGCCGGAAATCCACTCCCTACTACCATCTTCAAAACCCCTCGCTGAAGCTCAAACCGTGCCACAACCCAAACGGACCACCACCATAACCTGAGAACCACGAACCTTTTCATAGCCACAAACGTCACTGGCCGAAACCCCTCTTTAACCTTCATCCGAGACCAAAACCCTCAATCTATCGCCCTTCTCCTTCAAACTCACCGGCCACTGCCATGAATCGCCGCGACCACCTTGACAAACCCGAAGCCGTGAGCGTTCGAAACCGAGAGAGAAAGAGAACGGTGAGGGAGGATCCGAACCAAGAACCGCCGTGAAATCCGTGACGGAGAGAGGCCGAGAGATTGAGAGTGAGAAGCTGTGCGAGAGAGAGCGGCGATTGAGATGGAGCGTTCGAAACCGAGAGAACCTTTTGAGAGATTCAAACGAGAGAGAGCACCGCCGCATTTTAAAACTCTGAAACGGTGAGGTTTCTTGCCCCTTTTTCTCTGCGATTTTTGGGTGAGAGATTGACTAAAACGGAATGCCTTTGAGAGAAATCCGCGATCCGTGCGAGAACGAAACGATTGAGAGAGGCGAAGCCACTGAGAGAGAGAGATGAGCGAGATCGACGGCGGATGCTTTCTTCCTTTCTGCGAAATGCGTGAACAGTGAAGGAGGGTTGGTTTCACTTTTAGCTCTGTTTCTCCTCTTTTTATTTCGTGTTACTGAGTGTGTATAGAAGAAGGAGACTCTTTCTTCCCTCTTTTGCCTTTATTGTTTTTTTATCTTTTTTAATTTTCCTTTATTTTTCATTAAAAACATTTTATTATTATTAAATCTAGAGATGTTTGGGCCAAGGAAGTCATTTGGATCATTGGATGGCCATCCATACTTAGTTTTGCGTTAAATCCTTCTTGCTTTTATTTTCTTATTTTATTTAATTTAATATTGTTTGTTTTACTTTTTTTGTTTTCAAGCATTTTAGAAATTCTCATTTTAAGTTTTATTTTTTCTTTTTTCTTTTTGTTCTGATATGGATTAGTACATCATGAGAAAATTTCCTTAAAAAAAAATATTGAAAAATTATCTTTATGTTTATTTGATTTCTTATTTTGATTGTCCTTCATTGTTTTTCTTATTTACTTTTTGGGCCGATGATATGACGAAGGTCACGATAAATCGTTTCCGATTAATCGTGACCCCTATGAGGCCATTGCATTTTATTTCTATTTCATATATTTATTTATTTTCTTTCCATTTAATTCATTATTTTTTTATTTTAATTTATTTAATCCGTTTCATTCTATTTTCATAATTTAATTCACTTTATTTATTAATTATTTATTTCTCGCAAGTTTACACCATATTAATTTCAAGAATAATAATTCATTGGTCCAACGCCAAGTTCACTTCACATACACTCACACACGTAAGTCGGTCGTTTACGATCGCCATCTGCACAGTTCCTTACACTGCCCAGCTTTCTGACTTAAACAAAATTGTCGCACTGCGTTTGTTTGCCACCCCAGCATTCTCGATCCATATATCGAGCCATAGCCCGGTTACCAAGCCTTTGTCTTTGCATTTCCTGTTTACTTTATTCGATTTATTTATTTGCAAGTAGCAACCTTTGCCTAGTCTTAGGAGCTTGCACCTTTTTATTTACTTGCTTTTCAATCCAAAAGGGAAAGACTCCTGCAGTTGACTCAATGTCATAGGAAGTTTAGCCATCCCTAGTTACCATTTTGACCTTAGCAATTAGGTCCCTCATCCTTAGGTCCTTAGCCATTAGGTCCTTAGCTTTTATTTTATAACTTTTTGTGACTTTCTTAAAGTCATGTGAGTGTTTGCCATAACACTTACCTTCCCCCGCGAACCTTGAGCGTAACCAAGTGTTCGTTAATCCTTAGGAGAACTACGTGTGCTCTGATTCTATACCCGATACGTAGGCATCGATGCGATGTTGTGCGAGCACCATTAGAAATAAAACCTTAGGTTCCTTTAATTTTAACAAGCAATAAATAACAAAATTACAAATATTAACAAGAGGTTCCCGTAGGATACTGCGGATGCTTAGGATGCTAACACCTTCCCTAGGTATAATCAACCCCCGAACCTAGTTTCTCCTTATTTAGGGTTTTTACGATCTTTTTCCCTTTTCCTTTTGGATTAAATTAAAGTCGGTGGTGAACATAAATGTTTTGCGATTCAAGCTCACTTAATAGCTTGGTATCCGATTCTCACCGCGACAAACTATCTCAGGTCCAACCACCGCACTCTCTCCAGCCTCATACCAACATAATGGCGTCCTACACTTCCTACCATACAATGCTTCAAACGGTGCCATACCAATACTCGAATGGAAACTGTTATTGTAAGTAAACTCAATCAAAGATAAGTAGTTATCCCAAGTTCCTCCCTTTTCCAAAACACAAGCTCTCAAAAGATCCTCAAGTGATTGAATCGTTCTCTCCGCCTGACCATCAGTCTGCGGATGATAAGCAGAACTCAAACGCAACTTAGTACCCAAAGAACTTTGTAAACTCTCCCAAAATCTTGATGTGAACCTTGGATCTCTATCTGATACAATGCTAGACGGAATACCATGCAAACTGACAATCCTCTCGATATACAACTTTGCTAACTTCTCCAACGGGTAATCCATCCTTATCGGAATAAAGTGAGCAGATTTCGTTAACCTGTCCACAATAACCCAAATAGCCTCAAAATTACTCGGTGTCCTAGGTAAACCAGATACAAAATCCATAGATATGCTATCCCATTTCCACTCAGGAATAACTAATGGTTTCATTAAACCCGACGGTTTCTGATGCTCAATCTTTGACTTCTGACAAGTCAAACAAGAATACACAAACTCTGCAATATCCTTCTTCATACAAGGCCACCAAAACACCTTCCGCAAATCTTGATACATCTTAGTCGCACCCGGATGAATACTCAATCCACTACGATGACCTTCTTCAAGAATACTTTTCTTCAATTCTGCAATATCCGGAACACAAACTCGATCACGACACTTCATGATACCATTCACATCAATCCGGAAATCACCTCCTCGGCCTTGATTGATCAAAGTTAATCGATCTACCAAACCTAAATCATATTTCTGACCTTCTCGAATCTCTTCAAGAATACCACTTGTAAGCTTCAACATACCAAGTTTAACTCCATAAGAAGTCTCCTCACAAACCAAACTCATGTCTCGAAATTGCTCAATCATTTCCAATTCTCTAACCATCATCATCGACATATGCAAAGACTTCCGACTCAATTGCATCAGCTACCACGTTTGCTTTACCCGGATGGTAATTCAAACCAAAATCATAATCCTTCAGAAGTTCCAACCATCTTCTTTGCCTTGCATTCAATTCTTTCTGATCAAAGAGATACTTCAAACTCTTATGATCACTAAAGACTTCAAATCTCGATCCAAACAAATAATGCCTCCAAAGCTTCAACACAAACACAACAGCGGCCAACTCTAAGTCATGCGTCGGATAATTCCTCTCATGAACCTTAAGTTGCCTTGAAGCATAAGCTACAACTTGCTGATTTTGCATCAATACACCTCCCAAAACCATCAACGAAGCATCACAATACACAACAAATGGTTCTTCTGGATTCGGCAAAATCAAAATAGGAGTTGTCGTCAATCTTCTCTTAAGCTCTTGGAAACTTTCTTCACACTTTGTATCCCAAACAAAAGCTTGACCCTTTCTAGTCAATTGCGTCAATGGCAAAGACAACTTAGAAAATCCTTCAATAAATTTCCGATAATAACCTGCCAAACCAAGAAAACTTCGAATCTCCAAAACTGATTTTGGGGCTTCCCATTGCGATACAGCTTCAACCTTCGACGGATCAACTGCAATTCCTTTACTTGAAATCACATGACCGAGGAAACTCACTTTCTTCAACCAAAACTCGCACTTAGAAAGTTTAGCATATAATTGTTTCTCCTTCAACACAGATAACACAATCTTTAGATGTTCAACATGATCCTCTTCACTCTTGGAATAAATCAAAATATCATCAATGAATACAACCACAAACTTGTCCAAATACGGATGGAAAATCCTATTCATGTACTCCATAAATACACCCGGTGCATTAGTTACACCAAATGGCATCACAGAATACTCATAATGACCATACCTCGTCCGAAAAGCAGTTTTCTGAATATCTTCAGCTTTCACACGAATCTGATGATACCCAGATCTCAAATCAATCTTACTGAACACACTTGCACCAACCAACTGATCCATCAAATCATCAATTCTCGGAAGTGGATACTTATTTTTGATAGTCACTTTGTTCAATTGTCGGTAATCCACACAAAGCCTCATAGTTCCTTCTTTCTTCTTAACCAACAAAACAGGTGCACCCCATGGTGATACACTCGGACGAAGAAACCTCTTCTCAAGTAGGTCTTCAAGTTGACTCTTCAACTCTTTCAACTCCGATGCGGACATACGATATGGAGCCATCGATACCGGACTAGTTCCAGGAACTAAGTCGATCGTAAACTCCACCTCGCGTTCCGGCGGTAAATCACTTATCTCATCAGGAAAAACTTCTGGAAAATCACAAACAATTGGCAAATCACCAACTGCTCCACTTTCCTCAATACTCAAAGTTGCCAGCAACATAAACATCTCGGCACCATCTTGCACTAACTCATTCACTTGCTTGGCAGACATAAATAAGTCTCCTTCGTCCTCAGGTTTAAGAAAAACAACTGACTTATCAAAACAATTAATATAGACATGGTTGAACTCCAACCAATTCATGCCAAGAATAACATCAAGTTGATCTAACTTAAGACACACTAAATCAACGCCAAAGTCTTTACCAAAAATACTCAACGGGCAATTCAAACACACATATGGGGTAGTTACTGAACCCATAGCAGGAGTATCAATAACCATACTACCACCCATAACAGACAACTCAAGATTCAATCTTTTAACACAATCCAAAGAAATAAAAGAATGTGTAGCTCCAGTATCAATTATAGCTATCAAAGGTATACCATTAATGAAGCACGTACCTCTGATCAATCGATCTTCACTAGTCGTCTCAGATCTAGACAGAGCAAACACTTTCCCTTTCGTTTGAGCCTTCTTTGGTTTGTCACACTTGGTACTAATGTGCCCTTGCTCACCACAATTGTAGCAAGTCACACTCGCACCACTCCTGCACTCTAAAGCCTTGTGGCCAGGCTTGCCACACTTGAAACATTTCTTCTCAACACTTGTGCATTCAGAAGCACGATGTCCTTCAAGACCACATTGATAACACCTCACTGGAGTGGAAGCTCCTCCCCCACTCAACTTCTTCCCATAACTAGATTTTTGCTTCCCTTTGTCACCAGATGTCACATACGGTTTCCCTCTGAAGTGGCCTTTTCCTTTCTTATCACCCATACTTTTGTAGTGAGCTGATCGAGCCCTACTATCTTCATCATAGATCCTACTTTTGTTCACCAACTCAGAATATCGCCTAATCTCTTGATAACCAATGGCTTGCTTGATTTCAGGTCTCAAACCATTCACATACTTAAGACATTTAGATCTCTCAGCATTAGTAGTGTTGTAGTGAGGACAAAACTGAATCAACTCTTCAAATCTTGCTGCATACTCAGCCACAGTTAAGTTACCTTGCTTCAATTCAAGAAACTCAATTTCCTTCTTTCCACGTACATCTTCCGGAAAGTACTTCTCTAGAAATGACTCTCTAAAAATAGCCCAAGTAATTTCAACTTCGTCTTCTTCAAATCTTCGACGAGTGTTACCCCACCAGTGCTCAGCTTCCTTCTCAAGCATGTGGGTGCCAAACTGCACCTTCTGCGCATCTGAACAACTCAGAACTCGAAATATCTTTTCAATTGCATCCAACCATTCTTGTGCTTTGTCGGGTTCATGCCTTCCCATGAACTTTGGTGGGTTGTTCCTCTGAAACTTTCCCAAAGCACGAAACTCATCATCATTGTTGTTCACAGCATTCACATTGACTTGAGGAATCTGTCCAATCGCCCCAGCCAACAATGTCAAAGCTTCAGCAAGTGCTCTATCATTCCTACCTGCAGCCATTGTTCTTGATTTTCAACAATAAAATCCTCATTAGAACAACAATACCGATACTAAAACACAAAATAAACACACAGACAACTTGGTCAACTGACCGACTTTGCTCTGATACCACTAATGTAACACCCTTCTAAACCTCGCGGAAAATATATAAATAATCAGAGTAATTATCATGCATATCAAAGAAGGATGTCACACATAATTCAAAATATTACACATACACCTGTCATGCTCAATAACACTTGGAATAAATTCATGCTTTCATATACTTTCACATTAGCATGTAGCTGCGGATCACTTTTATTAAGAGTCTCATGACATTCAAGTCTCAAATAAACTTCATTCATTAAATCAACTTGGGCATAAAAGCCACTTCACCATAAAATTCAAATTCAATTAATATATTAGATAGAGTATACAATTGTATCTCTTAAGACATGAATCAAACATTCCCAGTGTTACATGATCAGAGCACGACTCGACCCAAAATAAATATGAAACTAAAATAGGTTACTCCATCAGCTACTCTCTTGCTAGAAGCAACTCTAATCTTCAGTACCTGAGCGATGTCGTATAAAACATCATTCCAACAGAAGGGTGAGAATTCACATAATTACTGAAATCATAAGATAATATATAATTTTAGGTGTACAAGCATAATCACAATTATTCTCACACTTCAAAAGTTTCATCAACATAATATCACTCAAGTAGTCATACTATTAACAAGTACATACTCACAAATCCATAATTCACCAATTCAACAATTCACATGACACATATAATCTCACTTTGTAAACATAGACACAATAAGACTCAATGCAAGACTCAAATGCAACTCATGCATGTGGTACCAATCTCTTATTATCATTTTTCGGTTTTTACATTTAAACCGGGTCCGTCCTCTAGACCGATAACAAACCAAAAGCCCGTCCTCTAAGCTTTCAAACCCGTCCTCTAGGCTTGGGACAAGTCACTAGCTCCCATGGAACTAACAAGCATTGCCTCTTGATAAAATGATGTATGTACAATTATAATCACCATATGCATTTAAGACCATTCACTAATCTTAATATTCATGCATATTTTCAATAATTCATCACACTTGAATTACCACACAATTGCACATACAAACACATTTTTATAATCATAGCATTCTCACTTCAAACATTGCTACCACACTTAGCAAGTAATACACAAGTATCAACACATTCCAATCTCAATTCGCAAACAACACGATACCAACTAAATATAGAGTAATCGATCCACCAAATTAATCACCAAAATAAAATTACCAAATTAATCCTTAAGAGTATAATTAAAATTAGCATCCAAAACTATAATTCGAGAGAGTTTTCAAGTACTCTAATAACTCTATGGGCAACTTTAATAAATGAAAAATAATTTAATTTAATCCATTAACCCGAATGTTTATCTCTAACCCGAATCTCCAAAAAAAAACATTATACTAATAATATTAAATCATTATTAATATCATTATTACTAATATCATTATTAAAATATATTAGTTCAGAATTCAAGTTACAGTAGCCAATTTCATAAGTGATTACATCTATTCTAATTTTAAAGTCACTAATAAACAAGCTTAGCAATATTTTTATTCCATTTTTAAAATAACCAATAACCAAAATATGCACAATAATTATCAACAATTCACTAAAATACAAATTGGTATTATGAGTCTTATGATATAAGCATGGTCACAAATTAATTGGCAAAGTATATTCATAGGCTTCCTATATTAC
Organism: Lathyrus aphaca; assembly: GCA_963966055.1. Classification (NCBI taxonomy): domain Eukaryota; kingdom Viridiplantae; phylum Streptophyta; class Magnoliopsida; order Fabales; family Fabaceae; genus Lathyrus; species Lathyrus aphaca. Next base: position 322,474,303 of record OZ014525.1, read on the forward strand.
AAATACATAGTTTATGGAGAAGTGTTTCTTTTAATATTCAGTAATTTCAATATATAGCAACATTGCCAAATATATGTACATATCACATATTTTAGAACACCATCCTAAAATTTACTAGTAATTTACTACTAGTCAGCAATGAAGAAACCAATACAAAACTATTATAAATTAGTGTAAGTGAGTTTTTCTTAGAATTTCATCACCAATTTATTTTATTAAAGGCCCTGCGGTTTAACAGTAATAGGAAAAAGGTATCTAATTGTCATTATTGATATACTTTTATTACCCTTACTACTATATCATACATTTAAGACTAGTAATTATTCTACTAGCATTAAATCTTACTATTAAAACCAACTATTGTTCAATTCCTGTGTTGTCTCTATATATTCATCATCATCATTATTTATCCTTAATTAATGCTATTGAAAGTAACTTCATCACCTTACTATATAATAGGACTACAGAAAAAGGGAAAAACAGGGCATCATTGTTACTACCAAGCCCATTCATGTGTTGCGGCTGTTACAGGAATAAGGATAAGCCATAACACCTTTTTCATTATTTAATAAAGTGATATGCCAAGCTCTAATTACAGTGGGAGAAGAAAATTGGAACAATTTGTTTGGTTTATTATATATTTCGGAACTGTTATAAGATTATATATCCTATCACTTACTAATCTCTAACTCACACTATTATATTAATGTCATCTTAATAATATGCCAATTTACCAATTCAAACACAATCAATACTCATAAATTAAGATTATTTGCAAAACCTAAAAATTATGAATTCATGGAAAATTTGGGGGTTAATCCTAAACATATTTCTACCTATCCATACACTATCATACAATCCCAATAATCATATAAAAACTCACCCTTACCTTGATTTTCTTGGATTTCTAAAACTCTTGAACTTGATTTTCTTCTCTTCCCCTCTTCTCCTCTTCTAGCCTCTTTTTCCCTCTTCCAACTTCTAACCCTATTCTATCTCATTCTCTTCTTTTATCAATCTCTATTTTTTTTTTTTAATTGGGCTCATTGACCCACTCACATTTCTATTCACACTCCTAATCTAGACCCAATTATTTTAATCTTACTAAATATCTATTTTATTCCAACAAATAAAATAAATAAAATAATTCAATCAAATCAAATAATTAAATTATTTCAAATAAATCAAATAATACAATTAATACAATTAATTCAATTATTTCAAATAAATCAAATAATTCAATTATATCCAATAATCCAATTAAATCAATTAGGCACAAAATCACACAATTATGTAATTAATATAAATAAATAAATAATTACTAAAATCGGGATGTTACAAACAAGGCTTACCTAAACCTCCCTACAAAACAAAGATTAGCTTTACAAAGAAATTTGAAAACATAAAGCATGGCAAAAGGCTCAAACTATTTCAAACTAGCTAAAAGAAAGCATCAAAGGTTTCCTAGGGTTAAGACCTAAAACTAAAGGATCCTATATGATAAGAGACTTCTAAATTCAGTAGCTAAACCTTATTAAAGAAATCTATGGTTACAAGATCAAATCATCACAATCTATGTCCTCATGAGGTACTAAACCCTAATAGAAATCAAGGTGAAGTTAAATGAACAAGTTGGATGATTATGCAAAGCAAACTTGAATTAGGTCAAAGGTGAATGTTAAAACTAGAACCTAACACTAAATGAAAGTGTTTTAAGATGTGAACCAAAGTGGGAAGAAAGAGATTCAAGTGAGAGAGATTCAAACAAGGTAGAATGGTGAAAGGATAGGAATTGAACATGTGATTTAATAAGAAGAAAATGACTTAGAAGGAAAAAGTAAAACATGATCATTGAAACTTAGAATTCCCATACAAAAACCAGGGGCTTAATTGAAATTTAAGATGGATTTTAAACTAAAAAATTAATCACAAATGAACTATAATGAGTTGCATTAGGGTTAAGGAATAAATGAGTTTGATTTTTGAAGTCTTAAGGTGTCAAATGAAACCAAATGAAACACAAAGACTTGTGAGATGAAGTAAAGACATAACAATGGATATGATACACTTATAAGAGGTATAAAAATGATATAACATGACTATCATACTTACAAAGTTGATTTAGAAGTGTGAAGATGGAAGAAGAATGTGAATTAGGGTAAAGATGGCATACATGAACACAAGTGAATCTTAAGGAATAAGTAAACCAAAAATTCTAAGTGTGATGACATATAATGGATACTAATGATCTAAAGTCATCAAATGGGACCTTATAAACTCAAATTAATGACCTCAAATGAATGACATAAATGCCTTATCAAAATGGAATGAGAGGGATGGAAAAATAAGGACCAAAAAGTGACTTGCAACACAAGATACCCAAAAAAATACCAAATTACATGGAATAATTATGAGAATTGACATTTCAAGATCTTGAACCAGGGACTAATACATTTCCAAGAGATCTCACAAAAATTTGGAATTTTACTCAATCAAATAAAGTCACCAAGTTGACTAGGGTTTTGAAGGATAATTCTCAAAGAAGGGACTCACAAAGGGACTAAACATGACCTAAAAAATAAGGCAAAAATATATTTATGGACCTTAATGTGTCCTCTGGATAAGGAAAAAATAATGGGATCAATATCAATTTTTGTTTAGGAGAAATAAATTTGTGAAGAGCTATTGGTCAAAATATGGACAAATCAAAAGAAATTAAATGGAAAATTAATTCTGACTCAAAAAAACACAAAAGAAGAAAATAAATTTGTATACATATAAGTTCGACACCATGAAAAAGCCCTAGCAGTTGATGGATTTGTCAAGCTTTGTTCCTTACGCGTCATCATTATCTGACATGGCAGTTTCTCAATATTTCTCATACTTTAAATGGGTGATGTATGTGGCTTCGAAGGTTTTCGACAAGATTAGATCACTCTTTCTTCCAAACATGTCCAGAATATTGGATCACTCTTTCTTCCAAACATGTCCATAATCTTGAGAAGGTTTGTGATGATTTGGTTCTTATTATGGCGAATGGCCGTCTGTCGAAAGGGGATGAGTTTGCCCTTTAGGAAGTTCTTCACATCACTACTGGGAAATCCTCTTGTATTTTCGACAAGAGATATGAAGACAGGGATTCGACGAGGAAGACGTGGGGATTATTTGAATTTCAAATGAATTCAACATGGCAAGGAGATGCATCGTTTCGTCAGTTTAAATGGCAGTTTCTATGAATAACGGTTTTTCGCCGGATAGTAGATACATGGAGGATTCTTAAGGATTAGTAACATGCAAAATGCCAAGTGGCGAAGTCTTAGGATTTGACCGTTATTCGACGGTTATTTTATTTGTATATAAATAAGATAGTTTTCTGTGTAAAAGTATGTGAAATTCTGCACAACATTTATGTGAAGATTACTCTAATACTCGTGTGTAAGAGAAAGGAGAATTATCTGGAAAATGTACGTGTAAACATCATTCAATTTTCAGTTATAAAGATTAGATTTATCATTCATTCCTTGTTCAAGTTTATGTTTTCATTTACTTTCAAGCAATCTACTTTCCAGTCATTTACTTCCAAGTCAATTTATATTTCAACAAACCTTTGATGCAAACTTTAAGTTTCTTTGTTAGTTTCATTAGATAAACATTTTCATATTGCAATATCAATAAGAGCAATCTTGTTGAGTAACCGTTCGATATAACACATAAGAACAAATAAACTCATACATTAAGAACTTATCCTTACAATTTAGCACATGTGTCCTAGGACTTGTGTGGTTGGTCCTGCAAGTAACCATTTTCCAAGGAATTGGTAAACCAGAGGTTGTTCGCCAAAAACACCAGCGAACAAATTGGCACGCCCAGTGGGACAGTGCTAGAATAATAAAAAGGATTCTCAATCCAAAAGAGTTATGACGTTGTATGAATTTACGAAGTGTTAAATTAGCCGTGACTGACGTAGAAAGACCTAGGCGAACTAGAGTAAGGAAAATGGCTATCCCACCACCAGTAAATACTGACAAAATTCCAGTTTCCAATGTTATTCCTTCGACAGGAGGGAATATGGAAACACTCCACGTTTCAGAAGGAAGAAATCCCTCATCATCTGGATCGATACCAGGGGTGTCGTTGTCTCAAAACGGACCTAGTTCCTCCAACACAGGGCATTCGATACCTATGAGTACCCCTCCCCCTGGGGGAAATAACTTTAGGCCCTATCAAACAAATTTTTCCACACCTATATTTGGAAGAGAATAACCTTATGGAATGCCAACTTCAGTGATGGCTAGTTTGCATGACGCAACACCTTTGTATTCTGATGTCGTGGCCCATATGTCTTCGCCATTACAAGGTTCAGGTTTAGGTGGGAATGTTAGTAGACAAACCAACCCCCACCAGGATTCCACATGACAGCGATTACAACTAATTCTATGCATGCAATACATCAACAAATGGACGAAAGTAATCGTGAAATGGTCCATAGGTTGACTCAACAAATGGGAGAAATGTTTAACCCTTTAATACAAAGCATTATTCAAACGAATCAGATATTGGCAACACAAATGGTGCGTATTGCTGAATTCTTTGGAGTCCCCCAAATTCGACACAGAGAACCTGTGGTTCAGAATCCAGTAATCAATGTCGAAGAAGAACCAACAATAAATCAAAGACCTTTAAACAACCCCCAGGAAAATCTAAGGATCCAAGAAGAGATTGTAGAACACCCTCGTGTCGAAGTCCCTATCCAACAGGAGCCTAGGAGGTTGTTAGTACATAGAGGTCAAGACGCTGATGACATTTTACAACGAAGAATGCAGTACAATAATCCACCTGCCGAAAACAATTTGGCAGCCATGGTCGAGAGAATAATGGCGCAAAATGGAGAAAATGTGGGATTCCATAGGCCCAGTTACGCTTCCCCACTCTCTGAATATGTTCTACAACAAGAACTACCCCCAAGGTGGAAAATCCCCAAATTTACAAAATTTTCAGGGGATACCAGTGAACCCACCATAGAACATATATTGCGTTACTTGATCGAAGCAGGCGAAATAGCACATAATGAAAATCTAAAGATGAAATACTCCCAAATCTCTTTAACAAGGAACACATTTACTTGGCTTACATCCCTGCCAGCAGGTTCCATACATACATGGACTCAGTTGGAAAGATTGTTCCATGAACAATTCTACATTGGACAAACTAAGATAAGTCTGAAAGAATTGGCAAGCGTCAAAAGAAAATTCTCAGAGCCTATAGACGACTACCTTAATAGATTCAAATTGCTAAAAGCAAGATGTTTCACCCAAGTGTCGGAACAAGAACTGGTCGAAATGGCTGCAGGAGGTCTAGACTATTCCATAAGGAAGAAACTAGATACTCAATACTTAAAAGATATGGCACAATTAGCAGATAGGGTAAGGTAGATCGAAAGGCTAAAAGCTGAGAAGTTTAGGGCCAACAAAGGTAAAAAAGAAAGGGTGGATTATGTAGGAATGTGCCAAGAAGATTACTGTGACGAGGACGAAACAGTCGTTTTCTATGATCAAGAAATTGACCTGGCAGAATTAAAGCAAGGTCCACCATATTCTTGCAAAATGTTAACTCTGTCGAATGGAAATAATACTGTCGAACCAGAGAAGAACAATAAATTCCCTAAAAGAACATATACGTTCGACGTCACCAAATGTGACAAAATGTTTGATTTGTTGGTAAAGGATGGTCAATTAATAAAACCTCCATGTGTTAAAGAACCCCCTATTGACCAACAGAAAAAGAAAGGTTTTTGTAAGTACCATAACTTCTTGGGCCATAAAACTTCTCAATGTTTTCTTTCCAGGGATCTAGTACAAAATGAAATACAGGATGGAAGGCTGAGGTTTGGAGACAAACCAAAACAACAAATGAGGATTGACACCAATCCTATGCAGATCTTGGAGGCCAATTATGCTGAACCATTCGACATGAATATGGTCTAAATAGAGAAAATGTATGATGATAGCTTCGAGATGATTGGAACCACTGAGGGTTTTGACACCTACGTTAACATGGTGGGACCAACGAAGATCTCCCAGTCCATCCCAACATGGAAGAAGTATCCGAAGACGAATTAACCATGCCTGTACTGATCAAGGTTACTGAAGACCTTGAGGAAAAGAAGGACGTCAAGACCACTGAAGGTTTCGACGCTCCAAAACAGGCTGGGACTACTAAGGGTCTCAACAAGGCCATTAACGTGGAAATTACTGAAGATTTCAATAACCAGAGCAAAGTTGAGGCCACTGAGGGTTTCGACCATCAAGACAAAACCACGGTTACTAAAAGCTCTGAGGGCATGAAGAAGGAAGCTACTGAGGGTTTCGACAAAAGAAACAACACCTTAGCTAAAGAAGGAATAATATGGGACACTTTGGAAGAGCCTAGCGGAAAGTTTGACTACCTGGTGAAATACACCGCTCCTGCCAGTGCCCAAGTTGACATCAACAAAATCCAGCCAACAGGTTAGGGAGACTGTAGCAGTAAAATCATGAGTGTAAGCTATTGATTAACTTAACTCAAGGTAAAAAGAGTCGCCACCATGCTTTTATTTTATTCCAAATGGAAAAGGGGAAAAGAGCGAATAAAACCTAATGAATCTAAAAGCAAAAAGCTAAAAGAATCGAACATAGAACGGGTAAGGGGATAGGTTACAAGTTGGGAAGGTTTTACGCACCCAAAATGTCTGTGGTACTCCATGGGAGCCTTTTGAAATATTTACTACTTTTTGGTTTGAAAATGGTTTGTTTGGAAAAAGATTGAAGAGATGAGAAGAGAAATGATTTTTTAAGATTTTTGTGTTTTAAGTTTGAAAACAAGAAAGGTTTTGAAAATGGAAGATTTGAAAATTTAAGAAGTGGGAGGAGATGAAGTGACTATCCTAAGACTTGAAAGTAAAAGTTAAAGGAAGAACGATCAAACCGTATGGTGAATATCCTTCGAAACAATAAGATTTCCATCTTCATAAACTAGTGAACTAAATCAGCTAAAGTCTCCAATCCATAATAGCTCAAGCAAAGGAATGATCCTAGAATCTAAGTCCAAAACTCCAAGTCCAATGCTAAGGATAGTGGCCATAGTCCAAAATTAAAGTCACAAGTTTTTTAGAGGTTTAATCCTTTATTAATGTTTTTGTGTCCAAATGGAAAAAAGGAAAATCAACATAACAGAAAAAAATAAGAGCCAATAATAAACATGGTAATGGATGAATAAAGCATAATAAAGCAAAAAAATAAAAGCAAATAAAAGTGCAAGAATTTAAATGTTAGTATCAAAAGAAATTAAAGTGCAAGAATCTAGAATATTAATAGTAGTAATAGTATAATAATATTTACATAATAATGGTATGGTGAACTTAATCAACCACGACCAAAAGAGTAACCTAAATCGAAAGGCAATCGGATCCACTTAGCATCTTACACTATATCGATTAATCAAGGAAAATTGAACTGAATTCAATGAAATTTGAAAGGCGATTGGGAGGCCCAAAGCACCTACGCATCAAACATTCATAAGTCTCAATTCTTAATGCAACATGATTAACCACTTTGGGATTACGCGATCAACAAGAGATCCGGTCCAAGAAAGTGCAAGTACCCAATTAGATTTTCGGGACACATTTAGGTCTATGTTAAGAAATTGCTGAGTAATTTACGAAGTAATTACCCTACAAATGAGGCCGGCCACCACCAATTAAGGTGCATAATGTTAGTGCTAATGCATGCGAGATAAATGATATGTAAATCGCTATCCGGATGCAATACCGCATGAAAATAAAGGTGAATACCAAATGAGTCACACTCATAGTATTCTTCCATCCTTAAGTTCAATCACTCATCTCGGTGGATTCAAGCACACAAATGTATCACTAACGCAAAGTACCTTAAATGAATTGAATAATCCACTTAAAGGTAGTTTTGAAATAATGAACATTAACTACTCTAATCTACACCCAAAGTTCATTGAAATTAAAGAGAAATCACTCCCAAAAGTGCTTCCCAAGGTAAAAATAAAAAGGAGGAAGAAGGAGAAGAAAGAGGAACCAAAAAGGGGCTTGAAACAAGCCAAAAACACCATTCTGACTTGCGTTAACCGGTTAACCGGTTAACGCAGGAAAAATATGCGCAGTTTTAAAACTAGTTAACCGGTTAACCAAATGGTTAACCGATTAACGCTGTACCAGAAGCAGAAAAATGCAGAAAATTCAGCATGATCCATTTTGAAACCTTTTCTCAAACATTTGATGATCATGATCTGAATTTGCACGAATTTTAAAACCAAAATACAGTGGAATCCCTGCAATCAAACAACAAATAAAGATCCAAAGGATCTAGAATCAAAGGCACCAAAGAGCTACATCTTGAATGTTGATGGTGAATATGGGTTTATGGAGAAAGATGAATTACCAAAAGCTCTTCTTCAAATTGGACCAAATCAAGCATAGATCTACTGAAATTGATGAACAAAAGAAGGAAAGGATGACGGATTAGCTCAAGTTAGTCAAGAATTCAATGTGAATTCTTGATAACTTCAAAAGAAAGAAAGTGAGCTTTGAAGAATTTTGGTGTTGGGGAAGTATTTTGCAAGAGGTTTTGTGGCTATCAAAAGCTTGTGGAATAAATGAAATTGTGGTCCTATTTAAAGGCCTTAGGTATGGAAATTTGGTGGAATGGAGCTTGGTTTGGTAATTTGAATTTAGGTTTGGTAATTGGCATTTTCGTGGGAAATGGAAAAGAGTGGTGATTAATGAGGGTTTATGGTAGGAAATGATCAAAGTGATGTAGAGAAATCAGAAACCAATGGATCTAGAATATTCCAATTAAATCAATGATCTAAGGGTGCTGAATTTGAATAAAATATTCAAATTTCGCACTGGTTAACCAAGATGAAATTTGAAATTTTCTATTCAAACATGTTTGCTTGGTTGTTTCGGCCCGATTCTTGTTGTACGTCGAAGAAGGCATGGAAATAAACACATGAACCTTGGAAATCCTTGAATGAATCAATTAACTTGGGAAATCCTTGATCTGATAATTTTGAATTAATTGCGGATCAACCTCTACTTTTGTCAGTGAAATTTCGCTCGAGCGGCAGGACTGCTATTTTTTTTGGCATTTTCAATGGTTCCTCTTCTTGAAAAAGGTTAGTAAAAGGAAATAAAAAATATTTTTTTGATTTTGATTAATGGTTAGTAAACATAAACAAATAAAGTAATTTAAAGACCATGGTCATCCCCTGCGAGGCATAAACCTGCACCCGAGAAGGATAAACGAACCAATGCGCAATCTTGTTTGTATGCAAGATGTAGATGAGATGCAAAAAATCATAGGGTCAAAAATTAGGGTATGACAGAGACATTTTTAAGACCACTGAGAAAGGATCAGATGTTTCCCTCATCATTGAGAAGGAGGCTCCTGAAGGCCTCAACAACAAAGACAAAATTGCTGAAGATGTTGCTCCTAACCAAATAGAAGAAGAGGAGGTCAGGCACCTCACCAATATTGTCGAAACTGCAAACGAGGGCACTGCGGAAGTCTGGGTGGAAACTGTCGAAGAAATCCTCATTGAAAAGATGGATAAGCTGAGCATTGCCGGAGGAAAGAAAATAGACATCAATATGGTGGAAGCCTCTCAAAATAATAAAGAAAAAGAGGAATGTCGTCAAGAGGAATACCAAAGGAAAGTCTACCCAAAAGGAGACAAGAACTTGGCAGAATTTATCCAAAGGTGCCAAAAGAAAAAGACTGAAGTAATGCTATGCCCAAGATGTAGCGCCGTATTCGACAGAAAAGCAGCAGCAAATTTGGAGGCTGTGGAGAAGACTAAAGTAAGAGGAAACTAGGGACCAAGACCAGCAGTTGAAACATGTAGGTGTGATCCAAGAAAAGGACAGCACCACTTTCAGAACACTGGGGGAAGATACCATAACACTTACAAAACATCTGGCAAGGTACCTGATGATAGATGGGTGCAACCCATTAGAGATGCCCAAGGACCAAGAAGATGGAAGAATTTCGAAGTCCAGAGAGGTTCTTCAGTCAAAGTAAAGAAAGAAACTGGGAAACAGAAGTCAAGACCATACCCCTCAGAGAACTATAAAGGAAAAAGTCCCATGTCGAAGTCTCAATGGAGGAGGTTCCAGAGGCAGAAAAGGGCTGAGAGAGACGCAGCAGAAGGACTCAACGTTAAGAAGAAAAATATTGGCGAAGATAAGGCATAGTCCAGCAGAAACACTCAGGCAGAGAAAGACAAAGCTCTCAAAAGGAACAACACCAGCAACATGTTGCAGTTGTCAAAGCCCACCAACACAATATCAGAAGGTGACGAAGCAATTGGCAATTTTGAGTCTGACGAAGAAGGGTCATTCGACGTAATATGTAATGTGGTTTCAGTCCTTCCTAGAGACTATGATAGAATAATGGAAATCGAAGATGAAGAAAAAAATATGATAGATAGTACTGTGGGACACGGGCCTGTGTGTTATTACATCAGGAACAATGGTTGTGTCGAAGAACAAAATGTTTTCTTTGAGAAGCCAGACGAATCAATGAGAGGGCATTTGAAACCTTTATTCAAAAAAGGAAAGGTCGAAGATACAGGCGTCAACAAAATACTAGTGGATGGGAGAGCTGCAGTGAACCTAATGCCCCATTACATGCTAAAAAAGATTGGAAAAGATGACTCTGATGCGAAACCACACAACATGGTTCTATCGAACTATGAAGGGAAAGTGGGCTCAACTATGGGCGTTATTCAACTGTATTTGACAGTTGGCACTATCACCAAGCCAACAATGTTTATAGTCATAGCTTCCAGGGCCAACTACAATCTGTTGTTGGGAAGAGAGTGGATCCATGCGGTGGGAGCTGTACCTTCATCCATGCATCACCGCATAGTCATCTGGTGCCCAGATGGCATCGTCGAAAACATCGAAGCGGACCAAAGCTACTTCATGACTAAATTGAACAACGTAAACAATCGAAGCTTCAACAGAAACTTGGCTCACATAGCCCCTTGAAATCCAGCTGAGTTTGATCTGAAAGCATCAGACAATGGCTATTGCTCCATGTACCTACATCCAACACATGGGTTTCAATGGGACAAAGAAGTAATTGGTGAACCAAGTCATGTATGGGGAACCTCTAACATAGAGCCAGCTGGTTGGGGTAGCGAGTTCGACGATGATGATGAGTGAAACATCAGCATTGAATAAATTGACGACCTATATGGCCGAAAATGAACTAAAAGCGGCTCTAGAAGCCGAAATAAAATATATGGCTGTCGAAGCCAATGAAGAAGATTTAGGGCCACCATGCCCTCCCCAGGGAATTGATGGATAAGATAAAGACAACATGATAGACAAATGGCAAGATCAAAAGCTTAATTCCATTTATGATGACAAACCTTTGGGGTTCGAAAAGGATCCAATATCAACTAGCTTGAAGATGGTGGCACAGGACCCTTTGGAGGAAATCAATCTAGGACTGGGAGCAGAAAGAAGACCAACCTATATAAGTGCTAACATAGACCCCCAGTTCAGAGTTGAATTAGTCGAGTTGCTAGAAGAGTTCAAAGACTGCTTCGGATGGGACTATGACGAAATGCCTGGCCTTGATAGAAGTTTGGTCGAACTAAAAATTCCTATCATGGAAGGGAAGAAGCCTGTAAAGCAGATTCCAAGGAGATTCACACCAGAAGTCCTGTCAAAAATAAAAGAAGAGGTCGAAAGGCTTCTCAGATGAAAATTCATTCGCCCAACCAGGTATGTCGAATGGATTGCAAATATTGTACCTGTCATAAATAAAAATGGCACATTGAAGGTGTGTATTGATTTTCGAGACCTAAATTCAGCCACCCCCAAGGATAAATATCCTATGCCAGTGGCAGAAATTCTAGTAGACTCTGCAGCATGCCATGAGTACCTGAGCATGCTAGATGGATACTCTAGCTACAACCAAATCTTCATTGCAGAAGAAGATGTTGCCAAAACAGCCTTTCGTTGTCCTGGAGCAATATGGACCTACGAATGGGTAGTTATGCCCTTTGGTTTAAAAAATGCTGGGGCTACGTACCAAAGGGCCATGAATTCTATTTTTCATGATTTCATTGAAACATTCATGCAAGTATATATTGATGATATTGTGATAAAGTCTGTTTCAGGAAAACATCATTTAGACCATCTTCGACAATCCTTTGAAAGGATGAGAAAACTTGGTTTAAAGATGAATCCCCTCAAATGTGTGTTTAGTGTGCAGGCTGGAGATTTCCTAGGTTTTGTGGTCCACAAAAAGGGAATCAAAATAAACGCCAATAAAACTAAAGCAATAATGGAGGCGAAAGCGCCATCAACAAAGAAAGGATTGCAATCACTGCTAGGAAAAATCAATTTTCTGAGAAGATTCATTTCAAACCTCAACGGGAAGACACAAGCTTTCTCTCCTCTGCTTCGACTAAAAAAAGAAGACTTCACATGGGGGAAAGAGCAGTAAGATGCTTTCGACAGGATAAAAGGATACCTAGCCAGTCCTCTAGTCTTGATGCCTCCTAGTGGGAAAAGAAGCATGAGGTTGTACATATCAGCATCTGACAAGACCTTAGGAAGTATGTTATGTCAAGAGGATGAAAATAGCATTGAAAGAGCCATTTACTATCTCAACAGAGTCTTAAACGACGCTGAAATTAGATATAGTGTAATAGAAAAATTATGTTTGTGTGTATATTTTTCTTGTACTAAATTGAAGCACTATATAAAACCAGTTGATGTATTTGTATCATCTCATTTTGACGTAATAAAACATATGTTGTCTAAACCTATTTTACATAGTCGAATTGGGAAGTGGGCTCTAGCATTAACTGAATATTCCTTGAAATACCTGCCTTTAAAAGCTGTAAAAGGACAAGTGGTGGCTGACTTTATAGCTGACCACTCCATAGATGAAAATGAAATAAAATACGTCGAATTACAGCCATGGAGGCTATATTTTGATGGTTCCAGCCACAAAAATGGTGTAGGTATTGGAATATTGATTATTTATCCTGATAAAATTCCAACAAAACTCAAGTATAGGGTCGAAAACTGTTGTTCAAACAATGAAGCCGAATATGAAGCTTTAATTGTTGGACTTGAAGTGTTGATGGAATTGGGGGCATTAAGAGTCAAAATAATGGGCGACTCAGAACTAATAATAAAACAATTGACCAAAGAATACAAATGTGTCAAAGAAAATCTGATTATGTACTTCGTTATAGCCAATAGACTCCTCAAACAATTCGACACGGTGGTTTTTAAACATATCCCTAGAATAAAAAATCAAAAAGCCAATGACTTGGCTCAAATCGCATCAGGTTACAAAGTGTCGAAAGAAAAACTAGAGTCTGCTATTGAAGTAAGGGGAAGAGTTGTGTCGACCAAATTATCCCCATCAGATTTAGAAACAATAAAACTTGGTTATGGGGATGATGAAAACTTTGAAATCTTTAACATAGATAATTCAAATAAAGAAGATTGGAGAAAAACCATCAAAGAGTATCTCCAAGACCCAAACCAAAAGGTGGAGAGAAAGGTAAGATACAGAGCTTTAAGCTATGTACTCTTTGGAAACAAACTATTCAAAAAGACTACAGAGGGAGTTTTGCTAAGATGTTTAGGCGAAGAAGAAGCCTACATAGCTTTGTCAAATGTACATAGTGGTACATGTGGTGCACACCAGGAAAGGCATAAGATGAAATGGCTGTTATTTAGACAAGGTTTGTATTGGCCAACCATACTAAAAGATTGTGTCGAATTCGCAAAAGGTTGCCAAGAGTGTCAACTTCATGTAGGCATACAACATGTACCTGTGAGCGAATTGCATTCAATCATAAAACCTTGGCCATTCGGAGGTTAGCCCTTAGATTTAATTGGAGAGATTCGACCAGCTTCGTCGAAAGGACAAAAATACATCTTAGTAGGAGTTGATTACTTTACTAAATGGATTGAAGTCATACCATTGGTGAATGTGGATCAGGAAGCAGTCATAGAATTTATCCAAAAATATATAATTTATAGATTTCGAATACCAGAAACAATAACCACTGAACAAGGGTCTGTGTTTACTGGTAGAATTATGCAAGCTTTTGCAAAAGAAATAAGGTTTAAGTTATTAACCTCTACACCCTATTATGCCTAGGAAAATGGACAAGTCGAAGCATCAAACAAAGTGATAATAAATTTGATCAAAAAACACGTAGGTAAAAAGCCTAGAAATTGGCATAAAACATTGGATCAAATTTTATGGGCTTGTCGAACGTCACCCAAAGAGGCCACTAACTCTACTCCATTTAAATTGACATATGGACATGATGTAGTACTTCCAGTAGAAATCTATTTGCAGTCCATATGTGTTCAAAGGCATCATGAGATTCCTTCAGAAATATATTGGAGCATGATGATGGACGAGTTGGTGGACTTAGATGAAGAAAGGCTACGCGCGTTAGACTTGATAAGGAGACAAAAAGAAAGAGTCGAAAAGTCTTACAATTAAAAATTAAAATTTAAGGTCCTTTGTGTGGGTGATTTAGTTTGGAAGGTAATACTTCAAATGGATCAAAAAGATAGATTAATGGGAAAATGGTCCCCCAAGTGGGAATGACCTTTTAAAATTTTAAGTGTTTTTTCGAATGGTGCTTATGAAATTGAAGAAATAGGCAAAGACGAAAGAATATTTAAAATAAATGGCAAATACTTGAAAAATACAAACCAATTCTGCAAGAAGTAAAGATAAAAGTAGAATAATTGTATTAATTATGTTGACAAATAAGCAATGAAGTCATTACAAAAGGGGCCTTCTAGGGTTGCGAAATGAAAAGAAAATACATAAACCTAGTTTTCTATTTACAAACGTTTTGACTCTAAAGGAAAGACTCCTTGATCTCTATGAATTTCCTTTTCTGAACTGAGATTCGACAATCACACAGACTTTTGCTATAAGGCATCTCGTCGATCTCTTTGCCCAATTGTTGAGCTCTGTCTGTGTGATGAAGCCCTACTTTGATCTCCTCTTTGACTTCATCCTTCTTAGGTTGTTGAAGATCAACCTTACGCTTTTGTTCTTGAGAAATCTTGGCTTCAAGCTGGGCTATTTGTTCCTTGAAATTTTGGATGTTCTTATCACATTCAGCTACTTCTTGCGAATAAGCATCATAAAGTTTCGACAATTCTGAAACCTTCTCAGTTGAAGCTGCCACAACATCCCACTCAACAACTTGGGTCTATATCTTGTTGGAGATCATCTGGATAAATTCCTTTCATCGGCCAAGATCTCCAATTACCACATCAATTATTTGAGCGAGATCCATGACCAGACGAGTCTCATCAGCACTGGCCTCCAAGACATTGACTTGTTTAAGAAGCGCTTTCAGTTCAGATTGCTGGCTAGGATCTTCCTCCAAAATTTGGAATAAATCGACACCAAGAACTTTGGTTTTGACTTCAGCCATGATGGAACTGAGAGTCTTAACCTCAGAGGTGGCCCCAGAGTTAGTCAAACTGCTAGAAGAATCTTGAAAGTTATAGCGATTGTTAATCATGGACTTCAAATATTCCAAAGGCTTCCTCGACTTCAGGTTTTCAAGCTCCTTGCGCGAGAAGATAGTCAAACCAGAAGATGGAGGGTTGTTTGGTGTTGGGTCGAGAGTAACATGAGCGCTAGGCCCAGCCTCCCCTTTCGATTGACCTTTGCATGCGTTGCTCTTGGCATTAGGGTTCTCTTCACCAGCATCTTGGGGATTTTTTTTCACTTCCCTTTCTTCGATGTTGGGCTCGGCATCAGCCTTTTCGCCTTTGTCGTCTTTAGGAGGACTTTCTTTGTTGGCACTAGACTTTGGTTGGTCAGGAGAATTGCCGGCAGAACCTTCCTCCATGTTGATGTCGAACTCAGCCTCAGTTTGAGGTTCCAGCCTACCACTCTTGGGTGTATTTTCTTCCTAGACTTTTTCGATTCCACCAAGAGGAGAGTCTTGCAGAGTGATGGGATGTTCCTCAGTAGGGATTTGAACCTGAAACAAAACAAACTTTTAAATAAAAAACGAATAGTATACAAAGGTCAAAGTAATAATTTGTTGAAGGTGAATTACCCGAGGGATTATGGTGTGGAAACTAGAATTTCCACTCTCTGCATCTTGTGCAAGCTTTTTTACTGGGCTTGCAGGGGGATTCTTCTTTGAAGTCACCAACGATCTTTGGGAGGCAATCGTCTTTATTTTTGTAGACTTCTTCCTCTTCAAGGGTTGTGCGTCTGGAGATTCGTCACCTGAATCCTCAGAAGGCACCTTCACTTCCTCTATTTTCTCTTTTGAGGAGTAGGTGGCTTTCAACTCATCTAAAAATCAAAGAAAGTTCAGTAGACAAAATAATTGTCTAACTGAGATATTCTATTGGCAAAAGGATATAAAATAACCTTTTTGGTGGAGGTGGATTTTTTAGTGGTCTTGATGGGTTTGTCTTTCACAACGCTCTTCTTACTAGTAATCTTAGCAGCTGAAAAGAGAGAGAAGTTAGAAAAGAAGAAACTAAAACAATAGATATTGAATTCAAAGGTGAAGTCGAAATCTTAGTTGCACCTTCAAGAATGGTAGATTCCATGCGAACGTGTTCTATTCCAATATGAAGGTGCCCTGGGTAGTCATCCAGATGATATTTGGTTGGAACCACACACTCATCAAGCTTTTTTCGTGACTCTTGAAGAAATTTTAAGTCGGAGCCACATACAAACCAATCTGGAAAAGGTGGGCTCATAGCCACACCAAAACTATCAGTTGGTAGAGGTGGAAACTTTGATGGATAACTAGTATACGCAAAGTTATAATGCGCCTCTTTGGGAATATATGAGGGTATTACCAACTTCTATAACTTTTCTGTAAATTTATGCTTCAGAGTCACAGTTGCTTCACCTATGGTTCGCGTAAGATCATCTGGCCTATAAATTGTTTCAAAATATTTTTGAAATTTTTGAACTTCTTTAATATGCTATTGAGTACCTTTATTGGTTCGATCCTGCATGAAAGCAAATGCATTGGTCAGAAGAGTTTGGAATTCAGATCCGTCATAAAACTTGATGAGATAATATTCTTTCCACCAGACGTCGAAATCCTGAGTGCAGAGGAAGACTGGTCGAAAGACCACTGGCTGGATTTCCAAAGCAGCATCTTGTAGCTTTTCTGAAAGCTCCAGACTCTTCGACTTGGTAGAGGTTGAGTTATAGAAGATGGTGGATCCCTTTTTAGGATAGAGGGACCTTGGCTTCAATTGTATCAGCCCAAATTGTCGAGCCACTAGATTTGGCTGATAAACTATCAGGGCCACCATTGACTTGGACATGGTGGGATAAGAGGGCAAGAACCTGGGTGTAAGGAACAATTTCCAGATGGCTAGAAAATTGTCCTCTTCCTTTTGGTGTTCTACAGGGAGTTGTCTTATGAACCACTTGGGTCCGACAGTCCTTTTGGCGAAAGGTGCCATGCTTTCTTTGAAGTCATAGCTCTTAGTGAACATATTCACGTAGTTCATGAAAGATTGTCGAAGGCCTAATCCTTCTTCAGAAAGAGTCAGTTGCGCCAGTCTTGCCCATTCGACGTGCCCATCCCTGACATATTCTTCGTATACTTGGCCTTTGTCAGGGAGACCAAATTTGAAACTGGCATTGAGCCATAGTTGAAGAAGCCAAAAAGGGCCTGCCAAACTCAGGTTTCCCTTTTCTTTAATTTGCTTGAGAGATTCGACACTCTCATTGAGGGACTCATAGAGGTTGGCCAGAATTAATTCACTAAGACGCAAATTCTTGCCAGCATGAAGTTGATTTGCTAGGGGGATGTACTTCTTCACCACTTGAAGGGACCTTGTGATGAACACAAATTTCGACAGCCAAAGGGTGAGGAAAGCTATGTGTTCCACATCTGATACCTCAGTAGAGTCTTTCACATGGTAGCGAGAAATGAAGTGGGAGTATGAGGCGAAGCTAGTCTCAAAACCTATAGTATTGTCATCTAATACAGTTGGATCGAAAACTTCCTCTGTTGGACTAAGACCTACTATAGCAGCCAGGTCGAAGAGGGTAGGGGTTATCATCCCACAAGGAATATGAAAGGTATTATAGGTTTTATCCCAAAAATAGAGGGAAGCAAGTATCATGTTGGTACAGTAGTTATGGCCTTCTCTCGACAGTTGGATCAAGTCATAGATACCAATTTTCTTCCAAATCTTACCCTTGGCCTTTTCGACCCTGTCTACCATGTTCACATATTCAGAAGGGTCTTTTGACCAGGGACAACTTCTAAAGATCCTAGGTTGATTCAGATAGGTTAAATTTATGGCAGTCTTTTCAGGGTTTTGTTCAACAGTTTCTATTGATTTGTCAATAGGTTTGGGTGTTTTGCCTGCACCTATGGGTTGTGTATAATAATACGTGGGAAAAAACTCTTTAAGACGAGTTTGGTCATTGTTAGGGTTAGGAAGAAGGCCTAACATGGCATGACATTTACCAGATATTGAAATAGAAATGAGTACCTGAGAATAGTAAATGCTGGCCTTTTCTCTCTCATTTGTTGGTTCCCCACGATCTTTGGTCCAAGAATCTTGTGTGCTCAGGGGAGAGCTAATGTGTTCTTGTCTTGTTGTTTGCTTGAAGTTGCCATTGTTGATGATGGAAAAATTTTGAACAAGAAAAAGATTATGGGTTTGTGAGAAGTAAGAGAGTTGAGAGATGTAAGTTATGGAAGTGAAAGTTTTCCAGAAGAGATAAAAGGGGTATTTATATTAGAAGGTGGGAAGAAAACATTTAAGTTTTTTCAAACGGCTATGGCATGTGTCGACACGTTACTGGATGTGGGAGAGATAATGGAAGTTGGAAAAGTATGGCAGACCTAGGTTTATAGAGTTATGGGGATCATGTCCTAGAACGTGGGCTGGATGTGAAGGGTTGAAGAATCTGATGATTGCTTTTTATAATTTGACAAAAAGTGAGATTTTTGGGAATCAACGCATTTAATGCAAGATAAAAGCAAGATCTCAAAGATCAGTGCATTTAATGCAAGACATGGAGTCGAAATGAAGGTTTCGGCAGCAAAGATGCTTTCTCCAAACAACAGTCGAAATACCTTTGCTGGGGGGCAATTTGTATACATATAATTTCGACACCATGAAAGAGCCCTAGTAGTTGATGTATTTGTCAAGATTTGTTCCTTACATGTCATCATTATCTGACATGGCAGTTTCTCAACATTTCTCATACTTTAAATGGGTGATGTATGTGGCTTCGTAGGTTTTCGATAAGATTAAATCATTCTTTCTTCCAAACATATCCAGAATATTGGATAACTCTTTCTTCCAAACATGTCCAGAATCTTGAGAAGGTTTGTGATGATTTGGTTCTTATTATGGCGAACGGTCGTCTGTCGAAAGGGGATGAGTTTTCCCTTTAGGAAGTTCTTCACATCACTACTGGGAAATCCTCTTGTATTTTCGACAAGAGATATGAAGACAAGGATTCGATGAGGAAGACGTGGGGATTATTTGAATTTAAAATGAATTCAACATGGCAAGGAGATGCATCGTTTCATCAGTTTAAAGGACAATTTCTATGAATAACGATTTTTCGCCGGATAGTAGATACGTGGAGGATTCTTAAGGATTAGTAACATGCAAAATGCCAAGTGGAGAAGTCTTAGGATTTGACCGTTATTTGACGGTTATTTTATTTGTATATAAATAGGATAGTTTGCTTTGTGTAAAAGTGTGTGAAATTCTGTACAACATTTGTGTGAAGATTACTCTAATACTCGTGTGTAAGAGAAAGGAGAATTATCTGGAAAATGTACGTGTAAACACCATTCAATTTTCAGTTATAAAGAATAGATTTATCATTTATTCCTTGTTCAAGTTTATGTTTTCATTTACTTTCAAGCAATCTACTTTCAAGTCATTTACTTCCAAGTCAATTTATATTTCAACAAACCTTTAATGCAAACTTTAAGTTTCTTTGTTAGTTTCATTAGATAAACATTTCCATATTGCAATATCAATAAGAGCAATCTTGTTGAGTAACCGTTCGACAGACCACATAAGAACCAATAAACTCATACATTAAGAACTTATCCTTAAAATTTAGCACATGTGTCATAGGACTTGTGTGGTTGGTCCTGCAAGTAACCCTTTTCCAAGGAATTGGTAAACCAGAGGTTGTTCGCCAAAAACACCAGCGAACATGACCTTAATGTGTCCTCTGGATAAGGCAAAAAGAATGGGATCAATATCAATTTTTGTTTAGGAGAAATAAATTTGTGAAGAGCTATTGGTCAAAATATGGACAAATCAAAAGAAATTAAATGGAAAATTAATTCTGACTAAAAAAACAAAAAAGAAGAAAATAAAAAATGTGAAAACATTGGTAAAATGTCAAAGATAAGGTGTGAATTATTTCAGGATTTTCGGATGAGGTTTGATATTTTTAGAAATTAAAAATTGAAATGCAAATAAGAGAAAAAAAATAAAAGAAAGGAAAATGTGAAAGGGGTGTTAAAATGAATAGAAACCAGTTCATGTGAATGGGCCTGGCTGCGTGGGGGTGTGGATAGAAACTGGATCCACTTAGGTCCAACTGAAACGCACATGATCAACACACATTTCATTTATGCGCTAGCACAACCTGGAGCATTGGATGAGACTGATCCAAGGGTCATGTTACAAAGTTAGAAAAAATTAGGACAACTGTTCAAGTGACCGGAGCTGACTTCCGGTCACCTTCTCCGATGGGATTCCAGTAGGGCATTCTCCCAAACTCCCCTAAAACCTAAGCCATGGTTATCAAACTGAAATGGAAGTCATGCACAATGAGAATTTGGCCTTGAAATTCACTGATCATACACACACGATGCAAATTAAAGGAAAGAAAATCAGACCTAAAAACTGTAACTAAGCACCTAGAGTGCATATCAACTAGCTGTCGCTCCCCAGATTTCCATCCTGGTACAAACACGAAAGTGGCGCAGAAAGAGGTAGAGTCGCTAGCCAGACATTTTTTTCTCGAAGGAACGGGAATGATAATGCTGCACAAAACAAAGAAAAGAAAGGAAGGACAAAGGTCCTGCGAACCAAAGAGACTGGGTTTAGGAGTCGGTTACGACCTGGGAAGGGATTAGCACCCCAGATCGTCCGCCGTACCCGACGGGATCCACGCTTGCAAAGAAATTGTTTCAAAGGGTGAAGAAATGAAAGTTGCTACAAAACCGAAACTGAAACTAGATAAGAAAAGAAAAGAAAGGGGAAACATGTAGGGAAAATAAAAGAGTGTGCTCGAACGGGCCCTACCCTGCTGCCTACGTACCTCACTGGACATGAGGATCAGAGTAGCCTTAGTTCCCCTAACTAGGGGCATAAAATATTTCTTGTGAATTAAGGCTTGAACTGCCTATGTCAATGCTCAGGTGTTGCAGGCTCGGACGACGAGTGCGTAACCTTCTTGCAAAGTGACAAGAAGAAGCAAGTTCGCGGACGGAGCGAAGGAGATGAGAAAAGAATTCCCGAAGGAAAGACAATTATTGTTTGTTCGAGTTTTTTAGAGCTTTTTATTGGTGTGGCACAAGAGAATGAACTCAAGATCTTTTCTATGGAATGTGTACTTGCTACTACATTCCAAGATGGAATAATAGAACAAGCACACCAAGTAAGGAGAACTTATCCAAGACTTGTTTCCAAAGGCAAAGGCCTAAATTCATGGACTTGTTGAATTTATTAGGTGTTTTAGTGATTAAAAATGAAGAAGTGTTTTTTAGGGTTTTTCTTGATGAAAATGACTTCATGATCCGACTTGTGCATTATGCTAGACAAATGCACTATTCCAAGATGGAATGAATACATATGCCCCATAGAGTAAGGCTATAACACAAGAAGTCACTTCTTTCTTTATTAATGTTTTTTAGGTTTTTGGTTTGAGATGAGAAGAGAAAGAAACCAAAGGAGCAAAAAAGGTAAAAGTCTAAAATGGGGAAAGACTAAACCTAATGTTATCATGCAAAAGAGTGGTCCTAAGGTTAGTGAGGTTTCAACTATCCTAAGAGAAAAGAAGAACCAAAGAGGAGCAAGAAGGAGAGGAGAAGAGCTAGCAAGCAACTTACTCCTCTAAAGGAGCTAAGTTGCTCCTAAGGGGGGAGAAGAAAGTTGCAATACGTGATGGCATAAGGCACATCAAAAGCACAAGGAGAAAGCACTTAAAAAGAGAGAAGGATGAAGAAATGAAATGTGGATGAACATCCACACTTCTCTTACCATGAGCCCCTGCAAGTTAGCCAAATCCAGCACATGTTCATCAATAAAATCATGGAAATGACATGCTCAAAGTTCATACCAACCAAGATCAAACAATCATGCCAAATATAGCACACACAAGCATTTACGTGTCGAGAACATGGAAGCATGCATCAATCAGCAAGAAAATCACCCAAACAATCATATTCAATGATCATACAATGATCCATGGCATTTAAAATAAGTAAAGGGATCAAACATGCTAAAAATAGCCCAAAAATGGCTCACTGCATCAGTGTTAACCGGTTAACCAGTCAAATCCTACAGAATAAACAACACATAACAGGTGCTTTAACCGGTTAACCAATCCGTTAACCAGTTAACGCTGTTAAAACAGCAGCAATTCCTGCAGAAAATTAGCTTACAAATAGCTTTTCCGATTAATATTGCACCAGACCAGCAATCAATGGAGCATGAAAATAGTGTATAAATTCACATTAAATGGTATCATCAATCTCATGAACATTAATACATAGATCCAGTTACCAATCAATCAATCAATTCAAGCAACACAAGCAAATACGTAAGCACATGGCGAATCTAAATCGCAAGCATGCAAATAAGCTAAAACAGAGCTAGATCTGAATTGAACCAACCTACAAAGCTGAGGTATGCTTTGGTAATTGTTGATCGAGCTGAAAACGATAGATCTCGCGCAAAACTTTGAAGATCCGGTGCTAGGCTTCACACTCCGTGCAAAATAAATGAAAGAACAAGGTCTTGATGCAGAATTTTGGATCCAAAAGCACTTCTAGATCCCAAACCAGATGTGATTCACCAATTAAACCAGAAAAATGATGCAATGAAGCTAAGGATGGAGGTCTAGTTCCAAGATCCACACACCTTAAGGCAAGGTTATGTGATCTTCAAAGAGGAACTTTGAGTGATTTGGAAAATTGGGAGAGAAAAGTGAGAGAATTGTGAGTGAGAAGAGTGAAAATTCAGAATGAGAACGAAAAATGAGAGAGAGCTCCTCTTGGTTTGGATGAAAATGGATTAAATATGGTTTAGGTTTGGGGCCCAAAAATTAGGCTTGGGATCCAAAATTATGGTTTGGCAAAGAGATTAGGATGTAGCAATGGGATTAGGCTTGGACAAGTGCTCTAGATCCTTCTTTTTAATTCAAATTAATAAAAATCAGAAAATGGAAATTGGAATCAAATCCCACATGCTAAATTTGCTGCTGGAAATTCAAAATTCGTGGCCGTTAACCGGTTAACTAATCCGTTAACCGGTTAACGCCAGTGAATTTTGGATTTTCCCTCCTTTTGGTGGGAAACCTCAGGAATCACCCGACGCCAACCGTTTTGATCTGATTTTGATCCTCAATCCTTTCTTTAGGCTTTGACCCTGATGTCAACCTTGTAATCTGCCTTGTGAGCTTTGAATTTCCCTGATGATTGATCATATGCCTTATGCGGGAACAAACAAGTGCTATGCTTCATTTTTCTATGCAATATGCTAAGGATATGACATGCTGATGATGATTATGATATGATGATGATGCTAAACAGGAGAGGGAAAATTTGGGGCATTACACTAGCCAGTGTTCCACATGCTTCGAATAAGCTTCAATCCACAAAAGAAATAAAAAATGAACAAAAATCGTGCCATGAAAAATTCAAAATCAAACCTGAAAATGCAGAGTTTCAGAAGTTGAAAAAGACCAGAGAGGAGGTTCCAATGCCTTCTATTGTTGATCTTGATTCTCAATGAGTGAAATAAACACTCTACTATAGCTGAATCTTGATGAAGCTTTGAATTGCAGAAAAATGTAGTTATGAAATCTTGAATCCTCAAGCTAAACCAGCCATTGATCTTGTGTTCAATGTGATGAGGATGAAGAATTATGATAGCTGGAAGGATAATTGATGAGGATAAGGCTGGCTCGAGCAACAATGCAGTGGAAACTCAGTGTAATCTCAGAGGAAATTCAGAGAGAAATGCTCGGTGGTTTCGGTGAATCAATCCATGGATGATGATCAGTAGATGATGATGATGATGAGTAAAAGAAGATTGGAATGTGATTGATGAAGATCAATGCAAACTGAGAGCAAAATGCAGAATGAAATCTTCAATATGCAGAGCAAAAATCAGAGTTATGTGTGTATGATATTTAGTGTGATTTGAGCAAATGATGATGGTGGTTACAATTCAGTTATGAGGAGCCTTTACATGTGATGTTAAGAGTTATTTAACCCATGTTAACAGTTAGAACTGTAGTTAGTTATAACTTGAGGGTGAATGAACAAAATAAAGGTGTGTGGATCAATGGTATGAAGCTGAACATGCCTTGCTCGAATTTGATCATGTACCATAGTGTTCACATTAATTATGGTGAGGGTGAAGTGATGGAAATGGAACTGACTTGATCAAATTGTGCAACATGCTTGATCAAATTTGAAACTGGTCATTTGGTTTGAATCTTAAAAGCTATGCATGGTTGTTGGCATGATCATGCAGCCATGTGATTATGTACCATAAGTATGATGAACTTGTGATCAATAGCATGATAACATGGATGGTACACTGAACTGAGCTAAAAACATCCCTCAACTCAATAAATTATGCAGCAAGAAAGCAGATGTCATGTAGTGATCTTCCATTGATGATTTCTTCATGCTCAAGCTACTAAACCCTAAAATCCTTGTGCTCAAATTAAAGATCAAACTTCATACCACATTTTTGAAGTTCATGGCAAGATGAGACAATGCCTCTCAGTACCTCAAACATGTCATTGAAGGCAATACATCAAGGCTGCATGCTTGGGCCTGAGAATATGGGCATGCCTTGGGCATTTCCCAAGGAAATTTCAGTTTCACAACCCCTACTTTGACCCATCATATGACCATGATACATTGCTCAAATAAACAATTGTCCAACATCAATCTTGAAGAAAACACGGATATGAACAACTTTCATGTTGGAAGATTTTTCATTTGAGATCATATTGATGGAGAAAAATGACCATACTTGTGACACACCACCTATTTGTGAAAATACCTTGCTTGGCGTGCGCAGGATGCAAGGCATGACTTGGTTTTTGCCCTAGCTTGCCCTAGTTTGATCAAACTTTGATTGATCATAAATTCTTCAATTTTAATGCTATGAACATGTTCCACATATGTATTTGAAGCTTAGGATGTCCTCTTCCAAACAGACTAAGTGTAATTTTTATTTGACTTTTATTTTGGGATTAGGCCTCTCTTGAACTTGGCTGCAAAATGGCCAAAACTTGCCATTTTGTGAAACCCTAATTTTCCAAAAATGGTAAGTCTTGATTTTCTTGATTTCTAAGGATCCCTCCATCATTTGTTGATCAAATTTGGTCCATGTACTCCTTGTAACCTTAATTTCATGAATTTGACCTTAAAAAGTCAGGAGTTGACTTTTTCCTCAGCATGGTTGACTTTTCCCCAATTCCTTGGTTTTCAAGTAACTGATCAATTGGAGACCCTCTGAAATGATTCAATGGATGAAATTTCAACCCTAGACACTTAATATCATGTAGAAAACAATGAGATCAAGTTTGAACCAAAATTTCATTAGGAAGCACATTTAATCAGAAACCCTAATTTCATCCCTTTTTGTTAGGAGGTGTTGCACTGCTTGAATTGCTTGATCAATCCACTTCTTTCTGAGACTTGTGGAACCCAAATGATATCTTGTGGGATGTTTTGAACCTTTTGAACTATGTTTAGAATCCATATGACCCTTTGATTGCCTTTGGATGACCATAAATTTCTTCAGTCATTGATCACAAGCCTTATGCCTCAGCTATGATTGTTATGATGCAATGCATTGTGTCTTGATATGAGACTGTGTATGCATTGTGGTATTCTAAATTCAATGAAAATGAGAGGGAAAATTTTGGGGTGTTACACTTGCGTCGTTTGTAAGTTAGTATTTTGCATCAAGTAGTTCAAGTGGTTGATCAATCAAGGTTTAATGTGATTCTAAACATTTCAAGTTTTTCCATTAACTCATGGTGATCAAGAGACTCCTTTTATCAATAATCAAGTCTGAGTTTTCATCAATTCAAGTTCATAAAGTTCCAATTCATCATTTGCTCTGAAATAGGGTTATGGTCAAAATCAACTTGATGTTGACTTTTGGACCAAAACATGATCTCATGGCTTAAAACATGATTCAAAGGCAAATACATCTTTGTTGTCCATTCATGTGATTCAATTAGCTCAAGAAAGTTTGATGTGTTGATAGTTGAATAATTTTGGTTCAATTGGTAAAAGTCAACAAATGCTTAAAGTCAAAGTTTGACTTTTGGAAATTTGTGGTCAACTATGGATTTCTCAAGTTAAGAATCAAGAAAATATGGAAAATGATTGAGTTTGATCAAGTTAAATCAATAAAATCAAGAAAAGATCAAAAAGTGGTCAAATTAGAGTTCTTGAAAATTCTAAGTACAAAAATCCATGTTCAAGTGACCAACTTTCCAAGGCCATGGTTTTTTATTCAATCATCCAATTGAAATAATTGAGGACTTTAGTTAAAGATCGTATTTGATACTACAATTTAATGAAAATTTGAAGCCAAATGCTTTCTTGACGTGGAAGAAATTGAATTTCAAAGTTGAGGTTTTAAGTTGTTGCAAAACTCAAAACACTTAGAAATTTTTCTATGTTTTTAACCTTTCCAAGTGCATGAATTTATGGCCAATTTGTGAATAATCCAAGCAACCATTCTTGATGCTTGAGCACTGCAATTGAAGGGCATGTTTCCTACTTCATCTTGGTGGAAAATTTGATCCAAAAATCCTTTGTTAATTGAGAGATATTCATGGTAAAAGTTGATGTCTCACATTATTGAAAATGCAAGATCATCTAGAATATTGTTAAGTGTGGTAGATCAGATCTGGTCACACGAGTTTGAAGCCAATTTGGTGCATCTTCCAAGCATTTCCCCAACTAATTGTCAACATGAAACTTGTTCCTTTTTCATGCAAGCTTCACATTGATACCAAATTTGTGCCAGATTGACCTATACACAAAGGACAAACACATGCTACAAAATGACCACTTAGAATTTGCATTTTGGCATTTTGTGAAAATTAATTTTTGGTCAAATGTTGCTTTGCAAGTTGTAGGTTGCCTCAGATGAATTCAAACATTAGAAACACTAATCCAACCCTAGAAAGTAAGAGCTCAAATTGGTTCTTTGGAGCCAAAACCGAGTAAAAGTATCTTGTACCTTCTTTACCACTTTATTTTGAATTGATCAAATAAGCTTAGCATTTGATCCCAAGCTTTACTCCAAGCCAAAACCAATTTCTCTACATAAACAAGGTTTGTTTCATTATCTCAGGGGACAAAAAAAACACATAAAATCCATCAAGAACATATAATCACATTAAGCAAAAAACTAAAAAACACTCCATTAGAGAAAACTTTCGAATCTCATTATCTACTCAATATTTGTGCAATTGTTTTCACAAACCTCTTTCATACATCACTCATAGACTACTATATGCATTGAACTTGACCTGTAACATCCAAAAATCCATATCCAAAACTCACTTTTTCCATTTGCAACTTGATTCTTGTATCACGTTTCAGAGCATTTCAAAGTAAAGTAAACATACCATTACACTCATGGGCACTCAAGGAAGCTAAATGGATCACCTTTTAGTTTCTAAAAGTACTTAAAAAGGGGAAACAAACTCACTCCATTAGGTATTTTTTATTTTTTGGTTCTCCCACTTAGAAGCTTCATTTTCATTCATTCTTGTTCTATTTGTGCTTGCTTTGATATAGTGGTCTAAAACCCCATGAAAATGGGCATTGATCGTTGTCATACACGATTTAATTTGATTTTTAAGTTTTAGGGTTCTTATGTTTTTTTTATTAAATTCATGAGTTAGAGGAAAAATAAATGAAAACTAAAGTCATATTCATTATCCTCGTTAAAATCTGAGTAAAATGATGTATTTACATGTCTGATTTGGTGAAAAAATGTGGAACACCTCAAAATTTTCCCTCTCATTTCATGGCATCTTACATATCATATAACATACATATCATTACATCTTTTCATAGAAAAATGAAGCATATCACTCATAGATAGAAGCATAGGGCATGTGATTAATGGTTGGACAAATGGTGATTCCTTAAAGCCAAAGACAAGAGCTAAGTGCCCTTCAACAAGTCACAAGAGATTCTCACATCTCATATAAGCTCAAACAATGCCTCAAGTCCCTAGAAGAGGGAAAGTTCATCAAGAATTTCATCAAGATTTATTCTCCTACACAGAGTACCCTAATTAGGGTTTTGCCTCAAAGCAAGAAATCTTCATGACATTGATCAAATTTTATGGTCAAGGGCTTCTATATGTCATACAAGGCCTAGGATTTCATTTTAGTTCAAGGACTCATTGGGGAAGTCATTCAGTGGCTCAGTTACTTGTAAAGCAAGAAAAAGTCAATAGTTCAAAAGGAAAGTCAACCATGGGGTTTCAAAGGATCAAATCATGTTTCTCAAGTCCATGGACCTTCATATGGTCAAGGAATGGCATGGATTACATAATTTATCAAGAATCAGGAGTTTGTGAAAAGTTACTAAAAATGGCAAGGACCTATAATTTTGAACTTACTATTTTTTGCAATTTCTACATCATCTTAAACTCGTTCTTTCATCATCAAATAAGCCTCAAATGATATTTTCATGAACATGAAAGTTGTATATCATGGTTTTCCCTTTTCAGAGAGTACAAGACCATTTTCATAGCGTTTGTAGATCAAAAGATATGGCCATTGGGAGCTAGGGTTTGAATTATGGATTTTCATGCATACAAAAATTCCACT
This sequence comes from Lathyrus aphaca, assembly GCA_963966055.1. NCBI lineage: Eukaryota > Viridiplantae > Streptophyta > Magnoliopsida > Fabales > Fabaceae > Lathyrus > Lathyrus aphaca. The sequence continues at coordinate 322,503,498 of OZ014525.1, forward strand.
TGTTGTAAATTGGTTCTAAATGCATTTTCATGACCTCTAATCATCCAAGTCAGATTACTACCTTCACATACACATCATAAAACACATTTTTGGCCCTTGGATGGGTGGAATTTGTGCACCATACATCATGTGCATTCCATGTTTCCAATTTTCAAAATCATGTGAAACTCATAAATCATTCCATTTCCCTCCAAATAGACAAGTCACACGCACTTAGCAAGTGAAATGAGAAGGGATCATGCTTTATTCATGCCATGAACACGTGTGGTAGGGTGTATACACCACAAGTGACCAATTTTCATAAACACCTCCAAAGCTTGAACCAAGGGTTTTGTTAAACCCAAGCCATGATCAGCATGCTAACCGTGGATATTTAAACTCATTCACATGCTCATTTGAAGCTCATGCACTCACAATTCTCAGATTCAAATTTTTCTCTCTCTTGTATTTTCTTTCGAATATCTCAATCCCCACTTGCATTGCTCAATATCTTTGCATATTCATACTCAGTGAAGCTCAAGAAAGCTTAATCCACCATTATTTGAGGCTATAATGCAAAGTTTCAAGAAACCCGAATCTGAGTTGCATCACATCAAATCTCAAGATTGAGGCTATTTCAGAGCTCTAATTGCATTTATTTTGAAATTAGAGGCTTCTAAGAGTTGATCTGGAGCTTACAAATGGTTTTCTTGGTGAATCCTAAGCTCTGCAAGTTTCAAGTAAGCTCTGAATTCATCCTCCTAAAATGATTTTTGATTGTGTGCATTGTGTGTATGAGGTTGCACTGAGAATTCTGATATAATTTTTGGGGATTTTGGACGTGAATTGGCTTATATATGTAGATCTAAAATTTTGTGATCCATTCTTGTTGCTTTCGATTTTCTCAATTCATGCATGATCTTGTGTTTGGTTTGGATATTTGAGATGAGGAAGCTGAGAGGAGTTGATTGATGGTCATTTTATGAATTTCTGGAGAGTTACATGATTTTCAGGTTGAAGGTTGAATGGAGAAGGTGACCGGAGCTAGGGATCCGGCCACCTGAGCCTCCCTGATGTGTTTGCAGGTGGTTTGGGAAAGATGAAATCCTATACGTTCTTGTTTTTGATCCAACACACATAAACTTGCCACCACATTAATGAAATCATGTACACCTCACATGCTTACTGAATTAATTTGTTTATAAAATAGCCATTGGATCTGATTACTGAAGCTTGACTAATTGTGGTGCGTTGGTTGTGTGTAATTTGCTTATGTTGACTTTTATTTTGATGCGTTAGATTGGAATACCTCTGACTGATTTGATCTTAAGCGTATGATCCATATACTTTATTTGGTTGACAAATTCTGGTCCTTTTGATTGATTTGATGGATATTTATGGAGTCAATTATTTTGACTTTTCTTTTATAATTTTTGCTGATGGGCTTGACACGCTACTTGCACCCCTCTCTCTGGCCTGATCCAATTTTGAACTGAATATCTTTGCTGATTGCACCCATGGCCCATGATTTTCAATTTATTTTTTCATTTAGATGTTATTTTCATTTTGCATTTTTAAAAAATAGTTTCATGCATAAAAAAATTTCCTAAAAAATTCAGGAACCATCCTTGGAGTTTTATAAAAACTTTTCAAATTTTATTTTTTATTTTTATTTTATTTTATGCCTCTGAATTAATTTCTCTTGGAATTTCTTTTTGGTTTGCTTTATCCATTGACACATTTCCTTGTTAATTTCATATCTCATCATCCATGCATTGTTTAAACTCTATTTTTTTTGCATAATTCATAGGACATATTAAATCTTTTAAAAAAAATTGTACTAATTTTAATATCATTTTTGCATTCCTTTTGAGCCATTCCTTTGTGCACATACATTAGAAACCCTAATTGACTTTTGGTGCTTGTTTGAGGGACTTATCTTGTGAATCTTGGCATGAGTTTTGGCATGTTGTTTGCCTCTGGTCGAGGTCTCTTGGGACTTAATTTAGTAATTTATGAATCATGATTCATATTTATTTGATGACACTTGTTTGAGGGCTTCTTTTGTGAACTTATTTGGCCATGTTTGATTGCTTGTTTGAGAAGGCACTTGTGCCATTGAGTGAGATCTTATGTGTGAATTCTTGAGCCATGTTTAATTCATTATAGGTCTACCTTGGTCAATTTATAGGTCACTTGTTTGAGTTTGATGTTTTTTTGATGCACATGTTCAATGTTTGTTCACATGTTCCCTTTTGACCTACTTCTCAATCTTTCCTCACATATGCTTCTACTTGACTTGTATTTTGATTTCTTATGCCATACTATATCATTAATTTTCATCTCATATGATGTATGCTTCTGAATTTACATCATCTCATCCATTTCAAATGTCATTCATCTCATAATTTGTATAGTTAACATGTTTCATCCAAATGCATGCTTCTTTCTCTCATAACTTCAAAGTAACTTGTAATTGCTCCAATGTGATTAGTTTGTGCATCTTATTGTCATCTTAACATGTCATATTGCTTCTGATCATGATGCTTGATCCTATATTTTTCATTTATTGTGTTTGAATTGCATGATAAGTTACTTCATTTTCATGTGTGATCCATATTCACTACTTCCCACTTCTTCCCCTATCCACTCCCAATGCTTGGGTACTTGTTGGTATGATTTATATGACATTTTAACATCATGTTTAGGCACACTTTTAGGATGCTTACTTTCTGACTTTGACATTACTTGAAGCATTCTTCCATGATCACTTTGCATAAGGTGTGCATTCTGACTTTGTTTGAGTTTGAGTTGTTAGACATTATAGGTCACTTCTAAGGTGTGCATTTTGACTTTGTTTGAGTTTGCTTGGTTTGTAACCTTTATTATTTGAACTTTGTATTGTGTGAGTCTTCTTGACTTCATTTGTGCTTATAACCCCTTCTTCTTTTCTTTTTCTTTTTCTTTCTTTTCTCTCCCTTTTCTTCATTAGGATAAAGTTTAAACCTCACTAACCTAGGTTTATCCAAGCATGAAAAATCTTAGGATTATTAGTTCCCCATTATACTTTTACCTTTGAGGTCCTTTCAGAGCTTCTCTCTTCTCATCTCAAAACAACAACTCAAGACACCTAATAAAGGATGAGTTTTCTCATGTGCCAAGGGACTTTGCCATGTGATACTTGCACACATTTCATATGGGGATGAGGTGTAGGGTATCTATCATGATGAATAAGTCTTAGCATGAGGATGCTTCATAAACATAAACTAAAAACACTTCTTAACCAAAAAACAAAAAAAAACATTTAATAAGTACAATAGGCTAGTGTGCTTGAGCCTTAATCTGTGGGACTAGGTTTGGGGATATCCTCCATACTTAGATGTGCTTCATATCCATTCCATTTCGGGATGTTGTAAGAAGTACACATCCCATTGAGTGAGACTTAGGTACACTCTCCTATGAAACCTCATAGAAAAAGCTTCTAAAAGCATTCAAACCAACAATTAACGTCTTTCCTTCGGGAATTCTTTTCTCATCTCACTCACTCTCAACGAAAGAACTCATTTCTTCTTGTCTCTTTGCAAGACGGTAAACGCACTCGTGCCACACGAGCCTGCAACACCTGAGCATATGCGTAGGCGGTTCAAGCCATAAAAAACACAAACAACAGTTTTGCTCCCTATTTAGGGGAACTATGTCGACTCTGATTCTCATTTCTGATGAGATACGTAGGCAGTGGGGTAGGGCCCATTCGAGAACTCTCTTTATTTTCCCTAAATTTTATCATACCTTTTCTTTCTATTTCCAATATCAATTTCAGTTCAGCAGCAATTTACCCTCACCCTTTGAAGCAGTGCTAGCAAGCGTGGATCCCGTCGGATACATCGGACGATCTGGGGTTCTAATACCTTCTCAGTTCGTAATCGACTCCCGAACCCATTCTCTTTGGTTCGCAAGACCTTGTTCTTTCCTTTTCTTCGATTTGTGCAGCATTACCCTTCCCTTTCCTTGGGATAAAAATGCCTGGATGGCGACTCTACCTTTTCCGCACCACTTTCGCGTTTGTACTAGGATGGAAATCCAGGGAGCAACAAAATGGATGAGTAATGTTTTATGGAAAATCACGATCTCACAAGTAAAATAATGATGTTCATTGCACCATATTCATTTTTTAAAATGTTTTTTTAATATATTATGGGTTGAACCGGCCATGTTAATAGCAAGGCAACCTTGAGACAATGGTTAGTATGTGTGTTGGGAGTCTGTATCCTTGGCATCTCAGGTTCAACACTCATGGGACCCCTTTTGACATCCTTTTCCTTCTTCTTTTTTTAGTTTATTTCATTTTTTCTTCATATTTTTTCTTTTATTTTCGTTTTCTATTTTAATTGTTTATTTCCATTTATTTTAGTTTGCACTTAAATGCCAACATGAAAAATTCCAAAAAATATTTATCTACTTTGTTTAATTATTTATTCTTATTATTTATATTTTATGTTTGAAATAAAAAAATGTGTATTAATTATTTTTATTTCATCACTACTTTCATGATGCTTTGTTTGTGATTTGACTTGCTTTTAGTCATGATTAAATTGTTTCCGTTTGATTCATATGTGTTAAATCTCATTGGTGCTTGATCTTTTATTATCACACTCTCGTTTAACCATAACCATATTAATTGGTGATTCAAATGTTTTTATATTTTTCTTGTGCTAGATCTTAACATGATGCATGCTTAGGGTTTGTGTTGTTATTGATCTTTACTTATCATTTTGAATAGTTTGTTAAATGTTTTTAGCTTTATTACATTTCATTTATTCCCCAATTGCTAAAAATGTAACCCCACCCTTGTGTGTAATTTTGTTTGTGTTATTTATGTTGAGTTAGAAACTAACTAAATAGATTAAAATCAAACCAAAGAATTAAATCAATCTTTCAAAAAACAGTCAAAGAACTTTGTCAACACCAAGTTCCATTTTCAAAACCTTGGTCAACACCATTTGATCACCTTTCAATACCCAACTTGTAAGACAATCTCTTTTGCCTCACCATCAACCTTTCCATGACTTTGAACATTTTCATAATCTCAAAATAAACTCATGATTCAATGTCAAGTGGCTTTTTCCAATCAAACTCCAAAACCACTTAAAAATATCAAAACTCTTTCAAATAAAATTTGAAAAAGGAACGGGGTGTATTCAACGTTCCCCGAGGGTGAGGATCTGAGATGTAGTTCTCGTGGTTCGAGATTTCGTCATCCTAAAATAAACCAATAAACTGCAGTACTCTGAACTACAATTGCTCTGATTTCCTTACCGCACTTTAAAGATACATAGGCACAATATTGAAAACTCTTGTTGAGCCCCTAGTAATAAAAAACCTTAGGTCCCCTTTTCTATTTTATTTACTTTTAATAACTTGAGAAGCGTAGTTCCTAAACAAACACTAACACACCAACTAACCTAATGGTTCCCATCGAATACGAGGAATGTAAGGGGGTGCTAATACTTGTAAGAACAAGATGAGTTCTACATCCGTCCTTGAGTTTTGATGATAATTGCACATGTTATCTATGAGAACAATTATGTACTGTATGGCTTTTGCCTAGTGTGTAGCTGTTTCTAGAAAGATTTTGACACTGATAGAAGGTGCGTGGCGTCATCAGTTTCTGATCTCAAACACTCTGGATGAGAACATTTGTTACACACTTGATAAATTCAAGACTAAAAATGCTTATAATACAACGGTTCTAAGGAACATTAGTAATGAGATTTTTAATTGAGAATTTATAAGTAAGCCTAAAAGGATTTACAAGAAATACGCTATAATTTTACAACTCTAAAGTTTCTGACCACAATATTCTAGCGAATAGAATTTGAAGATTTTAAAGATAAAGTATGCACTTAATGATATCTGAATATTCTGAAGACAAAGTTCTGGTTGAACGAGTTCTGAAGACTCTGAAGATAATGCTTCTTGATGACCAAGTGCTGAAGATCTTGTGACAAGGTTCTACTGAACGAAGATCAAAGATTCTAAAGACGTAGGTTCTGAAGATTGGATGAAAGACTCTTCTACAATAAGATTCATCAAATACAAATATGAAGTCTCTAAATATGTTATAAGACTGGAGATAAGAATGGTTTTATGTTGAACATTAAAGTACTAAAACTATGACATCTACCTTGATAAGGTGGCACAAGGAAAATAATTTCAGTACTACGATGTTGACCATTCCGTCAAGGACGTTGGAATACTAATGTTGGAATATGTTTCCAACACTGCCCTCCAACAACTCTATTTTCTAAAGCTCTATAAATTGAAGACTTGGAAGCTTGAAGAAAATGATGATGATGATGATGTTGTTGCTTATGTGGATGCAACCATTGTTTGATTATGATAATAAGAAGATGCTAGTTGGTTAATGTTTGTGTCATACCCCAAATTTGTCCTGTCTTGTTTTAAATTTTCACTAAAGGATCTCTTTTGGCTTTGAAATCCTAAGAATTAAGTTTTGTTTATGTTCATTGTAAACTAACAAATTTTGTAGGTGAATTGAATTTAAAAGAGATAAAAGAAGGATGACTCTCATTCCAGTGGTTTTTAGGCATGATCTAATTTAGTTTTTGGTACTTTTCTAAGATGACATTGGACCATACTTTAAGGCTATTTGCAAATTTGTTAGCTCTTATCACAATTGTTCTTGGGCTATTCTAAAGAGATTTCAAGAGTGGTGTTGGATCATTATATTGTAAGACACTTCAAAGTGTTTCGTCAAGATTGATGTCAAGTTGACTTTTGGGCTTTAGTACATCATTCCTAAAAGTGTTACTACAAGTGGATATTTTGGCCATGATTCATGTTTACTCAAACTTGAATATAAGATGATGTTTTAGGTTCATTATGGTTTGTTTTCAATAATGTTTTGAGCATGTTATATTTCAAAATATTGTTGGGAACTATCTTAAATAATTTATGCCAACAAGTTCCTAAGCTACTACAAGTTTGGTCACCTTTTCCGTTATAAGTACTTGATTCATTTTATACAAAGGATTTATTTAATGCAAGATCTAAGGTTACAAGGTTCATTTCATACATCATCTAGCCTAGTATTTAGTGCACAAATCTAGTCCAAACAAGGAAAACTATGTCTGTCACAAAACTTGCAGAAGTTACATTGAGAATCGTTGATTTAGAAGCGCAAGACATTATTCAAGAAAACATTCAAACATTGTTTTTCACAAGTCCAATTACAGGGATTGATTTCAAAAGAGCGGTACATTAAGACACTAAGATGACTACAAATTCTTTTCCACCATGACAATGACGAGCTTCTTTGTTTTATGCCAAGTCATCTCCAATTACCATCTACATGATCAAGCCTAAAGTCCACTATAGCCATAAAGAATCATGATAGTTATTCTAGTCATAAATTTCCTCATCATGGCAAATGTGTTGTATCATCTGTTGACCATTCTATATCCAAGACTTCTCCAAGCCTACAACTTGACGTCAACACCCGCAGCATGTCAGTACCCCATCAAGCCTCGAGCTTCACATTACAACATGCCATCATGAGAGTTGCTGCCCTTTGGATTCCCATCTGAAACCTGCAAAACATAAAATGATATCATCATTAAGCACATGAAAAGAAAAGAGGTGAAACTATGTCAGCAAGAAATCAAGAAATGGAAGCAACACAAATTTCAAAAGGAAGACCTCAAATTGTTACAAGTCACAATTAGTAAGCTACCAAAAACCTAAGGACTAAGACGTTTGAAAATCAAGGAGATGTTCTTCCTTAAGTCTAAGTTGCAGCCTATAGGACTCCAGCTATTCCATTTATCCGTGACAACCATGAGATCCTGCTTTGCTCCATGTTACGACTAATCTGCCAACATCAAAATCAAGTCTGGAGAATCAAATTTTTCCAAGCTTCTTTGAGTTAATTCTCCCACTTAGAAATCTTCAACTGTCCTTTGTGCCGAATTACATCTTTGAACCAAGCTGCTTCATGTTTCCGCCCTTTCCTTTGACTTCATCAACCCAAATTTCATCTCAAGTCTCCCTCAAGATTTAACATGGTGCTCAAGAGTACATGAAAAAGAAGAAAACAAAGCATTAATTAAAACCTGAACAATCCAAAATCTGCAAGTTAGAATTGCAAGATGTCTCAATGAAAAAGCTAGGCAAGTATCAATTACAAATTTTTAGCCACAATAAAACAGAGGCAATGTTAAACCAAGCAGAAATTTATAAGTGAGGCAAACATACACAAGCAACAATACATGATTTGATAAAAAATGAAAATCAAGGACATAGGTTGCAGCAGTAAAAAAAACTACAATGCTGCAGTGAATAAAGTCCAAGCGTTACATCAGAGAAAAAAATTTTAAAAATAGTGAAACAAGAATTTTTACATTGGTAACATTTCAACAATCTTCATAGGGGACCACCTGGGTTTCTTGAAATTGTGTTCACTCACTACAGAAAAACGAATGTAAATCGTACAAGGACCACAACCAATCTCACAAAAACAAATTCTAACGGTATCCAGGACACCTCAGCTCACTCTCACAAGATTCATTCTCTGAATTCACACGTATGAAGCCAACCATTCCTCTATAAAAAGCCAATCATTGACACAAAAATAGAGATACAAAAAAACCCTAACCGTAAATACAGAGAATACACCACAAATTCCCTACAAAAACGGTGTCGCTCCCTGGATTTCAATCCTGGTATAAAACCGAAAGTGGCACGGAAAAGGGTAGAGTCGCCAGCCAGTCATTTTTATCCCAGAGGAACGGGAATGGTAATACTACACAAACCAGAGAAAAGAAATGAAGGAAAAAGGTCCTGCGAACCAAAGAAACTGGGTTCGGGAGTCGGTTACGACCTGGGAAGGTATTAGCACCCTAGATCGTACGTTGTACCCAATGGGATCCATGCTTGCAAAGAAATTGTTTCAAAGGGTGTAAGAGTGAAAATTGCTGCAAAAAGAAAGACTAAAACTGGATAAGAAAAGAAAAGAAAGAGGGGAAATGTAGGGAAAATAAAAGAGTGCTCGAACGGGCCCTACCCCGCCGCCTACGTGCCTCATTTGGACATGAGGATCAAAGTCGTCGTAGTTCCCCTAACTAGGGGTGGAAATATTACTTGGATTTTAAGCTTGAACTGCTTATGTTAATGCTCAGGTGTTGCAAGCTCGGACGACGAGTGCGTAACCGTCTTGCAAAGTGACAAATAGGAGCAAGTTTGTACGTAAGGAGTGAGTGAGACGAGAAAAGAAGTCCCGAAGGAGACGCTTATTCTTTGTCCAGTGTTTTTTAGAAGCTTTTATTTGTGTGTCACAAGAAAGTGAACTCAAGCTCTTTTCCATGGAATGTGTACTTTCTACTACATTCCAAGATGGAATAATATAACAAGCACACCCAATTAAGGAGAAGATCCCCAAAACTTGGTTCCAAAGATTAGGGCATAAGCTCACTAACTTGTTAAACTTATTAAGTATTTTTTTTTATTAAGATGAAGAAATGTTTTTTTTAATGATTTTCTTGATGAATATAATCTCATGATCAGACTTGTACATCATGCTAAACAAGCTTGTACTATCCCAAGATGGGAAGACTACAAGTGCCCCATGGAATAAGGCTATACACAAGAGACTACTTCAACCATTTATTAAGTGTTTTTTAGGTTTTGTTTGAAGACGAGAAAGAGAGAACCAAAAGGATCTTTAAAGGTAAAAAGACTAATAGGGAAAGACTAATCCTAAAATTGTCATGCATGGAAGTCCTAGGTTAGTGTGGCTTCAACTATCCTAAAGAAGAAGAACGAAATAAGAAAACAAGAAGAAAGGAGGAAGAAAGAAGCTAGAAGACAACTTACTTCTCTAAAGAAGCTAAGTTGTTTCTAAAGGGGAGGTAATGAAGTTATACACATAATGGCACAAGGCACATCACAAAGACAAATAAGAAAGAAATAAAGAGATGAGATGATGTTTTGAAATGTGGATCACATTCATACCTCACTTACCATGTGCACCTACAAGAAAGGGTTAGAACACACACTCAAGTGATAAAAAGAAAGCAAATAAGAACAAATAAGATACATAAAAGCAAGAGATTATATCAAAGTACTACAAACAGAAGTAAAACACTCCATTCACACACTAAGATCAAACAAACAACACCATGAAAGGATTAAAGCAATCAAACCACCACAATGCATTACAAGTTACCATGAAGAAGCAAATCATACATGAGATGAAAAGAGAGCATACAAGCTAAACATGAACCACAAGACCCAAGACCAGAACCCTAACATGGCAATTAAGTGTCTAAGCAACAAGTAGAATCACTCAAGAAGATATACAAGTTCAATTAAGATCACACATAAGAAGCATATGGACATAAGAAGTGATGTGAGCATATATGTAAGTGATAAACTTAAAGAATAAGCCACTCAAAGCAAAGCAAAGTAACAACATCATGCAAGGACTATGGATTTATTAACATGCTAAAATATCTCAAATCAACCTTTGGGAGTTAGCACAAATTCCCTCCTAACCTAATGAGCAAGCATAAGTTCACAAAACATCACAAATTGGGCATATCAAGCACAAAATTCAAATAAAATAGAAGAAAGCCCCATAAAATTCTACAAATGAACACAAGGACTCCTTAAATATGTGATATCATCATACCAAAAGGAAAAAATCAAAATCAGAAGCAAAGTTAGTCAAAGAAATGCATAAATGTCAACTAGGGTTTTGAAACTTCATCATAAAACAACATGGCAAAAGGAAAGCAAACAAGATACAAAATTCATGAAATAAATCTCACATGGTCTTCAACCTTTTAAAAATCAGAAGCAAAAAGAACCAGGTTGATATCTATCACCAATCTCAAGATGGAAATTCAACAAGATAAAGTGTGCATTGAAAGAATTAAAATAAAGAAAATAAAGTCAACAATTAATTCAGACATGAAAAATTAAAATAATTAATTCAGACATGAAAAATTAAAATAAATGGAAAATAAAATCATACAAAATTAGAGAAAACTAAAAGAATTTAACATGATTTTTTTTGGTGATTTTTAAATGATGTTTACTAATTTTAAAAATATAAAATGAAACAAATAAAATAAATGGAAGAAAATGAGATAAAATGAAGGGGAGGCTGAAATAGCAACACAACCTAGTTCAATTGGCTTGGGTTTTTGAACAGGGGGTGGGATTAGCAGCGAGGGCCAAAGCTACAATCATCGCATAACAATACAAAATCTATGAAAACTCAGATAAATCAGGAATAATATAAACCATTGGATCCATCTAACGTACACTACAAGGTCAACAAATCAAATAAGTCAGCCAAATAAAACAAACATGAGGCACGTGCATGGTAACTAACATAGACTGGAAAGCAACAAGTATTATCAGAATTAAAACATAAAACACATGGCACGTTGTCGCTCCCGGGATTTTCACCCTAGAACAAACGCGAAAGTGGAGCGGAAAAGGTAGAGTCGCTAGCCAGGAATTTTTATCCCGAAGGAATGGGAAAGGTAATGCTGCACAAACCTGAGGAAGAAGGAAATGACGAGGTTCTGTGAACCAAATATATGGTTTTGGGAGTCGGTTACGACCTAGGAAGGTATTAGCACCCCATATCGTCTGCCATACCCGACGGGATCCACGCTTGCTTGTTTGTTTCAAAGGGTGAGAAATAAAGTGTTGCTGAACAAAGAACTGCTACTGGAACTGAAATGAGAACTGGAAAAGAAAGATGGAAAGAAAGGGGGAAATGTAGGGAAAATAAAGAATGTGCTCGAATGGGCCCTACCCCACTGCCTACATACCTCATCGGGAAAATGAGGATCAGAGTCGACGTAGTTCGCCTAACTAAGGCGAGAACTATTTGTTTTTATTTTTTATGACTGGAACTGCGTATGTCTATGCTCAGGTGTTGCAGGCTCGTCTGGTACGAGTGCATTTATCATCTTGCATGCGAGATAAGTCGTCGTAAGTTCGTGTTTAGAATGAATGAGATGAGAGGAGAAGTTCCCGCAGGAAAGTCGTTTATTGTTTGTTATTTGCTTTTTAAGAGTTTTTATGAATTTGACACAAGGAAGTGAATTCAAACTCTTTTCCATAGAATATGTACTTTCTACTATATTCCAAGATGGAATAATAGAACAAGCACACCAAGCAAGGAGAATTTATCCAAGACTTGTTTCCAAGGATTAGGGCCTAAGTTCACTAGCTTGTTGAACTTATTACATGTTTTTGTAGCTTTTGAAGAAATCTATTTTATGTTTCTTTGTGAAACAACCCTTTGATTAGACTTGTACATCATGCTAGACAAGTCTACACTATTCCAAGATGGAATGAATGCAAGTGCCCCATGGGATAAGGCTATACACAAGGGATCCTTTCATGCAATTATTAAGTCTTTTTGGATTTTGTTTGAAGATGAGAAGAGAAATACTTAAAAGGAGAAAGGTAAAAGCTAATGGGGGACTAATACACAACCCTACATTTTATTATTATGTACAGAAGTGTGGTACTATGGTGTCGCTCTGTGGATTTCCATCCTGGTACAAACGCGAAAGTGGCGTGGAAAAAGTTAGAGTCGCCAGCCAGGCATTTTTATCCCGATGGAACGGGAATGGTAATGCTGCACAAACCAGAAGAAAAGAAAAGGAAGGACACAAGTCCTGCGAACCAAAGAAACTAGGTTCGGGAGTCGGTTACGACCTGGGAAGGTATTAGCACCCCAGATCATCCTCCGTACCCGACGGGATCCACGCTTGCAAAGGAACTGTTTCAAAGGGTTAAATAATGAAGGCTGCTTCAAAAAGAAAAGACTAAAATTAGAAAAGGAACTGAGAAAGAAAACAAAGAGGAAAAATGTAGGGAAAATAAGGATTGTGCTCGAACGGGCCCTACCCTGCTACCTACGTACCTCATCTGGACATGAGGATCAGAGTCGCCGTAGTTCCCCTAACTAGGGGTGGAAAGGATTGCCTGTGTCTTAAGGCTTGAACTGCCTATGTCAATGCTCAGGTGTTGCAGGCTCGAACGATGAGTGCATAACCTTCTTGCAAAGTGACAAGTAGGAGCAAGTTCTTACGTGAAGAGTGAATGAGGTGAGAAAAGAATTCCCGAAGGAGATGCTTATTCTTTGCTTGTGATTTTTAGAAGACTTTTAAAGAGTGTGGCACAAGGAAGTGAAGGTAAAGCCTTTTCTAAAGGACATGTCCTTATTACCACATCCCAAGATAGAATGAGTAACAAGTCCATCAAGAATGAAGAAGATCCTCAAACTTGCATCCTGAGATTAGGATTTAAATTCACTAACTTGTTTGTATTATTAAGTGTCTTGGTGGATTGAAGTGAAAAAGTATTTTTTATGCTTTTCTTTGAGAGGATGACAAAAGGGAGGGTCACCTCAACTATTATTAGATGCTTTTTAGTTTTTTTTTGTATGAAGATGAGAAGAGAAAGAAACCAAAGGATCTTGAAGGTAAAACAACTAAGGGGGACTAATAAATACTAATGTTATCATGCAAAGGTGGTCCTATGATTAGTGTGGTTTGAACTCTATCCTAAGAAAGAGGAAGAAAAGAAGGAGGAGAAAAAGAAGAAGAAGAAAGAAGCAGTAGAAAATCAACTTACTTCTCCTAAAGAAGTTAAGTTGTTCTCTAAGGGGGATGGAAAGAAGTTAAGCAAGTGATGGCATAAGGCACATCTTAAACACAAGTGAGAAAACATATTGAAAGATGAAGAGAAAAGAGTTGGAGATGTGGGAATCTCAGGAGGTTAAGTTGAATCTAAGGAACCAAAGGGAAACCTATGAACAAAGCACCAAGGTGCTAAACCCAAGCAAATAAATGCATAAGAGAATGGGAATGAAGTGATTACCTCATCTTCCCCCGTACAAAACAAATATTAGTATGATGAATCAAAATGAGCAATTATTACATGGCAAGTTTTACAAACAACTCACATTAACTATGGAAAGATGTTAGTAAACTTATAAGGTTAATACCTAAGCCTTAGGCATCCTATAAGGCAGCAAACTTAAAAAGTCAGTAGATAAACCAATTCAAAAGTATCTAAAGGGTCTAGTTGAATTAAACTCAAACTATATCCTAAAGTACCACTGAACCCTAAGGATGAGGTTAGAAAGACAACCTAAATGTTTACTAACTAACAACTCCTAAACTCAACGGGTGAATGACAAACTCAGAACTTAGACTTATATGGGAAGTAAAAGAAATTAATAGCTCAAATGGAAAAGAAGAGATTCAAGTCAAAGGTATGCAAATGTGAAAATAAAAGGTGGGAGAAAGCATGTGGAAACATGGTTATAAAGATGCAACAAAGAGACTTAGAAAAATTCAAGAAATGACCAAAGTGATTTGACCTCCCCATACAAAATCCAGGGGCTTGACAACAAAATAAGATGAAAATTATATTTGGAAATTGTTCACAAATGGAGGGTTAAGAAACTTCCTAAGGCTACGTGTTCAAATTAAGGCATCTAAAGTCCTTTAGAAGGGAAATGGAGTTCAAAAAGAAGAAAAATGGTTCTAACATGAGATGAACAAGTATGGATGATTACAAAACCTTTTATAAGACTCAAAACAAAGATAAGATGAAGCTAAATCATGTGCAAGAGTGTTTTGAAGTGCTTAAAATGGAAGGAGGAAAGGGATTAGGTTAAAAGGAAGCAAAGGCAACTCATGACTCAAGCAAACCCTAAAATCAAAAGATAAATACCTAATGATTGCACTCTACACTTAAGGACCTCTAATGTAACCTACAAGGATCAGAACCAAGACCTTAGATCAATGGCATGAATGCCTTATTCAAATGGAGATGAAGGAAGCTTCTAAAAGGGACCAAAATTAACTTAAGGCTTAAGCAACTTGAGAAAAATTATGAACTTTTATATTGAACCTCACAATTCAGAGAATGACATGTGTACAAATAATCTCATGAAAACTCCTAATTTTACCTATTCAAATGGAGGCTTAAAGTGGGTTAGGGTTCATTATGATCAAGGAAAAAGAAAGGATTCAAGATAGTACCAACCATGACCTAAACAATATGACAAAAATCTTTTTTGATAGTTCAATATGTTCTCTGAATAAAGCAAGAAGAATGGACTCCAAATAAATTATGGTTTGAAAGAAATAAAATGCACAAAAGGATTTGTCAGAAATGAAGAAAATAAAAGGGAAATTAATTGGGAAATTAATTCTGACTTTAAAAATGAATAAAAATAAAATCTAAAAATATGGAAAATTAAAGAAAAATGAGAGGAATGCTCATGAATATATTTGGAATTTTTTGATGCCATTTGCTAGTTTTAATAATAGGAAACAAAATGGGAATAAAATGAAAAAAAAGAAAAAAAAGAAACAAAAAGGAAATGGGCCGAGGGGTTCCAAAAGTAACAAAACCAACACAATTGGGCTGAACACAAACGTATGGGGGGTGTGAAAAGTGTCGCTCCCGAAGATTTGCATCTCTGTGCAGACGCGAACGGTCGGTGAAAGGAGAAAAAGGAATGTAGTGAAGAGAGTCGCCAGCTAGGCATTTTTATCCCGAAGGAAAGGTAATGCTGCATAAACCTGGAAAGAGATGGATAAGACGGTTGCAAACTAGAGAAACTGAGAAAGGGGATTGGTTACAACCTGGGAAGGTATTAGCACCCAGATTGTTCTTCGTACTCGACGGGATCCACGCTTAAAAGATTGTGTTTAAAGGGGTAAGTGTATGTGCTATCTGTGTGCAAAAGCTGGAAAAGAAATATACAAGTGTCAGTGCAAAAGGGAAGTGAAATGCTTAGGATTGAGGCTTTTAAAAGAATGCTGGAAGAGGGGGAATGAAAAAGAGACTTTTGTTCGATAACAGTTAAGTTATGCCTACGTATCCTCTCGTGCAATGAGGAAGTCAGAACATTGTAGTTCGACTCAAAGAGACTGAAAGAGAAATGACTGTGAACTGCTTACTTGTCTATGCTCAAGTGTATGACTCGTCTGGCTCAAGTGCTAACTGTCTTGCATTTGACGGAAGAAGCAAGTTCTCGCTTATGAATGAGTATGATGAGAAAAGAATCCCGAAGGAGACGATTATTGTTTGTTTTTGTGTTTTCAGTTTTGTTATTGTTTTTGGTGTTTTGAATAAGTTAATGAGTTTAAGCATAAATCAAGGGCTTGTAAACTCATTATATCCTCCCTGATTAGGGATAATGAGCCTACTTAAGTATGAGATAAGCATCTCAACTTAATTACCATGATGATGTAGGATTAAGATCATTAACCTACTTGTGATTAATTAGATGTTTTTGGGTTTTTTGTTTAGTGTTAAGTAATGAGTTTAATCTCTAATCACAGATTATTGAACTCATTACACCATCCTAATAGAAGGATGATAGATGAGAACACTTAAGCTGAGGAAGATACCTCAACTTAATCCATGGTTAGGGATTAAATTCATTATATAATAAGCCTTTATTAAATGGATTTTAATTAAGATATGAGATTAAGAAATGGGTTTTAAGTTTGTAAGACAACTTGAGGGGGACTTGTCCATTAAACACTAGGGTTAGTCCCTCTTAACCATAAGGAAGAGTTAGAACCCTAATGTAAGGCCCAAGTTAGAAGATAAAGTCTTGGTGATTCTTAATGTGTTTTGATTAGGAGGTTTAAAAAAATTAAAGGTTTAACACTTAGGATTAAAGTTATACACTCCATCCTAAGAGAAGGACGCAGGCATAACCCTAATTCCAAAGTCCTAAAACTTTAAGAGTTTAGTCTCAGATTATTGAGATGAGAAGATAGACTCAAGGAGACTCAAAGGTAAAAAGCTAAGGGGGACTAATTATAACCCTAATCATTATCATGCTTGGATATCCTATGGTTTGTGAGGCTTAAGAAAGATCTTCAAGGAAGCCACCAATGGAAGAAGCAGATGAAAGGAGGAGGAAGCAGAAGAGTAAGTTACTTACTTCCTAAGAAGATAAGTAAATTAAGGGAAGAAAGTGAGAGAGATGAACATAAGTGAATCAAATTCACTTCAAAGACAAACAAAATGCAAATGAAAGAGATAAGAAGATGTGAGAGGTGAAGGAAAATCCACCTCTCAAAGTAACTTACCAAAAACTAAAAGTGTTAGTATGAATGCATAAAGTATGACGCATAAAGAAATGTAGTGAAATAAGATGAAATGAGATGCAAAGACCAAAATCAGAAGTTCTTATGCTATGCAAATGTCATGTGAGATGATAATATGTCTTACAATATGCATATGTGTGATCATACAAGAATGAGATGTTATGAAAGCATGCCTTGAACACATGAAAATTTATGAAATGAAATGGATGCTAAACATGGCAAATGAATGAAGAAATGATCAAGCAAGGTTCTACCATGTCTTAAGATATCTAAGATGGCATATGAATGCATGAAATGTCATGGCAAGTTCATGTGATGGTGAAGATGCAAGGTGAATGCAAGTGAACATGAGAAATTAGGGTTTTATGGACATGTGAGATGCAAATGGATAAAACAGAAGCATATGTCATGATAAAAATTTGAAATCAAACCCAAACAAACCCTAATCCCATACTAGGTCACACCCCAAAAGAGGAGGTCAGAAGCCTAACCTATCAAAAGTTATGATTTTCCTAAGTTTTCTAGGGTTTTTGGGTGGTTCAAAAGGAAAAATGAAAATTGGCAAACTATGATCAAACCTAAAAAGAAATTTGTGTGAAGAGTTTGAAAATGTTTCTAAATGCATTGGGATGATTCATGATTTTTTTGGTGATTTTTAGAAACCAAAATGCATTTTTAATTAATTAAAATACTTTAATTAATTAAAAATAACATTTAAATATTTTAAAAATACTTTTTTAATGCAAAAAATAAAATAAAAATTGGTTTTGGATTGAGAAAAATATTTAAAGTCAGAATGCAAAAGGAAATTTTTTTGTGATGATTTTTGATATTTTAAAATAATTATGCAAAAGAAATAGAAAGAAATAAAAATAAAATGAATTAAAAATGAAGTCAACGCATCCAAGGGCCAGGATTTGAATAAAAAGGGTGGGAATTAACCATGCGCGCATCTCAATGGTCCACATTCAAACTGACTAAATGATTTTTATTAAATTAATTAATCAGTAATTAACTTAAATGATCTAATCTGGGCCGTACGCACGCTAACCTAATCAAGATCCAAGGGTGGGAAATAAATCTGGGCAACTAACCCTAATTAGGGTTTTAATGATTTTCAGGTGACCGGAGCTAGCTCCGGTCATCTTCTCCGGCCAACCTCTCATGCTATCTCTCTAAAAACGCCATGAAAATGCATAAAACTCTCCAGATTGACTCAACCAAACATCCTAAACCAGAATCTCACAACAAAATCCATTTATTTTTCATGAATCAAGAGAATCGAACAAGAACATTTTTACGGGCAAAATTTCAGAAGAACAATACATGCTCATTTCTCAATCATTTTCAAAAATAAACATATCAGGATGATCAGCTAAACATGTAGAATCATTTAGAAACTTAAAATCATGCTTTTGGGAAAAAAGTTCATCATGGCTACCTGAGTTGAAGCTTTGCAAACTGGAGCTTTCTGACCTCTTCCTTTGTGCAAAATGCCTCCAATGATCCCTCTGATGCTTCTGAAAAGCTTGAATGGAGTTTAAATGGCCTCCTTTGTGAGTTTCAGTTCTGAGGAGTGAGAAATTGTGTTTGTGTTTGAGAGTGTTTCAGGCTATGGTGATGGGTGCTTTGTGATCCTAGGGTTATGTGGAGATGATTGGTGAAAAAAATATTTCAGTTTTGAAGCTTGTGTGATGAATTTCAAAGAGATGCAGGTTTCTTGAGGTTTTTGTGATTCTGAGTGTATGAGAGGTTTCAGCCTTGTGTGTTGTGTGAAATGAGTTGCTTAATGTCCACATAAACAATGTTGATGGGCCAAAGAGTTGTTGTGGCACAGGCTGATTGGTATAGGAGGTTTTGCAAAAAGTCAAGATTGTGTACTATGAGGTATGGGCACGGGTCAGAGATGTTTTCATGGGGTGTCTGGCCTCAGATTGGTTCAAGGATGGCCATGGGATTGATTTTGATGTGTTGGAAGGCTTGGATGAAGAGATTGCATAGATTTTGCAACTTTCCCTCTTTGGTGTTTCTTGTGAATCAAGTCATGAAATGCTTCAATCCTTGGGCCAATTGTGATCTTTTGAAGTTTCATAGGCATGTTATGAAGTGTTTGTGCACATTAGAGGTCATTAGAATGCTTGGCAAGTGAAATTGCAAAATTCCCTCTTTGGCATGAACTTGAAAATTATGTGATTTTTGCCAACTTTGAAAGGCCATATCTTGATTTCTAAGATGAATCAAGACATGTTCTTGTACTTTTTGAAAATGGAAAGACCTAATCTACAACTTTCATGCCCAAGAATTTTTCATTTGAAGCATTTTTGGTCATGAAAGAGGAGGTTGAAAATCTTTCCCAAAATGGAAAGTTTGCATTTCAAGTCATTTCCAAAAATGGCAAGTTTGCAATTGGCTCAAAATTCTTCAATATTGTGAACTTACAACCACTTTTAAGATCAAATAAAGATCATTGAATTTCAATTTGATGAAAATACCCATTTGGTTCCTTTGTTGGGGGCCTCAGATGCCCTGATTTTGACTTAACTTGCTCAGGAAGTTACCCAGTGAACAGATGACTTCCACAATGAGTTTCTTCATCAAACTTGGTACAATGATCCTTATAACATATTGAGAACATTAGAAACAAGAATGACCAAAACATTTTGAGTTAAGGCCTCTAAAACCAAAACCCTAATTTTGGTCATCTGTGTAGTGAAAACCCTAGCTCTGCTTCCATGCCTTTGCCAGTTCTTGTGATTTATTGACTTTCATGAACTTTGAGGAGAATAATATGATGATAGAACACATATGAACCCTCTTGGAACACTTCAAGACCTTTGGGATAGCTCAGATGGATTCTTGGATTACTCAGATCACAAACCATAGATGCAGATGAACTTGAACTATGTAGTGGAACAAAAATGCAATGTGAGATGTAATGCTTATGCTAATGCAAAAATGAAAGATCACAAACCATGGTGTGATAAAGAGTGAGGGAAAATTTGGGGTGTTTACAGCCTCCCCTATTCAAACATGAGTTAGCTGTGCATGATGTAAGCGCCTGGCTTAGCAGACAAACAAGATAACTTGTGGTTGAATACCAAAGACAGTCCGAAATTTGCACTCGCTGGGGATAAGAAGAAAAGGGATATAAATTGTAAAAGATAGTATAGCATGATTATCAAATGAAAGCGATGGAGGAAGACCATTGAGCAGAGGACGACTGCTGGGGGTAAAGTGGTAAGTAAAGCAATGACGGGGACGGCCGACAAGCTGGGGAAATAAAGAGACCATGACGGGGACGACCATCAGGTAAAGAAATAAAAATCTCTAGGGATTCAAACAAGCATAGATGGGGACGACCACCGGGCTTGAAACGTAAAGTAAACAACGACGGGGACGACCATCAAGCTAAAGAATAAATGAAATAATGATGAGGGACGGTCATCAAAGGTGAAGGACGATCACCTAGCAGGGGACGGCTGCTCTTTATCACGACATAGGAAAAATGTCAGATAGAAAAGGTCGACGATAGGGACGGCCATCGGATAAACATGATAAAGGAAGATCATCAAGAGGTGAAGGACGATCACCTAGCAGGGTACGGCTGTTCTCAGGGTTTATCACGACATAGGACGAATGTCGGATAACAAGATCAACGATGGGGACGGCCATCGGATAAAATGATGAGGGACGGTCATCAAAAAGGTGAAGGACGATCACCTGGAAGGGGACGACTGCCGAAAGTATCACGACATGGGATGCATGTCGAATAGAAGGCTCCAATAATGGAGATTCCACTGGGGAAAGGATGAGGGACGATCATCCAAAGGTGAAAGACGATCACCCGGAAGGGGACGACTGTCGAAAGCATCACGACATAGGACGAATGTCGGATAGGAGAAAGTTGTTTTGTTGGAGACTTACTGGGAAACGGTAAACACGGACGAGTGCTTATGCTTTCAAAGAATATAAGTGTTTGACAATGTGTATAGATTAAAGATGAGGACGAGCATCCTTAGGACCATGATACGGACAAGTATCGGTAGAAACAAATGCTGACGCGTGTTCAAAGATGATGATACAGACGAGTACCAACTGGTTAACAAAGAACACGGCCAAGTGTCAGATCTGTTGAGGAGTGATATAAACAAGATATAGACGAGTATCAAAGACTTTTGTATAAGTGTGTACAAGTATTGATTTGTTGGTGAGGTATATGCAAGACATGAACGAGTGTTCGACTTGCTGGGGAAGAATGACACGGACGAGTGTCAGATATATATAAATATAAACAGGCATCTGTTTTGAGAGTGCAAAGGAGATGCTTTGGCTGTCTGTGGGGATGGAATGACACGGACGGGTGTCGAAAAGAGTGCGTTATGAACAAGTATTTGTTTGCAGGAAGTGTTCGGGCGACTTGTGGGGATAGGGTGACACGGACGGGTGTCGAAAAGGGTATGTTATGAACAAGTATTTGTACTTGATAGTGCAAAGGGTACGCTTTGGCTTTTATGTGCAAGAAATGTATTCTTGTATATTGCTGATGAAATATTGATGGTAATTACAGGTGACTGGCTCGAACCTGGCTTGTGATCATGCAAATGTTTGATTTTTGCCGTAATGCTTCGTATTAGACGGAATGCTAGGCCTATTTGGTGAATATGATGCAAATTCTATGATTATGCAAAAGGGAGAACTGATCCGGGACTCGAATCCTGCTGGGATTAAGATCTCTGGCTGATCTGCTTGGAGGGATAACCCGGCTGGGGAAGAGATCACTGATAGATCTGTTAGGAAGGAGAACTCTGCTTGGGGAAATAGATCATTGGTAGATTTATCCGTAAGGAGAGCTCAGCTGGGGAGAAGGAAGCCTCATCCACTTTGTTGGGGAAGGGTTTCAGGTATTGCTCTTCTGGGAAAGAAGGGAAAACTCTATAGGGTGGCAGTTCCACTAACTTTGCTGAGGATGAGAGAGATATGGCACTCTGGTGGGGAGCAGAGAATTCATTGACCATCTTGCTGTGGAAGAGCTATCAGGCACTGCTTGGGGAGGAGATAACTTCTGGGAAGTAGCATGTTGGGGATTCAATGTCTGACATGCCCCATGATGTGTATTCAATACCTGCAACCTGTTAAGACAAGAGAAACACACAAGTATCCTGAGGTATCCCTAACCGGATTTCGTCATAAGAGTTAGACTTTCCTGAAAGTAATATATTTCCTGCAAGCATTTATTAAAAATGGCTCATTTGTTTTATGCAAGTGTTGTATTATGAATATTGGACATTTTGCAAACAAAACAAAAATGTACAAAACAAGGTGTGACTGAAAACTCTGATTTTATTAATTTGGGTGCTCTGAATTGGCAAATATAGTCAAAGAAACAAATCCCCTGAAATGAGGAGATTGCTGTAAATTGAGAAAATAAGGGTGTCGGCAACGTTGACGACGACGTTCCAGTGAACTTCCTTTGCTATGACCTGTATGACCTTGACGTTCTTCTTATCTTGCTTTCTGAAGAAGGCTGATTCTGACTAATGCTTTGTCCATTCGGAGCTTGCCGTGTTGTGAGTGATACACACAAATGTAGTTGTTCGCTTATTCCCTAATTTTGCATGGATCGCCCTTTCGGGTTTTCAATCCACTGGGATACCCAGTTTTGCCTGAGCTGTCCAATGTGGCTTTTCAACTCAGCGGGTGTACATTGTTTTTCAATTTTTCCCTTATTTTTGCCCGAGTCTTTTATTTTGTTTTTGACTCGCCGGGATGCCCTATTTTTTGCCTGGACGTACATTCTATTTTTATGTCCAGCGGGTCATTTTATGCGAAGTATTTTTTAACTGCATCTGAATTCACAGGGGGTAAGAAATCCTTGCCATCCATTGTAGTGAGCATTAGTGCTCCACAAGAGAAAACTTTCTTTACTATGAATGGGCCATCGTATTTTGGCGTCCACTTGCCCCTGTGGTCTGTATGAGGAGGAAGAAGTCTTTTCAGGACAAGGTCTCCCACTTGGTATTCCCGAAGCCTGACTTTCTGATCGAAGGCTTTCTTCACCCGCTTCTGATATAACTGCCCATGACAGATGGAAACTAGCCTCTTCTCTTCGATCAAAATCAGTTGATTGTACCGAGACCGGACCCATTTTGCTTCATCCAGCTTCACATCCATCATTACCCATAAGGAGGGTAGCTCAACTTCAACAGGTAGGACTGCCTCCATACCATACACAAGCTGATAAGGTGTTGCCCTGATAGACATTCAAATTGAGGTTCGATATCCATGCAAGGAAAATGGTAGTATTTCATGCCAGTTTTTGTAAGTGACCACCATCTTCTGCACAATCTTCTTGATGTTTTTGTTAGCTGCCTCAACAACACCATTCATCTTTGGCATGTAAGGAGAAGAGTTGTGATGTTGGATTTTGAAGTCCCGACACAGTTCTTCCATCATTTTGTTGTTCAAATTGGAACCATTGTCAGTAATGATTCGCTCGGGAACTCCATATCAACATATGATGTCTCTTTTCAAAAATTTGGCTACCACGTGTCTGGTGACGTTTGCATATGAAGCTGCTTCAACCCATTTGGTGAAGTAATCAATGGCTACCAGGATGAATCTGTGGCCATTTGAAGCAGTTGATTCGATCTTTCCAATCATGTCAATGCCCCACATAGCAAAGGGCCAAGGTGAAAATATCACGTTCAAAGGGTTTGGAGGCACATGCCCTTTATTTGCGTAGATCTGGCATTTGTGGCATTTTCTGGCATAGGCACAATAGTCTGCATCCAATGTGATCCAGTAGTAACCTGATCTCAACAACTTCTTTGCCATTGCATACCCCCTGGCGTGGGTACCGAAAGAACCTTCGTGCACCTCGTGCATCAGCAAGTCTGCTTCTTTCTTGTCAACACATCTGAGCAGTACCATGTCGAAGTTTCGCTTGTATAATGAGCCATCAACATTAAGGAAGAAACTACCGGCCAGCCTTCTTAATGTTTTCTTATCATTGGATGATGCCCCAGGTGGGTATGTCTGATTCTCTAAGAAGCATTTGATGTCGTGGAACCAAGGTTTGTCATCACTAGCAGCATCCATAGAGAATACATATGCCGGTCGGTCCAGTCTAGATACCAAAATCCGAGGCACATAATTGGCAGTTTGAACCTTGATCATGGAGGAAATGGTAGCTAAAGCATCCACAAACTGATTTTCGTCTTGACGGATGTACTCAAGTTTGACTGTTGTGAAGAAAGTCAATAATCTCCTCGTATAGTCATGGTATGGAATCAGATGCTCTTGGTGAGTGTACCATTTGCCGTTGGTCTGATTGATTACCAAAGCTAAATCTCCGAATACATTCAATGTTTTGATCCTGAGGTTAATGGCTTCCTCAAGTCCCATGATACACGCTTCATATTCAGCTTCGTTGTTAGTGCAGGCAAAGGTGAGTTTTGCCGAGAAAGGCATATGAACTCCTTTAGGTGTAATGAGCACTGCACCAACTCCACAGCCATTCATATTGACTGCCCCGTCAAACATCATAGTCAATTCTTCTTCGAGATCAGGACCCTTAGTGTGAATTGGCTCTTCACAATCTTTTGCTTTTAAGTACATGATGTCTTCATCAGGGAAGTTAAATCTCATGGGTTGGTAATCATCAATGGGTTGCTCAGCTAGATAGCCAGACAGTACACTGCCCTTGATGGCCTTTTGAGATGTGTACTGAATGTCATACTCTGTCAGAATCATTTGCCATATGGAAACCCTTCCGGTAAGTGCTGGCTTCTTAAATATGTACTTGACCGAATCCATTTTTGAGATCAACAAGGTAGTATGAGTCAACATATACTGTCTTAGTCGGCGAGCAGCCCACGCTAAATCACAACAAGTTTTCTCGAGCAGTGAATAACGTTTTTCACAGTCGGTAAACTTTTTGCTTAGGTAGTATATTGCATACTCTTTTCGACCAGACTCGTCATGCTGGCCCAATACACACCCCATTGATCCTTCTAATACTGTTAGGTACATTATCAGAGGTCTTCCTTCAACTGGAGGCATGAGAATTGGAGGTTCTTGCATGTACTCCTTGATCTTGTCAAAAGCTTTCTGACAATCGTCATTCCACCTGACTGTTTGTTCCTTTCTTAACAGCTTGAACAAGGGTTCACAGGTTGCAGTAAGATGAGATATGAACCTTGATATGTAGTTCAATCTACCTAAAAACCGTCGAACTTCTTTTTCAGTCCTAGGTGCGGGCATCTCCTGAATGACCTTGACTTTGTCGGGATCAACCTCAATTCCCTTTTTACTTACAATAAATCCCAGCAGCTTACCAGAACACACCCCGAATGTGCATTTGTTGGGGTTTAACTTCAGCTGGTACTTTCTCATACGCTTGAACAACTTCAGTAGGTTTACCAGATGGTCTTCTTCAGTACGGGACTTGGCAATCATATCATCCACGTAGCATTCAATTTCTTTGTGGATCATATCGTGGAATAATGTTACCATAGCCCGTTGATAAGTGGATCCGACATTCTTCATTCCAAAAGGCATTACCTTGTAATAAAATGTGCCCCAATGTGGGATGAAGGTTGTTTTCTCCATGTCTTCGGGTGACATCTTGATCTGATTGTACCCAACAAAACCATCCATGAAAGAAAATACCGAGAACTGAGCTGTGTTGTCCACCAATACATCAATGTGAGGTAATGGGAAGTCATCCTTCGGGCTAGCTCTATTCAGATCCCGGTAATCCATGCACATACGCACCTTGCCATCCTTCTTAGGCACGGGTACAATATTAGCAACCCACGGCGGGTAACTAGGTACAACAAGGAAGCCGACGTCCCACTATTTTTGTACTTCTTCCTTAATCTTCATGGCCATATCTGGGCGAGTACGGCATAGCTTTTGCTTCACTGGAGGGCAATCTTCTTTCAATGGTAGCTTGTGCATGACAATATCCGTATCTAGACCCGACATGTCTTGATAGGACCAAGCAAAGACGTCGACATATTCGCGAAGCATGTTGATAAGCTGTTCTTTTACTGAAGCTTGCAGTCTGGCCCCAATCTTCACTTCTTTCAAATCCTCCTCGGTACCAAGATTAACAGTTTCAACTTCCTCCTGATGAGGAGTACTCACTTTCTCTTCTTGCCTCAACAACCTGGCTAACTCTTCAGGCAACTCAAAGTCTTCTTCAACCCCTTCATCAGCTTGATTAATTGGATTATCGAAGTCATACAAGGTCATAACAGTGCTGTTGTCGGTGCAATCTGGAGGATTATTTCTGCAAGGGTTGAGGTTTGTTCTTTTTAATGATCAATTTTTAATCTTGCTCAGAAAAAATGAAGTTATTTATTTTGAAAAAATTGCCATTTTATTGTTTTGTGCGAAAAATAACAAAAATGAAAAGACAGTGAGCAAAAGAGAAAATTGTTTGCAAAAGATGTCTGATATTCATTGATATTCCATTTGCATAAAATTACAAATATGGCCCTATTACAAAATGAGTCCTGACACCTTGGGAAAGATGCAGGACTTGATGCATGCTGAAAAAAGCAGGAAATAATCATTACTCTGCAGGAGTAACCTTATAATTTCCTGGGAAGACTAGTTAAGGACTTGGTGACCCGGGATCCTTGGACGAATCCAGCTCTCCAGGTTGAGGTTGCTTTCCGCCTCGTCTTCCACATTGTTGACAGCATCTGGGGTGAACATCCCCCCACTTATGAACTTGGGCTCCTTAGCAGCCTCTGCTTGATCTTGTTGGAATGGTTTGTAACCCAAACTGAATATGTCCTCCTTCTTCTCCAACGGTAGCAGCTTGCCCCAGCCTTGGGCATTTCCATCTTCAACAACCTTCCGAGCTTGTTGATAGGAGAAAATTGAAGTACCCATCCTATCTTCCTGGGATGCAGCAAATACTTCAGTTGTCGCCTCATTGACGTTCAGTGCCTCGAACCCTTGGCTCATGGTTTCATGGATTTCACCATCCATCTCAATGTATTTGTAGGTAGCCAGATGGCTAACAAAGATATCCTATTCTCCACAGATTGTGATAATCTGCCCTTCCCACTCATATTTCAATTTCTGGTGAAGGGTCGACGTAACTGCGCCAACGGCGTGAATCCATGGTCAACCCAACAAATAGCTGTAGACCGGCTGAATGTCCATCACGTAGAAAGTAGTTTGAAAGACCTGCGAGCCAATTATCACAGGAAGCTCCACCTCTCCAAGAACAGACCTCTTGGAACCGTCAAAAGCTCTGACCACCAGATTGCTTGGTCGGAGAGCAATACCATCATATTCGAGTTGACAAGGGCTTTCTTTGGCAAGACTTTGAGTGAAGACCCAATGTCCACAAGAACATGAGAAAGCACAGCCCCTTTACACTCCAGATTGATGTGTAAAGCTTTGTTATGGTGACGACCTTCTGTGGTCAAATCAGCATTGGTGAATCCTAGCCCATGGCTAGTGTTAACATTAGACACCACTATCTCAAGCTGATTTACCGTGATCTCCTCCAGCACGTAGACTGCGTGCAGGAATTTAAGTAATGCATCCCGATGAGCTTCGAAACACAATAGCAAGGATAAGATGCAGATCTTGGAAGGAGTCTGGTGGAGCTGATCCACAACCTTGTAGTCACTTCTCTTAATTATCCTCATAAATTCATCCACGTCTTGATCAAAGGATGTTTTATGGGCTTATTTTGGTACAGGTTCTTCAGGTGCCACACTTTTACCTTTGGCTTTGGCAGCATCCTCTGCCTCAGTATTAGCTCTTAGAACGCGTGACACGAAGAGGCGTCCGCTTCGAGTGAAGCCTCCGCCTCCCCCGACATTATCCACTTGTGGTGTATGAATTGAAGAATCAAGAAGGACTCTCTCTCCGTTGCAGTAAAGGTCTGAACCATAGTGCCATGGTACAACATTGTCTTTTTCGTATGGAATGGCCCCGACACCGTGATGGTGACTGGACTGACTGCAGTAGAGGTAGGAACCGTTATTGTTTGTGGATCATAAAATATGGTAACAGGACTTCTGGTTGATGGTGGTGGTGATTGACTGAAGCTTGTTTGTTGCTGAGATGGTTGTTGAGATTGTTGCTGGAATTTTTGGGAACAGGGACCGTTGCAAGGTCATAATATATGGTGATTGTGGAGACGTCGTTGTTAGTGGTTGCTGTAGTTGTAGAAGTGGATGCGATTGAACTGGTGTTTGTTGAAGTGATGGAAGAAGTGGTTGCTGATTTTGTAGACGAGTCTGTAGGAACAATTGTCTTTGCCGTTGTAGGAGAATTATTTGTTGTTGCTAAAAAAAGAGTTGCTGGTGTTGTAGAAGCCATTGTTGTCATTTGCAGGATACCTTCTTTTATCAGGTCATTGATGCCCCTTCTCAAGCTTGCACACCCATTAACGGAAACTTTGCAAGATTCACAGCCGGCCTCAAAACCTGGGAACACCTGGCATTTTAAAAGTTGAGCTTTAACCTCTGCCATAGGTGTTTGAATGCTTGCAGTATATTCAATTAAATTCATGGGTTGGCCCTCCTCAATTGCATTTATCCTTGTCCCACCATGGCTGGGCATGGGGTTCTTCGTGACATTAGGAGATGGTGCAAAATTTAGGGCCTTTGAATCAACCAGATCCTGGACCTTCATGTGCAAAGCTCTGCACTTTTCTGTAGTGTGACCAGGTGCATTAGAATGAAAGGCACACCTGGCATTGACGTCATAATTTCTCGGAAGGTTCTGAGGATCTGGTGGATCCAATGTCCTTAACTCGACAAGATTAAGCTTCAGGAGTTGTGGCAATAAGGTGGCATATGGCATTGGTATAGGGTCAATTACCCTGTTGACTTGAGATGGCTTTTGCTGGAAAGGGCGTTGTTGTTGGTTGTTGTTGTTGTAGGATCTTTGTTGAGGAAACTGTTGTTGCTGCGGAAAATGTTGTGGTTGTTGAGTGTATTGAGGAGGTGGAGTAGGAATAGTGACAACGGCAATTGATCTTGGCAGATATTGGGGTCTTCCTCTGCCCACATGTACATAATTAGTTTCACCAGATCTGCGAGGCCCTGCAAATGGTTTCCTTGCACTGCTTGAACTGGCGTCGTTATCAGAAATCTTTCCCATTTTCAATAAGCTCTCAATTCTTTCCCCAGCTATAACCACTTCTGCAAAGCTAGTGGAAGAGAAAGCGACCAACCTATCAATATACGTCCCCTGGAAGGTGTTCATGAACATATCTTCCATTTCCCTTTCTGACATTGGGGGTTGAACGACAGCAGCTAATTGCCTCCATCTTTGAGCATACTCTCTAAAGCTCTCCCTGGAAGATTGTGACATTCCCATTAGAAGTGTTCTGTTAGGAGCCATGTCCAGATTGTACTGATATTGGCGAATGAAAGCCTCGGCCAAATCTTTCCAATTTCTTACTGTGGCCCTGGTCAGATGGGAGTACCACTCACGGGATGCCCCTATCAAGCTATCCTCAAAATAGAAATCCAAAGCTTCTCATCCATGGTGTAGGCTTTTAATCTTCCCAGGAAAGATTGGAGATGGGTGCGAGGGCAGGATGTACCATTGTATCTTTCAAAGCAGGGATGTTTGAATTTGTGAGGAATTTTAACCCCCTCGACTAGTCCCATATCCATGACATCAAAACCCAAAGAGTTTTGAGACTCCAGAGACCTCAATATTTCTACTATCTCATCCAGCCGACGATCGTAGACTGCATCTCCTGCCCCCACTACAGTAAATTGTTCTTCCTGAGGGTCCTCCTGCAAGGCACGCCCTCTAGTGTTGCCCTGGGTATTCCTTATAGCATTGATGTCTGGGTTAAGATGAGGTCCAAACTCTGGGGGATCAGTACGAGGCTGTACATGATCGTTGTTGCTGGTACCCCCTGTACCTGGGTGGTTTTCCTCTGGAGTTTTCCGCTCGACCAACTCTCTCAGTCTTTCTTGGCTTTGAGCCATAAACTGGTTCATTTGGACCCTCATCTCAGTCCTTTCATTGGCCATTTGGGTTCTCACGTCAGTCAGATCTTGCTAAACCTGGTCCATTTGTAAGCCCGAAAGGTTATTTCTTGTCGGATACCGATGAACTCTGTTGATGGGGAAGACTCTTCTACGAGCAATGTTTCCTGAGACCACAACAAAGTGAGAAACAACAAAAACAAAAACCTACAAAACAAAGAAATGAGGTTAGTATGCAATGCAGGATGCCTATTTGTCTCCCAAGGGTATCCGGTTTGGTTCTTTAGTTTTGACCTTCCAGACCTCGAGGAATGATGATGTTGAAGAGAGATAAAGCCCACAAAATAACACAAACCATATATTACAAAGTGTAAAGATACATAGTTTAATTACAACAAAGTTCCCATGGTGGGTCAAAATACAACAATAAAAATACAATAAAAAAGAAGTACAAGTACAAAGAAATCAAACATCCATTCCATAATCATCCTCTCTAACTTCTTTCAGGAGAGCCTCAGTCACTGGACCAACTGGATGCTCTGTGATAGTCCTGATAAGAAGGTTCCTGGTGGCAATGGCACTTGTTAACTTCTTATGCTTGTCTTGGTCCTTTGATCTCTTCAACCCCGCCCGGAGCTTCAACTCAGAGATTTCTTTTTGTGCTGCTAACAAGGCCTCCTGACTCTTCTTCTCATTGGATTCCATCTGCTCTATCCTAGCCTGGGTCCTCTGATCTTCCTGTGAACGAGCCTCAGTGATCCTGATCCATCTAGCCTGACTTTCTTCCAAGTAATGCTCAGCTTTGGCCTTTTGAATCTTGGCTTCCTTGCAAGCATTCTTCAATACCAACTCCCCTGCTCGGGCTCTTCTGATGTAATCATATGTCTTCTCAATCTTGGTCATATGCTCGACCCGGAGCTTCTATAACCTCTCATTGTCCAAAAAACTATCATTCCTCTCCCAGAGGGTCTTCTTCAGAGCTTCAGAAAGCTGAGTATTCCTTTCCTTCAATTTCTCAAACTCCTCTAAACTGACTATAGTTGCAGGCTCTACTGCTGATGGTCCAGGCACATCCTCTAAGGTGAATGGCATACGGGTGATTTGTGTAAACACCCCAAATTTTCCCTCACCCATTCACACCATGGCTTGTGATCATTTCATATGCATAAATACAATCATAGCATCTCATATCACGTTTTTGATTCACTGCATAGATTCAAAGTCATCTGCATCTAGGGTCTGTGATCTGAGCAATCCAAGAGCTTCTTGAGCCACTCCAAAGGTCATCAATCACTTAAAAGGGGTCCATGTATGTTCAAGAATCATTTTATATCCTCTCAAAGTCAAGAATATCAAAAAATCACAAGAATTGAGAATGGCATGGAAGCAGAGCCAGGTTTAACTGCACAGATGACCTAGAATTAGGGTTTTGGTTTCAAAGGCCATAACTCCAAATTTTTTGGTCATTCTTGTTTCTATTGGTCTCTATATGGTATAGGGAGTATGCATATCAATTTTCATGAAGAAATTCCATGGGGAAGTCATCTGATCAAGAGTTGACTTTCTGGGCAAGTCAGTGTAAAATCAGGGCATCTGAGGCCCCCAATGACCCAACCAAAGGGTGTTCTTCATCATTTTGATTGTGTATGATCTTTATTTGATCATAGAAGATGTTGGAAGTTCACAAAATTGAAGAATTTCAAGTCTTTTGCAAAGTTGACTTTTTGGGAAAGTTTGACTTTTAATGAAATTGCCATTTTGGGAAACTTTTTCAACCCTTGCTTTTTGATTCAAAAATGCTTCAAATGGAAAAACTTTGGTCATGAAAGTTGTAGAATGGATCATTCCCTTTTCAAAAAGTACAAGAACATGACCTAATTCATTTTGGATCAAAAGTTATGGCTTGTCAAAGTTGGCTAAAATCACAAAATTTGAAGTTTTCTACCAAAGAGGTATTTTGCAAAATGGTTTGATCAAGTGTTCTAAAGGCCTCAAATGTGTACCATTTCTTCACAACATGATCACATGACCTCTAAAATTCAGAATGGGCCAAATAACCTTGCACTTTCATGCCTTGAAACTCAAGAAATCTCAAAGGAACCAAACTTGAACCAACTTGCAAAACTCATCATAAGTTACAAACCACTTGCTGCCTTGCCTCTAAACCTTTTTCACAGCATTCCTTGATTCAAGCTGAGCCCAAGCATGCCAAAAAGCAAGTTGTACCATAGCCCATGCTTCAAGTTCACATCAAGTTGACATTTTGGCCAAAGACCCATACCAATCACCATAGGCCACCAACAACTTTCTGACCTATCCCCTTTTGATACATGGACAAAACCCAGCCTAACACATAACACAACTCACTCTGATCTTGCCCCCAAGCCTTAGTTCCAAGTTTATGCTCCATTTGCAAAAGCTTTCGAAACTGATTGCACAAGCCTCAAACACACAAACCAACTTCACAAATCAACTCAGCATGCTTCACTGATCAAAAACCACCCATCACCATAGCCTGAAAGTCACTGAATCAAAAACACGATCACCACCCTCCCTTGAGCAGAACTTCTGCCATTTCAAAAACCAGCCATTCTCAAAGATTCCTAAGCTTCATTTCAACATCAGAGGGTTCAAAGGAGTGAGTTTGCACCAAGAAACAGCCCAGAACCAGAAAGCTCCATCTCAGGTATAGCTCAAGAATAAATTTTCCAGAACTTCATTTTCTTGTTACAAATTGAATCTATATGTTGCACTGATCATCTAGATGTATTTAGATTTGAAAATAAGTACGGGATGACCATTTCATGTCTCTCTGAAAGTTTGCCCGTGTTTCACATTTGCCTTCGATTCAAGCTTGTCAATGAAAATAAATGATTTTTGAAAGAGGGGTTAGGTTTAGATGGGGCGCAGGATCATTTTTGTGGGAGAAATTTCATGTTTGGTGACCTATAGCAAAATCTAGGGTTTTGGTTCGCCGGAGAAGACGACCGGAAGTCTTCTCCGGCCACCTGAAGTTAATTAGCCCTAATCTGAGTGATTAATGAGGTTTGAATTTGATGCGTTGGATGAGTTGACCAAGGGAGACTGGCGCGCGTTTGAATGGCTAGGATGTGTCTTCAGAAGCCCTAATCTTCATTAACTTAATTAATCCAAATTAATTAATTCATAAATCTGATTTAACCAGGTTTGAACTTGGGCCATTGGATGTGGCGCCAAGTCAACCTCCCATTGCCCAGAACGCATCTGATCCATCCATTGCTCTTACTTTTCATTTTTATTAATTTAAATTCATTTGTTTTATATTTCTTTTGTACATTTTATTTAAAATAGTAAAAATCATTCAAAAATTCTGAAAAATTTTATACAAGCTTTTATTAATTTTCAGAAACCAAAAACATTTTTATTTTTATTTTTTTGCATTAAAAAATATTTTTAAATCATTTAAAAGTTTATTTTTAATTAATTAATGAGAATTAATTAATTAAAAATACTTTTAGGTATTTAAAAATCACCAAAAAATTCATGAAACCTTTAAAATCATTTAGAAACATTTTCCAACCCTCAAACCAAATTTCTCTTTTGATCTTGATGTCTTTTGACAATTTTCCATGGAATTAATTTCATTTCAAAGCATTATTTTGATCCAATGTTCAAAAATTCATTTCTGCCTAGTCTTTGAGAGTTGGACTTTGATTCTTTTTGCATTGCATCTTGTATAGCATGTAGTTTATAGGATTAAATTGGCATGATTTGATCTTGAATTTTCAATTTGTTTGACATTTTTCTTGACAAGGTACCATAAAACCCTAGCCATCTTAGAAAATTCATAACTTTCACTAGGTTAAGAATTGGATCCCCTCCTTTGGGCAGTGAGTTTGTATAGGTTTAGGGTTCCTTTGAATGCATTTTCAATTTTTTATCTTGATGTTTGCTTCTGGTTTTGGTTTTTGTTTGGTACATTGATCATAAACCCTAATTTGGGCTTTCATTTGCATCCATCTTCCATTTGCTTGCATACCATGACTTGCCATGACATTTTGTGCATTCATTTGATTCATATTACCTCTTAGGACATATTAGAATCATGTTTGATCATTGCATCTTTCATTTGCCATGTTGAATGTCATTTGCATTCCATAACTTTTCATGTATGTCCATGTTTCTAAGCATGCCTCTCTTGCATCCATATGCTTGTTTGATCATCTTCATGCCTTGCCTCATGTTTGCATCATCTCTTAGCATCATTAACATCATACATATGCTTCTGGTTTTGGTTTACATCATCCCATTTCATCTCATTTTGCATAGCATTGCATTCCTTTCACTAACTTTTCAGGTGGTAAGTAACTTTGGGAAGTGAATTTGCCTTCACTTCTCACAAATTCTTTTCATCCCTCTTATGCCTCATTGCTGCATTTTGTCTTGTGTTTGAGATTGAGCTTGCTCTTTCTTCTTCTCTTTACTTTCTTTCTTCAAGTGACTTGTCTTCTTAAATGAAGCAAGTTACTTTGCTTCTCTTTGCTCCTTTCATCTGCATCCTGGTGGTTTCTCTGAAGATCTTTCTCTTGAACCTCACAAACCCTAGGAACAACCAAGCATGACAATGATTAGGGCTTTGATTAGTCCCCCACTTAGTTTTCACCTTTGTGTCTCATTGAGTCTTCTCTTCTCATCTCATAATCAGGGACTAAACCCTAAAGGCTTTAAGGCTTTGTGATTAAGCTTATGCCTGCATCCTTCTATTAGGATGGAGTGTATAACTTTAATCCTAAGTGTTAAACCCTTAATGTGTTTAAATCCTTTAATCAATTCACTCAATAATCATCAAGACATCAAGCTTGTAACTTGGGCCTTGCATTAGGGTTCTAATTCTTCCTTAATTGGTCAAGAAGGACTAACCCTAATGTTAATGGACAAGTCCCCCTCAAGCTGTCTTACAAACCATAAAACTCACTTCTTCATCATATCATTAAATAAAATCCACTTAATAAAGGCTTTGTTTTGTCATGGGTTTAATCCCTAATCATGGATTAAGTTGAGGAGCTTTCCTCAGCTTAAACATTCTCATCTATTATCCTTCTATTAGGATGGTGTAATGAGTCTGTTTAATCCCTGATTATGGCTTAATCTCATCACCTAACACTAAACAAAAACCACAAAAACATCTAAATAATCACAAGTAGGTTAATGATCTTAATCCTACACCATGGTGATTAAGTGTGAGAAGCTGACTTCACACTTAAGGTATACTCATTACCCCTAATCAGAGGGAGGAGTGATGAGTTTACTAAATCCATTGGTTTAGGCTTAAGCTCATTAGCTTATGACAAACTTTCAAAAGCAATAAAAGAATGAAAACACAAAAACAAACAATAACCATCTCCTCCGGGATTCTTTTCTCATCATCTTCACTCACAAACGAGAACTTGCTTCTTCCGTCTAATGCAAGACAGTTTGCACCTGAGCCAGACAGGTCATACACTTAAGCATAGACAAGTAAGCAGTTCACAGACAATTTATCTTTCAGTCTCTTTGGGTCGAACTACGGTGTTCTGACTTCCTCATTGCACTAGAGGATACGTAGGCATAACTTAACAGTTATCGAACAAAAGTCTCTGTATATTCCCCCTCCTTCTAGCCTTATTCTTTAGCCTCATTATCATGAGCATTTCACCTTTGTTCTTACACTGACACTTCACTTATACACTTCACTTCCCTTACACTGACACCTGTACATCCTTTTCCAGCTCTTTTATACACAAATTGCACTGAACTACCCCTTTAAAACACAAATCTCTTAAGCGTGGATCCCGTCGAGTACGACGGACAATC
Source organism: Lathyrus aphaca (assembly GCA_963966055.1). Classification (NCBI taxonomy): domain Eukaryota; kingdom Viridiplantae; phylum Streptophyta; class Magnoliopsida; order Fabales; family Fabaceae; genus Lathyrus; species Lathyrus aphaca. The sequence continues at coordinate 322,539,487 of OZ014525.1, forward strand.
TGGGTGCTAATACCTTCCCCGGTTGTAACCAACCCCCTTTCTCAGTCTCTCTGGTTCGCGACCGTCTTATCCATATCTTTCTAGGTTTATGCAGCATTACCTTTCCTCCGGGATAAAAATGCCTAGCTGGCGACTCTATTCATTTCTTTTGAGTTCACTCCTGTGTGTTCTCATTTCTCCTTTCGCCGACCGTTCGCGTCTGTACCCCCTCTGACCAGGTGTCATTTGGTGGGAGCGACAATTTGTCCCCTAATACGTGACCAATCAAGATACTGAGCTGAAGCTATGTTGTTGCACTTGCCAAGAATAGCAGTCCCCTTTGTCTGAATATTATCCTAGGCCCAAGCTGCTTGTATGGCAATGGCAAGGTTGTGCTGAATATCACAATAAAGGGTTTCTGACAAGTCTTGCTCTCTTGGTGGATGCACCAAAGCATATCCTAATTGTCTTTTGAATAGCAAAGGATTGTAGTTGATGCAACCCTCCACTCCAATCAGGGGTACATTGGGATACTGCCCACAGCTGGTGATGATATCTCTACCCTTGGTGCTCTGAGTGCACCATCTGATGTCTTCTGAAGTAAGGGCAATCATTCTCTTAGCCTAGTTCCTTGATTGACGAGGGTTCAGGAAAGATTCTGACTTTGGAAAGTGCCTTAACAACCAACAATAGAAGAGAGGTGCACAACATCTGACTAATCTCCCCCCTGCTTCTCATTCCTTTGATGCACTGAGTAGTAAAAGTCTCCAAGCAAGGTAGGGACTGGATTCTTCAACAAGAAAAGGTGGATAAAACTCTTTCTTACAAACTTAGGCTCGTCAGCAAACAATATGATTCCATATATGCTAAGGGCCAGAAGAGCACAAACAGTGTCCCACTTCCCTGCTGCAGCATGAATGGTGGCCTGAGTAACTAGGAAGTCCAAATGAAGGCCTAGGATTCCAGCCTTGGTGGTCATATTCTGGTCAATGAGGGTGGACTCCAAGTGCAAAGCCTTAGCTACATCTTCATTCTTGGGAGCAGTCATCTCAGGGTTGAAAGGAATCCCCCTCCTGATGGGGACACCCAACAACATGGAGAACTCTTCTAGCAAAGGTCCCAACTGAAAATCTGGGAAAGTGAAACATCTAAGAGGAGGGTCATAGAACCGAAGACAGGTGTGGATCATACTTCTCTGTGAAGCATCCAAGTCCATGATCATGTCCATAATGCCACCATAATGTTCCCTGAATAAAGGGACATGATCAGGAGTGATGAGTGTCTGGATCTGTCTGATGCCTGTCAGAGTGGGCTCAAAGAAATGATAAGTGATGTTTCTCTTCCTGGATGGGTCCATGCTGACAATGGATGCTGGGGAAGAAGACTGAGGAGAAGTACTGATGAAGGCTGCTGAAGATAACTGGAGAAGATGCTGAAGAGGATCTCTGATGAAGATAACTGATGAAGAAGGCTGATGCAGATAGCTGAAGGAATCTGAGCAGTAGAACAGGTCAAAACCAAACCAAAGATAAGATGTGGATACCCTGTAAAACAAATAGACAAATGTTAAATTATGCAAAAAATAATGTATGTAGAATGATATGCAAGGGTTTGTAATCAAGTGTTGGATCTGTTATCTTCCTTGATAGGGTCCATGTGTGTTCATAAGTCTGGATGAAGGCTTAGAAAACCAGTAACTAGGTGGGGGACTCAAATAAAGAGTCACAAGTCCAGGGTTTCACAAGAACAGTCCAAAATGATGTGAACTTAAAACAAAACTGGTAACAGGGTATGATGAATCCAATGGTTCCTGCAAACCTGTAAACATCCCAACCCCCTCACATGTATTATTCTAGAACAAGGATCCTCAGACTTGGATCAGTTATGAGAAGTGTAAACACTTCTAACCCGGAGGTACAATGTTTATAATAACCATAAAAGATCCTCCTCTAATTCAGCTCAGATGCTGAAGGTCATAAAAAGGTCATCCAGACTTAGCAGGCTTCCTAGATAGCCTTAGTACTACAGGAAATCCGTAGCACAAAGTTCTCAAGAAGAAACCCATGTCTGAACCCTGTTTTATATTCCCGCACCAGACCGAAATGGAATAGAAAAGAATATGAAGCCACTCTATCTTATGTGTCACTCAGGATCCCGGTGTGGAACCTTACTCACTCAATATCCCTCCCACCAAAATAGACAGGAGATCCAGCACAAATGATATGATGATAACAGTATGAAATGCTTATAAACAGTAAATAAAGCAATAAGTAAAGCTGTACATAAAGCAATAAATAAAGCAAAAATCAACCAGCACAAGTAGCACATAACACCCCTATAAACACAAATCAAACAAGTGCTAGGAGAAACCCACAAAAGAACCAGAAGTCCTGGTTGCAAGATAAGGTCCCCAGCAGAGTAGCCAAGTTGTCGCTCCCGAAGATTTGCATCTCAGTGCAGATGCGAACGGTCGGCAAAAGGAGAAAAAGGAATGAAGTGAATAGAGTCGCCAGCTAGGCATTTTTATCTCAAAGGAAAGGTAATGCTACATAAACCTAGAAAGAGATGGATAAGACGGTTGCGAACCAGAGAAACTGAGAAAGGGGGTTGGTTACAACTGTAACACGGTGGGAGAACTGACTTTAGTTATGTTGCGGATAGCAAGAGTCGCCACCGACTTTTATTTTATCCAAAGGAAAGGGCATAAAAGAACAGGAAAGACCTTAAAAGATTTTTGGGTTCGGGGGGTAGATTATGTAAAGGGAAGGTGTTAGCATCCTTTACATCCATGGTTATCCATGGGCTCTTAGTTACTTAGCTCACTTTAAAATGTTTTTGAAAAGTGTAGTGCGTGAATAGAAATTTTCTTAAGTACTTTATAATGATCCAGGTACGGATATATATAAAGCCTTTGTTTTGAAAATTGTTTGAAATGTGAAATGTATTTGAAATGTTTTGAAGAGTGAGCAAGTACATAAGAGGAACCTACCCTAAGTTAAGTCTTTTCTGTTCTTAAATATCCTTTAAATGGTAAGACTATCCCTATTATTAAGGAATAGGTAGTCATTACCTTTGATATATGAGGGACAAATGAAGGGACAACTGTGATTAGGCAATTGTAAGGTGTATTTAGCAATTTCGAAGGGACTTATCATCTTTATTCGAAAGGGACAAGATCATTTACGAAAGGCAACCATGAAGGGACTTGATCTTTTTATCTTTTAAGGGACAAGATGATATGAGAGAAGGGACTTTGCTTTACACCTTACTTGACCTTTTTTCTTTAGGCAACATGAGAGGTATCCTTAAGAATGTGAGATGGCGATCCAAGATCGACTTACGTGTGTGCGCGTATAAGTTCAAGTATTTATCTTATAAATTGGTGATCTAAATTCAATTTTAATTACAAACATGTTTTACACTCCCTATTTTACTAACCATGGCAATTAAAAATAAATAATAAAAATAATACTACAACTATTACATAAATGGTACAATTACATGATAATAATAATAATAAAATAAATTAAATAAATAATCACATAATAAATAAATAAATAAATAAATAAAGGGGTTAGTAATAATAAACAAAATAAATATAGGAAAAAAATAGCATAATAATATAATAATGAATTAAAAGTTCAGTTTTAAATAGATAATTATTTTTTTAAGATTTTTAATAAAAGAAATAAATAATAAATATTATATACTAATAACATATGATTAATAGTCTAATTATTAAATTTTATATACATATTATAAAAATATCTAATTATAATTAAATAAGCATACAAAAAAAAATAATAAATTAATTTAATAAAATAAAGTTAAGGTTTTTAATTATTTAGAAGAATAGATTAGGGTTTACTACTTAATTAAATTATTATAAAACTACATATACTATGAACAAATTATAAAATTAAAATAAACAAATAAATTAATATTTACAATGTAATTAAGGTTCATAAAAAGAAAATTAGGGTTTATCAGAATAAATTAGGGTTAGGAGTTTAGAAAATAGAATTAGGGTTTTATTTATTAATTTACAAAACAAATCCATTTATTTACAAATTATATATATATTTAATAATATGAACATATGATATATAAATATAAATAATTAAATCTTGAAAATAAAGTTTGATTAGAAAAAAAATGAATTTTAGGTATAAGAAATAATATATATATTTATTTTAACATTTTTGAGGAATTAATTAAGTTTAATTATAAAATATAAACAAAATAAATAAAAGAATGAAAAAGAAGAAAACATACCTGGGGCTGGGATTCGAACCCAGGCCCTAGGCTTTATGCATCTTGGACCAATAGCACAACCACCAGGCCAGGCGCGCGCTGGTGTTAAGGGATGAGCAGCAATGCCTTTTGTTACTAACCTGCAAAAAATCATGGAAAATAAAACAAAACAAAATGGCCTGGGGGATTCGAACCCAGGACCATCACCCTCATACGCGTACACACAAACCAACTGAGCCAGGCTAACTTTCTGAAATAATATTAACAACAAATCACAAAATATTATGTCAAATATTTGAATATGGATTTTGGCGCCACTGAACTTCATCTTCCTCATGATACCTGCGAAAATTCATACGATTTTAACTACGATTTTTCCTGCGATTTCCTCCATGTTCATAACCTGCGAAACTCAAACATCAATCAAACAGTACAATTTCTTCCAATTAATCAGTGCATTATGATCCCCAGAGCTTATACAATCTTCCTATGTCCTTAAAATTCATTTATATTTGGTTTATCATGAAACCCTAAAAGCTTGGCCGAAACCCTAACAATGGCTTTTCATGTTTCCTACATCCAATCTTCAATCAAACCATCCAGAATCATTCTAAACATCATTATAAACATTAATCAACCATCAAATATTATTTAAAACAAAGATATATATGAAATCATAAAAAATCAAAATACAAGAACACGTGTGATTCGGTTTATGCAATAGGGCATGATTATGATGCTTTTGAAGATTGAGAAAGCATCAGGGATGTCCAAGGAATGTTTTGCAACCTTTAGAATGCTTTGAGAGAGCCTCTAAGTCCAAAACCGAATCCCTCTTTTCTCTTGAAATTTTGAAATTTGTAATGTGTTCTTGAGGCAGCAAATTCGTGTCCTTGTGCTGTGTTATGTTCATGTACATATAATGAGTGAAATTAGGTCAAGAGAAGCTAGCACTCTTTGGACTTTTTGGATCATTGAGATTGAAAAAGATCATGCCTTAAATTTTGAATATTCTTTGATATAACATTGCTATTTTAGGACAATCACCATAATTTTCATATCAATCTGATCCAAACAATGTTTATGACTTTCTAGAAGCAAAATATTTTTAAATCTTCATCATTTTATATTTTATTTGAATTTAAAATGATTTTTAATATAAAAAATCATAATAAATAAAAATAAAATGAATAAAATTATGAAAATATTAAATAAATTTCGTGCATGATGTCATGGAACACATTGGGTCACAAAAAAGTCAGCCCATTTGAAGAATTATGGTTTTAAGACCCCATTTACTTCATAAACCACTCAAATATTTCCCAACTTTGCAAGGGCACAAATCCTTCAATTTTAATGCTATGAGGGTGTTATTGGACATTTTGGAAAGCTTAAAGAGTCCTCTAACCAACCCCATTGGTTTCATGTCCATATATTTTACCATTCTCAAGTTATGCTCTTTGGAAGTTGTTGACTTTTTGTTGACTTTCAAAAGGACCTATAATGTCTTAGCTCATACCTTCCAAATGAAACACTTTTGGGCTTGGCTTGTGAGACACAAAGTTGTAGAGAATTCAATTTCCTTCAAAATGAGCTTTGGATGGAAAATTATTGATGAAGCATGTGAAAGTTATGGCTGGTCAAAGTTCAGTTGACTTTTCCTGTGAAAACCTTAATTTAGAAACTCCTGATTCTTGATGATCTGAAATCTCCTTGATGAATCATGATCAATCCTTGATCAAATGATGAATTTTACTTCATATACTTGATGTTGGCAAAAAATCATGAAGTTTGACTTTGGTTTGACCACAGTTGACCTCAGTTTGACTTTTTAACTGCTTTGACTGATTTTGACCTATCTGATCATCTGACTGAGCAAACCTTTGGGAAAAGTCTTGAAACTTGACATGGGGATTCTTGAATACATATAAGATGTTATGAAGCTCACTTGAAGTCTTGGAAGTTCATTTAGCCTGATGAAAGTCAAATCCCTAGTTTAAGATGCCTTGCTTAGGAGGATGCCTTGTCTGAGGGAATTGTCAAATCTCTTGACTACTTGTGAACTTTGTGAACCTTGTGAAACTCATGAGATGTCTTGTGAACCTTGTGAACCTTGTGAACCTCTTAGTACATAAAGTCTTGTCTTGTGAGGGCAAAGTTTGGGGTGCAACAACAACCTGGGAAGGTATTAACACCCAGATTGTCCGTCGTACTCGACGGGATCCACGCTTAAAAGATTGTGTTTAAATGGGTAAGTGTATGTGCTATCTGTGTGCAAAAGCTAGAAAAGAAATATACAAGTGTCAGTGCAAAAGGGAAGTGAAATGCTCATGATTGAGGCTTTTAAAAGAATGCTGGAAGAGGGGGAATGACAAAGAGACTTTTGTTCGATAACAGTTAAGTTATGCCTACGTATCCCCTCATGCAATGAGGAATTCAGAATACTGTAGTTCGAATCAAAGAGACTGAAAGAGAAATGATTGTGAACTGCTTACTTGTCTATGCTCAAGTGTATGACTCGTCTGGCTCGAGTGCTAACTATCTTGCATTAGACGGAAGAAGCAAGTTCTCGCTTATGCATGAATATGATGAGAAAAGAATCCCGAAGGAGACGATTATTGTTTGTTTTTGTGTTTTCAGTTTTGCTATTGTTTTTGGTGTTTTGCATAAGTTAATGAGTTTAAGCCTAAATCAAGGGCTTGTAAACTCATTATATCCTCCCTGATTAGGGATAATGAGCCTACTTAAGTATGAGATAAGCATCTCAACTTAATTACCATGATGATGTAGGATTAAGATCATTAACCTACTTGTGATTAATTAGATGTTTTTGGATTTTTTGTTTAGTGTTAAGCAATGAGTTTAATCTCTAATCACAGATTAGTGAACTCATTACACCATCCTAATAGAAGGATGATTGATGAGAACACTTAAGCTGAGGAAGATACCTCAACTTAATCCATGGTTAGGGATTAAATTCATTATATAACAAGCCTTTATTAAATGGATTTTAATTAAGAGATGAGATTAAGAAATGAGTTTTAAGTTTGTAAGACAACTTGAGGGGGACTTGTCCATTAAACACTAGGGTTAGTCCCTCTTAACCATAATGAAGAGGTAGAACCCTAATGTAAGGCCCAAGTTACAAGATAAAGTCTTGGTGATTATTAAGGTGTTTTGATTAGGAGGTTTAAACAAATTAAAGGTTTAACACTTAGGATTAAAGTTATACACTCCATCCTAAGAGAAGGATGCAGGCATAACCCTAATTCCAAAGTCCTAAAACTTTAAGAGTTTACTCTCAGATTATTGAGATGAGAAGATAGACTCAAGGAGACTCAAAGGTAAAAAGCTAAGGGGGACTAATTACAACCCTAATAATTATCATGCTTGGATATCCTATGGTTTGTGAGGCTTAATAAAGATCTTCAAGGAAGCCACCAATGGAAGAAGCAGATGAAAGGAGGAGGAAGAAGAAAAGTAAGTTACTTACTTCCTAAGAAGATAAGTAACTTAAGGGAAGAAAGTGAGAGAGATGGAACATAAGTGAATCAAATTCACTTCAAAGACAAACAAAATGCAAATGAAAGAGATAAGAATATGTGACAGGTGAAGGAAAATCCACCTCTCAAAGTAACTTACCAAAACCTGAAAGTGTTAGTATGAATGCATAAAGTATGAAGCATAAAGAAATGTAGTGAAATGAGATGCAAAGACCAAATTCAGAAGTGCTTATGCTATGCAAATGTCATGTGAGATGATAATATGTCATACAATGTGCATATGTATGATCATACAAGAATGAGATGTTATGAAAGCATGCCTTGAACACATGAAAATTTATGAATTGAAATGGATGCTAAACATGGAAAATGAATGAAGAAATGATCAAGAAAGGTTCTACCATGTCTTAAGATGTCTAATATGGCATATGAATGCATGAAATGTCATAGCAAGTTCATGTGATGGTGAAGATGCAAGGTGAATGCAAGTGAACATGAGAAATTAGGGTTTTATGGACATGTGAGATGCAAATGGATAAAACATAAGCATATGTCATGATAAAATTTGAAATCAAACCCAAACAAACCATAATCCCATACTAGGTCACACCCCAAAGGAGGAGGTCAGAAGCCTAACCTATCAAAAGTTATGATTTTCCTAAGCTTTCTAGGGTTTTTGGGTGGTTCAAAGGGAAAAATGCAAATCAATTTGAAAATGCAAGATTATTCATGAGGAAAATGACCTATAAACTACATGCAATATGTAACACAATGCAAAAATAATCAAGTTTATACTCTTCTTGGTTAGGCAGAAATGACTTTTCAAAGTTAGGGTTCAAAAATGTGATTTTAATGACCCTTAATTCAAAGAAAATTGGCAAACTATGATCAAACCTAAAAATAAATTTGTGTTAAGAGTTTGAAAATGTTTCTAAATGCATTGGGATGATTCATGATTTTTTTGGTGATTTTTAGAAACCAAAATGCATTTTTAATTAATTAAAATACTTTAATTAATTAAAAATAACATTTAAATATTTTAAAAATACTTTTTAATGCAAAAAATAAAATAAAAATTGTTTTTAGATTTAGAAAAATATTTAAAGTCATAATGCAAAAGGAAATTTATTTGTGTTGATTTTTGATTTTTTAAAATAATTATGCAAGAGAAATAGAAAGAAATAAAAATAAAATGAATTAAAAATGAAGTCAACGCATCCAAGGGCTAGGATTTGAATAAAAAAGGTGGGAATTGACCATGCACGCATCTCAATGGTCCACATTCAAACTGACTAAATGGTTTTTATTAAATTAATTGATCGGTAATTAACTTAAATGATCTAATTTGGGCCGTACACACGCTAACCTAATCAAGATCCAAGGGTGGGAAATGAATCTGGGCAACTAACCCTAATTAGGGTTTAATGATTTTCAGGTGACCGGAGCTAGCTCCGATCATCTTCTCCGACCAACCTCTCATGCCATCTCTCTCAAAACGCCATGAAAATGCATAAAACTCTCCAGATTGACTCAACTAAACATCCTAAACCAGAATCTCACAACAAAATCCATTTATTTTTCATGAATCAAGAGAATCGAACAAGAACATTTTTATGGGCAAAATTTCAGAAGAACAATACATGCTCATTTCTCAATCATTTTCAAAAATAAACATATCAGGATGATCAACTAAACATGTATAATCATTTAGAAACTTAAAATCATGCTTTTGAAAAAAAAAGTTCATCATGGCTACCTGATTTGAAGCTTTGCAAACTGGAGCTTTCTGACCTCTTCCTTTGTGCAAAATGCCTCCAATGATCCCTCTGATGCTTCTGAAAAGCTTGAATGGAGTTTAAATGGCCTCCTTTGTGAGTTTCAGTTCTGAGGAGTGAGAAATCGTGTTTGTGTTTGAGAGTGTTTCAGGCTATGGTGATGGGTGCTTTGTGATCCTAGGTTATGTGGAGATGATTGGTGAAAAAAAGATTTCAGTTTTGAAACTTATGTGATGAATTTCAAAAAGATGAAGGTTTCTTGAGGTTGTGTGAAATGAGTTGCTTAATGTCCACATAAACAATGTTGATTGGCCAGAGAGTTGTTGTGGCACAGGCTGATTGGTATGGGAGGTTTTGCAAAAAGTCAAGATTGTGTACTATGAGGTATGGGCACGGGTCAGAGATGTTTTCATGGTGTGTCTGGCCTCAGCTCTGTTCAAGGATGGCCATGGGATTGATTTTGATGTGCTGGAAGGCTTGGATGAAAAGATTGCATAGATTTTGCAACTTTCCCTCTTTGGTGTTTCTTGTGAATCAAGTCATGAAATGCTTCAATCCTTGGGCCAATACTGATCTTTTGAAGTTGCATAGGCATGTTATGAAGTGTTTGTTCACATTAGAGGTCATTAGAATGCTTGGCAAGTGAAATTGCAAAATTCCCTCTTTGGCATGAACTTGAAAATTATGTGATTTTTGCCAACTTTGAAAGGCCATATCTTGAGTTCTAAGATGAATCAAGACATGTTCTTGTACTTTTTGAAAAGGGAAAGACCTAATCTACAACTTTCATTCCCAAGAATTTTTCATTTGAAGCATTTTTGGTCATGAAAGAGGAGGTTGAAAATCTTTCCCAAAATGGAAAGTTTGCATTTCGTCATTTCCAAAAATGGCAAGTTTGCAATTGGCTCAAAATTCTTCAATATTGTGAACTTCCAACCACTTATAAGATCAAATAAAGATCATTGAACTTCAATTTGATGAAAATACACTTTTGGTTCCATTGTTGGGGGCCTCAGATGCCCTGATTTTGACTTAACTTGCTCAGGAAGTTACCTAGTGAACAAATGACTTCCACAATGATTTTCTTGATCAAACTAGGTACACATGATCCTTATAACATATTGAGAACATTAGAAACAAGAATGACCAAAAAATTTGGAGTTAAGGCCTCTGAAACCAAAACCCTAATTTTGGTCATCTGTGCAGCGAAAATCCTAGCTCTGCTTCCATGCCTTTGCCAGTTCTTGTGATTTCTTGACTTTCATGAACTTTGAGGAGCATAATATGATGATAGAACACACATGAACCCTCTTGGAACACTTCAATACCTTTGGGATAGCTCAGATGGATTCTTGGATTGCTCAGATCACAAACCCTAGATGCAGATGAACTTGAACTATGCAGTGGAACAAAAATGCAATGTGAGATGTAATGCTTATGCTAATGAAAAAATGAAAGATCACAAGCCATGGTGTGATAAAGAGTGAGGGAAAATTTGGGGTGTTTACAAAAAGGAAACTGAAGAGTTTGTGTTGACTTTTGGACACGTGAATGGCATGAATATTTTAATGTGTTGGCGCATTCTGGACTCTTGGATCAAACACATCCAATGGCTGCATTATATTCTCTCCACTGACCTAGGGTTACTATTCAGGTGACCGGAAGTGACCTCCGGTAATCTTCTCCGGTCACCTATGGCCTAGGGTTTCTCTATCTCTCCATGAAAATGAATCCTACCACCACTATTGCACTCGACTCTCACCATTGATCATGAATATGGCTTCAGAACTTACTTAAGGATCTTAAATTTCCAGAATCGAAAGCAAGAACTAAACCTGAGAAAATTGAATCTATGCATCTATGATGCCTATCAACTAGCCACCCAATCCATAACCTCTATCAGGCCTCAAGTGACATAAAACCACTTAGGAATGTGCAATTCGAGCAAGTAGAAGTTCAGGACATACCTGAGTTGAAGCGGTGTCAAATTGTTGCTAGAAGGCCAGAGATGAGACTCCTTAGAATGCTTGGGCTTGATTTAGTACAATAAGAGTGAAATAAACACTCTGTGATGCATGGATCTTGGGAAATTGATGAAGTTACAGTGAGAATCAATAATATGCAGTGTTGAATCCTTGATGATTTGAGATGATAAAGCCATAGGAATGAAGCTAAACACAATGCAGATGATGAATTGAGGTAGATGGAAGCAAGATTGTGGCAATTTGAAGAGCTTGAATCCAAACTGCAGTGAAGATCAACAATGTGCAGTGATGAATTTTGAAGTTTTTCAGGTTGTGCAATGCTTGCGGATGGTTCTTGATATGATGAAGATGATAGCTTGATGAAGAATGAGGATGAATTGGTGATGATGAAGCTTGCTCGAATTCTCTTGCAATGTGAAAATTCAGAGTGCACTTTGCAATTTTTGGTGAAGAATGAAGCTGAACCTTGCACTGAAGTGATGAACTTTCTTTATAGAGCTCTTAACCATGGTTAATCATCCCTTTGGTTAACTGAGTGAGTGAGGTTAAATGAGTGAGGCAGTTATGGTAGTTATGCCAGCTGTAACATCCAGAAGCTTCTCAATGGAAATCAATTCCATGCTGCAAGTTTCATGTTGCTTATAATGTGGTTTAATGTGATGCAATGAAGCTGAGTTGATATGATTGTGTAGCTTGCTTGCAACACTTAGCAGCTCATCATTTGGCTTGGATTGGAGAGGATGCATAGCAATTGGTGTGATCATGCACACACATGATAACTTGAGCTCTTGGACATGAGGTTTGTGATTATAGCATGCTAATTGAAGTGTGCAAGCTGAACTGAAGTGGAATCCTCTTATGATCCAATGACTTAGCCTGCAAGAAATCAGATTGCATGTTGTGATCTTCCAAGAGGTGTAACTTCATGATCAAGGCATCCATTGATGAAGTTCTTGTGCTCAATTTGAAGTAGAAAAAACAAGGAACAAGTTTGATATTCAAACCATGATTAGACATGACCTCTATTTCACTTAAATGCCTCTATGAAAATCAAGTCACCAAACTGCACATTGGCCTGCACGAATTTGGCTTGCCTTGTGCCTATGGGCATATGGCTGGCCAGTTGCAACCTCTCCACTTTGACCCTCAAATAGCCCAAGAAGACCTGCTCAAATAAAAAATCTTTGAACACCAATATTGTAGGGAATGCATCAAGGAACGACTTTGTAGTTCACCAAAAATTGATTTGAATCATTTTTACTAAGAAAAATGGCATGACATTTGACCCTCCACCTGTTAGATGATATGCCAGGCAGGGCGCGCGCTGGCCTGCATTTGCCTTGCCCATGACTTGCCTTGGGCCTTGAATTGTTCAAACTTGCCAAGATCATATCTCACTCATTTTTTATGCTATGAGGAGTTCCACCTATGTATTTGAAGCTCAAGATGCCCTCTTTAGTTGTATCCATGTAGAATTTAGATATCCCTCATATTTTGGGAGAAGGCCTCTCTTAAAGATGCTGCAAAAATTGCCAAAACTTGCCATTTTTGGAAACCCTAATTTTCCAAAAATGGTAAGTTTTGGTTTTCTTGATTTCTCTTGATTCCTCCATCATTTCTTGATCAAATTTGAACCATAGGATCCTTGTAACCCTAATTTCATGATTTTGATCTCAAAAAGTCAGGTGTTGACTTTTTCTTCAGCATGGTTGACTTTTCCCCAAATCCCTGATTTTCAATCATCTGGACAATTGAACCTCTTCCATAATGAATTTGTGAATGAAATTTGATCCCTAGGCACTTGTCATCATGTATAAGACAATGAAATCCACTTTGAATCAAAACTTCATGCAGAAGCCCAGTAGAAATGAAACCCTAATTTGGGCCTTTTCATTAGGAGATGTTGCACTGCCTGCCTCCCTTGATCAAACCAAATCTTTCTATGGTTTGTGGCTTCAAATGAGAACTTGTGGGATGTTATAAACACTTTGCACCATATTGATAAGCTTTGTGACCCTTTGATTGCCCTTGTATAGCCTTCAGTTGCTCCAATCATTGATCACATACATATGCCTTAGCTATGCTACATATGATGCAATGTTTTTGGTTATTTTATGAACTTATGTATGATAAATGCTATGCAAAATGTTGAGGAAATGAGAGGGAAAATTTTGAGGTATTACAGCTGCCCTTATTCAATCATCTGCAGGCCTGAATGAATAAATGCAAAAGCTTTTAGACGTTCAAGGTATGAAGTGATTGAATACTCGAATAAACCTGGAAATTTGAAATCGGTGGATAATAGAAATGCCATCTGCCTTTTATTTATTTTTCTTTTGTTTCGACCTCTGAATAGGTAGAGGGAAGAGAACAAGGTGGAATAGGATTATTGCAATAACCTGCAATGTGACTGCTGAGCGAATCAAGCCACAAAGAGGATGCCTGTTGGCGAAACAGGGCTTAACGAGACCTTTAGCGAAACAGAACTCGACAATGTGACTGCTGAGCGAATTAAACCACAAAGAAGGTGCATGTTGGCAAAATAGGGCTTAACAAGACCATTAACGGAATGTGACTCGACAATGTGACTGCTGAGCGAATCAAGCCACAAAGAAAACATGCGACTGTTGAGCGAATCAAGCCACAAAAAGTGCTTGTTGGCGAAACAGGGCTTAACGAGATCATTAGCGGAATGGGACTAGACAATGTGACTACTGAGCGAATCAAGCCACAAAGAAAACACGCGACTGCTGAGTGAATCAAGCCACGAAAAGTGCCTGTTGGCGAAACAAGGCTTAACGAGACCATTAGCGGAATGGGACTCGACAATATGACTGCTGAGCAAATCAAGCCACAAAGAAAAACACGCGGCTGCTGAGCGAATCAAGCCACAGAAAGAATGACAAACATTGACTTGGAAAGACAAAGATTCCTGGAAAATGATATAAGTATCTTCTGTGGGGAGTACTTCAGGTTGAGAAGATGTTATAAGTTGTATGTAAAATACCTCAAAACTGGCCCATGCTGGTATGCACATGTTCGAGTTTATGGCGTAATGCTCCATGATGATGGAAATGCTACGCTTTGGAGGATGCAAATGTAATGATGATTATGCATAAGCAAATGCAAAGGATCTCCTGGAAGGAGACTGCAAGTATCCCAGATGGCTTGACTGGGAAGGAACTGATGATCACTGCATTGATCTGGTAAGTCCTGGTGGGAAGGAACTGATGATCACTGTTATTATTGATACGCCGGCTCTGAACTACCACCTTTGCCAAAGATAAATTGAACTTTGAATTTGGAGAGCCAAAACCCTGCTGGAGATAGACCCTTTTTGAACTCTGATGGGAAAGTGGAGACCTCCTGACTTGACTGGGGAGCCAGATGTATGACACTACTGAGGAAGCAACCTGCTGGGGAGAAATAAATTCCTTGTAATTCTAGGGATTGCCCCTGTATTGAAGGGAAACCTCTGCTTGGAGAGGACAACCATATTTTGTCATTACTGCTGGGGACGAATTTCAACTTCACTTCTACTGGGGATAACAAGAGACACACGGGAAAGCACCTCTTCTTGTTCAAGTATGTTGTTGAAATATTCTTCCTGGAAGTCTGTTTTAGCTCTGCTAGCAATACATGTACCTGCACATGTGTAAACACAAATGATACTTCCTGCAACATGGAGAGTTAGTTCCGGACCTGTATGTCCCAGGCTTATGGTATGAATCACTATCCCGACCACTTAACCTTTTTAGAGTTGTATTAAATGTTTCGGTCCTCCTGCATGAGTTAGAAAGCATTTAAATGTTCACAATGCAATAAAAAAATCACAATTTGCTGGACGTTTTCATAATCAATCAATGCTAGATGAAAAACAAAAACAAGAAGCAAATAGTCACGAGTTGACTGCAATTGGATTTTTAATGATTTGGAACATGGCCATGAATAGGCATTATAATAGGAAGCAATTACCTAGAAAGAGGAAATAGCCAAAAAGGTAAACAAACTATCCTATTGGCAATGTGAAAAGTGGATCTCATCAAGTTTCGACCCGACTATGACTTGTATATCTTCAAGACTATCCGCTTGCTCCGCCTCTTGAGAAAGGTGATTGAACTGGTCTTCAACCCTTAGGATAACCTTAGTTGCAGATGGATTACGAATTTCGCAGATCGCAGTCATTCATGTTAGTCCCTCTTTTGCGTGGATCACCCTTTCGGGTTTTCAATACACCAGGATACCCCTTTTTGTCTGAGATGTCTGATGTGGCTTTTCAACTCAGCGGGTGTACATTTTTTTCAAGATTTCCCTAATTTTTGCCAGAGCCTTTTATTCTGTTTTTGGCTCGCCGGGATGCCCATTTTTTCCTGGATCTTTATTTTGTTTTTATCCAGCGGGTCTTTTTACACGAAGTATTTTCTTACTGCGTCTGTGTTGACAGGGGAATGGAAGTCTTCTCCATCCATGGTTGTTAGCATTAATGCTCCACCTGAGAAAACCTTTTTAACCACGAATGGTCCTTCATAATTGGGTGTCCATTTGCCCCTGTGATCGTTAAGAGGAGGAAGAATTATTTTCAGCACCAGGTCAGCTGGTATATACCTATGAGATCGTACCTTTTTGTCGAAGGCCTGTTTCATGCACCGATGATACAACTGTCCATGGCATACATCTGTTAGGTGTTTTTCTTCAATGAGGCTCAGCTGATTGTATCTGGATCGAAGCCACTCAGCTTCATCTAGCTTAATATCCATCATTAACCTCAAAGAGGGGATCTCCACTTCAATAGGTAGGACTGCCTCCATACCATATACCAATGAGAACGGGGTTGCCCCTGTTGAGGTACGCACTGACGTTCTGTACCCATGTAACGCAAATGGTAGCATCTCATGCCAGTCTTTGTATGTCACTGTAAACACCCCAAATTTGCCCTCACTCATTTCACCATGGCTTGTGATCTTTTCATTTGCATAAGTTCAATCACATCATCTCATATTGCATTTTTGCTTCACTGCATTGATTCGAAGCCATCTGCATCTAGGGTTTGTGATATGAGCCATCCCTGAGCCATCTGAGCCACTCCAAAGGTCTTCAATCACCTCAAGAGGGTCCATGTATGTTCAACCATCATATTATATCCTCCCAAGGTCAAGGAAGTCAAAGAATCACAAGAACTGAGAAAGGCATGGAAGCAGAGCCAGGTTTAACTGCACAAATGACCTAGAATTAGGGTTTTGGTTTCAGAGGCCATAACCCCAAATTTTTTGTTCATTATTGTTTCTATGGGTCTTTATATGTTATGAGGATCATGCATATCAATTTTCATGAAGAAATTCAATGGGGAAGGCATCTGATCAAAAGGTGACCTCTTGAGCAAGTCAGTGCAAAATCAGGGCATCTGAGGCCCCCAATCACCCAACAAAGGGTATTCTCCATCATTTTGAATGTGTATGATCTTTATTTAATCTTAGAGGAAGTTATAAGTTCACAAAATTGAATAATTTCAAGCCATTTGCAAAGTTGCCATTTTGGGAAAGTGACTTATAATGAAAACTTACCATTTTGGGAAAGTTTTTCAACCTCCTCTTTTTGATCCAAAAATGCTTCAAATGGAAAATCTTTGGTCATGAAAGTTGTAGATTGGGTCATTCCCTTTTCAAAAAGTACAAGAACTCATTCTAATTCATTTTAGATCAAAAGTTATGGCCTTGCAAAGTTAGACAAAATCACTAAATTTTCACTTTTACACCAAAGGGGGAAACTTGCAAATTCACATGCCAAGCATTTCTATGACTTCAAAATGACTTCTAATCATCACACAAACATAAATCATGGCTCATAACTCATATTTTCCCATGAATTTATCACTTTCATGCCTTGGATTACAAGTTACATAAGGCATTTTTCTCATGAAGCTTCAAATTGAATCTTTGCAAAAGGAACCTTTTATGATTGGATTGATTGTTAATTGGTCTCAAAGCATTCTAGAAACTTCATATGGCTCATGTTGTTGCATTTTGCCCAAGAAATCACAAGATTCTTTGCCTTGGTTCATAAGAAAACTCAAAGGGGGAAATATGCAAGAACTTTGGAAACTCTTGATCAAGACCATCCAGCTTACAAAATCAGATCCAAAGGCCTTCCTTGACTCAAGATGAGGCAGGACAAGCCCTAAGATCTCCTCTGACCCGAGCCATACCCATAGTACACAAGATCTTGACTTTTTTGCATTTTGCCCATGCCAATCAAACTGTGCCACTACCAACTCTCTACCCAATCAGAGCCTCATATGTGGACCTCAAGCATCCCAAAACACAACACACACAAGCCTGCAACCTCCAAGAAGCCAGGATTCACAAAAATTGTCAAAAACTTCACCTCTTCGAAACTTCTCCCACAGCCATCAAACCTCCATTTTTCCTTCACCAATGAGTCACGCATCCTCCATAGAACCAAAATCCACCATTGAAACAGCCTGAAACATCACATGTTTAACCCTCCATTTCTGCTACACCAGAACTGGAACTTGCAAACTAGCCAACATCAAGGGTTTTGAAGCATCCCACTAGCTTCAGGAGGATCAGAAGAGGCTCTTTGCTTGAAGGGGAGGCTCTGGAAGCACATATTTGCAGTTCATCACCTCAGGTAACCTCAAGAACAAAACTTTTCAGAGCTTGTTTCTTTTGTTGCAAAATGAAAATATATGTTATGCTGATCATGCTGATACCCTTAGAATTAAAAATGGTGAAGAAATGACTATTTGGTGGCTCTCTGAAATTTCACCCGTAAAAATTGTTTGCTTCGATTCCCTCTGTTCTTGGGTTATAAATGATGCTTGAAGGCTGGTTTGAATGGGGTTTGGGTAGAGGATCATTTCTGGGTGGTTGATTTGGTGTGGGGTGGCTTGTAGAGTGTTTTAGGGTTTCTGTCCCGCCGGAGAAGATGACCGGAGCTTCCCTCCGGTCACCTGAAAGTCATTAGCCCTAATTAGGGTTTAATCTCCAGGTGCATTGTGGGCCTTTGGATCGTGTTTAGTTTAGGAAGTGGATGGCTCAGATTTCACAATTAATCCTTAATTCATTTTAATTAGTTTAAATTAGGATTAATAAATAATTTGACCAGAGTCAATCCTGACCCTCAGATTGCGCGCGCAGTCAAACACCCCCCCCCCCAGGTTTGAAATCCAGCTGTTGGATGAGATTACTTTCCTTTTTATTCAATTTAATTTTCATTTTCATTGTATTTCTTTCCACGAATTTTTAAAAATAGCAAAATACATTGAAAAATTCTGAAATTTTTTATCAAACCTTTTATTAATTTTCAGAACCCAAAAATATTTTTATTTTTATTTTTTGCATCAAAAATTATTTTTAAATCATTTAAATGTTTGTTTTTAATTAGTTAATGGAAATTAATTAATTAAAAATGCATTTAGGTATTTAAAAATCACAAAAAAATTCACATTGCATTTTAAAACATTTAGAAACATTATCAAACTCTTCAAACAAATTTCTTTTTGGTTCTTGACCAATTTTGACATTTTCCATTGGAATTAAAGTTACTTAAAGGCAATATTTTGGTCCTAACTTAGAAAAATTCATTCTGCCTAACCATGAAGAGTTTGATGTTGGTTCTTCTTGCATTGCATTCCTCATGTCATGTAGTTTCTAGGGTAAATTTGGTTTGAATTTATCTTTCATTTTCAATTTGATGTGCTTTTTTTCCTTTTGAAGTGCCTTGAAACCCTAGTTGACTTGGGAAAATCATAACTTCCATTAGGTTAAGACTTAGGTCCCCTCCTTTGGGCAGTGAACTTGTATAGGGTTAGGGTTCCTTTGATCCCATTTTCAAATTTTTATCATGCCATTTGCTTCTGATTTTGAATTTTTGCTTTGTATCTTGTGTATAAACCCTAATTCTTGCCTTCATTTGCATTCATCCCTCATTTGCTTGCATACATGAACTTGCCATAACATTTTATGCATCAACATGGCATATAAGACATCTTAGGACATATTAGAGTCATGTTTGATCATTGCATCATTCATTTGCCATGTTATGCATTCATTCCATTTCATAAACTTTCATGAACTTTTATGGTTCAAAGCATGCTTCATTTGCATCCTTATCCTTGTATGATCATCCACAATTCTTGACATGTGTTTGCATAATCTCTTAACATCATTGAAATCATGTTTATGCTTCTGACTTTGGGCTTGCATCATTGCATTCATCTCATTTTCACTTTATTTCATTTCTTGTTACTAACGTTTCAGGTGGTGAGCCATTGAGAAGTGAATTTGCCTTCACTTCTCACAACCTCTTCTCATCCCTCTTATGCATTCATTTCTGCATTTTTACTTGAGTATTAGAGTGAGCTTGCTCATTCATGTTCATCTCTTACTTTCTTTCTTCAAGTAACTTATCTTCTTAGGTGAAGCAAGTTAGCTTGTTTCTCTTTCTCCTTCTCCTTTCATCCTGTTCCTCCTTGGTGGCTCTTTGAAGATCTCTCTCTCTTAAGCCTCACAAACCCTAGGATCTCCAAGTATGATAACAATTAGGGTTTGATTAGTTTCCCCATTTAGTTTTACCTTTGTGTCATCTTTGAGTCTTCTCTTCTAATCTCATAATCAAGGACTAAACCTTAAAGGTTTTAAGGCTTTCTGATTAAGCTTATGCTTGCATCCTTCTATTAGGATGGAGTGTATAACTTTAATCCTAAGTGTTAAACCCTTAATGTATTTAAATCCTTTAATCAATCCACCTAATAATCACTAAGACATCAAGCTTATAACTTGGGCCTTGCATTAGGGTTCTAATTCTTCCTTAATTGGTTAAGAAGGACTAACCCTAGTGTTAATGGACAAGTCCCCCTCAAGTTGTCTTACAAACCATAAAATCCATTTCTTAACCTTACCACCAACTAAAATTCACTTTAATAAAGGCTTTGTTTTGTCATGAGGTTAATCCCTAATCATGGATTAAGTTGAGGAGCCTTCCTCAGCTTAAATGTTCTCATCTATTATCCTTCTATTAGGATGGTGTAATGGGTCCATTAAATCCCTGATTATGGCTTAAACTCATTACTTAACACTAAACAAAAACTCCCAAAACATCTAAATAATTGCAAGTAGGTTAATGATCTTAATCCTACATCATGGTGATTAAGTGTGAGGTGCTTACTTCATACTTAAGGTATTCTCATTACCCCTAATCAGAGGGAGGATGTGATGAGTTTACTAACCCTTGGTTTAGGCTTAAGCTCATTTTCTTATGACAAACACCAAAAGCAATAAAAGACTGAAAGCACAAAAACAAACAATAATCGTCTCCTCCGGGATTCTTTTCTCATCATCTTCACTCACAAACGAGAACTTGCTTCTTCCGTCTAATGCAAGACAGTTTGCACCTGAGCCAGACAGGTCATACACTTGAACATAGGCAAGTAAGCAGTTCACAAGTCAATTTATTATTTCAGTCTCTTTGAGTCGAACTACGGTGTTCTGACTTCCTCATTGCACGAGAGGATACGTAGGCATAACTTAATAGTTATCGAACAAAAGTCTCTGTATATTCCCCCTCCTTCCAGCATCATTCTTTAAGCCTCATGGTCTTGAGCATTTCACTTTTGTTCTTACACTGACACTTCACATACTTCACTTCACATTTCTTTTACACTGACACCTGCATTCTTTTCCAGCTTTTACACACAAAATAGCACTGACACTACCCCTTTTAAATACAAATCTTTCAAGCGTGGATCCCGTCAAGTACGGCGGACAATCTGGGTGCTAATACCTTCCCAGGTTGTAACCAACCCCCTTTCTCAGTTCTCTGGTTCGCGACCGTCTTATCCATATCTTC
This sequence comes from Lathyrus aphaca, assembly GCA_963966055.1. Taxonomy (NCBI): domain Eukaryota; kingdom Viridiplantae; phylum Streptophyta; class Magnoliopsida; order Fabales; family Fabaceae; genus Lathyrus; species Lathyrus aphaca. The sequence continues at coordinate 322,560,850 of OZ014525.1, forward strand.
CTAGGTTTATGCAGCATTACCTTTCCTTCAGGATAAAAATGCCTAGCTGGCGACTCTTTTCCTTCTGAGTTCACCCTTGTGTGTTCTCATCCCTCTCGCCGACCGTTCGCGTCTGTACCCCATTTGACTTAGCCTCATTTTGGTGGGAGCGACAATCACAACCATCTTCTGCATGATTTTCTTGATGTTCTTGTTGGCCGCCTCAACGACGCCGTTCATCTTCGGGTGATATGGAGAAGATTTGTAATGCTCTATTTTGAAATCCCGACACAAGTCAACCATCATCTTGTTGTTGAGGTTAGAACCATTATTAGTAATGATTCTTTCGGGAATTCCGTACCGGCAAATGATGTCTCTTTTAATAAACCGGGCTACCACTTGTTTAGTAACGTTGGCATAAGACGCCGCTTCGACCCACTTCATGAAATAGTCTATGGAAACTAGGATAAAGCGATGACCGTTGGAAGCTGTCGGCTCGATCTTGCCAATCATATCAATGCCCCACATGGAAAACGGCCACGGTGAAGACATGACACTCAATGGATTCGGAGGTACATGGACCTTATCAGCATAAATCTGACACTTGTGACATTTACGGGAGTATTTACAGCAATCAGATTCCATGGTGATCCAATAATATCCCGATCTCAACAATTTATTGGCCATAGCATGTCCTCCAGCATGGGTACCGAAGGAGCCTTCATGAACCTCTTGCATTAATAGGTCTTCTTCGTGTCTATCCATGCATCTGAGCAGAACCATGTCGAAGTTTCGCTTGTATAACACACCATCTTGATTCAAGAAGAAACCACCTGCTAGTCTTCTGAGGGTCTTCCTGTCTTTACTGGATGCCCCAGTCGGGTACTCTTGAGTCTTGTAGAAGTTCTTGATATCATGATACCAAGGTTTGTTATCTTCACCATTGTCAACTGCAAAGACATAATCAGGTCTTTCAAGACGGGAGACCATGATTCGAGACACGAAATTCTCTTGACAAACTTTAATCATAGATGACAAAGTTTCTAAAGCATCAGCGAACTGATTCCCGTCTCGAGGAATATAACTAAGCTTGACTTTGGTGAAGAAAGTTAGCAGCCTCCTGGTATAATCCCTGTAAGGAACCAAGTGAGGTTGATGAACTAACCATTTACCATTGACCTGATTCACAACCAGAGTAGAATCTCCGAAGATCTCGAGGTTCTTGATTCACAAGCCAATTGCCTCTTCGACCCCCATGATACAAGCTTTATACTCAGCTTCGTTGTTGGTGCATTCGAAGGTCAACCGAGCAGCGAAAGGCATATGGACACCCTCTGGTGAGATAATGACAACACCTACTCCGCTTCCATTTACGTTCACAGCTCCGTCAAACATCAACTTCCATTTGGATTCAGGGTCTGGCCCCTCTTCCGGAAGTGGTTCCTCACAGTCTTTCATCTTGAGGAACATGATGTCCTCGTCTAGAAACTCAAATTTCATGGGTTGATAATCGTCAATTGGCTGCTGAGCCAGGTATTCTGACAATACACTCCCTTTTATTTCTTTTTGCAAAGTGTAATAGATATCATACTCCGTTAGAATCATCTGCCATCGGGCTACCCTTCCTGTTAGAGCTGGCTTCTCAAAGATATATTTCACAGGATCCATTTTGGAGATTAGGAGAGTGGTGTGAGTCAACATGTACTATCTTAGTCGGCGAGCAGCCCATGCCAAAGTGCAACAAGTTTTCTCGAGTAATGAGTAGCGTGTCTCACAATCGGTAAACTCTTTGCTAAGGTAATAAATGGCGTGCTATTTTCGACCAGACACATCGTGCTGACCTAACACACACCCCATTGATCCTTCGAGCACAGTAAGATACATGATCAAGGGTCTCCCTGGCACTTGAGGCATGAGAATTGGAGGTTCTAGAAGGTACTCCTTGATTCGGTCAAAGGCTTGTTGACAATCTTCATTCCATTTGATGGCCTGATTCTTCCTCAGAAGTTTAAAGATGGGCTCACACGTGGCTGTTAGGTGAGAGATAAACCATGCAATGTAGTTTAGTCCCCCTAAGAAACCACGCACCTGCTTTTCAGTCTTTGGCTCGGGCATCTCTTGGATGGATTTTACTTTGGCTGGATCAACCTCAATTCCCTGCTGACTAACAATAAAGCCCAGTAACATATTGGAACGGACCCCAAAGGTGCACTTGTTCGGATTCAACCTCAATCTGAACTTCCGGAGTCTGTCAAACAACTTTGCTAGATTGACCAAGTGCTTTTCTTTTGTTTGGGATTTTGCTATCATATCATCAACATAAACCTCAATTTCATGATGAATCATGTCGTGAAATAGCGTCACCCTAGCCGTAAATACAGAGAATACACCATAAATTCCCTACAAAAACGGTGTCGCTCCCTGGATTTCCATCATAGTACAAAAGCGAAAGTGGCAAGGAAAAGGGTAGAGTCGCCAGCCAGGCATTTTTTCCCCAGAGGAACGGGAATGGTAATGCTACACAACCCAGAGAAAAGAAATGAAGGAAAAAGGTCATGCGAACCAAAAAAACTGGGTTCGGGAGTCGGTTACGACCTGGGAAGGTATCAGCACCCCAGATCGTACGTCGTACCCAACAGGATTCATGCTTGCAAAGAAACTGTTTCAAAGGGTGTAAGAGTGAAAATTTCAGCAAAAAGAAAGACTGAAACTGGATAAGAAAATAAAATAAAGAGGGGAAATATAGGGAAAATAAAAGAGTTCTCGAACAGGCCCTACCCCGCCGCCTACGTACCTCATTTGGACATGAGGATCAAAGTCGTCGTAGTTCCCCTAACTAGGGGTGGAAATATTACTTTTGTTTTAAGCTTGAACTGCTTATGTTAATGCTCAGGTGTTGCAGGCTCGGACAGCGAGTGCGTAACTGTCTTGCAAAGTGACAAATAGGAGCAAGTTCGTACGTAAGGAGTGAGTGAGACGAGAAAAGAAGTCCCGAAGGAGACGCTTATTCTTTGTCTAGTGTTTTTTAGAAGCTTTTATTTGCGTGTCACAAGAAAGTTAACTCAAGCTATTTTCCATGGAATGTGTACTTTCTACTACATTCTAAGATGGAATAATAGAACAAGCACACCTAATTAAGGAGAAGATCCCCAAACCTTGGTTCCAAAGATTAGGGCATAAGCTCACTAACTTGTTAAACTTATTAAGTATTTTTTTGATTAAGATGAAGAAATGTTTTTTTTATGATTTTCTTGATGAAGATAATATCATGATCAAACTTGTACATCATGCTAGACAAGCTTGTACTATCCCAAGATGGGAAGACTACAAGTGCCCCATGGAATAAGGCTATACACAAGAGACTACTTCAACCATTTATTAAGTGTTTTTTAGGTTTTGTTTGAAGATGAGAAAGAGAGAACCAAAAGGATCTTTAAAGGTAAAAAGACTAATAGAGAAAGAATAATCCTAAAATTATCATGCATGGAAGTCCTAGGTTAGTGTGGCTTCAACTAACCTAAAGAAGAAGAAGGAAAGAAGAAAACAAGAAGAAAGGAGGAAGAAAGAAGCTAGAAGACAACTTACTTCTCTAAAGAAGCTAAGTTGTTTCTAAAGGGGAGGTAATGAAGTTATACATATGATGGCACAAGGCACATCACAAAGACAAATAAGAAAGCAATAAAGAGATGAGATGATGTTTTGAAATGTAGATCACATCCATACCTCACTTACCATGTGCACCTACAAGAAAGGGTTAGAACATACACAAGTGATAAAAAGAAAGAAAATAAGAACAATTAAGATACATACAAGTAAGAGATCATATCAAAGTACTACAACCAGAAGTAAAACACTCCATTCACACATTAAGATCAAACAAACAACACCATCGAAGGATTAGAGCAATCAAACCACCACAATGCATTACAAGTTACCATGAAGAAGCAAATCATACATGAGATGAAAAGAGAGCATACAAGCTAAACATGAACCACAAGACCTAAGACCAGAACCCTAACATGGAAAATAAGTGTCTAAGCAACAAGTAGAATCACTCAAGAAGATATACAAGTTCAATTAAGATCACACATAAGAAGCATATGGACATAAGAAGTGATGTGAGCATATATGTAAGTGAGAAACTTAAAGAATAAGCCACTCAAAGCAAAGCAAAGTAACAACATCATGCAAGGACCAGGGATTTATTAACATGCTAAAATATCTCAAATCAACCTTTGGGAGTTGGCCCAAATTCCCTCCTAACCTAATGAGCAAGCATAAGTTCACAAAACATCACAAATTGGGCATAGCAAGCACAAAATTCAAATAAAATAGAAGAAAGCCCCATAAAATTCTACAAATGAACACAAGGACTCCTTAAATATGTGATATCATCATACCAAAAGGAAAAGATCAAAATCAGAAGCAAAGTTAGTCAAAGAAATGCATAAATGTCAACTAGGGTTTTGAAACTTCATCATAAAGCAACATGGCAAAAGGAAAGCAAACAACATACGAAATTCATGAAATAAATCTCACATGGTCTTCAACCTATTAAAAATCAGAAGCAAAAAAAACCAGGTTGATATCTATCACCAATCTCAAGATGGAAATTCAACAAGATAAAGTGTGCATTGAAAGAATTAAAATAAAGAAAATAAAGTCAACAATTAATTCAGACATGAAAAATTAAAATAAATGGAAAATAAAATCATACAAAATTAGAGAAAACTAAAAGAAGTTAACATGATTTTTTTGGTGATTTTTAAATTATGTTTACTAATTTTATAAATATAAAATGAAACAAATTAAATAAATGGAAGAAAATGAGATAACAGGAAGGGGAGGCTGAAATAGCAACACAACCTAGTTCAATTGGCTTGGGATTTTGAACAGGGGGTGGGATTAGAAGCGAAGGCCAAAGCTACAATCAGCGCATAACAATACAAAAACTATGAAAACTCAGATAAATCAGGAATAATGCAAACCATTGGATCCATCTAACGTACACTACAAGGTCAAGAAATCAAATAAGTCAGCCAAATCAAAAAAACATGAGGCGCGTGCATGGTAACTAACATGGACTGGAAAGCAACAAGTATTATCAGAATTAAAACATAAAACACATGGCACGTTGTCGCTCCCAGGATTTTCACCCTAGTACAAACGCGAAAGTGGCGCGGAAAAGGTAGAGTCGCCAGCCAGGCTTTTTTATCCCGAAGGAATGGGAAAGGTAATGCTGCACAAACCTGAGGAAGAAGGAAAGGACGAGGTTCTGTGAACCAAAGATCTGGGTTCGGGAGTCGGTTACGACCTAGGAAGGTATTAGCACCCCAGATCGTCCGCCGTACCCGACGGGATCCACGCTTGCTTGTTTGTTTCAAAGGGTGAGAAATAAAGTGTTGCTGAACAAAGAACTACTACTGGAACTGAAATGAGAACTGGATAATAAAGATGGAAGGAAAGGGGGAAATGTAGGTAAAATAAAGAATGTGCTCGAATGGGCCCTACCCCACTGCCTACATACCTCATCGGGAAATGAGGATCAGAGTCGACGTAGTTTGCCTAACTAAGGCGGGAACTATTTATTTGTATTTTTTATGGCTGGAATTGTGTATGTCTATGTTCAGGTGTTGCAGGCTCATCTGGTACGAGTGTGTTTACCGTCTTACATACGAGACAAATCGTCGCAAGTTCGCGTTGAGAATGAATAAGATGAGAGGACAAGTTCCCGCAGGAAAGTCGCTTATTGTTTGTTATTTGCTTTTTATGAGTTTTTATGAATTTGACACAAGGAAGTGAATTCAAACTCTTTTCCATGGAATATGTACTTGCTACTATATTCCAATATGGAATAATAGAACAAGCACACCAAGCAAGGAGAATTTATCCAAGACTTGTTTCCAAGGATTAGGGCATAAGTTCATTAGCTTGTTGAACTTATTACATGTTTTTGTAGCTTTTGAAGAAATCTATTTAATGTTTCTTTGTGAAACAACCCTTTGATTAGACTTGTACATCATGCTAGACAAGCCTACACTATTCCAAGATGGAATGAATGCAAGTGCCCCATGGGATAAGACTATACACAAGGGATCCTTTCATGCAATTATTAAGTCTTTTTGGATTTTGTTTGAAGATGAGAAGAGAAAGACTCAAAAGGAGAAAGGTAAAAGCTAATGGGGGACTAAGACACAACCCTACATTTTATTATTATGTGCAGAAGTGTGGTACTATGGTGTCACTCCCTGGATTTCCATCCTGGTACAAACGCGAAAGTGGCGCGAAAAAGGTTAGAGTCGCCAGCCAGACATTTTTATCCCGATGGAACGGGAATGGTAATGTTGCACAAACCAGAAGAAAAGAAAAGGAAGGACACAAGTCCTGCGAACCAAAGAAACTGGGTTTGGGAGTCGGTTACGACCTGAGAAGGTATTAGCACCCCAGATCGTCTACCGTACCCGACGGGATCCACACTTGCAAAGAAACTGTTTCAAAGGCTTAAAGAATGAAGGCTGCATGAAAAAGAAAGGACTGAAACTGGAAAAGGAACTGAGAAAGAAAACTAAGAGGAAAAATGTAGGGAAAATAAGGATTGTGCTCGAACGGGCCCTACCCTGCTGCCTACGTACCTCATCTGGACATGAGGATCAGAGTCGCCGTAGTTCCCCTAACTAGGGGTGGAAAGGATTGCCTGTGTCTTAAGGCTTGAACTGCCTATGTCAATGCTAAGGTGTTGCAGGCTTGGACAACGAGTGCGTAACCTTCTTGCAAAGTGACAAGTAGGAGTAAGTTCTTACATGAAGAGTGAATGAGGTGAGAAGAGAATTCCCGAAGGAGACGCTTATTATTTGCTTGTGTTTTTTAGAAGTCTTTTAAAGAATGTGGTACAAGGAAGTGAAGGTAAAGAATTTTCTAAAGGACATGTTCTTATTACCACATCCCAAGATAGGATGAGTAACAAGTCCATCAAGAATGAAGAAGATCCTCAAACTTGCTTCCTGAGATTAGGATTTAAATTCACTAACTTGTTTGTATTATTAAGTGTTTTGGTGGATTGAAGTGAAGAAGTATTTTTTTATGCTTTTCTTTGAGAGGATGACAAAAGGGAGGGTCACCTCAACTATTATTAGATGCTTTTTATTTTATTTTTGTATGAAGATGAGAAGAGAAAGAAACCAAAGGATCTTGAAGGTAAAACAACCAAGGGGGACTAATAAATCCTAATGTTATCATGCAAAGGTGGTCCTATGGTTAGTGTGGTTTGAACTCTATCCTAAGAAAGAGGAAGAAAAGAAGGAGGATAAAAAGAAGAAGAAGAAAGAAGCAGTAGAAAATCAACTTACTTCTCCTAAAGAAGTTAAGTTGTTCTCTAAGGGGGATGGAAAGAAGTTAAGCAAGTGATGGCATAAGGCACATCTTAAACACAAGTGAGAAAACATATTGAAAGATGAAGAGAAAAGAGTTGGAGATGTGGGAATCTCATCCACACCTCTCACTTACCAAAGCCCCCTGAAATGATTATAAGCATAAACAATTGATAAGACAAAAGCAAGTGAAATCAAATGAGATACAAATGAACAAAAGATCACACTAAAACATCACAACCAGAAGTGAAGTGTCAACCTCAAGTGCCAAGATCAAGCATACAACATAAGATGAGAAGTGGATCACTCAAGTCACCATAAACCAACACAAGCTATCATGGAAGAAACAAAAGGAAGGAAGGAGTAAAGAAGATCACACAAGTTACATGTGTTTCACAATCATCAAGACCAGAACCATATCATCACAATAATGTGCACAAACAAACCAAGAGGCCAAAGAAAGGGTCATACAAGTTCAAACACAAACAATATAAGAAATGGGAAGTGAAGTGGACATGTGAACAAGTGTAAGGACAAGCTAACACAAACCAAATCAAAGCATAGGCATCATGTGAAAAACCAGGGACCTAATCCTGTTAAAAGGTGCCTAAGAAGCATGAGTAAGCATGGGGAAGAAGCACACAAACTCAATCACAAGCATCAAAGAAAAGTGATGGACAAAGGAAGTGAAGTGAACATGCATATACTTGTGAGAAATTCCAAAGGCAAGTATCACAAAACTTTTCAAAGCAACAACACCAAACAAGGTCCAGGGATCAAACCTCATACAAAGAGAACCCAAAACATTCTATAGGAGTTGGAAAAAGTGCCCTCCTAGCCTAAGAACTAAGCATGCCAACAAGAAGAAGGAAAATTAAGGTAATCTTACATGAAAAACTCAAATCAAATCACAAACTCATGCAAAAATTATGAAAATAAACACAATTATTCATTAATCAAGTGATAACATCATGTCAAAAAACCAAAGTCAGAATCAATAAGTAACTAGGTCAAAGGACCTCAAGAACATTAATTAGGGTTTTGAAACTTCACACACAAGTCAACTATCAAAAATATTCACACAAGCTTCTAAAAATCAGAAGAAAAATCATCCAAAAACTACATTTTAATATGAATCAAATGCAAAAAGAACCAAGTCAAAATTCAAATTGATGATCAAGATATAAATTCTACAAGTCAGCATGTATTTAAAATGAATTAAAAACAATTAATAAAAGTGGAAATTAATTCCTACGTGGAAAATAAAAATAAATGGAAAATAAAAATGTCAAAAATTAAAGAAAATTAAAAAGGATTATTCATGAATTATTTTGGAATTTTTGAGAACTTTTAACTATTTTTATGAATTAAGTAAAACAAAACAAATAAAAGAAAAATAAAAGAAAAGAAAATGAGAAAGTAAACAGAATGGATGGATGAGATCAGAAGGGACCAAGATCAAGGGCTATGCGCATGAGTCAGCTTGACTTCTAGTAGTCAGATCCTAAGGCTACCATTCAAACTTGTTAATTAAATGAAATCTAACGGCTACGTTTTAAAGTTATGATAATCCTAATTAATTAAACTAATAAAACAAAATTAACTTAATTAATCCAGATCCAAGGGCCGGGATCTAATCTGGGTATCACTAAACCCTAATTAAAAAAAACAAATCACATACCAATTGCAGAACCACCAACCTCCACTAAAAAAAACAAATCACATACCAAAATGATCCTCAGGCCAAGTACGTCACGAATCAAGCATCAAAACACCATAATCTAACACACACAAGCTGAATCAAAGAAAATAAGACCGGATCTAGAAATTTCAGATCCACAATTCTTGCTCATTTCACCACCATTTTCAAAACAAAATAAATCATCATGCTCAGGAAAACAAGCAGAAGACAAAGCATATAACAAAAATCAATTACAGATCCATGAATTTGGGAGTATACCTGAGATTGCAGAGCTTGAAATTCAAAGAGAAATCCTTCCTGATGATGCAAAAATGCTTGCTTAGATCTCCTCTTGCAAAATAAATGCAAGAGGGAGCTTGAAACCACCTGGATTTGGAGTTTCGAAGCCAACTGTTCTGAACTGCACACTGAGAAATCTCTCATCTAAGCTTCGTTCAAAGGCTGATAAATGATCCTTAGAGTCTCAGGATCAAGAATTCACAAAGATCAGAGGCAATGTGTGAGTGAGTGAGGAAATTCGAAAGGAAATGCTTGTGTGCAATAAAATTTGAAGTTGAGGAATGAGAGAGAGATATGGCTAAAGTTTGTGTGCAATGCTTTATATATGATCAGTGTATGTATATACCTAGGGTTTGTGGATCAGAAAAGGTGTGAGATGTGTATTGAGGGCACTTTTGCCAAATTGCATAAAGAATGAGAATGAGCAAATTACTCGTGCATTTGATCCTTACTTGCATATGCTAAGCTCTCATCCAGCCCTTGATTCATGATTAAAATGATCTTGGCCTTTAGATGTTAGTATCATGCTTTGCTTGTGATCATGCATTTTTGCATTTTATGGAATAACTTACTTCTCATGCACGAATTTGGTGGTTTTCCTTGAGACAAATGTGTTTCATGTCTTGCCCTTGATGTTTATGACCATAAACAATCCATAGGATAACTTAAAAATGCAATGCAAGGCAATTTGCAAAATTGGAGAGGCTTGAATTCATGGTAAACCCTATCAAGGGATGAATTTCGATTGGCCATAACTTTCAAACCATGAAGGCTATGAACATGTACTTGTACTTTTTAAAAATGGGAGATCATACTCTACAACTTTCTTGTTCAATGCAAATTCATTTGGAGTCATTTTGACCATTTAAGAATCACTTGAAGATTAGGGCAAAACTTGCCAAAAATAGTAACCTTCATTACAAGTCCATGCCAAAAATTGAAAGTCTCTCAAAACCTCTTGATTCTTGATCTTTGACCTTGCCAAACCTCTTATATGACCTTAAGGATATCCCGTAGCTTGAAAAATGGGATTGGAAACCTTGAATTGCCACAGTTGACTTTTCAAATAACTAGTTTGACCAATTTCTTCTTATGCAAGAAACTGATGAATTAACTGCCTTCCTCAATGAATTTTCTCACCAAATTTCATGCATAGCATTCTCATATCATATGAAGGACTTTGCCCCCATGAAATGGCAAAAGTCACAAAGAATCCCTGCTTGACAAGAAACCCTAATTTGAGGATCATTTGTGTAGGAGCTTGCCCTTCCTTGGATCATCTGATAACCTCCCAAACATTTGGGCTCTTGTAAAGGATCTTGAGCTTGTATAAGTCATAAGAACACCTTGTGAGACTTGACCAAGGTCACTTAACCTCTTGCTTTGGCTTGTAAGTCTTCAAATGCACCAATGATTGATCATATGCCTAATGCTAGGACATGAGAATGTTATGCTTCATTTTTCTATGCAAAGATGCTAAAAATATGCCATGCTTATGATGATTATGACTTGAGGATGATGCTAGAAACAAAAGGGAAAATTTGGGGTGTTACAGTTGCCCCTATTCAAACAACTATTGATCTGAAAAGGACGAAAGCACCGGCTATCGACCATTCAAGATAAACTGTGGTTGAATACCAAGAAAACCCTGAAATTTGCACTCTGCTGGAAAATGCAGACCATGGGAAATAAACCCAACCAAATAACACTCTGGATAACTGAAGTGGCGGCAAAGCAGACGAGCTTCTTCCAAATTGAACTGTTACGTTGGATAAGAAAACCTGGACAGACGAGTCTTCTTCAAGTAAACCTGTTACATCAGGAACTGGACATACGAGCCCTCTTCATACATTTTACAAAAATATATGACTTGAGACAGATGTATCAACTTCGGATATCCCGTTACGCCAGGACCAGTGATACACTTAAGTCTATGGGATAGACATGCGTAATCAGGATAGACGAACCCTCTTCATATATCCTCCGTAGATATATGGTCTAAGACAGATGAGTCTTCTTTGAGTAAACCTGTTACGCCAGGTGCAACATTAGGACTGGACGAACCCTCCTCACCAATCTTGCGTAGATAAGTGGTCTATGAGATAGACGAACCCCCTTCGGATAATCCTGTTACGCCAGGACTGGTAACCATTTCGACGTTTAATCCCACCGTCAGGACTTCAAACCTCTTCAACATAGACGAGTATTGGATGATCATCAGGAGAACACACACGAGTGCCATAAGTCAATGATATAAACGAATATCAGACAATGATCTAAGAAACACATACGAGCGCTTCAGGAAATGATACAGACGAATATCAACCACTGATATAGAAAAATATCATAAATCCAACACAGACGAGCATTTGGAGTATCAATACAGACGAGTATCAGAGTGATTATCAAATCAGTACATATGGATATAAGCTAACACAGACGAGTGTTAGGGGTGATACAGACGTGTATCCAAACAATGCAAACGAGCTTCCAACAAATAATAAACACAGACGAGCATAACAAATATCAAACACATACGAGTGTTGAGGAGTGCAAACGAGAAAAATCAAGTGCCTGACTGGCAACAAAAATCACAACTCTGCCGGGGAGAAACAGGTCAAGAAGCTTTAAAACTTAACTCTGACTGGGGAGATGAATAACTGGCTATGTCATCAAGAAAAAATTGGCAACTTCTCTTGGGAATATTTCAATGATGGGAGTAAATCCCAATAATAACCTCCGTGGGGAAATTAGGTGTTCAACTGCCTGCTGGGAATACTTCACTTGTGGAAAGATAATCCGCTTGGGGAAAACAGCTCTTCAAATAGCTTTTGAAATTCTGCTGGGGATCCATTCCAATCTGATCTGACTCAGTTGAGGGGAGCATTCTCTGCTTGGGGATATATGACACCACCCTGCAAAACCTGCAACAACAGTATACACACATGTGCCCCGGGGATTTACATGGTATGATATGTTCATCCATTGCCACCCGCCACTCAAAGATAGTTTTAAATGTTTCCCCGCAATGTCATTATTTTGGAAAATCACCATGTTTCAAATGCAATGTTCTTTTTGCCAAAAATTCAGGACATTTTTTGCAAACAAAGTAAACAAACACAACACATTTTTTGACTGAATATTCATTTATTGAGCGCCTCGAAATGGGCAAAGTGTTACATCGGGAAGCAACAACCTGGAAAGAGGTAGCTACCGTAAAAATTGAGAAAAGAAACTATCCTAATGGCAATGTACATGGAATCCCAATGAGTTCCCTTCCTGCTATGACTGGAATGTCTTCAAGACTTTCTGTTCTTGCCTTTACTTTCTGAAGAAGACAAGGGGACTGATTCCTACCCTTCTGATATTGTCAGATTGTATGACACGATGATTTGGTTCAGATTACTCGGATTGCAGTTGTTCGCTTATTCCCTTGTTTTGCGTGGATTGCCCTTTCGGGTTTTCAATCCACCAAGATACCCTTTTTTGCCTGAGCTGTCCGATGTGGCTTTTCAACTCAGCGGGTGTACGTTTTTTTTTATTTTCCCTAACTTTTGCCCGAGCTTTTTATTCTATTTTTAGCTCGCCGGGATGCCTTTTTTCTTGCCTGGACTTTAATTCTTATTTTGTGTCCAACGGGTCTTTTTATGCGAAGTATTTTTAACTACGTCCGAGTTAACAGGAGACTGGAAATCTTCTCCATCCATAGTAGTGAGTATCAACGCCCCACCTGAGAAAACTTTATTTACTATGAATGGGCCTTTGTAGTTTGGGGTCCATTTGCCCCTGTGATCTGAACCTGGAGGAATGATCCTCTTGAGCACAAGCTCACCCGCTTGATAATCTCGAATACGTATTCGTTGGTCGAATGCTCGGTTCATTCTCCTCCGATGAAGTTGACCATGACAGATAGCCTCTAATCTCTTTTCCTCAATTAGACACAACTGATTATATCGAGCACGTACCCACTCAGCCTCATCAAGCTTCACATCCATCATCACACGTAAAGAAGGAATTTCCACCTCAACCGGCAAGACAGCTTCCATGCCATACACTAAGAAGAAGGGAGTTTCCCCGGTTGCCGTCCTTACTGATGTACGATACCCATGTAGCGCAAATGGTAACATCTCATGCCAATCTTTGTAAGTGACAACCATCTTCTGTACAATCTTCTTAATGTTTTTATTAGCTGCCTCTACTGCACCATTCATCTTTGGTCGGTAAGGAGAAGAATTGTGATGCTGAATCTGGAAGTCCCGGCACATTTCTGCCATCATCTTGTTGTTCAAATTGGAACCATTATAAGTAATGATTCGCTCGGGCACTCCATATCTGCAAATGATGTCTCTCTTTAGAAATATGGCTATCACCTGGCGAGTGACATTGGTATAAGATGCTGCTTCAACCCATTTGGTGAAGTAATCAATCGCAACCAAGATGAAACGATGACCGTTTGAAGAAGTAGGCTCTATTTTCCCGATCATATCAATGCCCCACATAGAAAAGGGCCAAGGAGATGACATGACGTTAAGCAGGCTAGGAGGAACATACACCTTGTCTGCATATATCTGGCACTTATGGCACTTACGGGCGTATGAACAACAATCTGCATCCATTGTTAGCCAATAATACCCTGATCTCAACACTTTCTTAGCCATTGCATGTCCTCCTGCATGAGTACCGAAAGATCCCTCATGGACCTCCTGCATTAACAGGTCTGCTTTGTGTCTATCCACGCATCTGAGAAAGACCATGTCAAAGTTCCTCTTATACAGAACCTCGTCTGCGTTCAAGAAGAAACTAGCGGCAAGTCGTCTCAAGGTCTTCTTATCGTTGGATGATGCCCCAGCTGGGTATTCTTGTTTTTCCAGGAAAAGCTTGATATCAAAATACCAAGGTTTCTCATCAGACACTGCGTCTACAGAGAAAGCATAAGCTGGTGTGTCAAGCCTGGAAATGTCAATCCTGGGCACATAGTTCCAACACAAGACTTTGATGGACGAAGAAAGAGTAGCCAATGCATCGGCGAATTGATTCTCATCTCGTGGTATATACTGCAGCTTAACTGTTGTGAAGAATTTCAACAATCTTCTGGCATAATCCCTATAAGGAATAAAGTGTTCTTGATGCGTAAACCACTTGCCGATAATCTGGTTAATAATGAGGGTTGAATCTCCGAATATATCGAGGGTCTTAATCCGAAGATTAATAGCCTCCTCTATTCCCATTATGCACGCCTCGTACTCCACTTCATTGTTGGTGCAACCAAAAGTGATTCTGGAAGTGAAGGGAAAATGAACACCTTCGGGAGTGATAAGAACTGCAACAATTTCACGTCCGTTGATATTGACTGCCCCATCAAACATCAATTTCCATTGGGATTCAGGGTCTGGCCCCTCCTCCGGAAGTGGCTCCTCAAATCTTTTGCCTTGAGGTACATGATGTCCTCATCGGGGAAATCAAACTTCATGGGCTGATAGTCGTCCTCCAGTGGTTGTTGTGCAAGATAATCTGGCAATACGCTTCCTTTGATGGCTTTCTGGGAAGTATATTGTATATCATACTCTGTTAAGATCATTTTCCACCTTGCAACCCTTCCGGTTAATGCTGGTTTCACGAAAATATACTTGACAGGGTCCATTTTTGAGATTAGCAATGTGGTGTGGGTCAACATGTACTGTCTTAGTCGGCGAGCAGCCCATGCCAAAGCGCAACAAGTTTTCTCGAGCAGTGAATAACGGGATTCACAGTCGGTAAACGTTTTGCTAAGGTAGTAAATAGCATGCTCTTTTCGACCAGACTCGTCATGTTGGCCTAGCACACACCCCATCGACCCTTCTAACACAATCAAGTACATGATAAGTGGCCGTCCTAGAACTGGAGGCATTAGAATCGGAGGCTCCTGCAAATATTCATTTATCTTTTCAAAGGCTCTTTGACAGTCTTCATTCCACCTGACCGTTTGTGCTTTTCTTAATAATTTGAATATTGGCTCGCATGTGGCAGTTAAATGAGATATAAACCAAGAAATGTAGTTCAACCTCCCTAAAAACCCACGCACTTCTTTTTCTGTTTTTGGTGCAGGCATGTCTTGTATTGCTTTTACTTTTGCAGGATCTACCTCGATTCCCCTCTGGCTAACAATGAAACCCAGCAATTTACCGGACCGCACTCCGAAAGTGCACTTATTTGGATCAATCTCAATCTGTACTTTATCAACCTATCAAACAGCTTTTTGAGATTGACCAAATGTTCCTCTTCATCCCGGGACTTGGCAATCATATCGTCCACATATCATTCAATTTCTTTGTGTATCATATCGTGGAACAATGTTACCATAGCCCGTTGATAAGTTGCCCCAGTATTCTTCAACCCAAAGGGCATAACTTTATAACAGAATGTACCCCATGGGGTAATGAACGTCCTTTTCTCCATGTCTTCCGGTGCCATCTTGATCTGATTGTACCCGGAGAAGCCATCCATAAAAGAAAATACCGAAAACTGAGCGGTGTTATCTACCAACACATCAATGTGGGGTAAGGGAAAATAATCCTTTGGACTTGCTCTATTCAGATCCCGATAATCGACACACATCCGGACCTTACCGTCTTTCTTTGGTACAGGCACAATATTAGCTACCCAAGGTGGGTAACTAGTTACAGCAAGAAACCCGACATCCCACTGTTTTTTCACTTCCTCTTTGATCTTCATCGCCATGTCAGGGCGAGTTCTTCTCAACTTTTGTTTTACCGGAGGACAGTTTTCTCTTAGTGGCAGCTTGTGTACAACAATGTCAGTATCTAATCCCGACATATCTTGATACGACCAGACGAAGATATCCACATATTCACGTAGCATACGTATCAATTCCTTATTTACCTCAGCCTGCAGATTAGCCCCAATCTTTGTCTCTTTCTTTACATCCTCGGATCCGATGTTGACTATCTCTACTTCTTCCTGATGAGGCTGAATGACCATTTCCTCTTATTTCAACAACCTAACCAATTCTTTCGGGAGTTCACCGTCTTCCTCAACCCCTTCCCCAGCTTGGTAGATAGGATTGTCAAAGTCATGCATAGTCATAGCAGGAACGTTATCACAAGAATCTGAATGATCAACACTGCACAAATGATGTGCTTATTTCAGAATCGGGGTTTTTCAAAGGAGACACAAATACATAAAAACACTGGGAAAAGAAAAACATTGCCATTTTATTTATGTGAAAAAATTTAAAACGAAAGAAAGATAACACAATTTGTTTGAAAAATGTCCTTTATTTCATGGAAAAAAGGTAAATGTATAAAAGCATGGTGGCCCTACAGATGGATCCATGGACCTTGGGCAGAGTGCAGGACTTGACCTGCAATATGATAAAATGGAAACAAAGAAAATTACTTTGACTACAAAGTGTAAACACCCCAAATTTTCCCTCACTAAGTTCACACCATGGCTTGTGATCTTTCATCTTTGCATAAGTTTAAGCATGTCATCTCATATTGCATTCCTGTTTCACTGCATTAGTTCAAATTCATCTGCATCTAGGGTTTGTGATTTGAGCAATCCAAGGGTCCATCTGAGCCACCCCAAAGGTCTCCAATCATTTCAAGAGGGTCCATGTATGTTCAATCATCATATTATATCCCTCAAAGATCAAGTAAGTCAAGAAATCACAAGAACATGGAAAGCATGGAAGCAGAGCTAGGGTTTCACTGCACAAATGACCTGAAATTAGGGTTTTGGTTTCAAAGGCCATAACTCCAAAAAATTTGGTCATTCTTGTTTCTAATGGTCTCCATATGTTATAAGGATCATGTGTACCAAATTTTATGAAGAAATTCGTTGTGGAAATCATCTGATCACTGGGTATCTTCTGGAGCAAGTCAGAGCAAAATCAGGGCATCTGAGGCCCCCACCAATGGAACCAAAGTGGATTTTTCATCAAATTGAATTTATATGGTCTTTATTTGATCATTGAAGTGCTTGGAAGTTCACAAAATTGAAGAAAAGTGAGCTACACCAAAAGTTGCCAAAAATGGAAATGACTTGTAATGGAAACTTTCCATTTTGGGAAATTATTTCAACCTCCTCTTTCTCAACCAAAAATGCTTCAAATGAAAAATTGTTGGTCATGAAAGATGTAGATTGGATCATTTCCTTTTCAAAAAGTACAAGAACAAGTTCTAATTCATTATGGAACTCAAGTTATGGCTTTGCAAAGTTGGCAAAAATCACATAATTTTCACTTTCACACTAAAGAGGGATTTTTGCAAAACCACATACCAAGTCATTTTGTGACTTCTAATACACTTCTATGCATCATACCAACATAGTGCATTGCCTAAAGATCATAATTGGCCCAAGAATCATCTCATTCTATGCCTTGCACATGAAGAAATCACAAAGGGGCCAAACTTCATAAAAATTGCAAAATGGTACACAACCATGCTTCCACTTGCTGAATCACCACAAAACCAATTCCATGGATCTCCTTGATCTTTGTTGAGCCAGGACAAGCCAAAAGCCAGCTGCAACATGAGCCCATACCAATCACCACAGTCCATAACAACTCCTCTGACCTATCAAACTTTGTTATGTGGACAAAATGCAAGCCATAACACAACACAAGCCAGCCTGAATGCTCAGAATCATCAAGCTCTCAAAAATCACCCCAAAAGCAAAAGCTTTCTAAAATCACAGCACACACACTCAAACTCCAAACTTTTTTCACCAAAACACTCAGCATCACAAGAGGATCATTTCCCACCCTTCATTGCAACCAAAAAGCCCCTCTACACAAAACACGATTTCTGGCCAGCAAGAGTACAAGCTCTCATTTCAGCCATTACAAACTCCTTCTAAGAATCAAAGCTTCATCAGAAGGATCATTGGAGTCAGTTTGCACCAAAGAGGAGGCCAGATAGCTCAGATTGAGAAAGCTTCACTTCAGGTATCCTCAAGAACAAATTTTCCAGAAATGTTATTTCTTGTTATAGAAATGTTCGCTGTGCTTTGTTGATCATCATGATCTATTTTGTTTTGAAAATAAGTGAGAAACAAGCATGTATGAAGCTTCTGAAATTTCTGTGTGATTTTTCGTTTTGCTTCGAATCTTGATGTTCATGTGAAATAAATGGATTTTGTTGCTGGATTCGTGTTTAGGGTTGTTAGTTGAGTGATTCTGGAGAGTTAGGGGGTTTGGGGTGGCCTAGGGTGGAAGTTAGGGTGAAGAGCTGGCCGGAGATGATGACCGGAGGTCTTCTCCGGCCACCTGAAAGTCATTAAGAGGTTAATTAGGGTTTAGGGTTAGTTTGAATATCAGTCATTGGATCTTTGTTTGGCGCGTGTATGGATGGCCCAGATTGGTCATTAAAGCCTAATTCTCATTTAATTAGTTAATTAGAAATTAATTAAATAAAATTAACTCAGAGTGAATCTCAGCCACTCATTTGCGCGCTGGTCAACCAAAATCCTCCCAGTTTGAATCCTGTCCCTTGGATCAGCCTACTTTCTCTTATTTAAATTTTTATCATTTTTCTTGCATAATTAATTTAAAATACTTAGAAAATTCCAAATATATTTTTCTTCTGCATTTTGATTTCAAATATTTTTCTTCACCCAAAAACATTTTTATTTTTATTTTTTGCATTAAAAACCCATTTTAAAAATATTTAAATGTTTATTTTAGTTAATTAATGGAAATTAATTAATTAAAATACCATTTAGGTTTCTGAAAATTCCAAAAAAATTCACATTGCATCCTAGGACATTTAGAAACATTTTCAAACCATTCATTCAAATTTCTTTTTGGTTTTGAATCAACTTTGACATTTTTCTTGAATTTAGGGTTCCTAAAAATCCCATTTTTGAACCCTAACTTCAAGAATTCTTTTCTCCCTAACTAAGAAGGGTTTGACATTGGTTCTTTTTGCATTGATCTTCATATTGCATGTAGTATATAGCATATGTTTGTCACAAATTTATCTTGCATTTTCCATTTGATTTGCATTTTTCCCCTTGAGGTACCTTAAAACCCTAGCAAACTTAGAAAAATCACAACTTTCTTTAGGTTAAGAGTTAGACCTCCTCCTTTGGGGTGTGATATCATATGGGGTTAGGGTTCCTTTGAATTCATTTTCAATTTTTTATCTTGTGATTTGCTTCTGTTTTAGACTTTTGCATCTCATGTTGTTTTAAAACCCTAATTTCTCATGTTCATTTGCATTAATCTTGCATATGCATCCATACATGAACTTGCCATGACATTTCTTGCATTCATATGGAATCTAAGACATATTGGGACATATTAGAATCATGTTTGATCATTTCCTCATTCATTTTCCATGAAGTGAATTCATTTCACTCCATGAACTTTCATGTGCTTTCATACTTCAAAGCATGCATCCTTTGCATTCCATCTCTTGTATGAGCATTCATAACACTTGACATGTCTTTGCATAATTTCATAGCATCATTTGCATCATGTTTATGCTTATGGTTTTGATTTTCATATTTGTATACATTTCATTTTCATTTCATTCCTTTCTTTATGCTAACCTTTTCAGGTGGTAAGTAATTTGAGAAGTGAACTTGCCTTCACTTCTCATTTCTCTTCTCATTCTTCTTATGCATCCTTGCTGCATTTTTCTTTGCTTTAGAGTGAGCTTGCTCATTCATGTTCATCATCCACTTTCTTTCTCCAAGTTACTTATCTTCTTCAGTGAAGTAAGTAACTTGTTTCTTCTGCTTCTCCTCCTTTCACATGCTTCTTCCATTGGTGGCTTCTCTGAAGATCTCTTGCAAGCCTTACAAGCCATAGGAACATCCAAGCATTACAATAGCTAGGGTTTTGATTAGTCCCCCTTTAGCTTTTACCTTTGTGTCTTCTTTGTGTCTCTCTCCTCATCTCATAATCAGAGACTAAACCTTTAAGGTTTTAAGGCTTTGTGATTAAGGTTATGCTTGTATCCTGTTCTTAGGATGGAGTGTATAACTTTAATCCTAAGAGTTAAACCCTTAATTTGTTTAAACCTCTTAATAAATCCCTCTTAATAATCACTAAGACAATAGCTTGTAACTTGGGCCTTGCATTAGGGTTCTAATACTTCCTTTATTGGTTAAGAAGGACTAACCCTAGGGTTAATGGACAAGTCCCCCTCAAGTTGTCTTACAAATCATAAAACTCACTTCTTAATCTCACCCTTAATTAAAATCCACTTTAATAAAGGCTTTTTTTTGTCATGAGGTTAATCCCTAACCATGGATTAAGTTGAGGTATCTTCCTCAGCTTAAGTGTTCTCATCTATTATCCTTCTATTAGGATGGTGTAATGAGTCCATTAAATCCTTGATTATGGCTTAAGCTCATTACTTAACACTAAACAAAAACACAAAAACATCTAAATAATCACAAGTAGGTTAATGATCTTAATCCTACATCATGGTTATTAAGTTTGAGGTGCTTATCTCATACTTAAGGTATTCTCATTATCCCTAATCAAAGGGAGGATATGATGAGTTTACTAACCCTTGGTTTAGGCTTAAGCTCATTAACTTATGACAAACACCAAAAAGCAATAAAAGACTGAAAAAACAAAAAAAAACAATAATCGTCTCCTTCGGGATTCTTTTCTCATCATCTTCAATCACAAACGAGAACTTGCTTCTTCCGTCTAATGCAAGACAGTTAGCACTCGAGCCAGACGAGTCATACACTTGAGCATAGACAAGCAAGCAGTTCACCAGTCAATTCATCTTTCAGTCTCTTTGAGTCGAACTACGGTGTTCTGACTTCCTCATTGCACGAGAGGATACGTAGGCATAACTTAATTGTTATCGAACAAAAGTCTCTGTCTTTGCCCCCCCTTTTCTAGCATTATTCTTTTAAGCCTCAGTTCCTGAGCATTTCACTTCACTTTCTTGCACTGACACTTGTACATTCTTCCAGCTTTTTGCACACAGATAACACTGACACTACCCCTTTTAAACACAAACTTTCAAGCGTGGATCCCGTCGGGTACGACGGACAATCTGGGTGCTAATACCTTCCCAGGTTGTAACCAACCCCCTTTCTCAGTTTCTCTGGTTCGCGACCGTCTTATCCATATCTTCCTAGGTTTATGCAGCATTACCTTTCCTTCGGGATAAAAATGCCTAGCTGGCGACTATATTCATCTTCATTTCATTTCCTCCTTTCGCCGACCGTTCGCGCATGTACCCTATCTGACCCAGGTGTCTTTTAGTGGGAGCGACAGCTTTGCGACTCTGTTGGGGACCCTTATATTGCAACCAGGGCTTCTGGTTCTTTTTGTGGGTTCCTCCTAGCGCTTGTTTGATTTGTGTTTACAGGGGTGTTATGTGTTACTTGTGCTTATTTATTTGCTTTATTTGTTGCTTTATGTACATCTTTATTTATTGCTTTTCATTTACAGTTTTATGCATTTCATACTGTCATTATCATGTGCTGGATTTCTGTCTTCCTTGGTGGGTGGGGTTCATTGAGTATTTAAGGTCCTATACCTGGGACCTAAGTGACACATAGGCTAGAGTGGCATCATATTCTTTCCCATTCCATTTCAGTCTGGTGCTGGAATATGAAACACGGTTCAGACATGGGTTTCTTCTTGAGAACTCTGTGCTACAGATTTCCTGTAGTACCAGGGCTATCTGGGAAGCCTGCTAAGTCTGGATGACCTTTTTATGACCTTCAGCATCTGAGGTGAATTAGAGGAGGATCTTTTATGGTTATTGTAAACACTGTACCTCCGGGTTAGAAGTGTTTACACTTCTCATAACTGATCCAAGTCTGAGGATCCTTGTTCTAAAACATTACATGTGAGGGGGTTGGGATATTTGCAAGTTTGCAGGAACCCTTGACCTCATCATACCCTGTTACTAGATTTATTAAGGTTGTATTATTTGGACAGTTCTTGTGATTACCCTGGACTTGTGACTCTTTATTTGAGTCCCCCTCCTGGTTACGTGATTTCTAAGCCTCCATCCGGATTTATGAACATATATGGACTTTTACCAAGACAGATAAAACAGATCCAGCACTTGATCACATACCCTTTTGCATATCATTTTGCATATATCATTTCTGCATCATTTAACATTTTCTTATTTGTTTTACAGGGTATCCATCTTATCATCTTTGGTTTGGTTTTGACCCCTTCTGCTGCTCAGACTGCTTCAATTATTTTCTCCAGTATCTCCATCAGTTTGTCAGTGAATCCTCCAGCTATCTTCATCAGAGACCCATCTCCAGCATCTCATTTAGTGACCTTCATCAGCAGTTACTCTCAGCTTCTTCACCAACACTCATGGATACTTCAAGAAAGAGCAACATCACATACCACTTCTTTGAGCCCACCCTGACTAGCATCAGGCAGATCCAGTCACTCATTACTCCTAGTCATGTCCCACTATTCAGAGAGCATTATGGGGGCATATTGGACATGGTCATGGATATAGATGCATCTCAGAGGAGCATGATCCATACTTGCTTACAGTTCTATGATCCCCCACTCAGATGTTTCACATTTCCTGATTTCCAATTGGGACCATTGCTAGAAGAGTTTTCCTTGTTGTTAGGAGTTCCTATCAGAAGAGGGATTCCTTTCAACCCAGAGATGGTTGCTCCCAAAAATGAAGACATAGCCAGGGCATTGCATTTGGAGCCTGCCCTCATTGAGCAGAAAATGACCACCAAGGCTGGAGTTCCAGGCCTCCACTTAGACTTCTTGATCTCCCAGGCTACCCTGAAGACTGCAGTAGGGGAATGGAAGGTTGTCTGTGCACTTCTAGCCCTCAGTATATATGGGGTTATCTTGTTTGCAGATGAGCCAAAGTTTGTGAGCAAGAATGCCATTCACCTGTTCTTATTGAGGAACCCAGTTCCTACATTGCTAGGAGACTTCTACTACTCAGTACACCAGAGGAATGAGAAGCAAAGAGGAAGGCTGGTCAGATGTTGTGCTCCTTTTTATTACTCTTGGCTGCTAAGACACTTGCCAAAATTAGATACTTTCCTGAACCCCCATCAGCAAAAGAACTGGGCTAAGAGATTCATTGCCTTGACATCAGATGACATTAGATGGTGCACTCAGAGCACCAAAGGCAAGGACATCATTACTAGTTGTGGGCAATATCCTAATGTGCCTTTGATAGGAGTGAAAGGTTGCATCAACTACAACCCTTTACTGTTTAAGAGACAATTGGGATATGCTTTGGTTCATCCTCCCAGAGGACAAGATTTGGTTGAAACTCTTTACTGTGAAATTCAACCCAACTCTGATGTTGTCAGACAAGCTGCCTGGGCCTGGGACAACATCAAGACTAAAGGGACAACCATCCTTGGCAAGTGCAACAACATTGCTTCAGCACAGTATTCTGATTGGTCTCGTACCAGAGCTCAGATCATTCAGATACCATTTACCTTGGAAGATACACCTGGACCTTCTACAGTGCAACCTACAACTACTGTCAGCCTAGAAGAGTTTGAAAAACTGAAAGAGAGAAACACTCAGCTATCTGAAGCCTTGAAGAAGACTCTCTGGGAGAGAAATGACAGCCGTCTAGATAATGAGAGATTGGAAAGGCTCAGGGTTGAGCATTTGACCAAGATTGAGATGACGGATGACTACATCAGAAAGGCCAGAGGATGGGAGTTAGTACTGAAAAATGCTTGCAAGGAAGAGCATTATCTGGAGGAAAGCCAGGCTAGGTGGATTAGTATCACTGAAGCCCGTGCGCAGGAAGATCAAAGGACTCAGGCAAGGATAGAGCAGTTGGAGGCTAGTGAGAAGAAGCATCAGGAGGATTTGTTGGCAGCTCAGAGAGAGATATCTGAATTGAAACTCTGGGCGGGGTTGAAGAGGCCAAAGGATCAGAATAAGCATAAGAGGTTAACCAGCGCCATTGCTACCAGGAACCTCCTCATCAGGACTATTACAGAGCACCCAGTGGGTCCAGTGAATGAGGCCCTCCTGAAGGAAGTCAGAGAGGATAACTTTAGATTGGATGTCTGATCCTTTTGCTTGTACTTCTTTCTTTTGTTGTACTTTTCTTTTGTTGTTGTATTTTGACCCACCATGGGGATGTATTGTAATCAAACTATGTATTTTTTATCCTTGTAATATATCAGTTTGTATTATTTATGGTGGGCTTAATTTCTCAGCATTATCAGCATTTCCTCGAGGTCTGGAAAGGTCAAAACCAAAGAGCCAAAAGACAAATAAGCATATTGCATTGCTTACTAATATTTTCTTTGTTTTGTAGGTTTTTGTTTATTGTTGTTTCTCACTTTGTTGTGGCTTCAGGAAACATTGCTCGCAGAAGAGTGTTCCCTGTCAACAGAATACACCGGTACCCGACGAGAAACAACCTTTCGGGAATTCAGATGGATCAAGTTCAGCAAGACTTGAATGAAGTAAGGACCCAAATGGCAAATGAGAGGGTTGAGATGAGAAATCAGATGACCCAATTCATGACTGTAATGACTGGCTTAGCTCAGAGCCAGGAAAGGCTAAGGGAGTTGGTAGAAAGGCAAACTCCTGAAGAACACCATCCAGGTATAGGAGGTACCAGTAACAACGATCACGTGCAACATCGCCCTGATCCACCAGAGTTTGGGACTCATCTAAAAGCAGAAGTTAATGTCATAAGGAATACTCAGGGTAACACTGCTGGAGGTAGGATCTTGCAAGAGGTTCCTCAAGAAGAGCAATTTACAATTGTTGGGGGCTGGGGATGAAGTTTACGACCGTAGGCTGGATGAAATTGCAGAGAAGCTGGGGTCTCTTGAATCCCAGAATTCCCTAGGCTTTGATGTAATGGACATGGGACTGGTGGAAGGGGTGAGAATTCCTCACAAGTTCAAACCCCCGTGTTTTGAAAGGTATAATGGCACATCATGTCCACGCACCCACCTTCAATCATTCTTGGGAAGGTTAAAGGCATACACCATGGACGAAAAGCTGTGGATGTTTTACTTCGGGGATAGTCTAACAGGGGCATCCCGAGAATGGTATTCCCATTTGACTAGAGCCACAGTAAGGAACTGGAAAGACTTGGCTGAAGCTTTTATCCGTCAGTATCAGTACAACTTGGACATGGCTCCAAACAGGACCCTCTTGATGGGAATGTCTCAGTCTTCCCATGAAAGCTTCAAGGAATATGCCCAAAGGTGGAGGCAGCTTGCTGCTGTAGTTCAACCCCCTATGTCTGAGAGAGAAATGGCAGACATGTTCATGAATACTCTTCAAGGAACATACATTGACAGATTGGCTGCATTTTCTTCTACCAACTTTGCTGATGTGGTGATAGCTGGGGAAAGAATAGAGAGCCTATTGAAGATGGGGAAGGTCTCTGATAATGGTGCCAGTTCAAGCAGTACAAGAAAACCATTTGCTGGGCCCCGTAGATCGGGTGAGACAAACTCTGTGCACATGGGAAGAGGGATATCCCAATACTTGCCCAGAACAGTTGCTGCTATTACTATCCCTGCTCCACCTCCTCAGTATGCTCAACAACCGCAACACTTTCCGCAACAACAACAGTTTCCGCAACAGAGATCTTACAACAATAACAACAACAATCAACAACAACGCCCGTTTCAACAGCGGCCATCTCAGGTCAACCGAGTAATTGACCCTATTCATATGCCATATACTACACTGCTGCCACAACTACTGAAGCTCAATCTTGTTGAGTTGAGGACATTGGCTCCACCTGATCCTCAAAACCTTCCAAGAAACTATGATGTCAATGCTAGGTGTGCTTTTCACTCTAACGCACCTGGTCATTCTACAGAAAAATGCAGAGCTCTGCATATGAAGGTTCAGGATCTGGTAGATTCAAAAGCCCTGAACTTTGCACCTCCACCCAATGTAATGAAGAATCCTATGCCAAGCCACAGTGGGCCAAGGATAAATGCTGTAGAGGATGGATCACCCCTGAGTTTAATAGAAGACATTGCATGTATTCGAACACCTCTAGCAGAGGTTAAAGCCCAACTTTTAAAGTGTCAAGTGTTCCCAGGTTGTGAGGCCTGTTGTGAATTATGCAAACTTTCTGAGAATGGGTGTGCTAGCTTGAGGAAGGGCATCAATGACTTGATTAATGAAGGCATTCTACAAATTACAACCACAGCTTCTACAACACCAACAACTCTTTTGTCAACAACAAGTGAATCTTCTACAAATGCAACAACCACCTTTCCAAGTGAATCTTCTACAAATGCAACAACCATCTTTCCAAGTGAATCTTCTACAAATGCAACAACCATCTTTCCGAGTGTTTCTTCTACAAATGCAACAACCATTGTTCCAACCGATTCAGCTACAACTTCAGCAATCATTCCATCTGTCATTTCAACACACAACAATTCATTTGCACCGGCTACTACAACTTCAGCAACCAACAATGATGTTTCCACTGTCACAATCTATTATGACCCTGCAGCAGTCCCGAATTCCAACAATTTTCAACAGTCTCAACAGTCTCAACAAAGCTTCAGTTCACCTCCCCCAACATCCACCAGAGGTCATGTAACAATTTTTTATGATCCACAGACTATCGTAGTCCCAACAACTGCAGCAGTAAGCCCGGTCACTATCACGGTGCCCGGGCCGATCCCATATGATAAAGACAGTGTTATACCATGGCATTATGGTGCTGATCTATATTGCAACAGAGAGAAAGTCCTTCTTGATTCTCCAGTTCTCACTCCCCAAGTTGATAATGTTGGGGGAGGCGGAGGCTTCACCCGAAGCGAACGTCTCTTCGCTTCACAAGTCCCTAGAACCAACACTGAGGCAGAAGCTGTTTCTAGAGCCAATGGGAAGAGTGTGATACCGGAAGAATCTGCACCAAAAGAAACTCATAAGTCATCCTTCGATCAAGACGTGGATGAGTTTATGAGAATCATTAAAAGAAGTGACTATAAAGTTGTGGACCAGCTCCACCAGACTCCTTCAAAGATCTCAATCATATCACTGCTGTTGTGTTCTGAAGCCCATCGGGATGCACTTCTCAAAGTTCTGCACACTGCCTACGTGCCAGAAGAGATCACTGTAAATCAGCTAGAAACAGTGGTGTTAAATGTCAATACTAGCCATGGGCTAGGGTTCACTGATTCTAATTTAATTTCAGAAGGATGTCTCCACAATAAAGCCTTGCATATAACCTTGGAGTACAAAGGAGTTGTCTTATCTCATGTGCTTGTAGACACTGGGTCCTCACTCAATGTCTTACCAAAGAAAGCTCTTGTCAAGCTTGAGTATGATGGGATAGCTCTCCGGCCAAGTAACCTTGTGGTCAGGGCTTTTGATGGCTCCAAAAGATCTGTTCTGGGAGAGGTGGAATTGCCAGTGATAATCGGTCCACAGGTCTTCAAGACCATTTTGTATGTGATGGACATACAGCCGGCATACAGCTTTTTGCTAGGTCGACCCTGGATTCACGCCGCAGGTGCAGTAACGTCGACCCTTCACAAGAAACTAAAGTATGAATGGGAAGGACAGATTATCACCATCTGTGGTGAGGAATACATATTTGTTAGCCATCTGGCTACGCACAAGTATATTGAGATGGATGGCGAAATCCATGAGACAATGAGCCAAGGGTTTGAGGCCCTAAATGTCAATGAGGCTACTGAAGTATTTGCTGCATCCCAGGAGGATATGATGGGTACCTCAATTGTCTCTTATCATCAAGCCCGGAAGGTTGTTGAAGAAGGTAATGCTCAAGGCTGGGGCAAGCTGCTGCCAGTGGAAAAGAAGGAAGATAGATTCGGTTTAGGTTACAGACCTTTCCGACAAGATCAATCTGAGGCTGCCAAGGAGCCCAAATTTTTCAGTGGGGGGATGCTCACCCCAGATGCTGTTAACAATCTGTAAGACGAGGAGGAAAGCGACCGTAACCTAGAGAACTGGATACGTCCAAGGATCCCGGAGAACCAAGTCCTTAACTAGTCTTCCCAGGAAATTATAAGGGTTACTCCTGCAGAGTAATTATTATTTCCTGTCTTTTTAGCATGCATCAAGTCCTGCATCTTGCCCAAGGTGTGAGGACTCATTTTTTAATAGGGCCATATTGTAATTTTGTGCAAATGATAAATCAATGAATATCGGACATCTTTTGCAAACGAGTCTCTTTTTCGCTCACTGTCTTTTCATTTTTTCACTTTTGTACAAAACAATAAAATGGCAATGTTTTCAAAATAAATAACTTCATTTTCACTTTTTCTAAATAAGATTAAAACTGGTCAATAAAACGAACCAATCTCAACCCTTGCAGAGATTATCCTCCAGATTGCACCGACAACAGCACTGCTATGACCTTGTATGACTTCGACAATCCGATCAATCAAGATGATGAAGGGGTTGAAGAAGAATATGAGTTACCTAAAGAGTTAGCCAGGTTGTTGAGACAAGAAGAGAAGGTGATCACTCCTCATCAGGAGGAAGTTGAAACAGTCTAAAGAACTAAGTCCTTAACTGGTCTTCCCAGGAAATTATAAGGGTTACTCCTGCAGAATAATTATTATTTCCTGTCATTTTAGCATGCATCAAGTCCTGCATCTTGCCCAAGGTGTCAGGACTCATTTTTTAATAGGGCCATATTGTAATTTTGTGCAAATGATAAATCAATGAATATCGGACATCTTTTGCAAACGAGTCTCTTTTTCTCTCACTGTCTTTTCATTTTTTCACTTTTGTACAAAACAATAAAATGGCAATGTTATCAAAATAAATAACTTCATTTTCACTTTTTCTAAACAAGATTTAAACTAGTCACTAAAATGAACCAATCTCAACCCTTGCAGAGATTATCCTCCAGATTGCACCGACAACAGCACTGCTATGACCTTGTATGACTTCGACAATCCGATCAATCAAGCTGATGAAGGGGTTGAAGAAGACTATGAGTTGCCTGAAGAGTTAGCCAGGTTGTTGAGACAAGAAGAGAAGGTGATCACTCCTCATCAGGAGGAAGTTGAAACAGTCCGGAGAACCAAGTCCTTAACTAGTCTTCCCAGGAAATTATAAGGGTTACTCCTGCAGAGTAATTATTATTTCCTGTCATTTTAGCATGCATCAAGTATTGCATCTTGCCCAAGGTGTCATGACTCATTTTTTAATAGGGCCATATTGTAATTTTGTGCAAATGATAAATCAATGAATATCGGACATCTTTTGCAAACGAGTCTCTTTTTCGCTCACTGTCTTTTCATTTTTTCACTTTTGTACAAAACAATAAAATGGCAATGTTTTCAAAATAAATAACTTCATTTTCACTTTTTCTAAACAAGATTAAAACTGGTAACTAAAATGAACCAATCTCAACCCTTGCAGAGATTATCCTCCATATTGCACCGAAAACCGCACTGCTATGACCTTGTATGACTTCGACAATCCGATTAATCAAGTTTATGAAGGGGTTGAAGAAGACTATGAGTTGCTTGAAGAGTTAGCTAGGTTGTTGAGGCAGGAAGAGAAGGTTATCACTCTTCATCAGGAGGAGGTTGAAACATTTAATCTTGGTACCGAAGAAGACTTGAAAGAAGTAAAGATCGGGGCCGGTCTGCAAAATTCAGTAAAGGAACAACTTATTGATATGCTTCGAGAATACGTCGGCGTCTTTGCTTGGTCCTATCAAGATATTCCAGGTCTAGATACAGATATCGTTATGCACAAGCTGCCTTTGAAAGATGATTGTCCTCCAGTGAAGCAGAAGTTACGCCGTACTCGTCCGGATATGGCAATGAAGATTAAAGAAGAGGTACAGAAATAGTGGGATGCCGGAATCCTTGCTATAACTAGTTACCCGCCGTGGGTTTTTAACATTGTACCAATGCCTAAGAAGGATGGCAAAGTACGGATGTGTGTGGATTACCGGGATCTGAACAAAGCTAGCCGGAAGGATGATTTCCCATTACCTCACATTGATGTATTGGTTGACAACACAACTCAGTTCTTGGTGTTTTCCTTCATGGATGATTTTTCCGGGTATAATCAGATTAGAATGTCACTCGAAGACATGGAGAAGACTACTTTCATCATACCTTGGGGCACATTTTGCTATAAAGTAATGCCTTTTGGATTGAAGAATGCCGACGCGACTTATCAACGGGCTATGGTGACATTATTCCACGACATGATCCACAAATAAATTGAGTGCTACGTGGATGACATGATTGCCAAGTCCCTCACTGAAGAAGATCATCTGGTAAATCTGCTGAAGTTGTTCAAGTGTCTGAGTAAGTATCAGTTGAAGCTAAATCCCAACAAATGCACATTCGGGGTTCGTTCTGGTAAGCTGCTGGGATTTATCGTAAGTGAAAAGGGAATTGAAGTTGATCCTGACAAAGTCAAAGCCATTCAGGAGATGCCTGCACCTAGGACTGAAAAGGAAGTTCGGGGTTTCTTAGGAAGATTGAACTACATATCAAGGTTCATATCTTATCTTACAGCAACCTGTGAGCCCCTGTTCAAATTATTAAGGAAAGAACAAACAGTCAGGTGGAACGAAGATTGTCAGAAGGCTTTTGACAAAATCAAGGAGTACTTACAAGAACCTCCAATTCTTATGCCTCCAGTTGAAGGAAGACCTCTAATAATGTACTTGACAGTATTAGAAGGGTCAATGGGGTGTGTGTTGGGCCAGCATGACGAGTCTGGTCGAAAAGAGTATGCAATATACTACCTAAGCAAAAAGTTTACCGACTGTGAACAAAGTTATTCACTGCTCCAGAAAACTTGATGTGCTTTAGCGTGGGCTGCTCGCCGACTAAGACAGTATATGTTGTGAAACTCATAGCCATAGAAAGAAGAAAAAACATAATCGTAAAAGAGAAGGAGAAAAACGAATAAAATTCAGAAACACAAAAATCAGATCTTCATCATTCAATAATCACCTTCAACAATCACCGTCACCTTCATCTATCGGCTTCGAATTTCACAACAAACGCACCTGTATAATACCACAACAACAATCACAACAATCTCATAATCGCACACCAGAAGGAGTAGAAAATGAGGATCAAATTGCACAACAACGCAAGGGTTCAAAGATTCAGAAACTCATCGCGAAAATGGATTGGAAGAAGAAAAACTGTCAAGATGAAAGAGTTTGAAGCCGTGAATACCTAAAGCAGGTTCGTGCGACTCGAAGCACCATCAAAGCGACTCCGTTTGTGGCTATTCTTCTCCTATTATGCAGGCGCGTTGCTTCTTTTGTCGCCGGTGTAAGGTCCTAGCGCGACGGACTTGGTTGTCTCGGTTGAAGCTGCACGAGTGATTTCGATCGTAGTAGGAGGCGTGGTGAGAGAAAGGAAAACGTGTTGAGGAGCGAAAATAGAGACTTTGAGGAGACGATGGTAATGAACAATGGAAGATCGCCGGAGAGTTATGTAAGTGAAAAGCGCCGCAGATGAGGTCGAACAGAGGAAGGAGAACTAGGACATCGTTTCCTACCTGTGAAGTCTTCGATCGGGGAACATCAAGGCGACGAAGAAGAAATGTTTGTGGCGGGATTTTCTGAGGAAGATGAGCTTGCATCTTCAGTTAGGGTTTTTGCAAGACAATAAGGAAGTTAGGGTTGGACCAGGTTTTGTTCAGGCCCATGGATCTGCGTTTTGCACCACCCAAACTCGGATTCGCACCCCTCCATGCGCCTTTGGA
The DNA here is from genome assembly GCA_963966055.1 of Lathyrus aphaca. Lineage (NCBI taxonomy): Eukaryota > Viridiplantae > Streptophyta > Magnoliopsida > Fabales > Fabaceae > Lathyrus > Lathyrus aphaca. Next base: position 322,592,858 of record OZ014525.1, read on the forward strand.
TATGGGTTGGGCTTTTTCATCCATGATACTATCAACACCTCCAAATTCAACTAACGGCACCCCCTCACGAACTCAGCATAAAGGGTTGGGCCTTAAGGCCATCGTTTTGCTATTTGTAACATCCGCGTTCACTAAACACACCCCTCCTGCGGGTTCCCTAGTGAAGATGGCCTTTGGGCCAGTTTTGATATTCACAGCAAATAGATTCCTTTTGCACCCCATGTTTTTGTTATTTTTTCTAAAAATTTCTAATTAGTTTCTTGTTAAAATTTGTAAATTTTTTTTATTAGTAATTAATTTTTATGGATTAATATATAATCCATTTCTTTGTTTTTTTTTTAATTAGAATTTTGTTGTTAATTTTAATTATGGTATAGTATTAATTTTGGATTAAATGGTTCATGAACCATTTTTATCGATATGAGTCGATTTTGGTGGTGGTGGATCTGCACAAAGAATTTATGGAAGATAAGCATTTATTTTGCTTATGGAGATCACAAGACCTTGCTTGAAGTTTTTTTGGATTTCTTTTATGTGAAGAATCGGCACTTCGACCAAGTAAGTAATCTTGATTCTCCACTTCAATGCACCATTCTAGTTGTATGCGGCTTAGGATCATATAACTTAAGGTGCATATTGAGCCCTCCCACCCGAGGCACTGGATTTATTTGTGATTTATGATGTTATATGTCGATTTCGTAGCTTAGGGATTAGGTTACAAATAATAGAATTCGCTTTCTTTCACTTTCCCTTAAAACACCGTTTTTTGCCCGTTTCATCGCAATTATTAAAAATAGTTTTAGGTGTGATAAAATTCTGGAAAGATTCATGAGTGATCCTTATCCTCTTAATTAATTTTTCATAATTTTTTTTCCATGTTTGGTTGGTTTTAGTAATTAATTTGGATTTTTGATCACAAGCTGTCCCAAAAGGAATGGTATTGAAATAAGAGACCAAAAAACCATTTTCCCCATAGGTGTGAGACCTATATTTTGTGTGTAATTAAACACTGGAATATTTGACATTTTGATTCTACTTATGCATTTTTTTCATAATTTTTGGTGTCATTTTTGATCATCTTTGTGGAGTTGTTTTTCGGCATTCATGCCTTGTTACATTGATCATTAGGGAATTGTTTTGGAACTTTGGTGCATAATTTTGTGAAATCCTTTTAGAGCATGCTAGATAATGACTTTAATATTTTAGGGATTTAATTTCATAATTTTTAAAGCATTCTTTCTATTTTTCCATGTCACCTAGATCAATGGTTGATTTATGTGACTATTTGTCCCATAACCTAAATGATAAGAAGGCATTCATGTCATTGGCTTGAGAGACTTTTTGGTAACTTCTAGGAGTTAATTATAGGTCACTTTTAGGTCCTTAATTCCAGTTATAGGACACGTTTTGAACAATATTCATTTGATTTGTTTTGGTGTTTCAAAGTGCATACTTATTTGAAATATGTTTAACCTAAACTAGTTTCTCTTCTCCTCTAATTGTTAACATGAATTATGTGTGAATCATAAACGCCAGGCCATGCACTCTATTTGCATCTCATACCTTGTATTCTACTGACCCATAATCATATCATGCATATTCACATATTATTTCTCCCTAACTTGCATCCTTTGTGATCTTATGCGGTATTTGCTCATTTGTTCTCACATCTTATTCTCCTTGCTCCATATGCTTAAGTCATCGCATCCATGATTGTATATTCATTCATCCACATTCATAAGAATTAACTACTAACTTTGATGCTCATTTCATGTATTAACTCATGCTTGTAAGCCATATGCATTCATACTTCATCCATAAGCCCTAACTTGCATTTAGGTGAACTTAGGTGAATTTCGTGTACATAGTTTGACATAGTTTGATCTTGTGAGGTATCTGTAATACCCCAAATTTGCCCTCTCCTATTTAGCATCATCATCATATCATAATCATCATCAGCATGTCATGTCATAACATTTTGCATAGAAAGATGAAGTATAGCACTTGCATGTTCAAGCATAAGACATATGATCAGTCATCTGGGAAATTTGAAGCACTACAAGTCAAAGTCGAGGCATGTTATACAAACTATGTATCATGATCAAAGCCTTAAAAGGGATTGAGGATCAAAATCAGGTCAGAACGGTTGGTGCCGGGTTATTCTTGAGGTTTCCCACCAAAAGGAGGGAAAATTCAAAATTCACTGGTGTTAACCGGTTAATGCTTTGGTTAACTGGTTAACAGTTGCGAATTTTGAATTCCAGTAGCAGATTCAGCATGTGCTTTGGCTCCAAATTTCCAAATTTCTGATTTTTTATTCATTTTGAATTGTGGAGAAGGATCTAGATCATTAATCCCAGCCTAATTCCATTGCTAAATCCTAATCACATTACCAAACCATTTTTTTGGATTCCAAGCCTATATTTTGGGCCCCAAACCTAAACCATATTTAATCCATTTCTCTCCAAACCAAGAGGGAGCTCTCTCATAATTTTCATTCTCATTCTAAATTTTCATTCTTATCTCTCACTTTTCTCTCATTTTCTCTCCCACATTTTCCAAATTCACTAAGAGTTCCTCTTTGAAGATCAAATAACCTTGCCTTAAGGTGTGTAGATCTTGGAACTAGACCTCCATCCATAGCTCCTTTGCATCAATTTGTTGTTTTAATTGGTGATTCAGATCTGGTTTGGGAATTAGAAGTGCTTTTGGATCCAAAATTCTGTATCAAGACCTCTTGCTTGCATTTATTTTGCATGGAGTGTGAAGCTTAGCACCGGATCTTCAAAGTTTTCCGCGAGATCTCTCATTTCCAGCTCAATCAACAATTACCAAAGCATACCTCAGCTTTGTAGGTTGGTTAATTTCAGATCTAGCTCTGTTTTAGCTTATTTGCATGCTTGTGCTTTAGATCCACCATGTGCTTGTGTATTTGCTTGTGTTGCTTGAATTGATTGGTTGATTTGTAGCCGGATCCTTGTGTTATTATTCATGAGCTTAATGAAGTTAATTAATATGAATTGATCCATTTATTTCATGCATAATTGATTGATGGTCTGGTGTGTGATTATTTGGATAAGCTGGTTTTGAGCTGATTTTCTGCAGGAATTGTTGCTGTTTTGTCAGTGTTAACCGGTTAACGATTTGGTTAACCGGTTAATGCACCTATTTTCTGTGTAAATTGCTGCAGGTTTGGATTGGTTGACCGGTTAACACTTTGGTTAACTGGTTAACATTGATGCAGTATGCCATATTTGAGCTATTTTGAGCTTGTTTGATCCCCCCACATGTTTTAAATGCCATGGATCATTATATAATTATTGAATATGATTGTTTAGGGTGATTTGCTTGCTGGTTGATGCATGCTTCCATGTTCTCGACACGTAAATGCTTGTGTGCGCAATTTGACATGTTGTATGATCTTTGTTGATATGAGCTTTGAGCATGCCATTTCCATGATTATATTGATGAACATATGATGGATTTTGCTAACACTTGCAGGGGCTTATGGTAAGAGAAGTGTGGATGTTCATTCACATTTCAACTCTTCATCTTCCCTTTTAAGTTGCTTTCTCTTTGTGTGTTTTATGTGCCTTTTGCCATCATGTGATTCAACTCTTTTCTTCCCCCTTTAGGAGCAACTTATCTCCTTTAGAGGAGTAAGTTGCTTGCTAGCTTTCCTCCTCTTCTTCTTTTGCCCCTCTTTGGTTCTTCTTTTCTCTTAGGATAGTTGAAACCTCACTAACCTTAGGGCCACTTTTGCATGACAACTTTAGGTTTAGGCTTTCCCCATTTTAGACTTTTGCCTTTTTTGCTCCTTTGGTTCTTTCTCTTCTCATCTCAAAACAAAACCTAAAAAACATTAATAAAGAAAGAAGTGACTTCTTGTGTAATAGCCTTATTCCATGGGGCATATGTATTCATTCCATCTTGGAATAATGCATTTTTCTAGCATGATGCACAAGTCGGATCATGAAGTCATCTTCATCAAGAAAAACCCTAAAAAATACTTCTTCATTTTTAATCACTGAGATACTTAATAAATTCAACAAGTCAATGAATTTAGGCCCTTGTCCTTGGAAACAAGTCTTAGATAAATTCTCCTTACTTGGTGTGCTTGTTCTATTATTCCATCTTGGAATGTAGTAGCAAGTACACATTCCATAGAAAATAGCTTGAGTTCATTCTCTTGTGCCACACAAATAAAAGACTCATAAAAAACACAAACAAACAATAAGCGTCTTTCCTTCAGGAATTCTTTTCTCATCTCCTTCGCTCCATCCGCAAACTTGCTTCTTCTTGTCATTATGCAAAACGATTACGCACTCGTCGTCCGAGCCTGCAACACTTGAGCATTGGCATAGGCAGTTCAAGCCTTAATTCACAAGCAACCTTTTCCACACCTAGTTAGGGGAACTACGGCGTCTTTGATCCTCATGTCCAGATGAGGTACGTAGGCACCATGGTAGGGCCCGTTCGAGCACAATCTTTATTTTCCCTACATTTTTTCTTTTCATTTCTTTTTCAGTTCCCTTTTCTTTTCTTTTATCCAGTTCAATTCCTTTTCTTTGCAGCAGCTTTCATTCCTTCACCCTTTGAAGCTTTTACTTTGCAAGCGTGGATCCCGTCGGGTTCGGCGGACGATTTGGGGTGCTAATACCTTCCCAGGTCGTAATCGACTCCCAAACTCAGTTTCTTTGGTTCACTGGACCCGTGTCCTTCCTTTTCTTTTCTTCTGGTTTGTGTCGCATTACCATTCCCGTTCCTACGGGATAAAAATGCCTGGCTGGTGACTCTAACCTCTTTCCGCGCCACTTTCGCGTTTGTACTAGGATGGAAATCCATGGAGCGACAACTAGCGACTCTGCTGGGGATCGAACCCAAAATCTTTGGTTCCCTTGAGAGTCAATCCTAGCGCTTGCGTGTTTCTATTTCGTTGGGTGTTGATTGTTTGCTGCTGTGTGTTTATTTTATTGTGTTTATTTACAGTTTTATTTACAACTTTATTTATTTTCTTTCAGTATTTATATTCATGCATCATATATTATACTGGACTGTCTGGCTGTGCTGGTTTCCTTTTTTCTGTGGGTTTGGGAACTGTTACTGAGAGATGAGCTCGTAACCGGGGCTCAAGTGCACCCTAGGACTTAGAGTGGACAGTCACTTTGGCTTCATGGCATCTTGCTATGTTGGTAGTAGTGAGTTCCACACCCAGACTTGCGACCGTCTTGGAAATGTATTTATGCCGGAATCTTTCTGGGGTCATACACAACCTCGATAGTTATATGCATCTAGGGACCGATCATTGAGGACCTTTGTGAAAACATCCCTCAATGATCTTTTAGTTATTTTATAGGAACTCAGTCAAAGCATCTGGTCGTATGACAATAGTATTGTACCCTTCGGGATGAATGTACTATTGTTTCTCGATTCCAGCGCTTGAAGCTGGGAACTTATAAAGGATGTTTGTTTTTCCCGGACTCACGCTGAGGCCTCCCTGAGTAGTACATAATGCCAAACCAATTCCCTGATTTGTTCATGAGCCATTTTTCAGAAATGGTGAATGTATTATTGCAAGTCGGCTTTGAGAGTCCGTGATGTTTGACCCAGAGCACACCCGTGAGATTGGGAGGGGTTTACAGGTTTGCAGGAACCCTCGACCCTATCATACCTCATTACCAGTACAGTTCTATGATTTGATAAGGTTACATGGATTTTGGAGTTCTTAAGTCATCTGATATCTGATTTTGGGACTTATTTGAGATTAGATTCTTGTTCATGAGACTTTATTCAGAGGATCTTGGTTCTTGGTCACTTGGGTCCAGTGTTCTATATCCAGACAGTCCCGGTTGTTGATCATATGCCCGCATTGCATTTGCATCGCATCATACTTGCATTAACTATTTGTATTTCCATTACAAGTTATCCTTCATCTCAGTACCCAGTTCTGGTATTCATTTTTTCTCTAGATGACAGAAGCCAAAGAGATATCCAGAAAAAGGAATGCTCATTACACTTTCCCGCAACCAGAAATAGAGGAGATTCAGAAACTGGTGGGCTTGATGAGTGACAAGGTTTCAGACAATTTCAGAAGCCGATATGGGAAGATTTTGGGTTACATGAACAAACCTATTGTCGATCAGATAGAGTCTTCATTCTTTGTTGTAGTTTTATGACCCTCAGTTGAGAATTTTTGTGTTTGCTGACTACGTCTTGGCTCCCACTATGGAAGATATTTCTGACATCCTGAAGATTCCTATCAAGAATGGTGTTCCCTATTATGCTGCAGAGAAGTGTCCCCCGTACAAGGACATTGCAGGTGCTTGTCACTTGAGTATGCTTAGGGTGAAGATGGAGCTAGAAGCCAGTAGAGGGAAGGGATTTACTCTGGATTTTCTTATCACAGAAGCCGATGTGCTTGCTTTGGGAGGGAAGTGGTTAGAGTTCAGTGCGCTGTTAGCATTAATGGTCTATGGAATAAGTCTTTTCCCAGGAGAGAAAGAATGGGTAAGTTTGGAGGCCATCACTCTTTTCATTAAAGGGAACTCAGTGCCTACGTTGTTGGGAGACTTTTACTTCGGTGTCCATCACAGAAATGAGAAGAGAAAAGGGTACGTGAATTGTTGTGCTCCAGTGTTCGCCGAGTGGTTCGCTAAGAAGCTTCCAAAGTCAGGACCGTTCAAAGATCTTAAGCAAGATTGTAAGTGGGATAGAAGATTGATGGGGTTAACATCTGATGATATAGCCTGGGGATGTAGCAGAAACTTGGTAGGGAAAGAGTTCATTATAAGGTGTGGCGAGTTTCCCTATATGTCGTTGTTAGGTAGAAAAGGAGTAATAAGTCATAACCTTGTGCTATCCAGAAAGAAATTTGGTTATCCACTGAAGGATCCTCCATCAGATGAAGAAACAGCTAATACTTTGTATTTTCCAGCTGAGGATAATGAACAGTCGGTCATTCAAGTGTCTCAAGCTTGGGAAACAAATGTTAGAGAGGGTAAGAAAGAATTCGGAAAGGTAGACCCTAAGACTTATCCCTCTTTTGCTGCTTGGATACAAGGTAGGGATGATACCTTCTTCCTTCCATTTTCAGTTGAGGTACCACTATATCCAAAAGAGGTATCGATACAAACCACTATTTCTCTTGAAGATTACAAGAAGTTGGAAGCTTAGTTGCACAAGGTTCGGGTAGAGAATTCTGAGATGGCTAGCTTGTATCACCGTGCCAATCATGCTAAGCAAGAAGTGGAAGAAAAGCTACAGAAGATGCAGGATACCTTAGAAGCTAAAGAAAATGAGTTTGCTAGGAGAGAAGCTCATTTTTAGAGATTGGGTTTAACAGAGTCAAATAGATAAGCGGAGCATAAGAAGATTGTGAAGACTCTCAGAGAAGCTCGTCAATCCATTACTTGGTTACAGGGCCAAAGAAATCAAGAGCAGAAGAAGTACAAAGAAAAAGAAGAATTATTTGAGGTGAAGATGGCCTTCAAGAAAGAAGAGGTTGAAAAAGTTCACAAGATACGAAGGGAAAAGACTCAGCAATTTGTGCAGAGCCAGCTAGCCCTGGAAGAAGCAATGAAGGAGATTGCAGATCTTAAGCTGAGAGCAGGCGTCAAGAAGAACCAGACAGAGGTGCTGACTGCAGGAGAGGAGCCTGGATCTTCCTTCAGCCTAGGGTTTTAGTTTAATGTTATTTGCATTCATACTACCTACAGGCCTGTTGTAGGAGTCTTGCTTTATCTTTCTGTCATTTGTACTGAATTTTAACCCTTTGGGGAATGCTGTTTACGTCTATGACTCTGGTTGTTGGTAGTTTGTTCATGTTATGCAATGATACTTTCCAGTTACCATTTCTGAATGAGCAAAGTTGGTTATCCTAAGCCATCAGGGTCTGAATACTCCTCAAAAGAGTTTGAAAAGTCAGTTTCCAAAAGGTCATCTGGAGTATTTTTCGTTAAAATGCCAGAACTGGGGCATGTTAATGCCTGGACGTGGAAACATGGATAGTTACATTGCATGCATATAACGTGTTTGTTGTTTTGCAGGTATGTCTCCAGTGTTCTAACGTTCATGTCACTTTCAGGCACTATAGCTCCCAAGAAGGTTCATAGACAGTCAACGGCGCACAGATACCCTACAATGGTGAACAGAGAGAGAGCAATGGAGTAGATGCAAGCAGATCTGGCTGACTTAAGGACGAGAATGGACAACTTCATGACCCTCATGGCTGGGATGGGTCAAACTCAAGAGCGCTTGCGCGAGATGGTAGAAAACAATCAGGCCAGGAACAGTAGATGGAGGCAATCGCAATAGGGCTGGCGCCCGTCACGTTGAAATCCCTGCGGTACAACCAGGGGTCACTATTATCAATGATGGAGTGAATAATCTGCAGATGGATGGGCAAGACGAGCAGTTTACTTTGCTGGATGAGACAGAAGTCCAAGGGGTTGACATGAATAGGAGGTTTGAAGAAATGGCTGAGCAGATTCGTGCCATTCAATCTCTGAGTTCTCTAGGGTTTGACATCACTGATTTGGGCTTGGTGCCAGGGGTGAGGATTCCCTACAAATTCAATGTCCCTACTTTTGATAAGTACAACGGCACAACTTGCCCGAAAACTCACCTTCAGTGGTTTGTGGGAAGGATTGATGCGCATACAGATGATGAAAAGGTGTGGATGTATTACTTCCAGGATAGTCTTGTAGGAGCTTCCTTAGAATGGTATATGAAGCTGAGCAGGGTCAATATCTGAAGCTGGAAGGAGTTAGCTGAGGCATTTGTGAAACAGTATCAGTATAATTTGGATATGGCTCCAAATCGTACCCAGTTGTAGACAATGTCTCAGAATGCTAAAGAAGGGTTCAAAGAGTACGCCCAGAGGTGGCGTCAGCTTGCTGCTCGAGTGCAACCTCCCTTGTTGGAGAATGAAATGACAGATATGTTCATGGGAAGGCTGCAGGGGGTGTTTATTGAGAGACTGACGTCATGTTCAGCAACAAAGTTCAACGACATAGTGATAGCTGGAGAGAGGGTTGAAACTCTTCTGAAAATGGGGAAGATCCAAGACAGTAGTGTAGGTAGCTCAAGTGGTGTGAGAAAGGCTTTCAGTGGACCTCCAAGAAGAAGGGAGGGAGAAACTAATGTTGTGTACAGTCGAGGTCGGGGCCGCGGATACAGAGGATCCTACGAGCAGGTGGCAGTTGTCACCATCCCCACAGGTCCTGTACAACAGCAACAGCAACAGCCGCAGCGCAATAACTATCAACAAAGGTCTTATCAACAGAGACAAGCTCGTCCAGCTAACAGGGTGCTCGAAGTTATCCCAATGACGTACACATCTCTGCTCCAGAGATTGTTGGAGTTGAACTTGGTTCAGTTGAGGACATTAGCACCACCGCAACCTGGAGAACTTCCAGTGGGGTATCATACTAATGCAAGATGCGCATTTCATTCAGGAGCTCCCGGGCACTCAATGGAGAAGTGCAGGACATTGCAGCATAAGGTCCAAGACTTGATTGATTCGAAGGCAATTAATTTCGCACCGCCTCCAAATGTTACATCAAACCCCATTCCAAATCATGGAGGGGCCAGGATAAACGCTATCGACGATGGCGAGGGTTTGAACCTGATCTCGGACGTGAGTAAAGTGAAGACTTCCTTATTAGTCATGAAAGACAGATTGTTGAAAGGGCAGGTGTTCCCAGGTTGTAATTTTGACTGCAAGGGTTGCAGGAATTTTGTTAATGGTTGTGGGGATTTGAAGGTTGGGCTGCAGTGTTTGATTGATGAGAGGTCCCTACAGTTCGACAGAGTTGACCACACAGGCGATCGTGTATCTATAGTGACAATTTACTTTGATCCTGCTGAAGCTCCTTCTTAGAGAGAACCGGTGACCATCTATGTTCCAGAAGTGAGTCCAGTAACTATCACTGTTCCGGGACCAGTTCTCTATGCTAATGATAAAGCCATCCCTTGGCACTATGGCTCAGACGTGTACGTAGAAGGCCAGAAGGTGGAGAGCAAAGCAGTAACAATTGACCCGACTGTTGTGAATGTCTGAGGAGTTTGGGGGTTTACTCGGAGTGGATTTATCTTTGCTCCTCAAGTTCTTAGGGGTGGTCCTGAAGCTGAAGCTGCTGCAAAGGCTAAGGGTAAGCAGATAACAAATGAAGAGGTGACGACTCTTGCTGCTAGTCAGAGCACTTTTGAAAAGGAAGTCGAGGAGTTCATGAGAATAATTAAGAAAAGCGACTATAAGGTGGTGGAACAGCTGAATCAGACCCCGTCCAAGATATCCATTTTGTCGCTGCTGATGTGTTCTCAAGCTCACCGAGAGGCTTTGCTGAAATTTTTGCAAATGGCGTATGTGCCACAGGAGATAACAGTCAACCAGGTGGAGGTCGTGGTAGGCAGCGTAAACGCCAGTCATGGGTTGGGATTCATAGATAGAGACCTTACTTCTGAGGGACGTAATCACAACAAAGCCTTACATATCACCATGGAGTGTAAGGGTGTTGTTCTATCACACGTCTTGGTAGATTCAGGCTCTTCTCTCAATGTGCTCCCTAAGAATGCTCTTATGAAGCTGAATGTTGATGGCATTGTTTTGCAACCCAGTGATTTGATTGTGAAAACCTTTTATGGGTCCTGAAGATCTGTGTTTGGGGAGGTGGAGCTACCGGTAAAGATTGGGTCTCAGGTATTCAAGAGTACATTCTATGTTATGGATATTCTACCCGCTTATAGTTGCTTGCTAGGATGTCCTTGGATTCATGTTGTTGGCGCAGTAACATCCACGTTGCATCAGAAGTTGAAGTATGTGGTAGACGACCAAGTTGTTACTGTATGCGGAGAAGAGGATATTTTCGTAAGCCATTTGTCAACCTTCAAGTATGTGGAAATGGATGGGGAGATCCATGAGACATTTTGCCAAGCTTTTGAGACGGTCAGTCTCAGCAATTTGTCTCCAGCAATTCTCAGCCACGGGAAGGAAGGGACTCCTATCTACTTCTACAAGCAAGCTAAGGAGGTAGTTCAATCCGGAAATGCCCAAGGCTGGGGCAAGCTGTTAGAAGTGGAATAGAAGGACGACAAGTTCGGTCTCGAATATCAACCTGGTCAGTCCAGCTGGTCTCAGGACAGTAAACCCATAGTATTCACAAGCGCTGGAATGCTCGACTACAACAATGTTTGTGCAACAGATGCAGATGAGGATAGTGACTACGACTTGGATAACTGGATTCACCCATGTGTACCTGGGGAGGAGCTTCGGAACTGGTCTGCTGAAGATTTTGTTCAAGTTACTTGGCAATCAAAAGCAATTTTCTTTGTTTCCATTTTTATCATACTGCATGTCAAATCCTGCACTCTGCCCGAGGTGTACGGATCCATTTGTAGGGCCACCATGTTTTTAATGCATTTACTTTTTTCCATGAAATAAAGGACATTTTTCAAGCAAAGTGCGTTCTCTTTCTTTCGCTTTTAAAGTTTTCACAAAAAACAAATAAATTGGCAATGTTTTTTCTTTCCAGTGTTTTTGTGTGTTTGTCTCTCCTACAGATTCTAAAATAAGCACATCATTTGTGCAGTGTTGATCATCCGGATTCTCGTGATAACATTCCTGCTATGACTATGCATGACTTCTACAATTCTATCTACCAAGCTGATGAAGGGGTTGAGGAAGACTGTGAACTCCTGGAAGAATTGGCTAGGTTGTTGAAACAAGAGGAAAGGGTCATTCAGCCTCATCAGGAAGAAATAGAGATCATCAATATTGGGTCTGAGTGTAACACGGTGGGAGAACTGACTTTAGTTATGTTGCGGATAGCAAGAGTCGCCACCGACTTTTATTTTATCCAAAGGAAAGGGCATAAAAGAACAGGAAAGACCTTAAAAGATTTTTGGGTTCGGGGGGTAGGTTATGTAAAGGGAAGGTGTTAGCACCCTTTACATCCATGGTTATCCATGGGCTCTTAGTTACTTAGCTCACTTTGAATTGTTTTGAGAAGTGTAGTGTGTGATTAAAAATTTTCTTAAGTACTTTATAATGATCCATGTACGAATATATATAAAGACTTTGTTTTGAAAATTTGTTTGAAAATGTGGAGTGTTTATGAAATGTTTTCGAATGAGTGAGCAAGTACTTAAGAGGAACCTACCCTAATTTAAGTCTTTACTATTCTTAAATGTTCTTTCAATGGTAAGACTATCCCTATTATTAAGGAATAGGTAGTCATTACCTTGGATGTTATAAGGGACATGTGAAGGGACAACTGTGATTAGGCAACTGTAAGGTGTATTTAGCAATTTTAAAGGGACTTATCATTTTATTCGAAAGGGACAAGATCATTTACGAAGGCAACCATGGAGGGACTTGATCTTTTTATCTTTTAAGGGACTAGATGATATGAGAGAAGGGACTTTGCTTTACACCTTACTTGACCTTTTTCTTTAGGCAACATGAGAGGTATCCTTAAGAATGTGAGATGGCGATCCAAGATCGACTTACGTGTGTGCGTGTACAAATTCATATATTTATCTTGAGATTAATGATCTAAATTCAATTTTAAATACAAACATGTTTTACACTCCCTATTTTACTAACCATAGCAATTAAAAATAAATAATAAAAACAATACTACAACTATTACATAAATTGCACAATTACATAAAAATAATAATAAAATAAAATAAATAATCACATAATAAATAAATAAATAAAGGGGTTAGTAATAATAAACAAAATAAATATAAGAAGGAGAAATTAGCATAATAATATAATAATGAATTAAAAGTTCAATTTTAAATAAATAATTATTTTTTAAGATTTTTAATAAAAATAATAAATAAATATAAAATATGATTAATAGTCTAATTATTTAATTTTATATACATATTATAAAAATATTTGCCAATTATAATTAAGTATGCATATAAAGATAATAAATTAATTTAATAAAATAAAGTTAGGGTTTTTAATTATTTTTAGGAAAATAAATTAGGGTTAATTAATTAATCTAATCCTAATTACATTATTCATATAAAACTATATATAGTAATAATATAAACAAATTATAAAATAAATATACATAATTAGAATTTACATACAAACATATTAATATTTATAATATAATTAGGGTTTGTAAAAAAATTAGGTTTTATAAAAAAAAAAATTAGATTTTTACATATAAATTTTTTAGTGTTAAGTATTTAATATAAACATAATTAAATTATTTATACAAAACATATAATATTAATAATATACAATAAAATAAATATTAAATAATTTTATTAATAAAATTTGAGATTTAGAATATAAGTTTTTTGTTAAATTATATATAAGAAATAAAATAACAATTTGATTTTAAACATTTATTATTAAAGAAATTAATTAAATATATTTTAAACAAAACAAAATAAAAGAAAATAGGGAAAAAAAACATACCTGGGGCTGGGATTCGAACCCAGGCCCTAGGCTTTACTCCCTCAAGACCAACAAGCCAGCCACTGGGCTACGCGCGCGCAGGTGATATGGAATGAGTACCAATGTGTTTTGTTTCTTCACCAGTAAAATCGTAAAAAAGCAAAACAATACAAAATGGCCTGGGGGGAATCGAACCCAGGACCATTCATTCATTAACAAACGCGCATACCAACTGAGCCATCATGTTCTTCTGGAATAAGTATCACAACAATAAAATAAAATACAATATCAAATTTTGAAATAAGAATTTGGCGCGCTGAGCTTCTTCTTTTTCCTCGTACCCTGCGAATTTTGCTACAAATTTAGCTGGGATTTTTCCTACGAATTTGTTTTCGCAACAGAACCTAGGTTTCTCCAATCACCATGAAACCTGTAAAATCTTAACAAATTGATTATGCCATAGTGATACTTACATCATACACAATCCAACCATGTTGTTAGAATTTATTTATATCACCCTAATCATAAAGCCCCAAATCGGGAGCTTAAACCCTAACAATGGTGATTGTTGATACCTGCACCAAAACTTCAAACAAACCAGCTAGAAATAATGTATAGAACATTACAAACAACATACAATCATCAAAATCCAGTAAAAGATCATAAATCTATGCATTCGAAAAATTCAAGAACACACAAAAAGTGTGATTCGGCCTATGCATATGAGCATGTTTCTGATGATAATAATGATTGGGATGCGTTCAGTGATGTCCAAGGAATGTTTTGCAACCTTTAGAATGCCTTGAGAGAGCCTCTAAGTGAGAATCCGAATTGAGATTTTTTTGATGAATTTTGAAAGTTTGGAACTTGTTCTTGAGGCTGCAATTTTCGTGTCCTTGTGTTGTGTTATGTTCATGTACATATAGTGAGTGAAATTAGGTCAAGAGAAGCTAGCACTCTTTGGACTTTTTGGATCATTGAGATTGAAAAGGATCATGCCTTAAATTTTGAATATGCTTTGATATAACATTTCTATTTTAGGACAATCATCATAATTTGCATATCAATCTGATCCAAACAATGTTTATGACTTTTTAGAAGCAAAATATTTTTAAATCTTCATCATTTTATATTTTATTTGGATTTAAAATGATTTTTAATATTAAAAATCATAATAAATAAAAATAAAATTATGAAAATTATGAAAATATTAAATAAATTTCGTTTACAGGCTGTGGGAAGTCTTCACCATCCATAGTAGTAAGTATCATGGCACCTCCTGAGAATACTGTCTTGACTACAAATGGTCCTTCATATGTAGGAGTCCACTTGCCCCTAGGATCACCTTGTGGTAATATGATACGCTTGATTACCAAGTCACCAGCCTGATATACCTTTGGCTTAACCTTCTTATTAAAAGCCTTAATCATCCGTTTCTGGTACATCTGGCCATGACAAACTGCTGCTAACCTCTTCTCATCAATCAAATTTATCTGGTCAAGTCGAGTCTGAATCCATTCATCTTCATCCAAGCCTGCATCCTTCATGATTCTTAAGGAGGGTATCTGAACTTCGATGGGCAGAACTGCTTCCATACCATATACTAAGGAGAATGGGGTTGCCCCTGTTGAAGTACGTATTGTAGTACGATAACCATGAAGAGCAAACGGTAACATCTCATGCCAATCCTTGTAAGTAACAGTCATCTTCTGTAGGATCTTCTTGATATTCTTGTTAGCAGCTTCTACTACCCCATTCATCTTCGGACGATACGGAGAAGAGTTGTGATGCTTAATCTTGAACTGCGTGCAGAGATCAGTAATCATAGTGTTGTTCAGATTAGAGCCATTGTCAGTAATAATCCTTTCGGGGATGCCATACCTACATATGAGATTGTTCTTAATGAATCGAGCCACAACATTCTTGGTCACAGATGCAAATAAAGTTGCCTCTACCCACTTTGTGAAGTAATCAATAGCAACCTGGATGAAACGATGCCCATTAGAAGCAGTAGGTTTGATCTCACCAATCATATCAATGCCCCACATGGCAAAAGGCCAAGGAGCAGTCAACACATTCAATGGTGATGGAGGTATGTGCACTTTATCAGCATAGATTTGACACTTGTGACATGTTCTGGAATGTTCATAGCAGTCAACTTCCATGGTAGACCAATAGTAACCTGCTCTCAATATCTTCTTTGCCATAGTATGACCACTAGAATGAGTGCCAAAGATCCCATCATGCATATCTTCCATAATCTCAGTTGCTTCCTTCTTATCCACACAACGAAGCAAAGTTGAATCATGATTGCGCTTGTACAAAATTCCATTACTCAAGAAGAACTTAGCAGAAAACCTCCTCAGAAACTTCTTATCTTTGACAGATGCCCCTTCAGGGAACTCCTGAGCCTCAAGATATCTTTTCACTTCATAGAACCAAGGCTTCTTCTCTGTTTCTTCAGTGTCAATCTCATTGCAGTATGCAGGCTTCTCAAATCTATCAATGGTAATCTTGGGAGCTTCATCATCCCAGCTAATCTCAAACATGGATGCCATGGTGGCTAAAGCATCTGCCAACTGATTCTCTCTTCGTGGAATATGTCCAAAGGTAATCTCTTTGAAATGTGGGATCAAAGACAACACATGCTCTCTGTAAGGAATGAGATTATCATGCTTGGTATCCCAATTTCCTTTGATCTGACTTACTACCAGGGCTGAATCTCCATATACGTCTAGGAACTGAATCTTCAATCAATGGCAGCTTTGATGCCCAGGATACATGCCTCATACTCAGCCATGTTATTGGTACAATAGAAACAAATTCTTGCAGTAATCGGGGTATGACAACCTTCAGGGGAACTGATCACAACACCAACACCATTACCAAGTGCATTAGAAGCTCCATCAAAAACCATAGTCCATCGGGATCCTTGTTCAGGTCCGTCATATTGTCCAGGTTCTTTGGTAATAATCATAATGTCTTCATCATGGAACTCAAAACTCATTGACTGATAATCATCTACTGCTTGATGAGCCAAATGATCAGCTACAACACTTCCTTTAATGGCCTTTTGAGTAGTGTACTGTATATCATATTCTGTTAAAATCATTTGCCATCTCGCTATTCGTCCGGAAAGAGCAGGTTTCTCGAATATGTACTTGATTGGATCCATCTTCGAAATCAATAAGGTAGTATGAGTCAACATATACTGTCTTAGTCGACGATCAGCCCATGCCAAAGCGCAACAAGTTTTCTCGAGCAGTGAGTATCTTGTTTCACAGTCGGTAAACTTTTTGCTAAGGTAGTATATTGCCTGCTCTTTTCGACCAGACTTGTCATGTTGCCCCAATACACACCCCATTGAGTTGTCTAACACTGTTAAGTACATAATCAAGGGTCTTCCATCAACTGGTGGCATCAAAATTTGAGGCTCTAGCAGATATCTCTTGATTTCATCAAAGGCAATCTGGCACTCATCATTCCATTCCATCACCTGATCTTTCTTCAACAACTTGAAGATTGGCTCACAGGTAGCAGTTAATTGGGAAATAAATCTGGCAATGTAATTCAATCGTCCCAAGAAACCTCTAACTTCCTTCTCAGTACGGGGAGCTGGCATCTCTTGTATAGCTTTCACTTTTGCAGGATCCACTTCAATACCTTTTCCACTGAAAATGAAACCCAGGAGCTTACCATATCTAACTCCAAAAGTACACTTGTTTGGGTTCAATCTTAACTTGTATTTCTTCAACCTCTTAAACAACTTATGCAAATGATCAAGATGTTTTTCTTCATTCTGGGACCTGGCTATCATATCATCCACATACACCTCTATCTCATGATGAATCATATCATGAAACAAAGCCACCATAGCACGCTGATATGTTGCCCCAACATTCTTCAACCCAAATGGCATCACTTTATAACAAAAAGTGCCCCACTGTGTAACAAATGTAGTCTTCTCCATATCTTCGGGTGCCATCTTAATCTGATTGTAACCAGAGAAACCATCCATAAAAGAGAATACCTTATGCTGAGCAGTGTTGTCTACCAGAACATCAATATGAGGAAGTGGAAAGTCATCTTTGGGGCTGGCCTTGTTCAAATCCCTGTAATCTACACACATACGTACCTTACCAACTTTCTTAGGTACCGGCACCACATTTGCAACCCATTGAGGATAAGAAGTCACAACTAAGAACCCTGCATCAAACTGTTTCATTACCTCTGCCTTAATCTTCTCTGACATTTCAGGACGCATGCGACGAACCTTCTGCTTCTTTGGACGACAATCTTCTTTTACTGGTAAATGATGAACCACAATGTCTATATCCAACCCTGGCATATCTTCATAGGACCAAGCAAAGATCTCCACATAATCATGTAACATTTGAATCAGTCTTCTCTTGACACCATCCTCTAATTCAGCCCCTATCTTGACCTCTTTCCTGTTTTCTTCAGTTCCCAGATTCACAACTTCGATTGGCTCTTCATGTGGTTGTATAGCTTTCTCTTCTTGTTGTAACAACCTAGCAAGCTCTACAGGTACTTCACAATCGTCCTCCTTTCCATCTTCATCTTGATAGATCGGATTCTCGAAATTATAATTGGCAATAGTTGAACTGTTATCAACAGGATCCAGAGTGGATGAGGATCTGCATTTTAGTGATGTGGGTGTGTGTAAGAACACATAGCTGATAAAATAAAAATAAAAGAAAAGAAAGACAAGGAACACAATATTTACGAAAACGAAACGTCCACTGATTTTTATTGAATGAAGTATGCAAATGAAATGACATCCCGAAACAAGCATATCATTGTGCCCCGGGTAAGGCACAAGGCTTTAAAGTTTAATTGTTCAAAAAAATTACAAACATTAAAAGTAACAACATAGTAATAGTATTTACTCCTGACTAAAGGAGATAGGAATAACATCTTCAGCTTTCCAATTATTGAGCCCAACACCCATAGTAGGAAAAATCCAAGCATCCAAGTTGTAATCTTCATCATAGTCACCCACAACATTGATCTGATCTTTCATAATCCCCTGATTGGTGATACGAACAGCACGAGCACGACGAACAGCCTTCTGGGACTCTGCAGTGAAACCCAAACCAAACTTGTCAGACTTGTAAGGAATGTCAGGAAGCTGATCCCAAATAGTACAACCACCTTCATCCACCACAGCTCTAGCATCTTTAAGGGAAGCCATCGTAGGAGGTACTCTGGTGACCACAGGAACTTTCTTGACAACCGGAGGAGCTTCATAATTATTAACAACCCAAGGAACTACTTCGAACGTCTGGCACGGAGTTTCAACATATTCACCTTCTACTTCAAGATATTTAAAGGTGTTCACATGGCTAACTATATATCCTTCCTCTCCGTAAACAGTGACGACTTTTCCTTCTACTGGATATCTCAGCTTCTGATGTAAGGTGGAGGTTACAGCACCTTCCCCATGGATCCAGGGACGCCCAAGCAAACAAGAATACGAAGGACGGATATCCATTACATAAAAAGTAGCACTGAAGACTTGAGAACCTACTTTTATTGGGAGATCAATTTCTCCATGCACTACTCTTCTCGAGCCATCAAAAGCCTTTACCACTATATTACTGGGCTTCAACACAACATCTTCAGGACTATGCTTATTCAGAACTTCTTTGGGCAACACATTCAGCGAGGAACCATTGTCTATTAACACATGTGACAGGGTAGTGCCCCTACACTCAATAGAGATATGTAGAGCCCTGTTATGATCCCTTTTGGCCGGAGTCAAATCAGCATCGGAGAAACCTAACCCATTATCATAGGTCAAGTGTGCAACACAATTTTCAAACTGGTCTACAGAAATCTCATTTGGCACGTGAGCAGTCTTCAAAAATTTAATCAAGGCTTTGGCATGAGCCTCAGAACACAACAATAAAGACAACATAGAAATCTTGGAGGGAGTATGCCCCAATTGATCAACAATGTCATAATCACTCTTGCGAATGATCTTCAATACTTCTTCCATCTGCTTAGCAAGATCATCAGCAGCTGGCCCATCAGTTTGTATAAGTTCAATAACAGGACCTTTGCCCCGAGCATCAGCAGTAGAGGTAGTAGCTGGAGTAACTACATTCTTGGAGGTAACTGGAGGAGAGAAAACTCTTCCACTTCGTGTGATCTTACTAGATCCAGCAATATTGTCAACATCAAGGTTTTCATCAGCAACAGGTGTCTCGGCTAAAGGTTCTTGCTTAACGCCATGGATATAAACATCGGACCCATAATGCCAAGGCACAGCTTTATTGGAAGTATATGGAATAGGACCCGGAGTGGTAATGATCATAAGAGCTACTCTAGCTTCAACAACAATCTTCACAGGGCCTTCAGCAGTAATTTTAATTGGACCCTTACGAGTGATTTTTACAGCTCCCTTGGAAGTAATCCTTACCGACACCTTATCAACCATATCCACCTCTTCAACCTTCGCACCTTTAGTTATATGTTCAACCATGCTCTCCACAGAAGGTGGGGTCCTTTCAAACAATATTGTGTAATTGTCCATGAGGCGTTGAATCCCGTTCTTCAATCTCCAGCAACTATCCGGCTTATAAGCACAATAGAAACAATCTTCACGACAACCTGGAAAGAACCCAGCTTGTACCAACTTCTTCTTAATAACAGACAATGGTGTGGTCACATCTGCAACTGAGGAAATACGTGAAACTTCATCAATGGCATTGACAGTCTTTTCATGATTTGGCATGGGAGCAGTAATCACATTTGGAGTACCCGGAGGGTCAAACTCAATCTCTCCAGCATCAATCATATCCTGAATTTTATTCTTCAATATCCAGAAACTATTGGTATCATGTCCCTGACAATTCGAATGATATGCACATCGTGCATTAGGATTGTACCTGGGAGAGGTAACATTGGGATTCTGAGGAGGGTCCCTCAAAGTGATAAGTTCACCCTTCAACAAGTGTTGCAAAGCTTGGGCTAGTGACATATTGAGCTTAGTGAACTGCCTTTTAGGCCTCTGCTGATTGCTCTATGGTTGTTCTGGTGTTGCAGGAGTAGGATTGGAGATATGAATTGCACTCACAGATTGATGCCTCCTATTACGATCAGCTTGACCATAAACAACATTTGACTCTTTCTTCCCACTAGGGGGCTTCTTTGTATTACTGGATGAAGAAGCACCCACTTGGATCTTGCCACTCCTTATACCACTTTCTACGTGCTCTCCTGTCATTATTAACTCAGTGAAGCCAGATGATGAGCTTCCAATGAGATGACTGTAAAAAGGACCATTCAACGTACACATGAACATATCAACTAACTCCCTGTCAGTTAGAGGAGGTTGTACTCTTCCAGCCAAATCTCTCCACTTCTGGGCATACTCCTTGAAATTTTCTTTAGCACCCATAGACATGCTCTGTAGTTGCATGCGAGTAGGAGCTAGGTCAGCGGTGTATTGATATTGCTTATAAAAAGCCTCAGCAAGATCATTCCAATCACGGATGTTGACACTCTCCAACTGATAGTACCATTCCAATTGAGCTCCAGACAAGCTCTCATGGAAGAAATGGATCC
This sequence comes from Lathyrus aphaca, assembly GCA_963966055.1. NCBI lineage: Eukaryota > Viridiplantae > Streptophyta > Magnoliopsida > Fabales > Fabaceae > Lathyrus > Lathyrus aphaca. The sequence continues at coordinate 322,613,874 of OZ014525.1, forward strand.
ACAACTTCTTATCAGCAGTATGGGGTTGGATCCTCCGGACATAAGACCTCAGATGCAGTTTAGGACAAGAAACACCATCATACACTACAAAAGCAGGAACCTTGAAACCAATGGGTATGACCACCCCAGATATCAAACTCAGGTCTTCAAAATCCAGCCCAGAAGACTTTTGCAATTCCATAGCATCCATTCTATCCACCAGCACCTTGATCTTATCTTCATTAGGCTCATGATAGTAGTTAGCTTCAGAATCAGAGTCCCCCATTGTATTATGGAGACTGCCTCCCTCTTTCTCAGACTCTTCAGACTCATAATCTTCAACCTGTTCTTTGGTCTTGACAGGACCTTTGAACCTTCTTCCCATGTTGATTAGGCCTCCTGACCTTCTAGTCTTCTTAGTCTTCTTGGCCAGCAGTGTCTTCAATTCATCCTGCCCCTTGGACAAGTTCAGGATCAGCTCTTGGAACTGTGCATTTTGTGCTTGGAGATCTTTAACTGTTTGTTCAAGAGCCATTTTTGAAATAAACAGCGAGAAGATAAGAAACCTGTACACAAGAAACCTGTGATGCAATGATATGGTGTATAAATGCGTATGCAATGTTTTCAAGGACCGCGGGATTTAAATTTGCTTAAACAATCAAGAAAGTAAACTTTTATTAGTGATAAATTTGTTTGCCCTTTGGGCTTACAATAAAAATGAAATGAAATAAATACAAAAGATGGGGTTTTAAGTCTCCCATGGACGTTTCCTCTTTGTGTTGAGGTATGAGTTGAGATTCCGTTCCTCGTGAAGTTGCTTTGTTAGCTCCAGGATTCTTTCTTGACTTGCTTTGTAATGGGTCTCAAAAGTATCCCTTTGCTCCTTCAACTGGATCCAGGATCTCTGTAAGTCTTCCATGTCAGTGGGCATGTCTGGGCGAAGGATGGTTTAAGAAGTACCCCCTTCAGCAACAGGCTCCATAGTAACTGGCAGGATGGCAGGATATGGCATCATGAGAGTCTGAGCACGAGATCACACCCATTTGAGGTAAGCTTCCATAGGAATAGTGTACTTGGGCTCTAGATTCTTGCTGTCAACCTTGTTCACTTTTCCCCATGCTCGTATGAACCTTTGACGGTAACCTTGCAGATCGTTGTCGTAGTCAAACACAATACCCTGAATCAACATGTCATGAGGACCATCACTCCGAGCATAACCAAACAGTCGTAAAGCTAAAGAAGGGTTGTAAGTAATGCCTCCTCTTATGCCTAGAAGTGGCACATTAGGAAACTCCCCACAACGGTCAATGATAGTGACATTCTCCATAGATATGGAGCACCAATGGATGTCTGAATGAGAGAGTGACATAATCATCTTGGACCACCTGAACCCTTGTTCATTCTTCATCACTGATCGAGGAATGTGAGAAATAAACCACCTAGACAAGAAAGGTATGCAGCACATCAAAGTTCCTCGTGCCTTTGTAGTACGGGTATGAAGAGAGTGCAGAATGTCTCCAAGCAATGCAGGCACTGGATTGTGACTCAGAAATATGTTGATGGCGTGAATGTCTATGAATTGATCTGGATTGGGGAACAACACTAAGCCATAAATCAACAAGGCTAAGATCTCCTCAAAAGCATCATAGCTCATAGCTTTCAAGAACACTTGAGCCTTTTCTATTAACACCTTAGCAAGAATACCCTTAACTCCGCTTCTCGTTTCTAGAACAATATCTGACTTCTTCAGATGTAGAGCTGCCGTAATAACTTCAGGTTTAGGCTCTTTTTCTAAGCATGTGAAAGGTCTTTGATCAAGTACAGGTAGACCCAGAAATTTGGAGAACTCCTCCATGGTAGGAACCAGCTGGTAGTCGGGGAATGTGAAGCAATGGTGTTTAGGATCAAAGAACTGAAACAGAACACTCATCATGTCTTCATTGAACCTTGAAGTGACTAGATCCAGTAGGTGACCATGCCTCTTGATGAACTGGGAGTTTTCAGAAACTTGAGAGACCAATTCTTTAAGCTTAGGAGGTATTCCTACAAAGTTGATCCTGATAGTATTCCTACGAGCAGAAGCCATGACCTGCAACAAAGAACAAAGATAAATCCTTTGGTCCTTGAAATGGTTAGTGAAAATTCTATGCTTATGATGCATGATGATGCTATGATGTTATGCTCAATCACAAACATGTGGCACACACAAACAAGTCACACAATAACCCTAGGTTTGAAGGCTTGCATGAGGTTAAAGGTAAGTACCCTCCCCTGAAGTTTAGATGGTTCATCCTGTCCTACAAAAGTAACCAGGTTCTAAGGGGTCTCAATATCATTGATCCTTCCCAAGGGTGGTTGTTCAGTAGGCAACTTACTTGCCAACCAAAACCCTCCAAGTTTAGGATCTCAATGAGCGTAGTATCGAGTATCAACCAACTTCAGTCTTTACCAAAGCCGGTTATCTCACTACTTTCTAAAGGCCAAGATAGTATGACTAAGGTTCTAAAAGTTAGTTAGTGTATTGACAACATATGGCAGCCTCATATTATCCTCAACTTTACTTAAGGAACATAAGCACCAACCAAGAAGTCACACTAACTATGGCCACCAGATCAACCATATCGGTATACGCCGTACAGTTTCCTTGGTCTATTGCCATTTACCTAAGGTACACTAGATCCGGGTTAGGATCTTTCACACATAAGAGAGCCCAACAAGTAATATAAAGCAAACAAGGCAAACAATTTAAAGTGATCTAATTCCTAAGGGTACCCCTCTTTTATTAAATCCCCAGCAGAGTCGCCAGTTCTGTAACACGGTGGGAGAACTGACTTTAGTTATGTTACGGATAGCAAGAGTCGCCACCGACTTTTATTTTATCCAAAGGAAAGGGCATAAAAGAACAGGAAAGACCTTAAAAGATTTTTGGGTTCGGGGGGTAGGTTATGTAAAGGGAAGGTGTTAGCACCCTTTACATCCATGGTTATCCATGGGCTCTTAGTTACTTAGCTCACTTTGAATTGTTTTGAGAAGTGTAGTGTGTGATTAAAAATTTTCTTAAGTACTTTATAATGATCCATGTACGGATATATATAAAGACTTTGTTTTGAAAATTTGTTTGAAAATGTGGAGTTTTTATGAAATGTTTTCGAATGAGTGAGCAAGTACTTAAGAGGAACCTACCCTAATTTAAGTCTTTACTATTCTTAAATGTTCTTTCAATGGTAAGACTATCCCTATTATTAAGGAATAGGTAGTCATTACCTTGGATGTTATAAGGGACATGTGAAGGGACAACTGTGATTAGGCAACTGTAAGGTGTATTTAGCAATTTTAAAGGGACTTATCATCTTTATTCGAAAGGGACAAGATCATTTACGAAGGCAACCATGGAGGGACTTGATCTTTTTATCTTTTAAGGGACTAGATGATATGAGAGAAGGGACTTTGCTTTACACCTTACTTGACCTTTTTCTTTAGGCAACATGAGAGGTATCCTTAAGAATGTGAGATGGCGATCCAAGATCGACTTACGTGTGTGCGTGTACAAATTCATATATTTATCTTGAGATTAATGATCTAAATTCAATTTTAAATACAAACATGTTTTACACTCCCTATTTTACTAACCATAGCAATTAAAAATAAATAATAAAAACAATACTACAACTATTACATAAATTTCACAATTACATAAAAATAATAATAAAATAAAATAAATAATCACATAATAAATAAATAAATAAAGGGGTTAGTAATAATAATCAAAATAAATATAAGAAGGAGAAATTAGCATAATAATATAATAATGAATTAAAAGTTCAATTTTAAATAAATAATTATTTTTTAAGATTTTTAATAAAAATAATAAATAAATATAAAATATGATTAATAGTCTAATTATTTAATTTTATATACATATTATAAAAATATTTGCCAATTATAATTAAGTAAGCATATAAAGATAATAAATTAATTTAATAAAATAAAGTTAGGGTTTTTAATTATTTTTAGGAAAATAAATTAGGGTTAATTAATTAATCTAATCCTAATTACATTATTCATATAAAACTATATATAGTAATAATATAAACAAATTATAAAATAAATATACATAATTAGAATTTACATACAAACATATTAATATTTATAATATAATTAGGGTTTGTAAAAAAATTAGGTTTTATAAAAAAAAAAAAAATTAGATTTTTACATATAAATTTTTCAGGGTTAAGTATTTAATATAAACATAATTAAATTATTTATACAAAACATATAATATTAATAATATACAATAAAATAAATATTAAATAATTTTATTAATAAAATTTGAGATTTAGAATATAAGTTTTTTGTTAAATTATATATAAGAAATAAAATAACAATTTGATTTTAAACATTTATTATTAAAGAAATTAATTAAATATATTTTGAACAAAACAAAATAAAAGAAAATAGGGAAAAAATACATACCTGGGGTTGGGATTCGAACCCAGGCCCTAGGCTTTACTCCCTCAAGACCAACAAGCCAGCCACTGGGCTACGTGCGCGCAGGTGATATGGAATGAGTACCAATGCGTTTTGTTTCTTCACCTGTAAAAATCGTAAAAATGCAAAACAATACAAAATGGCCTGGGGGGAATCGAACCCAGGACCATTCATTCATTAACAAATGCACATACCAACTGAGCCATCATGTTCTTATGGAATAAGTATCACAACAATAAAATAAAATACAATATCAAATTTTGAAATAAGAATTTGGCGCGCTGAGCTTCTTCTTCTTCCTCGTACCCTGCGAATTTTGCTACGAATTTAGCTGGGATTTTTCCTACGAATTTGTTTTCACAACAGAACCTAAGTTTCTCCAATCACCATAAAACCTGTAAAATCTTAACAAATTGATTATGCCATAGTGATCCTTACATCATACACAATCCAACCATGTTGTTAGAATTTATTTATATCACCCTAATCATAAAGCCCCAAATCGGGAGCTTAAACCCTAACAATGGTGATTGTTGATACCTGCACCAAAACTTCAAACAAACCAGCCAGAAACAATGTATAGAACATTACAAACAACATACAATCATCAAAATCCAGTAAAAGATCATAAATCTATGCATTCCAAAAATTCAAGAACACACAAAAAGTGTGATTCGGCCTATGCATATGAGCATGTTTCTGATGATAATAATGATTGGGATGCGTTCAGTGATGTCCAAGGAATGTTTTGCAACCTTTAGAATGCCTTGAGAGAGCCTCTAAGTGAGAATCCGAATTGAGATTTTTTTGATGAATTTTGAAAGTTTGGAACTTGTTCTTGAGGCTGCAATTTTCGTGTCCTTGTGTTGTGTTATGTTCATGTACATATAGTGAGTGAAATTAGGTCAAGAGAAGCTAGCACTCTTTGGACTTTTTGGATCATTGAGATTGAAAAAGATCATGCCTTAAATTTTGAATATTCTTTGATATAACATTTCTATTTTAGGACAATCATCATAATTTGCATATCAATCTGATCCAAACAACGTTTATGACTTTCTAGAAGCAAAATATTTTTAAATCTTCATAATTTTATATTTTATTTGGATTTAAAATGATTTTTAATATAAAAAATCATAATAAATAAAAATAAAATTATGAAAATTATGAAAATATTAAATAAATTTCGTGCATGATGTCATGGAACACATTGGGTCACAAAAAAGTCAGCCCATTAGAAGAATTATGGTTTTAAGACCCCATTTACTTCATAAACCACTCAAAAATTTCCCAACTTTGCAAGGGCATAAATCCTTCAATTTTAATGCTATGAGGGTGTTCTTGGACATTTTAGAAATCTTAAAGAGTCCTCTAACCAACCCCACTGGTTTCATGTCCATATCTTTTACCATTCTCAAGTTATGCTCTTTTGAAGTTGTTGACTTTTTGTTGACTTTCAAAAGGACCTATAATGTCTTAGCTCATACCTTCCAAATGAAGCATTTTTGGGCTTGGCTTGTGAGACACAAAGTTGTAGAGAATTCAATTTCCTTCAAAATGAGCTTTGGATGGAAAATTATTGATGAAGCATGTGAAAGTTATGGCTGGTCAAAGTTCAGTTGACTTTTCTTGTGAAAACCCTAATTTAGAAACTCCTGATTCTTGATGATCTGAAATCTCCTTGATGAATCATGATCAATCCTTGATCAAATGATGAATTTTACTTCATATACTTGATGTTGGAAAAAAATCATGAAGTTTGACTTTGGTTTGACCACAGTTGACCTCAGTTTGACTTTTTAACTGCTTTGATTGATTTTGACCTATCTGATCATCTGACTGAGCAAACCTTTGGGAAAAGTCTTGAAACTTGTCATGGGGATTCTTAAATACATATAAGATGTTATGAAGCTCACTTGAAGTCTTGGAAGTTCATTTAGCCTGATTAAAGTCAAAACCCTAGTTTAGGATGTAGTGCTTAGGAGGATGCATTGTCTGAGGGAAATGTTAAATCTTCTTACTAATTGTGAACCTTGTGAACCTCATGAGATGTCTTGTGAACCTTGTGAACCTTGTGAACCTTGTGAACCTCTTAGTACACAAAGTCTTGTCTTGTGAGGGCAAATTTTGGGGTGCAACAGCTGCCCCTGTTCAATTTTCTGAAACCTGAGGGGTTAGATTGGTATATGTGTCATTCGTGACCTGGAAGGTTGAACGAGATTGAACGCAAAAGCCCAAAAATTTGCACTCACCGGTGTGTAAAGTAATACTGATGATTAGCTGTATATGCTTGAGTGGGCTTGAAGATGCCACTTGGAAGAACTGGAGATGGGCTTAGAGATGCCATCAGGAAGATCTGGTGATGGGCTTAGAGATGCCATCAGGATGACCTGGAGATGGGCTTAAAGATGCCATCTGAAATATTAGGATGTGATGATGTCTTTATGTTGATACTGGATATCAGTACTAGGTCTTTGTATAAGCCGTCTCTGAATCATTTATGCAACATGAGTTGAGTTGTTGAATGGACCAGTAGGAATAAATCTTGTGATGATTATTTCTTCTGGAAATATTTTGGATTACAGACTGTTTGCCTATTCTCCAATGTCAAAAGAACGTCAGGATTAGTTCTTCTGAAAAATATCTTGAATCAGGGAATGGATCTTTTTACAGACCGTTTGCCTGCTATTCAAGGGCCGAAAGAACGTCAGGATTTGTTCTTAAGGGTCAAAAGAACGTCAGGATTTGTTCTTCTGAAATATGTCTTGAACCAGGGAATGAATCTTTTTACAGACCGTTTGCCTGCTATTTGAGGACATCTTGAGTAGTGTATGGATCATTTCTGACCCGTTGTAAGTTGTTGATATTGATTTTATCTGCATATAACTTTCCTGCAAGGAGAACGTTAGCTTATGCAATATGCATGTATGCATAGCATGATGCACCTAAGTAAATTTATTATGTACTTATGGATATGTATGTTATGGTATGATGTAGATGATGTATGTATGAATCATGCAGCCTGAAGTGTCTGGATATCTTCGTATAACAACTGCTGGCCAGGGAAAATAAATCCCGATTTGTTGCGGAAGAATATGAGGAACTCGTTCCCGTCTTGTTTGATAACATAGTGAAGAAAATGAGGAACTCGTTCCCATCTCGTTTGATAATATAGTATTCATAACCTCCCGTCTTCGTTCGATAGTATGGTATCCATAACCTCCCGTCTTCGTTTGTCGTACTCCTGTTGAAGGAATAATTTCCTGAGTATCCCGACTGAGGATAAAAGAGATGGACATAAATTCCAGGGGAGATGTTACTCAAAGTATTTATGAAGATGGATTTTCCCTACTGGGGGTTTGTAGCTGTCTTGTGGGATGAACCGGCGAAGCTTCGTTGAATTCCTTCCCTCGTTCGTCCTTAGTAAATACTATTACTGCATTTCATGCATTTCTGGTAAACATCAATCATATTAAGCATTTATGCATTTCTGGTAAACATCAATCATATTCAAAAGCATACATACATTCAAACACAACCAATGGACGTTTCGCTTATGTAAATAGGGTAAAAGTAAATCTGGATTCAAAGATGGAATTTTATTTATATCACAAAGTGACCTATGCATAGGCAAGTTGGTACAAGGAGACAGAAATCCTAGTAAGAGGAATTTGTCATAAAAGTTTATAAAACAAAGAAAATCAGCTATGTGGAAAATAATCCTATTGAGTTTCAATTCTACTATTGCCATTATCTTCAAGTATCTCATCTTCTGCTGTTGAGACGGAAACGATTGGATTGATCTTTATCTGTTCGAGCTTGAGTAAGTAGCACAACTGGTTGGAGTTACATGGGTGATCCAAACGAGACATAGTCATACGCTTTAATCCCTAACTTTTGCCTGGATTGCCCTTTCAGGTTTTCAATCCACCGGGATACCCTTTTTTGCCCAAGCCGCCTTTTCAGGTTTTCGACTTGCCGGGTGTACATTTTATATATATATATCCCTAATTTTTTCCCGAACCCTTTTGGTTCGCCGGGATGCCCTTATTTTTGCCTTGGCCAGTCAACCTAGCGGGTCTCTTTTTATGTGTAGTATTTTTTAACTATGTCTGCGTTTACAGGCTGTGGGAAGTATTCACCATCCATACTAGTAAGTATCATGGCACCTCCTGAGAATATTGTCTTGACTACAAATGGTCCTTCATATGTAGGAGTCCACTTGCCCCTAGGATCACCTTGTGGTAATATGATACGCTTGATTACCAAGTCACCAGCCTGATATACATTTGGCTTAACCTTCTTATTAAAAGCCTTAATCATCCGTTTCTGGTACATCTGGCCATGACAAACTGCTGCTAACCTCTTCTCATCAATCAAATTTATCTGGTCAAGTCGGGTCTGAATCCATTCATCTTCATCTAAGCCTGCATCCTTCATGATTCTTAAGGAGGGTATCTGAACTTCGATGGGCAGAACTGCTTCCATACCATATACTAAGGAGAATGGGGTTGCCCCTGTTGAAGTACGTATTGTAGTACGATAACCATGAAGAGCAAACGGTAACATCTCATGCCAATCCTTGTAAGTAACAGTCATCTTTTGTAGGATCTTCTTGATATTCTTGTTATCAGCTTCTACTACCCCATTCATCTTTGGACGATACGGAGAAAAGTTGTGATGCTTAATCTTGAACTGCGTGCAGAGATCAGTAATCATAGTGTTGTTCTGATTAGAGCCATTGTCAGTAATAATCCTTTCGGGGATGCCATACCTACATATGAGATTGTTCTTAATGAATCGAGCCACAACATTCTTGGTCACAGATGCAAATGAAGCTGCCTCTACCCACTTCGTGAAGTAATCAATAGCAACCAGGATGAAACGATGCCCATTAGAAGCAGTAGGTTTGATCTCACCAATCATATCAATGCCCCACATGGCAAAAGGCCAAGGAGCAGTCAACACATTCAATGGTGATGGAGGTATGTGCACCTTATCAACATAGATTTGACACTTGTGACATGTTCTGGAATGTTGATAGCAGTCAACTTCCATGGTAGACCAATAGTAACCTGCTCTCAATATCTTCTTTGCCATAGTATGACCACTAGAATGAGTGCCAAAGATCCCATCATGCATATCTTCCATAATCTCAGTTGCTTCCTTCTTATCCATACAACGAAGCAAAGTTGAATCATGATTGCGCTTGTACAAAATTCCATTACTCAAGAAGAACTTAGCAGAAAACCTCCTCAGAAACTTCTTATCTTTGACAGATGCCCCTTCAGGGAACTCCTGAGCCTCAAGATATCTTTTCACTTCATAGAACCAAGGCTTCTTCTCTGTTTCTTCAGTGTCAATCTCATTGCAGTATGCAAGCTTCTCAAATCTATCAATGGTAATCTTGGGAGCTTCATCATCCCAGCTAATCTCAAACATGGATGCCATGGTGGCTAAAGCATCTGCCAACTGATTCTCTCTTCGTGGAATATGTCCAAAGGTAATCTCTTTGAAATGTGGGATCAAAGAAAACACATGCTCTCTGTAAGGAATGAGATTATCATGCTTGGTATCCCAATTTCCTTTTATCTGACTTACTACCAGGGCTGAATCTCCATATACGTCTAGGAACTGAATCTTCATATCAATGGCAGCTTTGATGCCCAGGATACATGCCTCATACTCAGCCATGTTATTGGTACAATAGAAACAAATTCTTGCAGTAATCGGGGTATGACAACCTTCAGGGGAACTGATCACAACACCAACACCATTACCAAGTGCATTAGAAGCTCCATCAAAAACTATAGTCCATCGGGATCCTTGTTCAGGTCCGTCATATTGTCCAAGTTCTTTGGTAATAATCATAATGTCTTCATCAGGAAACTCAAAACTCATTGACTGATAATCATCTACTGCTTGATGAGCCAAATGATCAGCTACAACACTTCCTCTAACCAAATGATCTGAAATATCCTTGATGAATCATGATCAATCCTTGATCAAATGATGAATTTTACTTCATATACTTGATGTTGGAAAAAAATCATGAAGTTTGACTTTGGTTTGACCACAATTGACCTCAGTTTGACTTTTTAACTGCTTTGACTGATTTTGACCTATCTGATCATCTGACTGAGAAAACCTTTGGGAAAAGTCTTGAAACTTGTCATGGGGATTCTTAAATACATATAAGATGTTATGAAGCTCACTTGAAGTCTTGGAAGTTCATTTAGCCTGATTAAAGTCAAAACCCTAGTTTAGGATGCAGTGCTTAGGAGGATGCATTGTCTGAGGGAAATGTCAAATCTTCTGACTAATTGTGAACTTTGTGAACCTCATGAGATGTCTTGTGAACCTTGTGAACCTTGTGAACCTCTTAGTACACAAAGTCTTGTCTTGTGAGGGCAAATTTTGGGGTGCAACACTGAGGATGTAAGGAAAGACATAAAGATTGGGGCCAATCTGCAGGCCGAGGTAAAGAGAAAATTGATTGGTATGCTAGGTGAATATGTGGATATCTTCGCCTGGTCGTATCAGGATATGCCAGAGTTGGATACTGACATCGTTGTGCACAAGCTGCCACTAAAGGAAGACTGTCCTCCCGTGAAACAAAAGCTGAGAAGAACTAGCCCTGATATGGCTAGGAAGATCAAGGAGGAAGTTCAAAAGCAGTGGGATGTCGGGTTCCTTGCTATGACTAGTTACCCACCTTGGGTAGCTAATATTGTGCATGTACCAAAGAAAGATGGCAATGTCCGGATGTGCGTCGATTATCGGGATCTAAACAGAGTGAGTCCAAAGGATGACTTTCCATTACCGCACATTGATGTGCTGGTAGATAACACCGCTCAGTTTTCGGTATTTTCTTTCATGGATGGCTTCTCCGGATACAATTAGATCAAGATGGAACTGGAAGACATGGAGAAAACGACGTTCATTACCCTATGGGGTACATTCTGTTATAAATTTATGCCCTTTGGATTGAAGAACACCGGGGAAACGTATCAACGGGCTATGATAACTTTGTTCCATGATATGATACATAAAGAAATTGAATGCTATGTGGACGACATGATTGCCAAGTCCCAGGACGAAGAAGGGCATCTGGTCAATCTCAAAAAGTTGTTTGATAGATTGATAAAGTACAGACTGAGGTTGAATCCAAACAAGTGCACGTTCGGAGTGCGTTCCGGTAAACTGCTGGGTTTCATTGTTAGCTAGAGGTGGATCGAGGTAGATCCTGCAAAAGTAAAATCAATACAAGACATGCCTGCACCGAAAACAGAAAAAGAAGTGCGTGGGTTTTTAGGGAGGTTGAACTACATTTCGCAGTTTATATCTCATCTAACTGCCACATGCGAGCCAATATTCAAATTGTTAAGAAACGAGCAAACGGTCAGGTGGAATGAGGACTGTCAAAGAGCCTTTGAAAAGATAAAAGAATATTATCATGTACTTGACTGTGTTAGAAGGATCGATGGGGTGTGTTCTAGGCCAACATGACGAGTCTGGTCGAAAAGAGCATGTTATTTATTACCTTAGCAAAAAGTTTACCGACTGTGAATTCCATTACTCAATGCTCGAGAAAACTTGCTGCGCTTTGGTATGGGCTGCTCGCCGACTGAGACAGTACATGTTGACCCATACCACATTGCTAATCTAAAAAATGGACCCTATCAAGTATATTTTCGAGAAACCAGCATTAACCGGAAGGGTGGCAAGATGGCAAATGATCCTAACAGAGTATGACATACAATGTACTTCCCAGAAAGCCATCAAAGGAAGTGTATTATCGGATTATCTTGCACAACAACCACTTGAAGACGACTATCAGCTGATGAAGTTTGATTTCCCTGATGAGGACATCGTGTACCTCAAGGCAAAAGATTGCGAGGAACCACTTCCAAAGGAGGGGCTTGACCTTGAATCCAAATGGAAGTTGATGTTTGATGGGGTAGTCAATATCAACGGACATGGAGTTGGTGCCGTTCTTATCACTCCTGAAGGTGTTCATTTTCCCTTCGCTGCCAGAATTACTTTTGGTTGCACCAACAATGAAGCGAAATACGAGGCGTGCATAATGGGAATAGAGGAGGCTATTAATCTTCGGATTAAGACTCTCGATATATTCGGAGATTCAGCCCTCGTCATCAACCAGATTACCGGCAAGTGGTATACACATCAAGAACACTTAATTCCTTGTAGGGATTATGCCAGAAGACTGTTGACGTTCTTCACAACAGTTAAGCTGCAGTATATACCACGAGATGAGAATCAATTTACCGATGCATTTGCTACTCTTTCTTCGTCCATCAAAGTCTTGTGTTGGAACTATGTGCCCAGGATTGACATTTCCAGGCTTGACACACCAGCTTATGCTTTCTCTGTAGACACAGTATCTGATGAGAAACCTTGGTATTTTGATATCAAGCTTTTCCTAGAAAAACAAGAATGCCCAGCTAGGGCATCATCCAATAACAAGAAGACCTTGAGACGACTTGCTGCTAGCTTCTTCTTGAATACATAGGGGGTTTTGTATAAGAGGAATTTTGACATAGTTTTGTTCAGATGTGTGGATAGACACGAAGCATGCTTGTTAATGCAGGAAGTCCACGAGGGATCTTTCGCTACTCATGCAGGAGGACATGCTATCGCTAAGAAGTTGTTGAGATCAGGGTACTATTGGCTAACAATGGATGCAGATTATTGTTCGTACGCCCGTAAGTGCCACATGTTCCAGATTTATGTAAACAAGGTGCATGTTCCTCCTAGCCCGCTCAACGTCATGTCATCTCATTGGCCCTTTTCTATGTGGGGCATTGACATGATTGGGAAGATAGAGCCTACTACTTCAAACGGTCATCGTTTCATCTTGGTTACGATTGATTATTTCAACAAGTGGGTTGAAGCAGCATCATATTCTAATGTCACTTGCCAAGTGGTAGCCAGATTTCTGAAAAGAGACATCATTTGCAGATACGGAGTGCCCGAGCGAATCATTATTGATAATGGTTCCAACTTAAACAACAAGATGTTGGCAGAACTGTGTCGGGACTTTAAGATTCATCATCACAATTCTTCTCCTTACCGGCCAAAGATGAATGGCGCGGTAGAGGCAGCTAATAAAAACATTAAGAAGATTGTACAGAAGATGGTTGTCACTTACAAAGATTGGCATGAGATGTTACCATTCGCATTACATGGGTACCGAACGTTAGTCAGGATGTCAACTAGGTCAACTCCTTTCTCTTTGGTGTATGTAATGGAGGCAGTCTTTCCAGTTGAGGTGGAAATTCCTTCATTATGTGTGATGATGGATGTGAAGCTTGATGAGGCTGAGTGGGTACGTGCTCGATACAATCAGTTGTGTCTAATTGAGGAAAAGAGATTAGCAGCTATCTGTCATGGTCAGCTTTATCAGAGGAGAATGAAGCGAGCATTCGACCAATGAGTACGTACTTGAGAGTATCAAGTAGGCGAAATTGTGCTCAAGAGGATCATTCCTCCAGGTTCAGATCACAGGGGTAAGTGGACCCCAAACTACGAAGGCCCATTCATAGTAAAGAAAGTTTTCTCAGGTGGGGTGTTGATGCTCACTACTATGGATGGAGAAAATTTCTAGTCTCCTATTAACTCGGACGTAGTTAAAAAATACTTCGCATAAAAAGACCCGTTGGACACAAAAATAGAATTAAAGTCCAGGCAAGAAAATGGCATCCCGGCGAGCTAAAAACAGAATAAAAAGCTCGGGAAAAAATTAGGTAAAAAAAATAAAAAAATGTACACCCGCTGAGTTGAAAAGCCACATCGGACAGCTCAGGCAAAAAAGGGTATCCCGGTGGATTGAAAACCCGAAAGGGTGATCCACGCAAAACAAGGAAATAAGCGAACAATTGCAATCCGGGTAATCTGAACCAAATCACCATTTCATGCAGTCTGACAATATCAGAAGGATAGGAATCAGACCCCTCATCTTCTTCAAAAAAAGCAAAGGGAAGAACAGAAAGTCTTGAAGACATGCTGGTCATAGTAGGAAGGAAACTCATTGGAATGCCGTGTACATTGCCATTAGGATAGTTTCTTTTCTCAATTTTATGGTAGCTACCTCTTTCCAGGTAGTTACTTCTTGATGTAAAACTTTTCCCATTTAGGGGCCATTCAACGAATGAATATTCAGTCAAAAGCCGTGTTGTGTTGTGTTTACTTTGCAAACAAATGTCCTGAATTCTTGGCAAGAAAGAGCATTGCATATGAAACATGTTGATTTTTCTGGAAATAAATGGACATTGCAGGGAAACAGTTAAAATTATCTTTGGGTGTCGGGTGACAATGGATGAATAGATCATACCATGCAAATCCCCGGGGCACCTGTGTGTATACTGTTGTTGCAGGTTTTGCAGGGCGATGTTGCACTTCCCCAAGTATCCCCAGTTGAGCTATGGAAATTGGAACCCCTAGCAGAATTTCAAACCTAATCAAAGAGGTGTCATCCCCAAGTGGAGTTTGTTCTTCACAAAGAGACCTGGTTATCCCCGGTAGAGCAGAAAGGCATGATCCCCAACTGAGTCAAAGTAGGGTGGTATCCCCAGAAGAACTTCAAAACCCGATCGAAGAGGTTTGTCCCCAATCAGAGTCTTCGTGTTAGAATGGGCTATCCCCAGCGAGCAACTGAATGCCTGTTTCCCCACCGAGTCAGAATTTTCATAATTCTCTCCCCAACTGGAGTCTTGACCAAACCTTTTCCTCAGCCAAGTCGGAAGATGACTATTCCCCATAGAGTCATGATCGGGGTTCACTCCCACCGTTGAAGTATTCCCTAGAGAAGTTTCCAACTTATTTTGGCCATGTGACGATACAAACCGTCGTTCATCTCCCCAGTCAGAGTTAAGCATCGTCAAAGCCTCTTGACTAGGCTCCCCTGCAGAGGAAGGATTTTTGCTGCCAACCAGGGCAATTCGTTTGATGCTCGTATGCATTTCCTGGCATGCATCCGTGCTCGTATTTGTGTTCGTCTGCATTTCCTAGCACTCGTCTGTGTTGGGTATCCGTTTTGTGTTCGTCTGCATGCTCTATGGCACTCGTCTGTGTTTGATATCTGCTGGATGTTCGTCTGCATTCCCAGCACTCACTTGATCGTGAATTTTCTCCCCAGCAGAGTTGTTTCTCACCAGGCATTGGATGCCCGTCTGCAATTCTCAACACCCGTCCGTGTTTGATGTTTGTTGATTGCTCGTCTGCATTATCCAAGCGCTCGTCCGTGTTTGACATATGTTCATTGCTCGTTTGCATCGCCCCAACACTCGTCTGTGTTCACACTTTGTCGTTGCTCGTATGATTTCCCCAACAGTCGCCTATGGATAGTAGATGATGATGCTTGTACGCGCTTCTCAGCACTCGTCTGTGTTTGAAATCTGTTGATGCTCGTCCGCATTCTCCAAGTGCTCGTCTGTGTGTGACATCCATTTGATGCTCGTCTGCAATTCTCAACACCCGTCCATGTTTGAAAATTTGATGCTCGTATGCATTCTCCAGCACTCGTCTGTGTTTGTTATTTGTTTGAAGCCTGTCTGCATTGTTGGATACTTGTCTATATCATCCTGGTACTCGTCTGTATTGCTCCTCCAAGTGCTCGTCTGTGTTGTATTTCTGGTATTCGTCTGTATCAGTGGCTGGTATTCGTCTGTATCCTCACCAGAAGCGCTCGTCTGTGTTTCTTGGATCATCGTCTGATATTCGTTTATATCATTAACTTATAGCACTCGTCCGTGTTCTCTTGATGATCGTCCAATACTCGTCTATATTGATGAGGTTTGAAGTCCTGACGGTGGGATTAAACGTCAAAATGGTTACCGGTCCTGGCGTAACAGGTTTATCCGAAGGAGGTTCGTCTGTCTTAGACCATATATCTAAGGATAATATATGAAGAGGGTTCGTCAAATCCTAATGTTTCACCTGGCGTAACAGGTTTGCTCAAAGAAGGCCCGTCTGTCTTAGACCATATATCTACGGATAATATATGAAGAGGTTTCGTCTATCCTGATTATGCATGTCTATCCCACAGACTTAAGTGCATTACCAGTCCTGGCGTAACAGGTTTATCCGAAGGAGGTTCGTCTGTCTCAGATCATATGAGGGCTCATATGTCCGGTCCCTGGTGTAACAGGTTTGTTTGAAGAGGGCTCGTATGTCCAGCACCTGGCTTAACAGGTTTGTTCGAGGAAGACTCGTCTGTCTGGGTTTTTCTATCTAAAGTAACAATTCAGGTTGGAAGGAGCTCGTCTGATTTGTCCTCGCTTCAGTCACCAATGCGTCATTTGGTTGGGTTTATTTCCCATTGCTTGCATTCTCCAGCAGAATGCAAATTTCCGGTCTTCTTGGTATTGAATCACAGTTTATCTTGAACGGTCGATAGCCTGTGTTATCGTCCTCTTCAAATTAACAGTTTCTTGAATAGGAGCAGCTGTAATACCCCAAATTTTCCATCTCATGTTTAGCATCATCATCATATCATAATCATCATCAGCATGTCATGTCATAACATTTTGCATAGAAAGATGAAGCATAGCACTTGCATGTTCAAGCATAAGACATATGATCAGTCATCCAGGAAGTTTGAAGCCCTACAATTCAAAGTTGAGGCATGTTATACAAACTATGTATCATGGTCAAAGCCTTAAAAGGGATTGAGGATCAAAATCAGGTCAGAACGGTTGGCGCCGGGTTATTCTTGAGGTTTCCCACCAAAAGGAAGGAAAATTCAAAATTCACTGGCGTTAACCCGTTAACGCTTTGGTTAACCGGTTAACGGCTGCGAATTTTGAATTCCAGCAGCAGATTCAGCATGTGCTTTGGCTCCAAATTTCAAAATTTCTGATTTTTTTTATTCATTTGAATTGTGGAGAAGGATCTAGATCATTAATCCAAGCCTAATTCCATTGCTAAATCCTAATCACATTACCAAACCATTTTTTTGGATCCTAAGCCTAAATTTTGGCCCCCAAACCTAAACCATATTTAATCCATTTCTCTCTAAACCAAGAGGGAGCTCTCTCACAATTTTCATTCTCATTCTGAATTTTCATTCTTCTCTCTCACTTTTCTCTCATTTTCTCTCCCACGTTTTCCAAATTCACTAAGAGTTCCTCTTTGAAGATCACATAACCTTGCCTTAAGGTGTGTAGATCTTGGAACTAGACCTCCATCCATAGCTCCTTTGCATCATTTTGCTGGTTTAATTGGTGATTCAGATCTGGTTTGGGAATTAAAGTGCTTTTGGATCCAAAATTCTGCATCAAGACCTCTTGCTTGCATTTATTTTGCATGGAGTGGGAAGCTTAGCACCGGATCTTCAAAGTTTTCTGCAAGATCTCTCATTTCCAGCTCAATCAACAATTACCAAAGCATACCTCAGCTTTGTAGGTTGGTTAATTTCAGATCTAGCTCTGTTTTATTTTATTTGCATGCTTGTGCTTTAGATCCACCATGTGCTTGTGTATTTGCTTGTGTTGCTTGAATTGATTAGTTGATTTGTAGCCGGATCCGTGTGCTATGGTTCATAAGCTTAATGATGTTAATTAATATGAATTGATCCATTTATTTCAGGCATAATTGATTGTTGGTCTGGTGTGTGATTATTTGGATAAGCTGGTTTTGAGCTGATTTTCTACAGGAATTGTTGATGTTTTGACAGTGTTAACCGGTTAACGCTTTGGTTAACCGGTTAACGCACCTGTTTTTTGTGTAAATTGCTGCAAGTTTGAATTGGTTAACCGGTTAACACTTTGGTTAACCGGTTAACACTGATACAATATGCCATATTTGAGCTATTTTGAGCTTGTTTGATCCCCTCACATGTTTTAAATTCCATGGATCATTATATGATCATTGAATATGATTGTTTATGGTGATTTGCTTGTTGGTTGATGCATGCTTCCATGTTCTCGACATGTAAATGCTTGTGTGCGCAATTTGACATGTTGTATGATTTTTGTTGATATGAGCTTTGAGCATGCCATTTCCATGATTATATTGATGAACATATGCTGGATTTTGCTAACACTTGCAGGGGCTTATGGTAAGAGAAGTGTGGATGTTCATCCATATTTCAACTCTTCATCTTTCCTTTTAAGTTGCTTTCTCTTTGTGTTTTTGATGTGCCTTATGCCATCATGTGATGCAACTCTTTTCTTCCCCCTTTAGGAGCAACTTATCTCCTTTATAGGAGTAAGTTGCTTGCTAGCTTTCCTCCTCTTCTTCTTTTGCCCTCTTTGGTTCTTCTTTTCTCTTAGGATAGTTGAAACCTCACTAACCTTAGGGCCACTTTTGCATGACAACTTTAGGTTTAGTCTTTCCCCATTTTAGACTTTTTCCTTTTTTGCTCCTTTGGTTCTTTCTCTTCTCATCTCAAAACAAAACATAAAAAACATTAATAAAGAAAGAAGTGACTTCTTGTGTAATAGCCTTATTCCATGGGGCATATGTATTCATTCCATCTTGGAATAGTGCATTTTTCTAGCATGATGCGCAAGTCGGATCATGAAGTCATCTTCATCAAGAAAAACCCTAAAAAATACTTCTTCATTTTTAATCACTAAGATACTTAATAAATTCAACAAGTCAATGAATTTAGTCCCTTGTCCTTGGAAACAAGTCTTGGATAAATTCTCCTTACTTGGTGTGCTTGTTCTATTATTCCATCTTGGAATGTATTAGCAAGTACACATTCCATAGAAAAGATCTTGAGTTCATTCTCTTGTGCCACACAAATAAAAGACTCATAAAAAACACAAACAAACAATAAGCGTCTTTCCTTCAGGAATTCTTTTCTCATCCATTTCGCTTCGTCCGCAAACTTGCTTCTTCTTGTCATTATGCAAGACGGTTAAGCACTCGTCGTCCGAGTCTGCAACACCTGAGCATTGGCATATGCAGTTCAAGCCTTAATTCACAAGCAACCTTTTCCACCCCTAGTTAAGGGAACTACGGCGTCTTTGATCCTCATGTCCAGATGAGGTACGTAGGCAGCGGGGTAGGGCCCGTTCGAGCATAATCTTTATTTTCCCTACATTTTTTCTTTTCATTTCTTTTTCAGTTCCCTTTTCTTTTCTTTTATCCAGTTCAGTTCCTTTTCTTTGCAGCAGCTTTCATTCCTCCACCCTTTGAAGCTTTTTCTTTGCAAGTGTGGATCCCGTCAGGTACGGCGAACAATTTGGGGTGCTGATACCTTCCCAGGTCGTAACCAACTCCCGAGCTCAGTTTCTTTGGTTCGCAGGACCCGTATCCTTCCTTTTTTGTTCTTCTGGTTTGTGCAGCATTATCATTCCCGTTCCTACGGGATAAAAATGTCTAGCTGGCGACTCTAACCTCTTTCCGCGCCACTTTCGCATTTGTACCAAGATGGAAATCCAGGGAGCGACAGTATCCTAGCATACCTAGGGAATTATAGCATGTAGCTACTGACTTTAGAATTCATGTAACCTTTAGGTACCTTCACCTTTAGACTTAGGTCTTACTTTGAACCCTAGTTCCATTCTAGGACGTTTATGGTACTTAATCGCTTTTATGCTTTGATTTTACTTTCAATATGCATTGTCATGCTAACCTTTATTTTGTAGGGGGGAAGATTGAGGTAAGCCTCACTTCATTCCTATCTCTTATGCATTATAATTGTGTTTGCCTTAGCACCTTGTGCTTTGCTCTTAGGCTTTCCCTTTCTTTAGAGACAACTTAACTTCCTTAGGAAGTAAGTTAGTTTCTAACTCTCTTTTCTTCTTTTCCTTTTCTTCCTTAGGATTAGAAAACTTCACAAACCATTAGGATCACCTTTTGTACATAAAAAATAAATTAGGATTGTGTCTTATTCCCCCATTAGCTTGGACATTTTTCCACTTGAGTCTTTCTTTCTCACCTCATGAAGGAAATAATAAAAATACCTAATAAAGGTTGAATGTTCTTATACGCCATGAGACTTTGTTACGGAGTACTTATACGCGTCTTGTTTTGGGGCGAGGTGTAAGTATTTACCACGATGGATAGGTCTTAGTATGAGAATGTTCACAAACAAATTCAAAACATTTCTCATAAAAGACAAAAAAAAAAAAACAATAAGCGACTATCCTGCAGGAACTTCTCTTTCTCATCTCATCCATTCTGAACGTGAACTCGCGACGACTTGTCTCGCATGCAAGACGGTAAACGCACTCGTACCAGACGAGCCTGCAACACCTGAGCATAGACATACGCAGTTTCAGTATAAAAAACACAAACAAATAGTTCCCGCCTTAGTTAGGCGAACTACGTTGACTCTGATCCTCATTTTCCCGATGAGGTACGTAGGCAGCGGGGTAGGGCCCGTTCTAGCACATTCTTTATTTTCCCTACATTTCCCTCTTTCTTTCCATTTTCTTTTTCCAATTCCCTTTCTCATTTTCAGTTCTCATTCCAGTAGCAGTTCTTTGTTCAGCAGCAGCAGTTATATTCTTTTACCCTTTGAAACAAAACAAGCAAGCGTGGATCCCGTCGGGTACGGCGGACGGTCTGGGGTGTTAATACCTTCCCAGGTCATAACCGACTCCCGAACCCAGATCTTTGGTTCGCAAGGCCTCGTCCTTTCCTTCTTCCTCAGGTTTGTGCAGCATTACCTTTCCCATTCTTTTGGGATAAAAATGTCTCGCTGGAGACTCTACCTTTTCCGCGACACTTTCGCGTTTGTACTAGGATGAAAATCCCGGGAGCAACAATGGGCCCTACCCCGCTGCCTACGTACCCAATCGAGAATATAAGGATCAGAGTCGGTGTAATTCTCCTAACTAAGGCGGGAACTATGTTTGTGTTTTTTATGATGAACTGCTTATGCCGATGCTCAGGTGTTGCAAATGAAACAAGTCGTCGCAAGTTCGCGTTTAGAGTGAATGAGGTGAGAAAAGAATTCCCGAGGGAAAAGATGAGTGTTGTTTGTTTATTGTCTTTTAGAGAAGTGTTTTCTGAGATTGTTGTTTGTGAAAATTCTCATACTAACACTTGTTCATCGTGGTAGATGCCTTACACCTTGCCCCAAAATGGGACGTGTATAAGTTACCCACGACAAAGTCTCACGACGTATGAGAATATCGACCTTTATTAGGTGTTTTTTACTTTTATTTGAGATGAGAAAGAAAGCAAAACTAACCAAAGGTAAAATTCTAAAGGGGGGACTAATCCTAGTGTTGTCATGCATGGATGAACCTAGGTTAATGCGGTTTTCTAATCCTAATGAGAAAAAGGAAGAGAAAAGGAAAGAAAATTAGAAATCAACTTACTTCCTAAAGAAACTAAGTTGATTCTAAGGGGGGAAAAGCCTAAAAAGCACAAGTATCAAGTGTACGGAAAAAATGAAAATTGAACGCATAAAGAAGTAAAAAGAATAAGTTGTGAAGAACTTACATCAACCTCCCTACAAAACAAAGGTTAGTAACATACAACATAATAAGGAATAAGGTAAACAAATACCAAACAACTCCTATGGCAACTAGGACCTAAACTAGACTCAATCCTAAGTCTAAGGGACCTAAAAACTATCCCAAGCCAAAAATCCAGCAACTATTACAGCTCCTAGTGCACAAACAGCTATAAATGCAATGCAGTGCTCAAACAGCTTATTACAGCTAACAGACAGCATGCAAAACAGGTGTATAAATCATGAAAATACAACAAATAACATACATTTAACAACTACTGCTTCTAAATGTAGCTATGAAATGCAAGACAAATTTGACTCATTTTCATGTATGCATACAATAGATGACAAATAATGTGCAAACACCACATAACATGATTAAATGGAATCAAGATGCATGGCACAACATGGATATGAACATGATTATTTACAAGGAATGCTTATTTATTAAAGAATGCACATAAAGTAACAAGAACAACAATTGTGCATTTTCAAGATTTGGCAAATAAGCACATAAGCATGGGTTGGGAACATGTATCAACAAAGATCAACAAAATGAACATGCAACTTGATACAAAAACAGAATTGGTATCAAATTGAAGTGTAATCAAAGATGCAAACAAAATTCAAGAATGTGCATACTTGTGATCGTGTGTTTTCAAGTGAATAATGACATGGCATTAATGCATTCAAACAATGCATGTATCACAAAGATGATGCAAAACATAATGTGAACCGTTTATTTACATGATAACTAATGAGTTTGAACATGGCAACAATATTCAAAAATCATTTCATGCACAATTAGCAAATAAACACAAAATATGCAAAAGTAACGGATACGCATGTCGAAACGACTCGAAACGATGGAATTATGCACCTAAAATGATCCTAAAAATTCCCTAAAATCATGATCTAACAAGCTATGATGATTAAAGGAACAATAAAACTCAAGCATGCAATGAAACAAACAAGAATCACCAAACTGCACAGTGTTAACCAGTTTTGAAAATCACTTGTTAACCAGTTAACCCCATGGGTTAACCGGTTAACACTGAACAGAATGTAGAAAAAAAGCCAAGAAATAAGCACTTCTAGCTACTAACTTACTGTAAACACCCCAAATTTGCCCTCACCCATTCACACCATGGCTTGTGATCATTTCATATGCATAAACACAATCATATCATCTCATGTCTCATTTTTGATTCACTGCATAGTTTCTAAGTCATCTGCACCTAGGGTTTGTGATCTGAGCAGTCCAAGAGCCTCTTGAGCCACTCCAAAGGCCATCAATCATTTCAAAGGGGTCCATGTGTGTTCTTATATCATATTACATCCCCACAAAGTCAAAAATGTAAAGGAATCACAAGAACTGGGATTGGTATGGAAGCAGAGCCAGGCTAGACTGCACAGTTGACCTAAAATTAGGGTTTTGGTTTCAATGGCCATAACCCCAAATTTTTTGGTCATTCTTATTTCCATTGGTCTCTATATGGTATAGTGAGTATGCATATCAATTTTCATGAAGAAATTCCATGGGGAAGTCATCTGATCAAGGGTTGACTTTCTGGACAAGTCAGTGCAAAATCAGGGCATCTGAGGCCCCCAATGACCCAACCAAGGGGTGATCTTCATCATTTTGAGTGTATATGATCTTTATTTGATCATGGAAGAAGTTAGAAGTTCACAAAATTCAAGAATTTGAAGTTTTTGCAAAGTTGACTTTTTAGGGCATAGTTGACTTTTCAAGAATATGTCATTTTAGGTCATTTTTCAAGCCTTGCTTTTTGATCCAAAAATGCTTCAAATGGAAAAACTTTGGTCATGAAAGTTGTAGAATACATTTTTCCCTTTTCAAAAAGTACAAGAACATGACCTAATTCATTTTGGATCAAAAGTTATGGTTTGACAAAGTTGGCAAAAATCACTAATTTTCAAGTTATGCACTAAAAGGGAAACTTGCAAAATCATGCTTCAAGGCCATTTGTAACTTCTAGTTCACTTCAAACCAATGTACAAACATCACATGAGTTCTAAAAATCAGAATTGGACCAAAGTTTCTCATGATCATGGTTTGTATAACAAGACTTTTTCATGAAGTTCCAAAGGGAGCCAACTTGCAAAATCACTCATGACACTTCACCCACTTGTCACATTGGTTGCTGAGCCTTCCTAGCATCACATACACACCATGCTGCGCCAACCCTAGCCATTGTACCAAGCCTAGAATCAAGCCCATGCTTTCCTTACACAAAGTGGACTTTTTTGCAAAAGTAAACATCCCAATCACAGCAGGCCATGTCACATCCTCTGGCCAATTGGGATTGTTTATACTATCCACTTGCAAGCCAAAGATATCAAGAAGCCAAGCTGAAACACACCATAGCATCACATACTCAAACTCACTCCATTTTGCAAAACTCTTCGAAACTCTCTGCCCAGCTCACAAACACTCAAGCAAACTTCACACATCAACTCACCATGCCTCATTGAGTAGAAACCAACAAAGAATCAGGCCTGAAACAAGCCATAACACCACTTCACCATTTTCACCTCAAACTGCAGTTCCCTTCGAAACACCTTCCACAGCTCACAAACATCCAAACAAACTCCACAAACCTTCTCCACTCATCACCTGGACCACAAACAACCCTTCACCCTTGCCAGAAACAGCCTGAATCACCATTGCCATTTTCAACTGAGCTTGAGCAGAAGATGTTCAAACTCTTCATCCAGCAAATATAAATTTCTCTCAAGCATTCAAGCATCATCAGGAGGTCATAAGGAGTGGATTTCACAAGGAGAGGAGGTCTGAAAGTTGCTGGAGTGAAAGCTTCGAATCTCAGGTAGCTCAAGAACTTTTTTTCCAGAAATGGATTTTTAAGTTCTAAACTTGTTCTATATGTCTTCCTGATCATGAATATGCTTTTAGTTTCGAAAATGGTGATGAAATGAGAATTTAATTGATCTCTGAAACTCTGTTGACCTAAAATTTGTTTTGCTCGATTCATGAGTTTGGGGAAAAATAAATGAATTTGGGCATGGGGTTTTGATTCAGTAGGTTGTGGGGAGCATTTCCATGTTTTTAGATTTCATTTTGGTTAAGGTTTGAGAGTTTTAGGGATTTTCAGGTGGGCTTCCCACCGGAGAAGACGACCGGAGGTCTTCTCCGGCCACCTGAAAATCATTATGCCCTAATCCAGTCATTAATTTCCATTTGAATGTGGAGCGTAGGATTCCCTTGACCCGTTGACCTCCCGCGCGCATGTGTGGCCTGGATCCATTTGATTAGCCCTAATCCACTTAATTAATTTAATAAGTCTTAATTAAACTAATTAACTCAGAAGCAACCATAGCCCTTGGATAGCGCGCGCGGTCAAACATTTCAAATTCAGACTCAATCTCAGCCACTCTTCCTGTTGACTTCATTTAAAATTCCTTTTTATTTCATTTCTTTTCATTTAATTTGCCTAATTTATTTAAAATAGCAAAATTTGTCTAAAAATTATGAAACTTTTTCTCAAGAGTTTCATTAATTTTTATGACACAAAAATTTATTTTATTTTATTTTTAGCATTAGAAAAGTATTTTTAAATATTTAAAATATTATTTTTAATTGATTAATGGAAATTAATTTATTAAAAATACTTTTAGGTATTTAAAAATCACCAAAAAATTCATGAAATGTTCTAAGACATTTAGAAACATTGTCCAACCTTCAAACCAAATTTATTTTTTGATCTTGATGCATTTTGAGAATTTTTCATTGAATTAAAATCATTTTTGTGCATTAAATTGATCCATAGTTCAAAAAATCATTTCTGTCTATTCATGAGGAGTTGGACATTGATTCTTCTTGCATTGCATTGTGTTTAGCATGTAGTTTTTGAGATTAAATGGCCATGATTTGATCTTTCATTTTCATTTTGTTTGGCATTTCTTTTGTTTAGGAACCCTAAAAACCCTAGAATCTTGTAAAAATCATAACTTGAAATTGGTTAAGAGTTGAGACTTCTCCTTTGGGCAGTGGTTTAGTATGGGATTAGGGGTTCTTTGTGTGGCATTTTCCATTTTTTATCTTAGGGTTTGCTTCTGGTTTTGGTTTATGTTTGATGTTTGATTCATAAACCATAATTTGGGCTTCCATATGCATCCATCCTGCATTCTCTTGCATACCATGACTTGCCATGACATTTCAAGCATCCATTTGATTCATTTGACATTATAAGACATATTGAAAGCATGTTTGATCATTGCATCTTGCATTTGCCATGTTGTATGCCATGTGCACTTCATAACTTTTCATGTATGTTCATGGTTCCTAACTTGCTCCATCTGCATTCATGAACTTGTATGATCATTCCCATGTGCTGCCTCATGTTTGTAGCATCTCATAGCATCATTAACATCACGTACATGCTTCTGGTTTTGTTTCTCATCATGTCATCTCATCCCATTTTGCATTGCATTGCATTTCTTTTCTAACCTTTTCAGGTGGTAAGTGATTTTGAGAAGTGAATTTGCCTTCACTTCTCATACTTTCTTCTCATCTCTCTCTTGCATCCATTGCTGCATTTTTGTTTGTGTTTGAGATTGAGCTTGTTCATGCCTCTTCTTCCCACTTTCTTTCTTCAAGTGACTTGACTTCTTGAATGAAGCAAGTTGCTTTGCTTCTCTTGATCCTTTCATCTGCTTCCTGGTGGTTCCATTGAAGATTTTTCCTGATAAACCTCACAAACCTTAGGAACAACCATGTATGACAATTATTAGGGTTTTGATTAGTCTCCCCTCTTAGTTTTACCTTTGTGTCTCTTTTGAGTCTTCTCTTCTCACCTCATAATCAGGGACTAAACCCTAAAGGCTTTAAGGCTTTGTGATTAAGCTTATGCCTGCATCCTTCTCTTAGGATGGAGTGTATAACTTTAATCCTAAGTGTTAAACCCTTAATGTGTTTAAATCTCTTAATCAATCCACTTAATAAGTATCAAGACATTACACTTGTAACTTGGGCCTTGCATTAGGGTTCTAATTCTTCCTTAATTGGTTAAGAAGGACTAACCCTAGTGTTAATGGACAAGTCCCCCTCAAGTTGTCTTACAAATCATAAAAAACACTTCATCATCATATCATTAACTAAAATCCACTTAATCAAAGGCTTGTTTTGTCATGAGTTTAATCCCTAATCATGGATTAAGTTGAGGAGCTTTCCTCAGCTTAAACATTCTCATCTATTGTCCTTCTATTAGGATGGTGTAATGAGTCTGTTTAATCCTTGATTATGGCTTAACCTCATTACTTAACACTAAAAAAAAACCAAAAAACATCTAAATAATCACAAGTAGGTTAATGATCTTAATCCTACACCAAAGGTGATTAAGTGTGAGAATCTGACTTCACATTTAAGGTACTCTCATTACCCCTAATCAGAGGGAAGATGTGATGAGTTTACTAATCCATTGGTTTAGGCTTAAGCTCATTATCCTATGACAAACTTTCAAAAAGCAATAAAAGATTGAAAACTCAAAAACAAACAACAATCGTCTCCTCCGGGATTCTTTTCTCACCTCATTCACTCACAAACGAGAACTCGCTTCTTCCGTCTAATGCAAGACAGTTTGCACCTGAGCCAGACAGGTCATACACTTGAGCATAGTCAAGTAAGCAGTTCACAAGTCAATTCATCTTTCAGTCTCTTTGGGTCGAACTACGGTGTTCTGACTTCCTCATTGCACGAGAGGATACGTAGGCATAACTCAACAGTTATCGAACAAAAGTCTCTGTATATTCCCCCTCCTTTCAGCATTATTCTTTTAGCCTCATAATCTTGAGCATTTCACCCCTGTTCTACACTGACACTATATATATTACACTTCACTTCCTTTACACTAACACCTGTACATTCCTTTCCAGCTCTTTTATACACACAAATTGCACTGACACCACCCCTTTAAAACACAAATCTTTTAAGTGTGGATCCCGTCGAGTACGACGGACAATCTGGGTGCTAATACCTTCCCAGGTTGTAACCAACCCCCTTTCTCAGTCTCTCTGGTTCGCGACCGTCTTATCTATATCTTTCTAGGTCTATGCAGCATTACCTTTCCCTCGGGATAAAAATGCCTAGCTGGCGACTCTATTCATCTCCAGTGAGTTCACGGCTGTGTGTTCTCATTGTCCCTTTCGCCGACCGTTCGCGCTTGTACCGGGATGCAAATCTTTGGGAGCGACAGCTTGGCGACTCTGCTGGGGACCCTTATTCTGTAACCAGGGCTTCTGGTTCTTTTTGTGGGTTCCTCCTAGCGCTTGATTGGTTTGTGTTTACTAGGGTGTTATGTGCTTGTTTGTGTTTGTGTATTTGTATTTATTTTGTACAGTTTTGTTTATTGCTTTCATTATAGCTTTATGCATATATTATCATATTGTCATACTGTGCTGCTGGCTGGATCTGGTTTTACCTTGGTGGGTGGGGTTCTATTGAGAGTTAAGGTCCTATACCGGGGACCTGAGTGACACCTAGGCTAGAGTGAATCATATTCTTTCCCATTCCATATCGGTCTGGTGCGGGAATATGAAACACGGTTCAGATATGGGTTTCTTCTCGAGAACTCTATGTTGCAGATTTCCTGCAATGCTAGGGCTATCTGGGAAGCCTGCTAAGTCTGGATGACCTTTTAGTATTGACCTTCAGAAACTGAGGTGAATTAGAGGAGGAACTTTTATGGTTATTGTAAACACTGCACCTCCGGGTTAGAAGTGTTTACACTTCTCATAACTGATCCAAGTCTGAGGATCTTTGTTTTAGAACACAACCTGTGAGGGGGTTGGGCTGTTTACAGGTTTGCAGGTACCTTGACCTCAGAATACCCTGCTACTTTGTTTGTTTAAGAGTACTTCATTTTGGGACAGTTCTTGTGATTCTAAAACCCTGGACATGTGGCTCTTTATTTGAGTCCCCCACCTTGGTTACTGGATTTTTAGACCTCCATCTGGAATTCTTGAGCATACTTGGACCTATATCAGGGCATTTGATTAGATCCAGCTCAGTCACAAACCCTTGCATATCATTTGCATACATAAACATTGCATCATATTGACATTTGCTTGTTTGTGTTTCAGGGTATCCATCTTCATTTGGTTCTGGTTTTGACCCCATCTTCAGTACTGACCTATCTTCATCAGCATTTGCTTCATCTATCTACTTCAGTTATCTGCACCAGCCAATCAGTGGCTCATTCTTCAGTGTTATCATCAGCACCTGTCTCTACTCAGTCTCAGCATCATGGCTCCTAAAAAGAGCAACATCACCTACCACTTCTTCCAGCCAGAGCTATCTGACATCAGGAGGATTCAGACCCTGATCACTCCAGATCACATACCATTGTTCAGGGAACACTATGGGGATATTCTTGACATGGTTATGGATTTGGACCCTTCACAGAGGAGCCTGATACATACTTGCCTGCAGTTCTATGATCCCCCTCTGAGGTGTTTTACTTTTCAAGACTTTCAGCTGGGCCCTTTATTGGAAGAATACTCATCATTGATTGGTATACCTATCAGGGGTGGAGCCCCTTTCAACCTTGAGATGGTCTTTCCTGGTAATGGAAAAGTAGCAAAGGCTTTGTATCTGGAACCTTTTCTGATTGAGCAGCATATGACTTCTAAAGCTGGGATCCTTGGTTTTCATCTGGATTTCTTGATCTCTCAAGCTACCCTGAAAGCCTCTTTAGGAGGGTGGAAAGCAGTCTGTGCTTTGTTGGCCCTGAGTATATATGGGATTGTATTATTTGCAGATGAGCCTCGATTCATTAGTAAGAATGCAATCCACCTTTTCATCCTGAAGAACCCAGTGCCAACTTTATTAGGGGATCTCTACTACTCAGTGCATCAGAGGAATGAAAAGCAGAGGGGAAGATTAGTGAGGTGTTGTGCTCCTTTGTTCCATACTTGGCTTCTCAGGCATCTACCCAGAACAGATGCATTTTTGAACCCTCATCAGCAGAGTAACTGGGCTAAGAGACTCACTGCTCTAACTTCAGCCGATATCAGATGGTGCATCCAAAGCACCAAGGGCAGGGATATCATCACCAGCAGTGGGCATTTTCCCAATGTGCCCCTTATAGGAGTTAAGGGTAGTATCAATTACAACCCTCTGCTGTTTAAAAGACAACTGGGCTATGCACTGGTCCACACTCCTAAGGCACAAGACTTGGTTGAAACTCTTTATTGTGAGAACAAGATTAATCTGGATATTGTTAGGCAGGCTGCTTGGGCCTGGGATAATGTTCAAACCAAAGGAGTAACCATTTTGGGGAAGTGCAGCAATGTGGCATCAGCACAATATTATGAGTGGTCCTATGCCAGGGCTCAATTCTCTGGAATGCCCTTTATCATAGAAGATATGCCTGAATCATCTTCAGCACCACCCCCTGCCACTGTCAGTTTGGAGGAGTTTGAGAGTTTGAAAGAAAGAAATGAGAAGTTAACCCAGGCTTTGCAGAAGACCCTCCGGGAGAGGAGTGACGGTATGAGGGAGATTGAGAGGTTAGAGAAGTTGAGAGTGGAGCATCTGGCTAAGATTGAGAAGTCTGGGGATTACATCAAAAAGTCTAAGGCTGGAGAGCAAATCCTGAAGAATGCTTGCAAGGAAGCCCAATTCCAGAGGGCAAGGACAGACTTGTATCTGAAGGAGAGTCAGGCTCGGTGGGTCAGGATCATCGAGGCTCGTACTCTGGAAGACAAGAGAGTTCAAGACAAGATGGAGCAACTGGAAGCTAGTGCAAAGGTGCAACAAGAAGCCCTGGCAGCAGCCCAGAGGGAGATATCAGAGCTAAAGATCAGAGCTGGAGTGAAGAGGTCTAAGGACCAAAGTCAACACAAGCAGCTAACTGCAGCTGTTACTACCCGGAACCTCCTTATCAGGAATCTCACGGAGCGTCCGGCTGATCCTGTGACCGAAGCACTTCTCAAGGAAGTTCGGGAGGATGAGTTTGGTCTGGGTGTTTGACCATTTGCTTGTTGTTGTTTCCATTCCATGTATTTTGATTTTTTTTCTTGTAATGTATTTTGACCCCTCAGAGGGCTTGTATTTGTAAACAAACTATGTACCATTTTGCTTTTGTAATATATGTGTTAGTTTGTTCCATCCGAGTTTACTTCGAAAGCAACATCAACAGCATCTTCAAGGGTCTGGAAGGGTCAAAACTGAATGCCAAACCGGATACCTTGAAAACAAATAAGCATACTGCATTGCATGCTAACCCTTTGTTTGTTTTGTAGGTTTTTGTTTATTATTGCTCACTCTGTTGTGATGTTCAGGAACTATTGCTCGGCGCCGAGTATTTCCCCTCAACCGTCCGCACCGTTATCCAACCCGTAACAACCTTCCGGGCATACAAATGGATCAGGTACAGCAGGACCTTGCAGAGGTCAGAAATCAAATGGCAAACGAAAGATTGGAAATGAGAACACAGATGACGCAGTTTATGGAAGTGATGAACAATATGGCTCAGAGCCAAGAAAGATTGAGAGCCATGGTAGAAAGGCAGAATCAAGAAGAACCCCATGTAGGGACTGCTGGAACAAGCAACAATGAGAGGGTCCAACCTCATGTTAATCCCCCTGTATTTGGACCCCACCTTCATCCAGAGGTCAACATCCCTGCAAATGTTCAAGGGACTGCCACTGCAGGCAGAGTGCTGCAAGAAGACCCCTAGGAAGATCAGTTCACAGTAATGGGTGCTGGGGAAGAAGCTTATGATAGAAGGCTGGATGAGATAGCTGAGAAATTGAGGTCCTTAGAGTCTCAAAACTCTCTGGGTTTCGACGTCATGGACATGGGCTTGGTAGACGGGGTCAGGATCCCCCATAAGTTTAAGCCTCCTTGTTTTGAAAAATATAACGGGACTTCATGCCCCCGGACTCATTTACAATCATTTCTGGGGAGGCTGAAGGCCTATACTATGGATGAGAAGCTTTGGATGTTCTATTTCGAGGATAGCTTAACGGGAGCCTCAAGAGAATGGTACTCTCACTTGACAAGGGCAACTATCAGATGTTGGAAGGACCTGGCAGAGGCCTTCATCAGACAGTATCAGTACAACTTAGACATGGCACCCAACAGGACTCTCCTAATGGGAATGTCACAGTCGTCAAGGGAAAGTTTCCGAGAATATGCCCAGAGATGGAGGCAATTGGCTGCCGCTGTCCAACCACCTATGTCTGAAAGGGAAATGGCAGATATGTTTATGAACACCCTTCAGGGGACTTACATTGATAGGATAGCTGCCTTCTCATCTACCAGCTTCGCAGATGTTGTCATAGCTGGGGAGAGAATTGAAAGCCTATTGAAGATGGGTAAGATCTCAGACAACGGTGCAAGCTCGTCCAGTAGTACAAGAAAGCCTTTTGCAGGCCCGAGAAGAACTGGCGAGACCAATGCCATCCACACCAGCAGGGGCAGACCCCAATTTGTCCATAGGTCAGTGGCAGCAGTCACCATTCCCACTCCAGCTCATCCTCAACCAGTTTATCAACCTCCACAGCAAAACTATCAGCAACAACCCCAGTACCACCAGCAATCTCAGTATCCTCCAAGGAATTATAACAACACCAGCAACAACAGTCAGCAAAGGCCATTCCAGCAGAGGCCATCTCAAGCTAATAGGGTGATCGATCCGATCCCTATGCCATATGCTACATTGCTGCCACAACTCCTGAAACTCAACCTAGTTGAGCTAAGGACGCTGGCACCTCCAGATCCCAACAGTCTACCCAGGAATTATGACTCCGACGCCAGATGTGCCTTCCATTCAAATGCCCCTGGCCACAGTACAGAAAAGTGCAGAGCTCTGCATATGAAGGTACAAGACCTGGTAGACTCAAAGGCTTTGAATTTCGCACCACCGCCCAATGTCAATAAGAACCCAATGCCAAACCACGGTGGTCCCAGAATTAACGCTATCGAAGAAGACAAGCCGTCTTATTTAATAACCAGTGTGGGTCAGATCCGGACACCGTTGGTAGAAATCAAGGCTCAACTCCTCGAATGTCAAATGTTCCCGGGGTGTGAGTTGGGTTGTGCTTACTGCAATATCTCGGTAAATGGGTGCGATAACCTGAGGAATGGCATAGACGGTCTTATTCAGAGTGGCCAGCTTCAGATCACCACATCATTTCCAGCAAATCCAGCAATCTCACCAGCAACAGTACCAGTATCTCCTACAACTGCAGCAACCATTGTTCCTGACAATTCTTCGGCTTCATCAACAAGTACTCCATCTATCATCTCAACTGATCAGTTATCAACGAATTTTTCTTCTACAACTTCAGCACCACTCTAATTTGAATCTCCTACAACAACAACATCCATCCTTCCGACAATGTCTCCTACAACTCCAGCAACAAACTCTGAAGATGTCTCAACTGTCACAATATTTTATGATCCTGAAAGTAACTCTGCCTACAATTCAGAAAGTGCTGCTCCCATCAGAGCACCAGTCACAATTTATTATGATCCACAGACTATCACAGTTCCTTCAACAGCAGCAGTCAGTCCAGTCACTATCAC
This sequence comes from Lathyrus aphaca, assembly GCA_963966055.1. Taxonomy (NCBI): domain Eukaryota; kingdom Viridiplantae; phylum Streptophyta; class Magnoliopsida; order Fabales; family Fabaceae; genus Lathyrus; species Lathyrus aphaca. The sequence goes on from OZ014525.1 coordinate 322,647,353, forward strand.
GGTGCCTGGACCGGTACCCTATGAAAGCAGCAATGCCATCCCATGGCATTACGGCTCTGACTTGTACTGTGAAGGAAAAAGAATCACCCTTGAACCATCAACACCTGCACCACAAATAGACAATGTGGGAGGAGGCGGAGGCTTCACTCGAAGCGGACGTCTCTTTGCGCCACAAATTCAAAGACCCACTACCGAAGCAGAAGCTGCTGCCAAGGCAAAAGGAAAGAGCCCGGTGCAAGAAGATCAAACAGTTAAGGAAGCTTTGAAAACACCGTTCGATCAAGAGGTTGATGAGTTCATGCGAATCATCAAAAAGAGTGATTATAAAATAGTGGATCAGCTTCATCAGACGCCTTCCAAGATCTCAATCCTATCATTGCTTATGTGCTCTGAAGCCCATCGGAATGCACTACTCAAAGTCTTGCACGCAGCTTACGTGCCTGAAGAGATCACTGTCAATCAGCTAGAAGCTGTAGTTGGAAATGTTAATGCTAGTCACGGACTAGGGTTCACCAATACTGATTTGACAACGGAGGGCCGCAACCATAACAAAGCCTTGCACATAACCATGGAATGTAAAGGTGCTGTCCTTTCCCATGTGCTGGTAGACACGGGGTCATCCCTCAATGTCTTACCTAAGAAGGCCCTGGTGAAGCTAGAATATGACGGATTGGCGTTGAGACCCAGTAACCTGGTGGTGAGAGCCTTTGATGGTTCAAAGAGATCGGTTCTGGGAGAGATTGAATTGCCCATAACGATTGGCCCGCAGACCTTCAAAACTACCTTCTACGTGATGGATATACAGCCTGCTTACAGCTGTCTATTGGGTAGGCCATGGATTCACGCCGCTGGCGCCGTGACCTCTACCCTTCACCAGAAGTTAAAATACGAGTGGGAGGGCCAAATTGTTACAATCTGTGGAGAAGAGGATATTTTTGTCAGCCACCTGGCTACCTATAAGTACATTGAGATGGATGGGGAGATCCATGAAACAATGAGCCAGGGGTTCGAAGCTTTGAATGTCAATGAAGCATCTGCTGTGCCTGGTACTTCAATATCATCATACCAACAAGCCCGGAAGGTTGTTGAGGGAGGAAACGCCCAAGGCTGGGGCAAACTGCTATCGGTGGAGAAGAAAGAGGACAGATTTGGGTTGGGTTACAAACCAACTCAACAAGATCAAGCAGAGGCTGCAAAAGAGCCCAACTTTGTGAGTGGGGGGATGCTCACCCCTGATGCTGTCAACTGTTTGGAAGACGAGCTGGAAGAAGAGCGCAACCTGGAAAGCTGGATTCGTCCAAAGATCCCGGGGAGCAGTGTCTCAAACTGGTCTTCCCAGGAAATTATAAGAGTTACTCATGCAGAGTAATTATTATTTCCTGTATTTTTATAGCATGCATCAAAGTCTTGCATCTTGCCCAAGATGACAAGACTCATTTTGTAATCGGGCCATCTGTACTTTTTGTGCAAACAAGATTAATCATTGAAATATCAGACATCTTTTTGCAAATGAGTCTTTTTCCTTTTCGTTCACTGCTTTTCCATTTTTTCTTTTTGTACAAAAAATAAATGGCAGTGTTTTCAAAATGACAACTTTATTTCACTTTTCTAAAACAAGATTAAAATCAATCACTAAAATGAACAAACTGAACCCTTGCAGAGAGTGCCTGCCTGACAGCACCGACAACAACACGGCTATGACTTCGTATGACTTCGACAATCCGATCAATCAAGCTGATGAAGGGGTTGAAGAAGAATATGAGCTTCCTGAAGAGCTAGCCAGGTTGTTAAGACAAGAGGAAAAGGTTATTACTCCTCACCAGGAGGAGGTTGAAGTGATTAATCTTGGTACAGACGAAGACGTGAAAGAAGTTAAAATTGGGGCCTGCCTGCAAGACTCAGTGAAGAGGCAACTGGTTGACCTGCTTCAAGAGTATGTGGACGTGTTTGCTTGGTCTTATCAAGATATGCCAGGGTTGGATACCGATATTGTCGTGCACAAGCTGCCTTTGAGAGAAGAATGCCCGCCAGTTAAACAAAAACTACGCCGTACTCGTCCAGACATGGCGATGAAAATCAAAGAAGAGGTACAAAAGCAGTGGGACGCCGGGTTCCTTGCTGTAACTAGCTATCCACCGTGGGTTGCTAATATAGTACCTGTGCCTAAGAAAGATGGCAAAGTAAGGATGTGTGTTGACTACCGGGATCTGAACAGAGCCAGCCCGAAAGATGACTTCCCATTACCTCACATTGATGTATTGGTTGATAATACGGCTCAGTTCTCGGTATTCTCCTTCATGGACGGATTTTCAGGATACAATCAGATTAAAATGTCACCTGAAGACATGGAGAAGACAACATTCATTACACCTTGGGGCACGTTCTGTTACAAGGTAATGCCATTCGGACTGAAGAATGCTGGTGCAACATATCAACGGGCTATGGTGACATTATTCCACGATATGATCCATAAAGAAATAGAATGTTACGTGGATGACATGATTACCAAGTCCCTTACTGAAGAAGACCATCTGGTAAATCTACTGAAGTTATTCAAGCGTCTGAGGAAATACCAACTGAAGTTGAACCCCAACAAATGCACATTCGGGGTGAGATCTGGTAAGCTGCTGCGATTTATTGTGAGCGAGAAAGGGATTGAAGTTGACCCTGATAAAGTCAAAGCTATTCAAGAGATGCCTGCACCAAAAACAGAGAAAGAAGTTCGAGGGTTCTTAGGTCGATTGAACTACATCTCGCGGTTCATATCTCACCTTACAGCAACTTGTGAACCCTTATTCAAACTGTTAAGAAAAGAACAAACGGTCAGGTGGAATGAAGACTGCCAAAGGGCTTTTGACAAGATCAAAGAATACTTACAAGAACCTCCAATCCTTATGCCTCCAGTTGAAGGAAGACCTCTGATAATGTACCTGACAGTATTAGAAGAGTCGATGGGGTGTGTGTTGGGCCAACATGACGAGTCTGGTCGAAAAGAGTATGCAATATACTACCTAAGCAAAAAGTTTACCGACTGTGAACAATGTTATTCACTGCTCGAGAAAACTTGTTGTGCTTTAGCGTGGGCTGCTCGCCGACTAAGGCAGTATATGTTGACCCACACTACTTTGTTGATCTCAAAGATGGACCCAGTTAAGTACATATTTGAGAAGCCAGCACTTACCGGACGGGTTGCAAGATGGCAAATGATCCTTACTGAATATGACATCCAGTACACATCTCAGAAAGCCATCAAGGGCAGTGTATTGTCTGAATATCTTGCTGAGCAACCTATCGATGATTACCAGCCTATGAGATTTGACTTTCCTGATGAAGACATCATGTTCATAAAAACAAAAGATCATGAAGAGCCTGTTCACACTGAAGGGCCTGACCCGGAAGAAGAATGGACTATGATGTTTGACGGGGCTGTTAATATGAATGGTCGTGGTGTTGGTGCAGTACTCATTACACCTAAAGGAGTTCACATGCCTTTCTCGGCAAAACTCACTTTCAACTGCACTAACAACGAAGCTGAATACGAAGCTTGCATTATGGGCCTTGAGGAAGCCATTGACCTCAGGATCAAGACATTGACTGTATTCGGAGATTCAGCTCTGGTAGTTAATCAAACCAACGGAAAATGGTACACCCACCAGGATCATCTGATACCTTACAGGGATTATACAAGGAGGTTGTTGAATTTCTTCACAACAGTCAAGCTTGAGTATATCCCTCGGGACGAGAATCAGTTTGCAGATGCTCTGGCTACCATTTCGTCCATGATCAAAGTTCAAGCTGCCAACTTTGTGCCTCAGATTTCAGTGTCCAGACTCGACAGACCAGCATATGTATTCGCAGCGGATGTTGTTAAAGATGATAAGCCTTGGTTCCATGACATTAAGTGCTTCTTGGAGGATCAAACATACCCACCTGGGGCATCTTCCAATGATAAGAAGACTTTGAGAAGGCTTGCTGGTAGTTTCTTTCTGAACGCTGATGGGTCTTTATACAAAAGGAACTTTGATATGGTACTCCTCAGATGTGTTGATAAGACAGAAGCAGGTTTGTTGATGCATGAAGTGCACGAAGGATCCTTTGGTACCCATGCCGGAGGGCATGCCATGGCTAAGAAATTGTTAAGATCAGGGTATTATTGGATCACCATGGATGCAGACTGTTGTGCCTACGCCAGAAAATGCCATAAATGCCAGATTTATGCAGATAAGGTGCATGTGCCTCCCAATCCTTTGAACATCATGTCTTCACCATGGCCCTTTGCCATGTGGGGCATTGATATGATTGGCAAGATCGAGCCCACTGCTTCAAACGGCCACAGATTCATCCTGGTCGCTATTGATTACTTCACCAAGTGGGTCGAAGCAGCCTCATATGCAAACGTTACAAGGCAAGTGGTAGCCAGATTTCTGAAAAGAGATATCATCTGCCGGTATGGAGTGCCCGAGCGAATCATCACTGATAATGGTTCCAATCTAAACAACAAAATGATGGCAGAGCTATGCCGGGACTTCAAGATCCAACATCACAATTTTTCTCCTTACAGGCCAAAGATGAACGGCGCTGTTGAGGCAGCAAATAAGAATATCAAGAAGATTGTGCAGAAGATGGTAGTCACCTACAAAGACTGGCATGAAATGCTACCATTTGCCTTGCATGGGTACCGCACGTCAATCAGAACATCCACTGGGGCAACACCGTATCAGCTTGTTTATGGTATGGAAGCAGTCCTACCTGTTGAAGTTGAATTACCCTCTCTGCGGGTACTAATGGATGTTAAACTGAGTGAAGCAGAATGGGTTAGGTCCCGATACGAGCAACTGAGTCTGATTGAAGAGAAAAGATTGGCTGCAATCTGTCATGGGCAGTTATATCAGAAGAGAATGAAGAAAGCCTTCGATCAGAAAGTCAGGCACCGAGAGTACCAAGTGGGAGACCTTGTGCTGAAAAGAATCCTCCCTCCACATACAGACCACAGGGGCAAATGGACTCCGAATTACGAAGGACCATTTGTGGTAAAGAAAGTTTTCTCTGGTGGAGCACTGATGCTCAGCACCATGGATGGTGAGGATTTCCCGTCCCCTGTGAATTCAGATGCAGTTAAAAAATACTTCGCATAAAAATGACCCGCTGGACATAAAAACAGAATGTAAGTCCAGGCAAAAATAGGGCATCCCGGCGAGTCAAAAAACAGAATAAAAGACTCGGGCAAAAGTAAGGGAAAATAAACAAGAAAATGTACACCCGCTGAGTTGAAAAGCCGCATTGGACGACTCAGGCAAAAATGGGTATCCCGATGGATTGAAAACCCGAAAGGGCGATCCATGCAAAATAAGGGAATAAGCGAACAACCGCATTCTGAATTCGTCTGTATCACCTACAACTTGGTAAGCTTCAAAAGGATCAAGCTTCAATCAGAATCAACATTCTTCAAAAAGCAAGATGAGGGGAACGTCAAGAGTCATACGGGTCATAGTGAAGAGGAAGCTCCTCAAAGCGTCATCAACACTGCCAACATTTTGTTTCTCAATTTGTAACGATCTCCTCATTTCAGGGGATATGTTCCTTTGACTGTATCTCGCCAATTCAGGGCATATGAATTAATAAAATCAGATTTTCAGTCATGTCTCGTTTTGTACATTTTTATTTGCAAAAAAAATGTCTGATGTCTTAAAAGAAAAAACTGATTGCATAAGAATACAGATGCTTATCTTCAAATAAAAGCGTGCTTGCAGGAAATGTACTTACTCTCAGAAGTGCCTAACTCCTATGACGGAATCCAGTAAAGGATACCTCGGGATTACCTTGTGCGTTTCTCTATCTTTTTCAGGATTGCAGGTATCCGGAATGCAACTTGGGGCATGTAAGCTTCATCCCAACAAGCTGGCAAATCAGCACTCAATTTTAGCACCCGAAGTGCTCTCTCCCCAGCTGAGTTGCCTCCCATGACTCCCCCCAGCTGAGTTGGCCACTTTTTACTTATCCCCATCAGAATGGGCAGGTATCACAGGAGATGCCCATATCCCCGGCTGAGTCAAGGATCCTCTTCAACAGAATCCATAGGGAGGTCTCTCAATGATCTCTCTTTCTCCCCTGCCGAGTTGCTTTTTATCCTCAGCCGAGTATAAAAGTCAGGGAATCATCTCCCCACAGAATTCTCAGCCTCTATTCAGAAGAGCAACGCATAGAAGATCACAACAGAGTAAAGAAAGCTTCTGCAAACCCCAGCTGGGTCTCTCATTTATAAGGATAGGTCTATCAATGACCCATATCCCCGAGCAGATACATCTCATCAGATCTACCAATGATCTCCCCCAGCTGGGATGTCTATTTCAAACGGATCGATCAGAGACCTTCGCAGCAACGGGATTTGAATCCCGGTTTGGTAGCTTTGCATAATCATAGCATTTGCATCATATTCACCCACAAAGCGTAGCATTCCGTCTAACACGGAGCATTACGGCAAAAATCAAACATATAGCATATTCGTAAGCCATGTTTTGAATCAGCACTTGTGAATAACGACAGTTCATCAACGTACAGAAAAATCCCCACCAGAGTCCCCAGCAAAAGCAGTTGCCTCACAAATCACAAACACCAGTATATACTCATTTTGGGCACCCGTCCGTGTCATCCCTCCCCAGTAAAGTCGCCTGAACACTCTTTACGAACAAAATCACCCATATTACAGACACTTCCTGACACCCGTCCATGTCAAATCACCAGCAGAAAACCAAAGGCATCCTCTTTGCACTCACATATACTTATAATTTCCGTGGAACTCGTCCGTGTCATATCCCCAGCGCAGTCACCTACACTTTGTATATCAGATATTTGTCCATATTATACTTTTCTCTCTTGACACTCGTCCGTGTCACTCTCCCCAGCAGATAAACACTCACCTATGCAATACTCATGCTCGCTACTCATGTTACAGATACTCGTCCGTATCTTGTATACCATTCATATCCCCACAGATTCGACTTTGGTCCTTGTTCTTTGTTAACCCGTTGGTACTCGTCTGTACCATCATCTCTGAACATGCGTCTAGAGTTTGTTTCTACATGATACTCGTCCGTATCATAGTCTTAAGGATGCTCGTCCGCATCTTTAATCCATACACCATGTCAAACACTTTTGTCCTCTTGAATATAGATACTCGCCTGTGTTTACTTTTCCCCAGAGGAGTCCTCTCAGATTCAACACTCGTCCGTGTTCTTTGCTAACCAGTTGATACTCGTCCGTATCATCATCTCTGAACACGCGTCAGTATTTGTTTCTACCCGATACTCGTCCGTATCGTAGTCTTAAGGATGCTCGTCCGCATCTTTAATCTATACACAATATCTAAACACTTATACCTCTTGTTTCTTGGGTGTGAACACTCGTCCGTGTTTACCATTCCCCAGTAGATCACCAACAGACAATTTGCTTTTATCCGACACTCGTCCTGTGTTGTGGTAAACCTTGAGAGCAGCCGTACCCTGCTAGGTGGTCGTCCTCCACCTCTTGATGGTCGTCCTCCATCATGCTCATCCGATGGCCGTCCCCATCGTTGATTTTCGGCAGCCGTACCCTGCCAAGTGGTCGTCCTCCACCTCTTGATGATCGTCCTTCATCATTTTATCCAATGGCCGTCCCCATTGTTGATTTTGGTTATCTGACATTCGTCCTATGTCATGATAAACCCTGAGAGCAGCCATCCCCTGCTAGGTGGTCGTCCTCCACCTCTTGATGGTCGTCCTCCATCATGCTCATCCGATGGCCGTCCCCATCGTTGATCTTTTATCCGATGGCCGTCCCCATCGTTGATATTTTCGGCAGCCGTACCCTGCCAGGTGGTCGTCCTCCACCTTTGATGGTCGTCCCCATCATATTTCTTTTATTCCCCAACAGAGCAGCCGTCCCCTGCTAGGTGATCGTCCTTCACCTTTGATGGCCGTACCCCATCATCTGTTTATTTCATTTATTCTTTAACCCGATGGCCGTCCCCGTCGTGGTCCCTTTCCTTTTAGCCCGATGGCCGTCCCCATCGTTGGTTACTTTGCTTTGTGAACTTGATGGCCGTCCCCGTCATGTTTCATTGATCCCCAGGAATTTTTACAACTTTATCTTGATGGCCGTCCCCATCATAATATCTCATTTTCCCCAGCCATTCGGCCGTCCCCGTCTCGGCTTTACCTTTTATCCCCAGCATGTCGGCCGTCCCCGCCATTGCTTTATTTTCAGCACCTTCCCAGCATGTCGGCCGTCCCCGTCATTGCTATTTACCCAGCAGTCGTCCTCTGCTCCACGGTCGTCCTCCGTCGCCCACACTTTACAATATACTTTATTGTCCTTTTACAATCTATATCCCTTTTCTTCTTCATTCTGTGAGTACAAATTTTGGACTGTCTTTGGTATTCAACCACAAGTTATCTTGTTCGCCTGATAAGTCTTAATTAAACTAATTAACTCAGAAGCAACCATAGCCCTTGGATAGCGCGCGCGGTCAAACATTTCAAATTCAGACTCAATCTCAGCCACTCTTCCTGTTGACTTCATTTAAAATTCCTTTTTATTTCATTTCTTTTCATTTAATTTGCCTAATTTATTTAAAATAGCAAAATTTGTCTAAAAATTATGAAACTTTTTCTCAAGAGTTTCATTAATTTTTATGACACAAAAATTTATTTTATTTTATTTTTAGCATTAGAAAAGTATTTTTAAATATTTAAAATATTATTTTTAATTGATTAATGGAAATTAATTTATTAAAAATACTTTTAGGTATTTAAAAATCACCAAAAAATTCATGAAATGTTCTAAGACATTTAGAAACATTGTCCAACCTTCAAACCAAATTTATTTTTTGATCTTGATGCATTTTGAGAATTTTTCATTGAATTAAAATCATTTTTGTGCATTAAATTGATCCATAGTTCAAAAAATCATTTCTGTCTATTCATGAGGAGTTGGACATTGATTCTTCTTGCATTGCATTGTGTTTAGCATGTAGTTTTTGAGATTAAATGGCCATGATTTGATCTTTCATTTTCATTTTGTTTGGCATTTCTTTTGTTTAGGAACCCTAAAAACCCTAGAATCTTGTAAAAATCATAACTTGAAATTGGTTAAGAGTTGAGACTTCTCCTTTGGGCAGTGGTTTAGTATGGGATTAGGGGTTCTTTGTGTGGCATTTTCCATTTTTTATCTTAGGGTTTGCTTCTGGTTTTGGTTTGTGTTTGATGTTTGATTCATAAACCCTAATTTGGGCTTCCATATGCATCCATCCTGCATTCTCTTGCATACCATGACTTGCCATGACATTTCAAGCATCCATTTGATTCATTTGACATTATAAGACATATTGAAAGCATGTTTGATCATTGCATCTTGCATTTGCCATGTTGTATGCCATGTGCACTTCATAACTTTTCATGTATGTTCATGGTTCCTAACTTGCTCCATCTGCATTCATGAACTTGTATGATCATTCCCATGTGCTGCCTCATGTTTGTAGCATCTCATAGCATCATTAACATCACATACATGCTTCTAGTTTTGTTTCTCATCATGTCATCTCATCCCATTTTGCATTGCATTGCATTTCTTTTCTAACCTTTTCAGGTGGTAAGTGATTTTGAGAAGTGAATTTGCCTTCACTTCTCATACTTTCTTCTCATCTCTCTCTTGCATCCATTGCTGCATTTTTGTTTGTGTTTGAGATTGAGCTTGCTCATGCCTCTTCTTCCCACTTTCTTTCTTCAAGTGACTTGACTTCTTGAATGAAGCAAGTTGCTTTGCTTCTCTTGATCCTTTCATCTGCTTCCTGGTGGTTCCATTGAAGATTTTTCCTGATAAACCTCACAAACCTTAGGAACAACCATGTATGACAATTATTAGGGTTTTGATTAGTCTCCCCTCTTAGTTTTACCTTTGTGTCTCTTTTGAGTCTTCTCTTCTCACCTCATAATCAGGGACTAAACCCTAAAGGCTTTAAGGCTTTGTGATTAAGCTTATGCCTGCATCCTTCTCTTAGGATGGAGTGTATAAATTTAATCCTAAGTGTTAAACCCTTAATGTGTTTAAATCTCTTAATCAATCCACTTAATAAGTATCAAGACATTACACTTGTAACTTGGGCCTTGCATTAGGGTTCTAATTCTTCCTTAATTGGTTAAGAAGGACTAACCCTAGTGTTAATGGACAAGTCCCCCTCAAGTTGTCTTACAAATCATAAAAAACACTTCATCATCATATCATTAACTAAAATCCACTTAATCAAAGGCTTGTTTTGTCATGAGTTTAATCCCTAATCATGGATTAAGTTGAGGAGCTTTCCTCAGCTTAAACATTCTCATCTATTGTCCTTCTATTAGGATGGTGTAATGAGTCTGTTTAATCCTTGATTATGGCTTAACCTCATTACTTAACACTAAACAAAAACCAAAAAACATTTAAATAATCACAAGTAGGTTAATGATCTTAATCCTACACCAAAGGTGATTAAGTGTGAGAATCTGACTTCACATTTAAGGTACTCTCATTACCCCTAATCAGAGGGAAGATGTGATGAGTTTACTAATCCATTGGTTTAGGCTTAAGCTCATTATCCTATGACAAACTTTCAAAAAGCAATAAAAGATTGAAAACTCAAAAACAAACAACAATCGTCTCCTCCGGGATTCTTTTCTCACCTCATTCACTCACAAACGAGAACTCGCTTCTTCCGTCTAATGCAAGACAGTTTGCACCTGAGCCAGACAGGTCATACACTTGAGCATAGTCAAGTAAGCAGTTCACAAGTCAATTCATCTTTCAGTCTCTTTGGGTCGAACTACGGTGTTCTGACTTCCTCATTGCACGAGAGGATACGTAGGCATAACTCAACAGTTATCGAACAAAAGTCTCTGTATATTCCCCCTCCTTTCAGCATTATTCTTTTAGCCTCATAATCTTGAGCATTTCACCCCTGTTCTTACACTGACACTATATATATTACACTTCACTTCCTTTACACTAACACCTGTACATTCCTTTCCAGCTCTTTTATACACACAAATTGCACTGACACCACCCCTTTAAAACACAAATCTTTTAAGTGTGGATCCCGTCGAGTACGACGGACAATCTGGGTGCTAATACCTTCCCAGGTTGTAACCAACCCCCTTTCTCAGTCTCTCTGGTTCGCGACCGTCTTATCTATATCTTTCTAGGTCTATGCAGCATTACCTTTCCCTCGGGATAAAAATGCCTAGCTGGCGACTCTATTCATCTCCAGTGAGTTCACGGCTGTGTGTTCTCATTGTCCCTTTCGCCGACCGTTCGCGCTTGTACCGGGATGCAAATCTTTGGGAGCGACACTTACTTCTAAGGACTCCTATCACATACATGAACTTGCTAACACTAATTTTCTACTCAAATACAACTTCCTAACACCTATGAGCATAAAAAATAAGCTACAATTCTAGCTTCTAACAATCGAAATGATCAAAACGCAAGCAAATCGTAAAACGATTAAAACTTAATCAAACGATAAAAAATCGAAGAATGCCATACGACGAGATGAAAAGAATAAATTAAAAGCGAAAAGCGGTTTCAGATTCACCAACCTACAAAATAGAGGATTGCTTTGGTGATTGTTGTGAGTCGATCGATGCGCGAATGAAGAGAAAACCGGAGGCTTCAAACTTCGATCCGTAAGAATGCAAAATAAATGCAATTGATGAAGATCTTGATGAAATCTTGCAAACTCACTTCCATTAAGCTCAAATCAATCCAAAATAGCAACAACTTATCCAATAAGCTATGGAATTGATAATTGAAATGAGGTTTAGCTTCAAACTCCTCAAGTTTCAATGTGAAACTTGAATAAGATTTTTGTGAAGAAGCTTTGGTGAAGGTTGAAAATGGAGGAAAAGTTTTAGAGAAATGAGAGAGATGAAGAGAAATTGTTGAAGAATGGTGTGAAAATGAAGCCAATACCTCATTTTTGGAGTGAAGGAATATTTTTATTGTGGTTAGGTTTGGAGTGAATGTTAGGTTAGGGTTTAGGCTTGGGTCCTAAGCTAAGGGTAGGAGTTAGTTAAAGTTAGTTAGGGTTTAGGGGATATTCCTTGGAATATTCCTTGGAAGAGTGTGGAAGGGTATAGAATGTGGTAAAAATTTCAAGGCAAAATGGAATGTGAAAGTGGAGTGTGAAACAATGTGGAAAAAATGAAAGAAGAAAGTGGAGGGAAAAGAGAAAGCAACTAATTTTTGAAGTTTTTGTTCAAAATTCGCGTCCGTTAACCAGTTAACCTCAGGCGTTAACTGGTTAATGGATGAAAAACTTGATTTTTCCATTATTTTGGTGGGTTAGCTTGGAAATGGACCGGGTTCTTTTTTTGTGATATTATTTCTTCTCTTTAGCTCCAATACTTGACAAGCATCACCAGATCACAAGCCTCATGCACATGCAGATGATGATGATTATTTGTTTTATTCTTTTTCCTTCGAATGCAATGCAATATGAACAGATATGCAAGATGACGAAGCATAAACCACTTGAGGTTGGAAAAATAAGAGGTCAAATTTTAGGGTATTACATAACCCCATCCCACCAAGAAAACCAGACAGTCCAGACAGTATAATATTGATGCATTATAAAGCGGTAAAGTAAAACTGTAAATAAAAACAGTAAACTAAACACACAACAGCAAACAGACAAACACCCAAAGAAACATAAAAAAATAAGCTCTAGGATTTACTCGCATGGAGAACCAGAGATTCTGGGTTCAATCCCTAGCACAGTCGCCAGCTGTCGCTCCCTGGATTTCCATCCTAGTACATACGGGATAGTGGCGCGGAAAGGGAAGAGTCACCATCCAGATATTTTTATCTTGAAGTAATGGTAATGTTGCAAAAACCAGAAAGGATAAGAAAGAAAAAGGTCTTATGAACCAAAGAGACTGAGTTCAGGCGTCGGTTACAAACTGGGAAGGTATTAGCACCCCATATCGTATGTCGTACTCGACGGGAACCACACTTGCTAGAACTGTTTCAAAGGGTGAAAATAAACTGCTGCTGAACAAAGGAATTGTTACTGGAATTGGAAAAGAGAAAGAAATATATGGAAAAATGTAGGGAAAATAAAGAGAATGCTCGAATGGGCCCTACCCCACTGCCTACGTATCTCATCAGAAATGAGAATCAGAGTCGGCGTAGTTCCCCTAACTTGGGAGGAAACTGTTGTTTTTGTTTTTTATGGCTTGAAATGCTTATGCATATGCTCAGGTGTTGCATGCTCGTATGGCACGAATGCGTTTATCGTCTTGCAAAGAGACAAGTAGAAGCAATTTCTTTCGTTAAGAGTGAATGAGATAAGAGAAGAATTCTCGGAGGAAAGACATTTATTGTTGGTTTGAATGCTTTTTAGAAGCTTTTTATTTCGGAGTTTGAATAGAAGAATGTATCTAAGTCTCATTAAATGGGATATGTACTTCTTACATCATCCCATAATTTAATGCATAAGAAGCACACCTATGTATAGAGGATATCCCAAACCTAGTCTCAAAGATTAAGGCTCAAGCATACTAGCCTATTGTATTTACTAAGTGTTTTTGTTGTTTTTTGATGAAGAAGTGTTTTTTAGTTTATGTTTGTGAAGAATCTCCATGCTAAGACCTATTCATCATGATAGACACACTACACCTTATCCCTATATGGAATGTGTGCAAGTATCCCATGGCAAAGTCACTTGGCACGTGAGAAAGATTTAACCCATATTAGATGTTTTGAGTCTAATGGGAACTAACAAATCTAAGTAAGTTGTCATGCTTGGATAACCTAAGTTATTAAGGTTTGAAGAACTTTATCCTAAATTAAAAGGAGAGAAGAGAAGAAACAAAGAGAGAGGACAAAGAAAGGAAATCAACTTACTTCTCAAAAAGAAGTTTAGTTGTTTCCAAGAAAGAAGATAAAGAAGTTGTACAAACAAAGCATACTAGATGCTTATACAAACACATATTGAATGCATAAGAGATAAGAGGAGAAGTTGGAATGTAGAAGTACATTCACATCCCTTTGACTTACCATTATCCCCTACATGGTTAGAAAAAGAAAACATAAACAAAGATAAGTCAAATAAACCTCAATCAAGACAAAGTTCAAGGAAGAAAGGTTATGAACCAAACAAAACCAACAAAGTCAAAATGTAAACCCTAGACATGACCTATAATGTTCACCAAACAACCTCAAGCAAAAGGAATGCAAACAAGTGGCAAAACATCAAAGAAGATCATTAAAGTAGGAGTAGAATGAATGGATATGTAAGGTGATCATGCATTAATGCTTCAAGTAATGTCAAATTCAGAATGAGGATTGTAACACCCTGATTTCATAAAATATTAAATAAAATAATTATTATGAATATGGGTGGTATTTTTGAAATTGTAAGTTAGGAATTGTTTTATTTAAATAATAATATGATAATAATGTGGTATTATTTGAATATTTTTATTAAATAAATAAAATAATAAGAATTGGAGGTCTAAGGGGCAAGGTGGTAAATTGGTATTATTTTATGAGAAGAGAAAAGGATTCATTTTGGACAGATCGTGTTTTTGTGAAAAAGGAGGAAACTGACTCTGGAGAAAGAGGAAAGGAAGGAGAAGTGCAAGAGACCTAAATCCCCAATATCAAGATTTTGCAAGGAAGCCATTGAATTCGAGGTAAGGAGGAGAAAGGGTTCTTTATTGGTGATCTAACATGAAAGGGTAGTGGAGAGGTCCTTAATCTCTTAGGGATTATGTGATTTTTTGATGAAATTGTGATATGTGTGAGAATCATATTATTGATTGTTTGTGTTGAGGATAATTTGTTGTTTGGATTAGATAATATGTTTGGTATAAATTATGTCTTATGGAAAGTGTTATTGATGATACAAATTGAGAAGATGAATCAAAACCTAGAAATTCCCAATTTGATTAATGATATTAGGTTGGAAGAATAAGGTAGTGTTAGAGGTATAAAATAAGTATGAGAATAATAATTGGACTGTATTGAGTGATAAAAGTGAGATATACGTGATGGAATTCGAACTGGTATGAAATTGGGAGAGAAAAGTGATTTTTGGAAAAAACTGATTTTTAGGCGCAGGTCCCCTGACACGGGTGGTCGTGTCAGGCTTCTGAGTTATGGGAATGTGTGTTTATTGGGATTATGAGATACATGTGGCCTGACACGGGCCGTGTTGCACGACATGGGTGGTCGTGTCAGCCTCATGTCTTGGCGTGATTTTGGTTTTAAGAAGGGAGAGTTCATGCCACGTGACACAGGCCGTGTCAGGTAACACGGGGGGTCGTGTTTGTTTGTATGATTTTGTAATGGATCAATTGGATCGTGTTGGTTGGGGACATTATTGATTGTATGCTTTATGTAAACCATATGATGAAATGCTTGGTAAGTTATGGGGATCAGAAGGATCGTATTCGGTGGAGTAAATGTATGGGAAAAATAGTTGAGGATGGAATTAATGAATAGTTCATAGGATATGATAACCGTTGATTAATATATGGGATATTTGTGCTTGTATTGATTTGTATAATTTTTTATGATGAATTATATGGATCGTATTGATAATGTATATTGACTATTGTCTGATTTTTGTATGACCCGTGTGATGGGTTGTGTGATAACTTATATGGATCAGGAGGATCGTGTTATGTATGATTATGTTCATGCATGTATTCTGGTATGCATAATTGAGTTTTGCATATGCATATATGGTGGGATAATCATGTCTCAGATGGAGCGTAAGTGATTATCCGGATTCACTGTGAATCATTGGTGCAGGTATGATCGTGTCTCAGTAGGAGCGTAAGCGATGCATCCGGGGTTCGAATCGATGAACCATTGTTGAGAAGGTATTGCATTTGCATTGTGTCATTGAGTCACTTTGCATTTTATTGAATCAATGATATATCATTGATGGATTGTGTGAGATTACCCTTTAAGATGTTATATGCATCGTTAAAATATTGAATTGTTTTCTCACCCCTTTGTTGTTTGGTTGCGTCTGTGCTTCTTCGGAAGTACAGATGATTCAAGTACTTGAGTATGCTCGGAGTACAAGTTACTTGGTTGAGTCCTAGGAGTCGCTCTGATATGTAACACGGGAAACGAAGATATTTGTTGTTTATTTATTATTATTAGTAATAGTTACGTATCATATTTTGTTGAAACTTATAAATAAAGAGATTTGATGAATATTGATGATATTTGGCGAGTTGTCGTATGATGAATAAAAAGATATTTTTCCGCTGTTTTAATGAATAATTGTAATTGTGTTTCTTTCGAAAAATGTAGCATTCCACTTTTGATAAAAACTCTAATTTTTCTTAACAAAATAGTTATTTTATTTAATTGGGAAAAGTGGGTGTTACAATTGGTATCAGAGCATGTCGGTCCATTCGGCCAGGTTCTCATGTGTCGTTTGTTCCCGAGTACGCGATAGGTGTGTGGAACACTATCGGTACTTGTTTTTCCTCTAACTGTTTGTTTGTAGGTATTGGTTGAGAATAGGTGGGGGAGAAGCTATTGCTTCTCCGGAGTGTTGGCTTATGGTGTGTTGGAATTTCAGTGGTGTGAAGGTTTCTAAGGTTGAGGTTAGCTAAGGATTCGCTCGTGAAGCAACTTAGTTCACAAGATGCAAGGAACGCTATTAGAGTTGGGAGATATGGCTTATGACCATCATGATTGTCGGTTATCTATTGACAAATTGAGGTGCTGATCACCCTCAATCCCTTGTTGATAGTAGACAGAATTGTATTGGATGCAAAAGACATATTTTTTAGCTGAGATAGTATGTTCAGTAGACTGTTTGGAGTTAAGCCAAAGTTATTAGTGGTTTATAGGAATAGATACGGATTCCGGTATCCGGAAAAGAGATGGATTTGGGGATTAGGTATGTTGATTGAATATTACTAATGTTTCCTCCTCAGTGAGTGGGAAGTGAATTGAGATAGACGATTGTGAAAAGTTAAACGTTGTATCTGATGAGTAAGTAGAGGAACTTTTGAGTGGGGACTCTGATGTCTGATTTGGTTGCATAGATGGTATTGATTGGGAGTAAGGTTATAGCGATGGACTATCTGTAGAGTACAAATTGTAATTGTGTTTTGAAGAATATATTAGAAGTATTGTTACAAGGAAAGATGGAACTATTCCTTGATCGGTCCCTGGTACTAAGAGGAATAGTTAGGGGATTCATCGACAGAAAGGAATTGTAGAAGAAAAGGCGCCTTCTGGGAAAACTTCAGTGTTAGTGATATAGAAAGATGAGGATATGAAGTTGCATGTTGATTAGTAAATATTATGAGAATTCACAGTTGTAATGGGAATAGATTAGATTTGATTGATAAAGGATCAAGAGTGAATTGGAATTCATCCGTAGTAATACTATTGTTGTGAGTTGGATTATTGCGCCTATCAGAACCTTGAGTTAGTAGGGACTTCGTAAGAATAATATAACGGGAATGTGGTAATTGGAACCAGATGTTGACAAGACATGTTGGATGAATTTACTTCTATGAAATATGTGGAATGGAGATTTCAGATGTAAGTATTGAGTTATGTTTTTGCATGGTATGATCCGAGGAGGAGGAGTCTTCGAAAGTATGAAGGTGTAATTTTGTCGGAAATTAATTATAACCGTGTGTCTTCGCAATGTAGTGATGTTGAGTCGTTGCCTTAGGAGTGTGGTATATGTTAATAAAGTGTATGGATAGTTTCATAGATGATTTGGAGACGGTGAAACGTGAGTTACGGGATCGATTAAAAACTACATGTCGTGGTTATTATGGGATGAAGCGAGAGAAATATAAGTATCGTTGTATGTGTTGGACTATTGAGATAAAAGTAAAATAGTAAG
This sequence comes from Lathyrus aphaca, assembly GCA_963966055.1. NCBI lineage: Eukaryota > Viridiplantae > Streptophyta > Magnoliopsida > Fabales > Fabaceae > Lathyrus > Lathyrus aphaca. The sequence goes on from OZ014525.1 coordinate 322,665,261, forward strand.
TGTGCAATATTTATCTTTATGGAATTTATGAATTAAGGGTCTAGTTAATATGGAATTTGAAATATTGGAAGGATGATCCAAAGAGGGAGTAAATTTAATGTGAAGCCATGAAATGATCATGGATGTTGTGTAAGAGATAGTGGCGACTGGTATGTATTACGGTAAGTATGGAGTATGAATTGTGCCTTCCGTATTTACGTGGATAATTTCGAGATGGTAACTTTTGGAAGATGTCGGGATCTATGATGAAAGTAGAAAAAGGATTTGTAGAATGTTGGAAATTGAAATATGAGAATTGGAAAAGATACAGTTATATACTAAGCTATCAATGATGGTATTGTTAAACAGGTGTGGGTGTGTACGATTGTGTTGTTTAGAGGAATGTATGGGTATGAGTTTGTCCGAAGTAGATGTGGATCTACAATGATGGAAACGAGTAAGTTATAAGAGATTAGAATGTATTTGGACCTAGTTGGTTGTTATTGCAGTTTATAAAAAGTTTTCCAAGTTCATATTTTATTGTTCGGATAACTTGTGAAAGATAAGTTTTTCGTCGAGAATGGTTGTTTTGAGGTAGAGCGTTGGAGAATCGGAGTAAGAATTAGCTACGGTTACAGTATGATTTTGTTTGATTATGACGAGTTGTGGATAGAATGTTGGATAATGATGTGATAAGTTAATAGGTTATTAGTACTTGATCGTTAAGTCATAGTTGGTATTATACGATGAGAGAGGAATTATGAAAGTATTTATCTTACCCATGGATTGGAAGTGGATGAGAGTAAAATGGTGTTGAGTATCCGATAATATTGTTGCTATGATTGGATATTGAAGTGTTTGGTAATCACATGAGCATACAATCCTGATTTGATGGGGAAGAGTGGAGTATGAAACGACTAAGATGGTCAAAATGTCTGAGGTAGGGAGTCGGGAATTTTCCTATGTTTGCATTGATAGTTAAAGAATTGAAATTGAGCTAGCAGTCAAGAGACTTGCGTTCGGATATTGAGGTATGCTAAGTGAATTATTATAATTGTTGTGAAGGTTAGAAAGAGTTAAAGTTAGATGTGAACTTCATGGAATAGATAGTTGCGGGTAATCAGAATGCACAGCGGAAGAGTGAAGTGGTGTAATTGTTTTTACGTAAATGGTTAGTAAAGGCTCAAGATATTAAACGATAAGATATGTTGAGATATTGAGACTATTGGACATCCCGGAATGGATGGGTAATGGTAAGAGGTTATCTACATATCGAGAATTGCAGGATATGCAGAGATATTAATATATGTGATGTATGTACTTCATTGATGGGTTATGATTATGTTGTTTCGGTGGAGAAACTGCAAGATTAGTCCGTTATTAGTGTTGTTGTAGCTAGACGATGTGTATCGTGAAATTTTGGTGTTTGTCCTTGTTGTCACCTCATTACCTTTGGTGATAGTACGAGTGCGAGTAACTAATTCCTATGATAGGGATTAGGGAAGTGTTACATATGGTGATGGTTAAGATCTTTGTTGTGTTTTACTTCAGGTGTATACCTGCGCGTTGTGAATTGATGATTGTGGTGTTTTGTTGTTGTAGTGGTTGTCTTGGCACTATTACTGTTGTTTTGGATTAATTGTAGAGTTGTCGTTTATGGAAAGGGAATGATTAGCCGGGTGTGAGAGTATATCTAACTAATTCTATTGAGTACAATTTTCGAGGAAGAAAATAATATAAGTGGGGGGGGGAGTTGTAACACCCTGATTTTATAAATTATTAAATAAAATAATTATTAGGAATATGGGTGGTATTTTGAAATTGTAAGTAAGGAATTGTTTTATTTAAATAATGATATGATAATAATGTGGTATTATTTGAATGTTGTTATTAAATAAATAAAATAATAAGAATTGGAGGTCTAAGGGGCAAGGTGGTAAATTGGTATTATTTTATGAGAAGAGAAAAGGATTCATTTTGGACATATCGTGTTTTTGTGAAAAAGGGAGGAAACTGACTCTGGAGAAAGAGGAAAGGAAGGAGAAGTGCAAGAGACCTAAAGCCCCAAGATCAAGATTTTTCAAGGAAGCCATTGAATTCGAGGTAAGGGGGAGAAAGGGTTTTTTATTGGTGATCTAACATGAAAGGGTAGTGGATACGTCCTTACTCTCTTAGAGATTATGTGATTTTGGTTTATTTGATGAAATTGTGATATGTGTGAGAATCATATTATTGATTGTTTTTATGTTGATGATAATTTGTTGTTTGGATTGGATAATATGTTTGGTATAAATTATGTCTTATGGAAAGTGTTATTGATGATACAAATTGAGAAGATGAATCAAAACCTAGAAATTCCCAATTTGATTATTGATATTAGGTTGGAAGAATAAGGTAGTGTTAGAGGTATAAAATGAGTATGAGAACAATAATTGGAATGTTTTTAGTAATAAAAGTGAGATATAAGCGATGGAATTCGAACTGGTATGAAATTGGGAACGAAAATTGATTTTTTGAAAAAGCTTATTTTTATGCGCAGGGCCCCTAACACAGACCGTGTCAGCTGATACGGCTGGCCATGTCAAGCTTCTGATTTATGGGAATGTGGGATTTTTGGGATTATGAGATACATATGGTCTGACACGGGCCGTGTTGCACGACACGAGTGGCCGTGTCAGCCTCCTGTCTTGGCGTGATTTTGGTTTTGAGAAGGGAGAGTTCAGACCATGTGACACGGGCTGTGTCAGGTGACACGGGGGGCCGTGTCAGGCCTTTGTTTTGGGAAATTTTTCGTATTATAAGAGGTTTTTGTCCTGATTTCTTGTTCGATACTTGTTCCATCAGTTTAAGATGTTGAGGATATTATTAATGGATCATTTCTATGAGACAACAAACAATCATTAGTGTTAAAGTTCTATATGTTGTGTTGGTTTGTATGATTTTGTATTGGATTAATTGGATCGTGTTGGTTGGGGACATTATTGATTGTATGCTTTATATAAACCATATGATGAAATGCTTGGTAACTTATGGGGATCGGAAGGATCATATTCGGTGGAGTAAATGTATGGGAAATAGTTGAGGATGGAATTAATGAATAGTTCATAGGATATGATAACCGGTGATTAATGTATGGGATATATGTGCTTGTATTGATTTGTATAATTTTTTATGATGAATTATATGGATCGTATTGATAATGTATATTGACTATTGTCTTATTTTTGTATGACCCGTGTGATGGGGTGTGCAATAACTTATGTGGATCAGGAGGATCGTGTTATGTATGATTATGTTCATGCATGTATTTTGGTATGCATAATTGAGTTTTGCATATGCATATATGGTTGGATAATCATGTCTCAGATGGAGCATAAGTGATTATCTGGATTCATTGTGAATCATTGGTTAAGGGATGATCCTGTCTCAGTAGGAGCGTAAGCGATGCATCCGGGGTTCGAATTGATGAACCATTGTTGAGTCGGTACCGCATTTGCATTGTGTCATTGAGTCACTTTGCATTTTATTGAATGAATGATATGTGGAATAAGATATGTGATATATCATTGATGGATTGTGTGAGATTACTCTTTAAGATATTATATACACCATTAAAATATTAAATTGTTTTCTCACCCCTTTGTTGTTTGGTTGCATATGTGCTTCTTTAGAAGTACAGATTATTCAGGTACTTGAGTACGCTCGGACTACAAGTTGCTTGGTTGAGTCCTAGGAGTCGCTCTGATATGTAACACGGGAAACAGGGATATTTGATGTTTATTTATTATTATTATTATTAGTAATAGTTACGTATCATATTTTGTTGAAACTTATAAATAAAGAGATTTGATGAATATTGTGGATTTTTGGCGAGTTGTCATATGATGAATAAAAAGACATTTTTCCGCTGTTTTAATGAATAACTGTAATTGTGTTTCTTTCGAAAAATGTAGCATTCCACTTTTGATAAAAACTCTAATTTTTCTTAACAAAATAGTTATTTTATTTAATTGGGAAAAGTGGGTGTTACAATTGGTATCAGAGCATGTCGGTCCATTCGGCCAGGTTCTCATGTGTCGTTTGTTCCCGAGTACGCGATAGGTGTGTGGAACACTATCGGTACTTGTTTTTCCTCTAACTGTTTGTTTGTAGGTATTGGTTGAGAATAGGTGGGGGAGAAGCTATTGCTTCTCCGGAGTGTTGGCTTATGGTGTGTTGGAATTTCAGTGGTGTGAAGGTTTCTAAGGTTGAGGTTAGCTAAGGATTCGCTCGTGAAGCAACTTAGTTCACAAGATGCAAGGAACGCTATTAGAGTTGGGAGATATGGCTTATGACCATCATGATTGTCGGTTATCTATTGACAAATTGAGGTACTGATCACCCTCAATCCCTTGTTGATAGTAGACAGAATTGTATTGGATGCAAAAGACATATTTTTTAGCTGAGATAGTATGTTCAGTAGACTGTTTGGAGTTAAGCCAAAGTTATTAGTGGTTTATAGGAATAGATACGGATTCCGGTATCCGGAAAAGAGATGGATTTGGGGATTAGGTATGTTGATTGAATATTACTAATGTTTCCTCCTCAGTGAGTGGGAAGTGAATTGAGATAGACGATTGTGAAAAGTTGAACGTTGTATCTGATGAGTAAGTAGAGGAACTTTTGAGAGGGGACTCTGATGTCTGATTTGGTTGCATAGATGGTATTGATTGGGAGTATGGTTATAGCAATGGACTATCTGTAGAGTACAAATTGTAATTGTGTTTTGAAGAATATATTAGAAGTATTGTTACAAGGAAAGATGGAACTATTCCTTGATCGGTCCCTGGTACTAAGAGGAATAGTTAGGGGATTCATCGACAGAAAGGAATTGTAGAAGAAAAGGCGCCTTCTGGGAAAACTTCAGTGTTCGTGATATAGAAAGATGAGGATATGAAGTTGCATGTTGATTAGTAAATATTATGAGAATTCACAGTTGTAATGGGAATAGATTAGATTTGATTGATAAAGGATCAAGAGTGAATTGGAATTCATCTGTAGTAATACTATTGTTGTGAGTTGGATTATTGCGCCTATCAAAACCTTGAGTTAGTAGGGACTTCGTAAGAATAATATAACGGGAATGTGGTAATTGGAACCAGATGTTGACAAGACATGTTGGATGAATTTACTTCTATGAAATATGTGGAATGGAGATTTCAGATGTAAGTATTGAGTTATGTTTTTGCATGGTATGATCCGAGGAGGAGGAGTCTTCGAAAGTATGAAGGTGTAATTTTGTCGGAAATTAATTATAACCGTGTGTCTTCGCAATGTAGTGATGTTGAGTCGTTGCCTTAGGAGTGTGGTATATGTTAATAAAGTGTATGGATAGTTTCATAGATGATTTGGAGACGGTGAAACGTGAGTTACGGGATCGATTAAAAACTACATGTCGTGGTTATTATGGGATGAAGCGAGAGAAATATAAGTATCGTTGTATGTGTTGGACTATTGAGACAAAAGTAAAATAGTAAGTGTGCAATATTTATCTTTATGGAATTTATGAATTAAGGGTCTAGTTAATATGGAATTTGAAATATTGGAAGGATGATCCAAAGAGGGAGTAAATTTAATGTGAAGCCATGAAATGATCATGGATGTTGTGTAAGAGATAGTGGCGACTGGTATGTATTACGGTAAGTATGGAGTATGAATTGTGCCTTCCGTATTTACATGGATAATTTCGAGATGGTAACTTTTGGAAGATGTCGGGATCTATGATGAAAGTAGAAAAAGGATTTGTAGAATGTTGGAAATTGAAATATGAGAATTGGAAAAGATACAGTTATATACTAAGCTATCAATGATGGTATTGTTAAACAAGTGTGGGTGTGTACGATTGTGTTGTTTAGAGGAATGTATGGGTATGAGTTTGTCCGAAGTAGATGTGGATCTACAATGATGGAAACGAGTAAGTTATAAGAGATTAGAATGTATTTGGACCTAGTTGGTTGTTATTGCAGTTTATAAAAAGTTTTCCAAGTTCATATTTTATTGTTCGGATAACTTGTGAAAGATAGGTTTTTCGTCGAGAATGGTTGTTTTGAGGTAGAGCGTTGGAGAATCGGAGTAAGAATTAGCTACGGTTACAGTATGGTTTTGTTTGATTATGACGAGTTGTGGATAGAATGTTGGATAATGATGTGATAAGTTAATAGGTTATTAGTACTTGATCGTTAAGTCATAGTTGGTATTATACAATGAGAGAGGAATTATGAAAGTATTTATCTTACCCATGGATTGGAAGTGGATGAGAGTAAAATGGTGTTGAGTATCCGATAATATTGTTGCTATGATTGGATATTGAAGTGTTTGGTAATCACATGAGCATACAATCCTGATTTGATCGGGAAGAGTGGAGTATGAAACGACTAAGATGGTCAAAATGTCTGAGGTAGGGAGTCGGGAATTTTCCTATGTTTGCATTGATAGTTAAAGAATTGAAATTGAGCTAGCAGTCAAGAGACTTGCGTTCGGATATTGAGGTATGCTAAGTGAATTATTATAATTGTTGTGAAGGTTAGAAAGAGTTAAAGTTAGATGTGAACTTCATGGAATAGATAGTTGCGGGTAATCAGAGTGCACAGCGGAAGAGTGAAGTGGTGTAATTGTTTTTACGTAAATGGTTAGTAAAGGCTCAAGATATTGATCGATAAGACATGTTGAGATATTGAGACTATTGGACATCCCGGAATGGATGGGTAATGGTAAGAGGTTATCTACATATCGAGAATTGCAGGATATGCAGAGATATTAATATATGTGATGTATGTGCTTCATTGATGGGTTATGATTATGTTGTTTCGGTGGAGAAACTGCAAGATTAGTCTGTTATTAGTGTTGTTGTAGCTAGACGATGTGTATCGTGAAATTTTGGTGTTTGTCCTTGTTGTCACCTCATTACCTTTGGTGATAGTACGAGTGCGAGTAACTAATTCCTATGATAGGGATTAGGGAAGTGTTACATATGGTGATGGTTGAGATCTTTGTTGTGTTTTACTTCAGGTGTATACCTACGCGTTGTGAATTGATGATTGTGGCGTTTTGTTGTTGTAGTGGTTGTCTTGGCACTATTACTATTGTTTTGGATTAATTGTAGAGTTGTCGTTTATGGAAAGGGAATGATTGGCCGGGTGTGAGAGTATATCTAACTAATTCTATTGAGTACAATTTTTGAGGACGAAAATAATATAAGTGGGGGGGGGGGGAGTTGTAACACCCTGATTTTATAAATTATTAAATAAAATAATTATTAGGAATATGGGTGGTATTTTGAAATTGTAAGTAAGGAATTGTTTTATTTAAATAATGATATGATAATAATGTGGTATTATTTGAATATTGTTATTAAATAAATAAAATAATAAGAATTGGAGGTCTAAGGGGCAAGGTGGTAAATTGGTATTATTTTATGAGAAGAGAAAAGGATTCATTTTGGACATATCGTGTTTTTGTGAAAAAGGGAGGAAACTGACTCTGGAGAAAGAGGAAAGGAAGGAGAAGTGCAAGAGACCTAAAGCCCCAAGATCAAGATTTTGCAAGGAAGCCATTGAATTCGAGGTAAGGGGGAGAAAGGTTTTTTTATTGGTGATCTAACATGAAAGGGTAGTGGATACGTCCTTACTCTCTTAGAGATTATGTGATTTTGGTTTATTTGATGAAATTATGATATGTGTGAGAATCATATTATTGATTGTTTGTGTTGAGGATAATTTGTTGTTTGGATTGGATAATATGTTTGGTATAAATTATGTCTTATGGAAAGTGTTATTGATGATACAAATTGAGAAGATGAATCAAAACCTAGAAATTCCCAATTTGATTATTGATATTAGGTTGGAAGAATAAGGTAGTGTTAGAGGTATAAAATGAGTATGAGAACAATAATTGGAATGTTTTTAGTAATAAAAGTGAGATATAAGCGATGGAATTCGAACTGGTATGAAATTGGGAACGAAAATTGATTTTTTGAAAAAGCTTATTTTTATGCGCAGGGCCCCTGACACAGACCGTGTCAGCTGACACGGCTGGCCATGTCAGGCTTCTGATTTATGGGAATGTGGGATTTTTGGGATTATGAGATACATATGGCCCGACACGGGCCGTGTTGCACGACACGAGTGGCCGTGTCAGCCTCCTGTCTTGGCGTGATTTTGGTTTTGAGAAGGGAGAGTTCAGACCATGTGACACGGAGGGCTGTGTCAGGCCTTTGTTTTGGGAAATTTTTCGTAATATAAGAGGGTTTTGTCCTGATTTCTTGTTCGATACTTGTTCCATCAGTTTAAGATGTTGAGGATATTATTAATGGATCATTTCTATGAGACAACAAACAATCATTAGTGTTAAAGTTCTATATGTTGTGTTGGTTTGTATGATTTTGTATTGGATTAATTGGATCGTGTTGGTTGGGGACATTATTGATTGTATGCTTTATATAAACCATATGATGAAATGCTTGGTAACTTATGGGGATCGGAAGGATCATATTCGGTGGAGTAAATGTATGGGAAATAGTTGAGGATGGAATTAATGAATAGTTCATAGGATATGATAACCGGTGATTAATGTATGGGATATATGTGCTTGTATTGATTTGTATAATTTTTATGATGAATTATATGGATCGTATTGATAATGTATATTGACTATTGTCTTATTTTTGTATGACCCGTGTGATGGGGTGTGCAATAACTTATGTGGATCAGGAGGATCGTGTTATGTATGATTATGTTCATGCATGTATTTTGGTATGCATAATTGAGTTTTGCATATGCATATATGGTTGGATAATCATGTCTCAGATGGAGCATAAGTGATTATCTGGATTCATTGTGAATCATTGGTGAAGGGATGATCCTGTCTCAGTAGGAGCGTAAGCGATGCATCCGGGGTTCGAATTGATGAACCATTGTTGAGTTGGTACCGCATTTGCATTGTGTCATTGAGTCACTTTGCATTTTATTGAATGAATGATATGTGGAATAAGATATGTGATATATCATTGATGGATTGTGTGAGATTACCCTTTAAGATATTATATACACCATTAAAATATTGAATTGTTTTCTCACCCCTTTGTTGTTTGGTTGCATATGTGCTTCTTTAGAAGTACAGATTATTCAGGTACTTGAGTACGCTCGGACTACAAGTTGCTTGGTTGAGTCCTAGGAGTCGCTCTGATACGTAACACGGGAAACAGGGATATTTGATGTTTATTTATTATTATTATTAGTAATAGTTACGTATCATATTTTGTTGAAACTTATAAATAAAGAGATTTGATGAATATTGTGGATATTTGGCGAGTTGTCATATGATGAATAAAAAGATATTTTTCCGCTGTTTTAATGAATAACTGTAATTGTGTTTCTTTCGAAAAAGGTAGCATTCCACTTTTGATAAAAAAAACTCTGATTTTTCTTAACAAAATAGTTATTTTATTTAATTGGGAAAAATGAGTGTTACAAGGATGACCTAAACAAGTGCCTCAAAATGATTTTCAAATGTCATACAAGGCATATAAGCAAACATCCAAGCATTATGAGTCATTAGGAGAAGAAGTGAACATTAAGATGAAACATGTTAAAGTATGCAAAACAAGACATGAAGTGTATATGAAATGAATTTAATGTTTTAGGGTCATAATCATACATCATATGAAATGCAAATGGATGATATGGCAGGGCATAAACAAACCAATTACAAGTCAAGTTATAACTTATAAGAGAATGGATGAAAGAATAAGTCAAAATAGGCATGTTAAACCAGTATTGAACATGTACACAAATAAAGCATCAACTTCAAACCAATGAACTATAATTGCATTCAAAATACCTATAATGATCTAAAAATGGCTTAAGAAGTCAAATAAGTAATCTCATACAATGGCACAAGTGCCTTCTATTGCAAGCAATTCAAACATGACCAAAAAAGTTCACAAAATGAGACCTCAAGCAAGAACCCCCAAACAATTAGAAAACATGGTTTAAAAATTAATAAAATGGGTCACAAGGGACCTCAACCAGGGGCACACAATGTGTCAAAAGAGCATGAAAATATTCATCAAGAAACTCATTCAAACATGTACATAAAATTAATTAGGGTTTCCACGTGATCATGTACAAAGGAGAGCTTCAAAACCTAAGCAAATATGACCTAAAAATCAAGACAAAAATACTTTCAAATACCCTGACATGTCCTCTAAAATATGCAAAACGAATGGAGTCCAAACTATGCACCAATGATGAGAAAATAAAATCAGCAAGTCAAGGTATCAAGCATTCATCACATTGAAAAATAAATTCAATAAAAAATTAATTCAGACATCAAATGAGTCAAGCAATCAGTATTCACATCCAACGATCCCGATATGTTCTATTTAAATGAGTGAAGCATGTGATATGTGCGTGCTCTCATTAATGTGTTGGCAAGACATAGAGCATTAGATCAAGATCATGAACGACCATGATTTCTTCTTCCCCAAACGCACCTATAAATGCCTAGAGAAGTCACAGATGCAGGAGCCTTAGCTCCGGTCGTGTTCTCAGCCGACTCTCACTAGAGCAAATGCCAAAAATCTCTAGAAATTCACAAAATTAATACCAAACGAATCTAAATCACTTCAATATTCTAAATCTACAAATAATATTCACAGATCATGCAAGCATAAAGAGAATCATAGAAAAACTTTTAGATCTGAAAACTTTCAATCTCAAAATTCATGCAATGTACACGTCCAAATTCAAAACAAAATACATCCTCATCATCAGTGGAGCTCACAAATCAACATGCATAACTTAGATTCAAGAAACCAGAAGTGATTCAAAGCTTACCTGAAAAGTGTTATTGGACTCAAAACCTTAAGAACTCTTTCCTAAAGTTGCATATCTTCCTCTTTCACTCTCTAATTGAAAAATAAATTCAATTAGAGGCTTAAAACAGTGTAGATCTTGTAAATTGAAGATGATGATTCAAAATCGTGTTGCTCTGAATCTTCACTCTTAACTACAAACAGTGATGGATCTAGCTTCCTCTTACTTCAAGGATCAAGAATATGCTCTTGAATTGAAGAAACACTCAATGTGTAGTGAGATCCAAAGGAGAGAATATCTTGAAGAATTTTGTGAATTTGAACAAATGAAGGTGCATGGATCTGATTTGAACGTGTAAACTGACTTATATATGCTTGGTTAAGGGTTTGATCATGGTTAAAGCTTGTGTAAACCCTTGGTTAAGAAAATTGGAGGGAAATTGCAAATTTGCGAAATGTGATGTGTGTGATCATTCTCACGTGTTTGAGTCATGCACTTTCCATGTTTCAATCACAATTTTCTTGTTGAAGGCATGTGAAGTGTTATCTTGGAGGGAAATGGATCAAATTTGAAGTTTTAAATGGTTTTGCATTTTGAAGGATTTATGTTCATGTGAGTAGTATGGAACGAATTTGCTTGATCCAAAGGCAAAAATTGGTCCTTATGGTGTGTATTTGAATGTGGTGACTTGATTTGAACAATTAGAAGTCATTTGGAATCAAATTGCACAAAGTGTAAAATTTGGTATGCATGAGAATACATAAACCAAACCTTAACTTCCCTTGGCCATAACTTTTGATCCATAAATGCTATGAAGATGTTCATGTACTTTTTGAAAAGGGAAAACCATGATCTAAAACTTTCATGTTTATCAAAAATCCATTTGAAGCATATTTGGTGATGGAAAGTTAAATTGAAGGTGATGTAAAAATTGCCAAAAATGGAAAGTTCCAAATTATATATCATTTCCAAATTTAGTAACTTTTCACAAACTCTTGATTATTGATTAATGATGTTATACATGCCATTCCTTGACCAAATAAAGGTCCATGTACTTGAGAAACATGATTGGGACCTTTGAAATCCCATGGTTGACTTTTCTCTTGGTCTGTTGACTTTTTTTTGTTGCACAAGTAACTCAGCAATTGGATGTCTTTCACCTTGAATCAATGGACAAAAGTTCTCCCTTACGTATTATATAACATGTAAAGACTCATGACAACAAGATTGGATCAATGCTTTGAAGATTTATTGCTTTGGCTCAAAACCCTAGTTTGGGTGCCTTGTGTTGGAGAATGGTCACTGATGACATTCTTGATAAATTTCTCAACTTGAAATACCTTGAGGAAACAAATGAGATTAACTTGGAAATAAGAAAACCTTGAGACCTCTTTTCAAGCCTTTGGCTCTCATTCTTTGCTTTGGATGATCAAGATTCTTGAAATCAATTGATCACATGCCCTTATGCACTATGTGTAATACCCATATACAAAAGACATACATAAATCATATTTTTCATATATAATATTAGAAATTTGGTACTGAAATATGTAAAAACCCCAAATTTGCCATCAATTTTTCTCACACCATGGCTTATGATCTCATTTTGCATAAACATCTCATTGCATCTCACATTGCATAAACAACTTCATCAAATCATTGCATGACTGCACATTTAGGGTTTTGTGATCAGATGAATCTTAGAAGTGATGTGATCAATCTCTGAGGCCTTGAAGCATTCCAAGAGGGTCCATGAGGGGTCTATGGTCTTATTATATCTCCAAGGATGATTGGAAGTCACAAAATGTCAAAGGATTGCACAGAAGTCCAGGCAGAGCTAGGGTTTTCCTGCACAGATGACCAAAATTAGGGTTTTGGGTTTGAGGCCCTTAACCTCAAATGTTTTTGTTACTCTTGATTCTAATGGTCTTAATATGTTATGAAGAGCATGTGTACCAAATTTGATGAAGAAATTCACTATGGAAGTCATCTGATCATTGGGTAACTTCTTGAGCAAGTAAAGTCAAAATCGGGGAAACTGAGACCTCTATCAAGGGTACCAAAGGATCATCATCATCATTTTGAGTCACTATGGTCTTTACTTGATCATTTAAGTGATTGGAAGTTCACAAAGTTGAAGAATTTTGAGCCAAATGCAAACTTGCTATTTTTGGAAATGACTTGTAATGGAAACTTTCCATTTTGGGAAAGATATTCAACCTATTTTTTCATGACAAAAAATGCTTCAAATGAAAAATCCTTAAACATGAAAATTGTAGATTATGTCTTCCCATTTTAAAAATGTACAAGAACATGTCGTGATTCATCCTAGAACTCAAGATATGGCCTTTCAAAGTTGGCAAAAATCCTATAATTTTCAAGTGTGCACCAATGAGGGATTTTTGCAATTTCACTTGCCAAGCCATTTCATGACCTCTAATCGACTTCTAAACATCATACCAACATAATGCAACACAATTTTATCAATATTGCACCAAAAATCACAAGATTCTATGCCTTGTACTTCAAGAAATTCCAAAGAGGGAAATTTGCAAAACCTATGATATCTCTTAATCCAAGTGATCCAGTTGCACAAACTCCATCCAAGGGCCATCCATGAACTCAGCTGAGGCCAGACACCCCTTCAAACAGCTTCTGCCATGGCCCATGCTTGTGGTACAAAAACTTTTGACTTTTTGCAATTTGCCCATACCAATCAAACTGTGCCACACCAACTCCTCTGGCCAATCAAGACATCACATACAAGCCTCAAGCAACTCATTTCATAACACACATTGGCCTGAATCATCCCATAAACTCAGATTGCAAAAAATCCCCAAAACCTTCATCTCTTCGAATCTGATCACACAAGCCACAAACCTCAAAACAAACTTCACCAATCATCTCCAAATGGTCCATAGAACACAAAGCACCCTTTAAAAAGCCTTGAAACATAACCAAACAAAAACACAATTCCTGGTGCAGAGGAGTTGTATCTCTCAAACCAAGCCACATAAACTTATTCTAAGCATTGCAACATCATCAGGGAGTTCATTGGAGGTGGATTGAACAAAGAAAGAGGCCAGAAGGCTCAAGGAGTGAAAGCTTCATCTCAGGTAGTTCATCCAAACGTTTTTCCAGAAGCTTTGTTTTATGTTTTGGAAATGTTCCCCATGCTCCCCTGATCACACTGCACTTGTTGTTTTTAAAAATGGTGAAGAAATGAGCATGAACCGTATCTCTGAAATGTTTAACCTAAAAGATGTTTGCTTCGATTCATGCTAGTTTTTGAAAATAAATGATTTTTGGTGTTGGATTCTTGTTTAGTGATGTTCATAGATCATTTCTGGAGATTTTGGTGAGGTTTCATGGCCTATGGTGGAAGTTGGGTTGAGGGTGTCGCCGGAGAAGATGACTGGAGCTTGCTCCGGTCACCTGAAAATGTTTAGGGTTAGGATTAGGGTTAATCAGCCAAGTTTAAATATGGACCTTTATATCTTGTTTCCCGCGCGTGTGTGTGGTCCAGATCAATCCACTTAAAACCCTAATTCAGTTTAATTAGTTTAATTAGGATTAATTAATTAATTCTGCCAGATTGAATCTTAGCCCTTCAAACGCGCGCCAGTCAAACACCCTTTAAATCCCAGCCTCTGGATCAGTTGACTTTCCATTTATTTCATTTTATTTTCATTTTCTTGCATTTTCTTTTACATAATTATTTAAAATACCAAAACACTTTCAAAAAATATCATTTTCTGCATTTTTGTTTCAAATAATTTTCTTAACCTAAAAACATTTTTTATTTTCATTTTTGCATTAAAAAAGTATTTTTAAAATATTTAAATGTTTTATTTAATTAATTAATTGATTTTAATTAATTAAAAATGCATTTAAGTTTCTAAAAATCACCAAAAAAATTCATGAAGCATTCTTAAACATTTAGAAACATTTTCAAACTCACCATACAAATTTATTTTTAGGTTTGATCACATTTTCACAATTTTCTTTGAATTGGGATTCTTAAAACTCACATTTTTTAACCCTAACTTGAAAAATTCATTTCTGCCTAACCATGATGAGTTTGAACTTGATTATTTTTTCATTGTTTTACATATTGCATATAGTTTCTAGGTTATTTATCTCATATTTTTTCATTGCATTTTCAATTTTATTTGCATTTTCCCTTTAGAAGCACCAAAAACCCTAGTTAACTTAGAAATTTCATAACTTTCACTAGGATTAGCTTCTGACTTTATCCTTTGGGGTGTGATCTTGTATATGTTTAGGGTTTGTTTGAGTTCAATTTCAATTTTTTATCATGATGAATGCTTCTGTTTTGGTCATTTGCATCTCATGTTGCCTTAAAACCCTAATTTGCATCTTCATTTGCATTCTTCTTTGCATATCATGAACTTATGAACTTGTCATGCCATTCCATTCTTTTATATGTCATCTTAGACATCTTAGGACATGTTTGAAACATTTCTTGATCATTGTTGCATCATTTTGGCATGCTTTACATTCATTTTGTTTCATGAACTTTTATGTGTTTTCATGCTCCTAACATGTTTCATTTGCACTCATTCTCTTGTATGATCATATACATGACATGTTTATGCCTTTGAATCATTTAACACACCATTTGCATTGAATTTACACTTCTGGTTGTGGTCTTTGCACCTTCATATGCTTTGTTTCCTTTTGCATTTGCATCTTATGCATCTTGTGCTAACATTTCAGGAACTTTTGGTAAGTTGTCTGGGAGGTGGATTTTCCTTCACCTCCCACCTCTTATTTACTTTGCATTTGCATCCTTTAATTTTCTTTGGAGTGAACTTGCTTCACTTATGTTTCTCTTGCTCCTTTCTTTTCTCCTAAGTTACTTATCGTCTTCAGGAAGTAAGTAACTTATTCTTTCCTCTCTTCTCTTTTCATCTGCTTCCCTTCCTTGGTGGCCTTGAGGATCTTTTCTCTTAAGCCTCATAAACCATAGGATATCCAAGCATGATAATTTTTAGGGTTGTAAATATTTTCCCCTAGTTTTTTACCTTTGAGTTTCCTTGGGTCTCTCTTCTCATCTCTTAATCAGATGCTAAACTCTTAAAGCTTTAGGACTTTGGAATTAGGGTTATGCTTGTATCCTTATCTTAGGATGGAGTGTATAACTTTAATCCTTAGTGTTAAACCTTTAATTTGTTTACACCTCTTAATCAAAACACAATAATAATCACTAAGACTTTATCTTGTAATCTGGGCCTTACATTAGGGTTCTATCTCTTCCTTATGGTTAAGAGGGACTAACTCTAGTGTTTAATGGACAAGTCCCCCTCAAGTTGTCTTACAAACCATAAAATCCACTTTTTAATCTCACCCTTTAATTAAACCATGGATTAAGTTGAGGTATCTTCCTCAGCTTAAGTGTTCTCATCTATCATCCTTCTCTTAGGATGGTGTAATAAGTTCACTAATCCCTGATTAGCATTTAAACTCATTATTTAACACTAAACAAAAACCCAAAAACATCTTAATAATCACAAGTAGGTTAATGATCTTAATCCTTCATCATTAAGGTAATTAAGTTGAGATTCTTATCTCACACTTAAGTAGGCTCATTATCCCTAATCAGGGGTGATATAATGAGTTTACAAACCCTTGATTAAGGCTTAAGCTCATTATCCTATGCAAAACACCAAAAGCAATAAAAACTGAAAGCACAAAAACAAACAATAATCGTCTCCTCCGGGATTCTTTTCTCATCACACGCATTCACAAACGAGAAATCGCTTCTTCCGTCTAATGCAAGACAATTAGCACTCGAGCCAGACGAGTCATACACTTGAGCATAGACAAGTAAGCAGTTCACAGCAAAATCATTCCAGTCTCTTTGAGTCGAACTATGGTGTTTTGACTTCCTCATTGCACGCGAGGATACGTAGGCATAACTTAACAGTTATCGAACAAAATTCTCTGTGCCTTCCCCCTCTTTCAGCCTTCTTTTTTTTAAGCCTCAGTTTCTGAGCAATTCACACCTTTTGCACTGACACCTGTACTTTCTCCCTAGCTTTGCATACACAGTCATCACATAAATTACCCTTTTAAACACAATCTTGTAAGCATGGATCCCATCGAGTACGACGGACGATCTGGGTGCTAATACCTTCCCAGGTCGTAACCAACCCCCTTTCTCAGTTTCTTTGGTTCGCAACCGTCTTATCCATACCCTTCCTGGTTTATGCAGCATTACATTTCCTTCGGGATAAAAATGCCTAGTTGGCAACTCTATTCACCCTCAACCTCCAACATCGCTGATAGTTCGCGTTTGCACCAAGATGAAAATCCGGGGAGCGACAGCTTGGTGACTCTGCTGGGGAACTTTGCAACCAGGGCTTCTGTTTCTTTTTGTGGGTTTCTCCTAGCGCTTGTTTGATTTGTGTTTATGGGGGTGTTATGTGCTATGTATGCTTATTGTTTATTTTCTTTATTTATTGCTTTTTGTACAACTTTATTTATCGCTTTCATTTACTGTTTTATGCATTTCATATTATTATCATATCATATATGTGCTGGATTTGTTGGTTTGCCTTGGTGGGAGGGGTATTCCAGTGAGAAAGGTCCAACACAAAGGCCTGAGTGACAGACATAGGATTAGAGTAGCTTCATATTCTTTCCCATTCCATTTCGGTCTGGTGCGGGAATATGAAACACGGTTCAGACATGGGTTTCTTCTTGAGAACTCTGTGCTACGGATTTCCTGTAGTTCTAGGGCTATCTGAGAAGCCTCCTAAGTCTGGATGACCTTTTTAGAATGACCTTCAGCATCTGAGGTGAATTAGAGGAGGATCCTTTATGAATTAGAGGTGAATTAGAGGAGGATCCTGTGAGTGGGTGGGGTTGTTTGCAGGAACCCTTGGCCTCATCATACCTTGTTACTAGATGTTGTTTTAAGGTTATACTATCTTGGACTAATCTTATGAAACCCTGGACTTGTGACTCTTTATTTGAGTCCCCCACCTGGTTAATGGTTCTCAGACCTTCATGGACTTATGAACACTCATGGACCCTATCAAAAGCAAATGACAAATCCAGCACCTGATCACAAACCCTTGCATATCATTCTGCATGCATCATTTTGCATCATTTTAACATTTGTCTATTTGTTTTACAGGGTACCACATCATCTTTGGTTTGGTTTTGATTGTTCTTCTGCTCAGCCATCTTCATCAGTTATCTTCATTAGAGATCTTCGTCAACTGATATCTTCTCTAGTTGTCTTCATCAGTTATCCTCTCCAGTTATCTTCATCAGCACCCATTGAAAGTATGGATTCAACCAGGAAGAGTAACATCACTTATCATTTCTTTGAGTACCCTCTGGCAGGCATCAGGAAGATCCAGGCTCTCATCACTCCTGATCATGTCCCCTTATTCAGAGAGCATTATGGTGGTATTATGGACATGATCATGGACTTGGATGCATCACAGAGGAGCATGATTCACACTTATCTCCAGTTCTATGACCCTCCTCTCAAATGTTTCACTTTCCCAGACTTTCAGATAGGTCCTTTGTTGGAAGAGTTTTCCATGTTGTTAGGTGTCCCTATCAGAAGAGGAATTCCTTTCAATCCTGAGATGACTGCTCCTAAAAATGAAGACATATCTAAGGCTTTACATTTGGAAGTCACCATCATTGATCAGCATATGACCACCAAGGCTGGAATCCCAGGCCTTCATTTGGATTTCTTAATCACCTAGGCCACCAGTCATGCTGAAACAGGGAAGTGGGAAACTGTTTGTGCTCTCATGGTGCTTAGTATATATGGTATCATCTTGTTTGCAGACGAGCCTAAGTTTGTAAGCAAGAATGCCATCCACATCTTCCTGCTGAAGAATCCAGTTCCTACCTTGCTAGGGGATTTCTACTACTCAGTGCACCAAAGGAATGAGAAGCAGAGGGGAAGACTAGTCAGATGTTGTGCACCTCTCTTCTACTGTTGGTTATTGAGACACATGCCGAAGACAGAAGCTTTCCTGAATCCTCATCAGTCAAGGAATTGGGCTAAGAGAATGATTTCCCTTACTTCAGAAGACATCAGATGGTGTACTCAGAGCACCAAGGGCAGGGATATAATTACAAGTTGTGGACAGTATCCTAATGTACCTCTTATTGGAATGAAGGGTTGCATCAACTACAATCCTTTTCTTTTCAAAAGACAGTTAGGGTATGCCTTAGTACATCCACCAAGAGAGCAAGACTTAGCAAAGACCATTTACTGTGATGTTCAGAATAATCATGCCACCGTCCGACAAGCAACCTGAGCTTGGGACCACATACAGGCAAAAGGGACTGTTATTCTTGGCGAGTAACAACATAGCTTCAGCTTAGTACATTGATTGGTCTCGCATCAGAGGACAGATCACCCGCATGCCATTGACTCTGGAAGATGTACCGGGGCCATCAGCAGTAGAGCCCATAGCCACAGTTAGTCTGGAGGAAATTGATAATCTGAAAGAGAGGAATACCCAGCTTTCTGAAGCTCTAAAGAAGACCCTTTGGGAAAGGAATGATGGTCGTCTGGACATTGAGAGGTTAGAGAAGCTCCAGATCGAGCATATGACCAAGATAGAAAAGACAATGGACTTCATCAGAAAAGCTCGAGCAGGGGAATTGGTATTGAAGAATGCTTGCAAAGAAGCTAAGATTCAGAAAGCCAGAGCTGAGCATTACCTAGAGGAGAGTCAGGTAAGATGGATCAGGATCACTGAAGCTCGTTTGCAAGAAGATCAGAAGACACAGGCTAGGATATAGCAGCTGGAAGCTAATAAGAAGAAGAGTCAGGAAGCCTTGTTAGCAGCACAAAAGGAAATCTCCGAGTTGAAACTCCGGGCAGGGTTGAAGAAATCAAAAGACCAAGACAAGTACTAGAAGTTGACAAGTGCCATTGCCACCAGGAACCTTCTTATCAGGACCATCACAGAGCATCCAGTTGGACCAGTGACTGATGCTCTCCTGAATGAAGTCGAGGAGGATGACTTTGGGCTGGATGTTTGATTTCTTTGTACTTGTATTTTATTTTGGTTGTACTTTATTTCTCATGGTAATTTTGTTGTATTTCTCGACTTAATTGTATTTTGACCCACCATGGGGACTTGTTGTAATCATAAACTATGTATCTTTTGCATTTGTAATATATGGTTTATGTATTACCTGGATTTTCTCTTGGACTTCATTTCTCTTCAACATCTTCATTCCCAAAGGTCTGGAAGGTCAAAACCAAAGAACCAAACCGGATACCCTTGGAAGACAGATAGACATAATGCATTGCATACTAACCTCATTCTTTGTTTTATAGGTGTTTTTGTGTTTGTTTTCTCACTTTGCTGTTGTTTCAGGAAACATTGCTCGTAGGAGGGTTTTTCCCATCAACAGAGTTCACCGGTATCCAACCAGAAACAACCTTCTGAGCTTACAGATGGACCAAGTTCAACAAGATTTGACTAACGTAAGAACTCAGATGGCTAATGAGAGAACTGAGATGAGGGCTCAGATGAACCAGTTCATGGCAGTAATGACTAGGTTGGCTCAGAGCCAAGAAAGATTAAGAGAGTTAGTCGAGTGGCAAACTCCAGAAGAGAATCATCCAGGCACAGAAGGTACTAGTAACAATGATCACGGGCAGCCACGAACAAATCCGCCAGAGTTTGGGCCTCATCTCAATCCTGGAGTCAATGTTATTGGAAATACCCAAAGAAACACTAGAGGTCGTGTCTTGCAAGAAGACCCTCAAGAAGAATAGTTTACAGTAATTGGTGTTGGGGATGAAGCCTATGATCATCGTCTGGACGAAATAGCGGAGAAGCTGAGATCTTTGGAGTCCCAAAACTCTTTGGGATTTGATGTAATGGACATGGGTCTAGTTGAGGGAGTCAGGATTCCTCACAAATTCAAGCCTCCATGCATTGAAAAGTACAACGGTACCTCCTGTCCTCGTACCCACCTGCAATATTTTCTGGGGAGATTAAAGGCTTACACCATGGATGAAAAGCTATGGATGTTCTACTTTGAAGATAGCTTGAACGGGGCATCCCGTGAGTGGTATTCTCACTTATCTAGAGCAACTGTCAAAAACTGGAAGGATTTAGCCGAGGCTTTCATATTCCAGTATCAGTACAATTTGGATATGGCTCCCAATAGAACCCTCCTGATGGGTATGTCTCAGTCTTCAAGAGAAAGCTTTAGGGAATATGCCCAAAGATGGAGACAGCTTGTTGCTTCTGTCCAGCCTTGTAATACCTCAAAATTTCCCTCTCATATCCCCAACCTTTTGCATAGCATTTTGCATACATAAGATTCATCAAATAACCAAAAACATTGCATCATATTCATCATAGATGAGGCATAGGCATGTGGTCAATGGATGGAGCAACTGAAGGCTATACTAAGGCAATAAAGGGGTCACAAAGCTTCTCAACCTTGTGCAAAGGGTTCACAACATCCCACAAGTCTTCACTTGAAGCCACGAACCATGGAAATATTTGATTTGATCAAAGGAGGCAAGCAGTGCAACATTTCCAGATGGAAAGGGCCAAATTAGGGTTTCACTTCTACTGTGCTTCTGCATGAAGTTCTGATTCAAAGAGGATTCCATTGTCTCATATATGGTGTCAAGTGCCTAGGGTTCAAACTTCGTCCATAAATTCATTTTTGAAGAGTTCAATTGGCCAGAGGACAGAAAATCGGGGAATCGGGGAATCGGGGAAAAGGCAACCGAGCTAAGTAAAAAGGGTCGACTCCTGACTTTTAAGACCGATATCATGAAATTAGGGTTACAATGATCCTATGGCTCAAATTTGGTCAAGAAATAATGGAGGAATCATAAAAAAAAAATCAATGGAGAAAATCATTTGAAAAGTGGTTGATTTCACATTTCCCTCCACTTTTCCTTCCACTTTCCTTCCACACTTCCTTTCATTCTTTGACTCTTGTTTTTCCATTTTAATTCCACTCCATTTCCCTTGGAAACTTCTACCATGTTCTACCATCTTCTAGAGTGTTCCAAGGAATATTCCTTCTCCAACCCTAACCCTAACTAACTACCAACCCTAGCTCCATTGCTAAATCCTAACCTCATTACCAAACCATGATTTTGGATCCCAAGCCTAATTTTTGGGCCCTAAACCTAAACCATATTTAATCCATTTTCACCCAAACCAAAAAAACTCTCTCACACAATTTTCACTCCCAAGCACAATCACTTTTTCTCTCTCACTTTTCCTCCATTTTCCCTTTTCACCAAAGCTTTTTGAATAAGCTCTTCAAGTTTCACATTGAAACTTGAAGATCTTGAAGTTTAGCCTCCAGCCTCCATTGATTTGTGGATTGTAGAAGAAGAAGCAAGTTATTTTTGTGAGGATTTCGGCTTATCGGAAATGCACGAAGGTTCAAGCATCAAGAACGCATTTATTTTGCGGTTTCGCGTTTTTCATGGTTTTCTCTTCGATCAAGCTCCTATTCTTGCAACAATTACCGAAGCACTTCTCCGCTTCGTAGGTTGGTGATCCAAATCACTTCTTCTTTAAGTTATCCTCTTCATTTCGCCATTTCGGTATTCTTTAATTGCTTTTTCGCTTTGCTTATGATCGATTCCTTTTTTGTTATGTGTTGCTTGCGATTGATGATTTGTAATAGATTAAGAGTTAAGGTGTAGATAGTCATAGGTATTAGCATGTGTAAATAAGCCCCAATTAAGTAGAAATTCGTGTTAGCATGTTCCTAGGTATGTTAGGGATCATTAGAAGTGAGTTTGGGGCCAAAAGCACTTATTTCTTAACTTTTTTCACATTCTGGATCAGTGTTAACCGGTTAACCGGTTAACGCATGCGTTTTAGCCACAAACTGTGCAGTTTTAGGATCGTTAACCGGTTAACCATTCGGTTAACCGGTTAACGCTGTTGATTTTTGGATTCTTGGCTTATTTGATAGCTTAGTCCTAATGTCTAGTGCCTTTAATGTTCATACATGTTTAGGTATTGATTTTAGGGAATTTTTGGGTCCATTTCCAGTAGCTCATTCCCCCATTTCGAGTCGTTTCGACACGTTTCCGTTCATGTTGCGTATTGTGCGTTTTTGTGTTCCTTTGTGCATAGTTTGGTTTCTTGCATTTTTGTTGCTATGTTTATGCATCATTTGGTATGTGAATAATTATGTTGCTTTTTGTTTTACATCTTCCACATTGCATTAAGTCATTTTGCATTTCATTATATCAAGATATGTTGCATTTTGCATAATCATGTATGTATGTGCATTTGGTTGCATTTGGTTGCATGCTTGATCATATCATTCACATCAATTCAATTCTGAATTTTGCATTGAGTTTAGCATTCTTGTTGAGCTATCATATTGCATGTTCATAATCAATAATCATCATGTTCATATGCCATGTTCATGTGCCAAATTTTGCATACTTGTTGCACAATCCACCATGTGATGCATTCTTGCATAATTCTTCAAAAATGTTCATGTTCTTACAATTATGTATGTTGATCTATGTTCAAATGCATGTTCATGATGAATTGGTATATGTTTCATTGAGTTTGTGTATTAAAAAATGAAAATAATCAAATCTGGATTTTGCATTTCACAGTTGACTTTGCATATAGGTGCTGTAAAATACATGTTGTTTGTTATGCTTGCATGTTGTATTTGACTTTTTACACCTACCTTTTCATGCTGCATGTTGGCTGTAAAAAGTTGATTTGTGTTATGCATTGTTTCCATAGCTGTTTGTGTATTATGGGCTGTAGTAGGTGCTGTATTTTTTGTCTTATCATTTTGTTTAGTTCTCTAGAATTAAGAGAGTCATTAGGATTTAATTGGGGTATGTTTGCTTTATTATTTTAAATAAAAATACACATTAACCTTTGTTTTGTAAAGGGGAAGATTGAGGTATGTTTCCTTCAACTTATTCTTTTATTTCCTTTATGCATTTAATTTGCATTTAATTTCCTTTACTTTTCATACTTGTGTTTGGTAGGATTTCCCCCTCTTTTTGTAGAATCAACTTAACTTCTCTAGGAAGTAAGTTTCATTTTATTCTTTTCTTATTAGGATTAGAAAACCTCACAAACCATTAGGACCCCTTTTGAATAATAACTAAAATTAGGATTGAGTCTTAGTCCCCTTAGTTTTTGCCTTTTGCAACTTCAGTCATTCTTTCTCTTCTCATAAAAGTAAATAATAAAATACCTAATAAAGGTTGAATGTTCTTATACGACACGAGACTTTGTTGCGGAGTACTTATACGCGTCCTGTTTTGGGGTGAGGTGTAAGTGTTTACCACGATGTATAGGTCTTAGTATGAGAATGTTCACAAACAAATTCAAAATACTTCTCATAAAAGACAAAAACAAATAATAAGCGACTATCCTGCGGGAACTTCTCTTCTCATCTCATTCATTCTGAACATGAACTTGCGATGACTTGTCTCGCATGCAAGATGGTAAACGCACTCGTACCAGAAGAGCCTGTAATACCTGAGCATAGACATACGCAGTTCAAGCAATAAAAAACACAAACAAATAGTTCCCGCCTTAGTTAGGCGAACTACGTCGACTCTGATCCTCATTATCCCGATGAGGTACGTAGGCAGCGGGGTAGGGCCCGTTCGAGCACATTCTTTATTTTCCCTACGTTTCCCTCTTTCTTTCCATTCTTTTTTCTTACTCCTTTCTCATTTCCATTCCCATTCCATTTAGCAGTTCATTTGTTCAACAGCAGTTATATTTTTCTCACCCTTTGAAACAAACAAGCAAGTGTGGATCCCATCGGGTACGAAAGACGGTCTGGGGTGCTAATACCTTCCCAGGTCGTAACCGACTCCCGAACCCAGATCTTTGGTTTGTAGGACCTTGTCCTTTCCTTCTTCCTCAGGTTTGTGCAGCATTACCTTTCCCATTCATTCGGGATAAAAATGTCTGGCTGGCGACTCTACCTTTTCCGCGCCACTTTCGCGTTTGTACTAGGATGAAAATCCCGGGAGCGACAAGCCTCTGATGTCGGAAAGAGAGATGGCTGACATGTTCATTAACACATTGCAAGGAACATACATTGACAGACTTGTTGCTTTCTCTTCCACCAGTTTTGCTGATGTAGTTATAGCTGGTGAGAGAATTGAGAGTCTTTTGAAGATGGGCAAAATTTTAGACAATGGTGCTAGTTCCAGCAATGCAAGGAAACCTTTCTCAGGACCGCGTAGTACAGGTGAGACCAACTCAGTGCATATGGGCAGAGGTAGGCCTCAATACATGCCAAGATCAGTGGCTGTTGTCACCATTCCAGCTCCAGCACCTCAACAACAGTATCCTCAACAACATCACTTTCCACTGCAACAACAATTTCCTCCGCAACAGAGATCCTATAACAACAATAACAATCAGCAACAATGTTCGTTTCAACAAAGGACTTCACAAATCAACAGGGTTATCGATCCCATCCCGATGCCCTATGCTGCTTTACTCCCACAATTATTAAAGCTAAATCTGATCGAATTGAGGATTCTAGCCCCACCAGATCCTCAGAATCTCCCAAGAAACAATGATATCAATGCCAGATGTGCCTTTCATTCCAATGCACCTGGCCATACAACAGAGAAATGCAGAGCCTTACACATGAAAGTTCAGGACTTAGTTGATTCCAAAGCTCTAAATTTTTCACCCCCTCCAAGTGTTACCAAGAATCATATGCCTAGCCATGGTGGGCCTAGGATAAATGCCATTGAGGAGGATCAACCAGTAAGCCTAATCGACAATGTTTCAAGTATTCAAACACCTTTGGCCGAGGTTAAAGCCCAGCTTTTAAAGTGCCAAGTGTTTCCGGGCTGTGAGGCCCATTGCGAAGCTTGCAAGATTTCTACCAAAGGTTGTGCAAATTTGAAGACCAATATCAACAATCTTATCAAAGAAGGCATTTTACATATCACTTCAACAGTCCCAACTCCTACAACATCAACAACCATTCCTCCTACAACTCCAGCAGATATCATTTCATCAGATGTAACAGATATCACTCCTACAACTTCAACAACAATCATTCCAACAGATTCTTCTACAACATCAACAACCATCCCTTCTTCAACTTCAACGGACATCAGTTCAACACATCCTTCTACAACAACAACAACCATCAATGAGGACATTTCCACAGTTACCATTTACTATGATCCGACAACAATCCATGTTCCATATTCTTTCAACAACTCACATCAACATCTCCATCAACACCAGCAACCTTCATCCCCTGCACCATCTCCCATCAGACCTCCTGTCACAATCTATTATGAACCTCAGACTGTCTCAACTTCTTCTTCCACAGCAATCAGTCTGGTTACAATCACGGTGCCTGGACCAGTTCCATATGACAGTAGCAGTTCCGTGCCTTGGCACTATGGCTCATATTTGTATTGCAATGTAAAGAAAGTCACTCTTGATTCTTCAACTCTTTCACCACATATTGATAATGTAGGGGGAGGCGGAGGCTTCACTCAAAGCGGACGACTCTTTGCCTCCTAATTCCCAAGAACTAATGTTGAAGAAGAAGTTGCTGCTAAGGCTAAGGGTAGGAGTGTGGTGCCTGAAGAACCTATTGCCAAGGAAACTCAGAAGACATCCTTTGACTAGGATGTAGACAACTTCATGAGAATAATCAAGAAGAGTGACTATAAGGTTGTGGACCTGCTCCATCAGACACCCTCAAAAATCTCTATTTTATCATTGCTAATGTGTTCCGAAGCTCATAGGAATGCACTTCTCAAAGTCCTACACGCAGCTTACATGCCAGAAGAGATTACAGTTAATCAGCTAGAAACGGTGATTTCAAATGTCAACACTAGTCATGGACTAGGTTTCACTGATGTTGATCTGACTACGGAGGGTCGTAACCACAATTAGGCTTTACATATCACCTTGGAGTGTAAAGGTGTTGTTCTTTCTCATGTCTTGGTTGACACTAGGTCATCTCTCAATGTCCTTCCATAGAAAGCCTTGGTTAAGATGGAATATGATAGTCTTGCACTTCGTCCAAGTAACCTGGTGGTGAGAGCCTTTGACGGTTCTAAAAGATCGGTTCTTGGGGAAATTGAGCTGCCGGTGGTAATTGGCCCACAGATCTTTCAAAACTATCTTCTACGTGATGGACGTTCAACCTGCCTACAGCTGTTTGTTGGTTCGACCATGGATTCATGCCGCTGGCAGCGTAACGTCAACCCTTCACCAGAAGTTAAAATACGAATGAGAGGGCCAAGTTTTCACAATCTGTGGGGAGGAGGACATTTTCGTCAGTCATCTAGCTACTTACAAGTATATTGAGATGGATGGAGAGATCCATGAGACAATGAGCCAAGGGTTTGAGGCCCTCAATATCAATGAAGCAACAACTGAAGTGTATGGAACTTCAATCTCTTCTTATAAGCAAGCTCGGAAGGTTGTTGAAGACGGGAATGCCCAAGGCTGGGGCAAGTTGCTGCATGTACAGGTCAAGGAAGACAAGTTCGGGTTCGGTTACAAACCATCCCGACAGGTCTAAGAGGAGGTTGTTGAAGCTCCCAAGTTTATCAGTGGGGGTATGCTGACCCCAAATGCAATCAATAATGTGGAAGACGAGGCTGAAAGCGACTTCAACCATGAAAGTTGGATTTGTCCAAGAGTACGAGGCCAGCAAGTCCTCAACTGGTCTTCCCAGGAAATTATAAGGATTACTGTTGCAGAGTAATTATTATTTCTTGTTTAAGCATGCATCAAGTCCTGCATCTTGCCCAAGGTGTCAGGACTCATTTTGTAATAGGGCCATATATGTATTTTGTGCAAATGAATGATTAATGAACAATGGACATCTTTTGCAAACAATCTTTTTCGCTCATTGTCTTTCATTTTTGTTATTTTCGCACAAAACAATAAATGGCAATGTTTTTCTTAATAAACTCCATTCACTTTTTCCTAAATAAGATAAAATCAATCACTAAAATGAACAAATCTCTATCCTTGTAGAGATAATCCTCCAGATTGCACCGACAACGACACTGCTATGACCTTGTATGACTTCGACAATCCAATTAATCAAGCAGATGAAGGGGTTAATGAAGACTATGATTTTCCTGAATAGTTGGCCAGGTTGTTAAGGCAAGAGGAAAAAGTGATTGCTCCTCATCAGGAGGAGGTTGAAACTGTCAATCTTGGTACCGAGGAAGATGTGAAAGAGGTGAAGATCGGGGCCAGTCTGCAAGCTCCAATAAAAAAACAACTCACCAGTATGCTTCGGGAATATGTCGATGTGTTCGCTTGGTCTTATCAAGATATGTCGGGTTTGGATACAGACATCGTCATGCACAGGTTTCCATTAAAAGAAGATTGCCCGCCAGTTAAACAGAAGTTGCGTCGTACTCGCCCAGATATGGCCATGAAAATTAAAGAAGAAGTACAAAAGCAGTGGGACGCCGGTTTTCTTGCTGTAACTAGTTACCCGCCGTGGGTTGCTAACATTGTACCCGTACCTAAGAAGGATGGCAAGGTGCATATGTGTGTTGATTACCGGGATATGAACAGAGCTAGCCCGAAGGATGACTTCCCATTACCTCACATTGATGTATTGGTGGATAACACAACTCAGTTCTCGGTATTTTCTTTTATGGATGGATTTTCTGGATACAATCAGATTAAGATGTCACTTGAAGACATGGAGAAGACAAATTTCATCACGCCTTGGGGCATGTTCTGTTACAAGGTAATGTCGTTTGGTCTGAAGAATGCTGGTGCAACTTATCAACGGGCTATGGTAACATTATTCCATGATATGATCCATAAAGAAATTGAGTGCTATGTGGATGACATGATTGCCAAATCCCTCACAAAAGAAGATCATTTGGTGAATTTGCTAAAACTATTCAAGCGCCTGAGGAAGTATCAGTTGAAGTTGAACCCCAACAAATGTACATTCGGGGTACATGTTGGTAAGTTGTTGGGTTTTATTGTAAGTGAAAAGGGAATTGAGGTTGATCCCGACAAAGTCAAAGCTATTCAGGAAATGCCTGCACCTAAGACTGAGAAAGAAGTTCGAGGGTTCTTAGGTATATTTAACTACATCTCAAGGTTCATATCTCATCTCACTACAACCTGCGAACCCTTGTTCAAGTTGTTAAGAAAAGAGCAAACAGTTAGGTGGAACGATGACTGTCAGAGAGCTTTTGACAAGATCAAAGAATATCTGCAAGTACCTCCAATTCTCATGCCTCCAGTCGAAGGAAGACCTCTAATAATGTACCTGACAGTATTAGATGAGTCAATGGGGTGTGTGTTGGGCCAGCATGACGAGTCTGGTCGAAAAGAGTATGCAATATACTACCTAAGCAAAAAGTTTACCGACTATGAACAACGTTATTCACTGCTCGAGAAAAATTGATGTGCTTTAGCGTGGGCTGCTCACCGACTAAGACAGTATATGTTGAATCATACTACCTTATTGATCTTAAAGATGGATCCAGTCAAGTACATATTTGAGAAGCCAGCACTTATCGGAAGGGTCACAAGATGGCAAATGATTCTGACAGAATATGACATTCAGTACACCTCACATAAATCCATCAAAGGTAGTGTGTTGTTTGACTATCTGGCTGAGAAACCCATTGATGATTACCAGCCTATGAGATTTGACTTCCCTGATGAAGACATCATGTTCTTGATAGCAAAAGATTGTGAAGAGCTAGTTCACACTGAAGGGTCTGACCCAGAAGAAGCATGGACTATGATATTCGATGGGGCAGTTAATTGCAACGGTCGTGGGGTTGGTGCAGTGCTTATCACACCTAAAGGAGTTCATATGCCTTTCTCAGCAAAGCTCACCTTTGCCTGCACTAACAATGAAGCAGAGTACGAAGTTTGTTTCATGGGTCTTGAGGAAGCCATTGACCTCAAGATCAAAACCTTGAATGTATTCAGAGATTCAGCTTTGGTAATCAACCAGACCAACGGCAAGTGGTACACTCATCAGGAGCATCTGATTCCCTACCGTGACTATACGAGGAGATTGTTGACCTTCTTCACAACAGTCAAGCTTGAATACATCCCTTGAGATGAGAACCAGTTTGTAGACGCTTTGGCTACCATTTCATCCATGATCAAAGTACAAGCTGCTAATTATGTACCTCAGATTTTTGTATCCAAACTGGACCGAACGGCATATGTATTTTCCGTGGACACTGTCACTGATAACAAGCCTTGGTACCATGACATCAAATGCTTCTTGGAAACTCAGACATACCCACCTGGGGCATCATCAAATGATAAGAAGACATTAAGAAGGCTAGCCGGTAGTTTCTTCCTCAATACTGATGGTTCTTTGTACAAGCAAAACTTCGACATGGTCTTGCTCATATGTGTTGACAAGAAGGAAGCAGACCTACTGATGCATGAAGTACATGAAGGTTTTTTCGGTACCCATGCCGGAGGACATGCAATGGAAAAGAAATTATTAAGATCAGGTTACTATTGGATCATAATGGATGCAGACTGTTGTGCCTATGCCAGAAAATGCCACAAATTCCAGATCTACGCAGATAAAGTGCATGTACCCCCGAATCCTTTGAATGTAATGTCTTCACCTTGGCCCTTCGCCATGTGAGGCATTGATATGATTGGAAAGATTGAACCGACTACTTCAAATGGTCACAGATTCATCCTGGTAGCCATTTATTACTTCACCAAATGGGTTGAAGCAGCTTCATATGCAAACATCACCAGACAGGTGGTAGCTAGATTTCTAAAAAGAGATATCATCTGTCGATATGGAGTTCTTGGGCGAATTATTACTGATAATGGTTCCAATTTGAACAACAAGATGATGGATGAGTTATGTCGGGACTTCAAAATTCAACATCACAACTTTTCTCCTTACAGGCCAAAGATGAACGACGTTGTTGAGGCAGCCAACAAGAATATCAAGAAGATTGTACAGAAGATGGTAGTCACCTACAAAGACTGACATAAGATGCTACCATTTGCCTTGCATGGGTATCGAACCTCTATCAGAACATCTACTGGGGCAACACCTTATTAGCTTGTGTATGGTAGGGAAGTAGTCCTACCTGTTGAAGTTGAACTACCCTCCTTATGGGTAATGATGGATGTGAAACTGGATGAAGCAGAATGGGTCCGATCTCGATACAATCAACTGAGCCTGATTGAAGAGAAAAGATTAGAAGATATTTGTCATGGGAAATTGTATCAGAAACGAATGAAGAAAGCTTTCGATCAAAAAGTCATACCTCGGGAATACCAAGTGGGAGAGCTTGTTCTGAAAAGACTTCTTCCTCCTCATACAGACCATAGGGGCAAATGGACGCCAAACTACGAAGGTCCATTCATAGTAAAGAAAGTTTTCTCTGGTGGGGCACTGATGCTCACTACTATGGATGACGAGGATTTCTTATCTCCTATGAATTCAGATGCAGTTAAAAAATACTTCGCATAAAGATCCGCTGGACATAAAAACAGAATGTAAGTCCAGGAAAAAATAGGGCATCCTGGAGAGTCAAAAACAGAATAAAAGACTCGGGGAAAAATAAGGGAAAATTGAAAAAACATATACCCGCTGAGTTGAAAAGCCACATTGGACAACTCAGGCAAAATCAGGGAAGAAGCGAACAACTGCATTCTGAATTCGTCTGTATCACTCACCACATGGCAAGCTTCGAAAGGATAAAGCGTCGGTCAGAATCAACCTTCTTCAGAAAGCAAGATAAGAAGAACGTTCAGGTCATACGGGTCATAGTAAAGAAGCTCACTGGAGCGTCATCTTCAACATTGCCAACATTTTTATTTTCTTAATTTACAGCAATCTCCTCCTTTTAGGGGATTCACTTCTTTGACTGTATTTGTCTATTCAGGGCACACAAATCAATAAAATCAGAATATTCAGTCACACTTTGTTTTTTACCTTTTTGTTTTTGTTTGCAAAATATCCAGAGTTCGTAGTACAACATTTGCATGAAAACATATAGGCCATTTTCAACAAATGCTTGCAGGAAATATGAATTCTTAAGAAAATCTAACTCCTATGACGGAATCCAGTTGGGGATACCTCTAGACACTTGTGCGTTTCCTTTGTCTTAAAAGGTTGCAGGTACCCAAGGCAGACAATCTTTCACAGGATGGGGCATATCAGGCATTTTCCCCAGCCAAGCCAACAATCACATCATCAGCAGGACTCCTTGACAGAAGTATTTCCTCGCGAAGTTTTTATCCCCCCAGAGGATCCCTTGAGAAATTCATTAATCCCCAGCATATCACTTGGACGAAGGAGTTACATTAGACTACTGCCTAGAAGTTATCTCCTCCCCAAGCAGGAATTCCCGAGCAATGCCCGAACTTCTTTTCCTCCGCAGAGTTTCTAGGATTACTCTATCCTCAGCTAGTCACCAAGACTTTCTCATCCTCAGCTGAGTTGCCAGGGTCTGCCATTCCCCAGCAAGTTGCCAAAGTTCTCCTTGTCCTCAACCAGTTGCCAAGACTGTTTGTTCCCCATCAGAGTTGCCAGGACTTCCCTTTTCCCCGGCTGAGTTGCTTGAATTGCTCTCCCCAGCAAGTTGCCAGAGCCTCCCTTTTCTTCAGTTGGTCGCCAAGGTTTTCTCCCATCCCCGGTATGTCGCCAGCAAGACTATCTCCAATAGAGTCGCCCGAGATCAATCCCCCCCAGCATGAAGTTTCCCCAAGCAGAAGCTTCCCCAGCAGGGATCCCCATAGGGTTCCATAGAAAGGTCATTTAGTGATCCTTTCTCCCTGCAGATCAGCCAACGATCTCTTTCCCCAGCGGAGTTCTTCCTCCAGACAGATCGCCCAGAGATCTTTTTCCTTGCGGGATCCGGATCTCAGATCGGTTTTCTCATTTGCATAATCATAGCATTCACATCATTTTCCCCCAAACTAAGCGTAGCATTCCGTCTAAAACGGAGCATTACGGAAAAAATCAAACATTTGCATAATCATAAGCCAGGTTCGAACCAGTCACCTGCAAATATCAAAATCACTTCACCAGCAATATATAAAACTCATATCCCTTGCAGATAAAAGCCAAAACATCCCCTTTTCACTCTCAAATACAGATGCCTGTTCATATTTATACATGCTTTTTTCGACACTCGTCTGTGTCATCTTTCCCCAGTGAAGTCGCCATAATCATCTTGATATTCGTCCGTATCTTACTTATACAAAATTCTCAAACACTTGTTCATACTTGTACATACTCTATTTAATACTCTTCCGTCAAACACCCGTCTGTGTCCCTTGCTCAATCCTTTTGACACTCGTCTGTGTCTTGCACATACTTCCCTAGCAGATTAATACTTGTACATACTTACACAGAAGTCTTTGATACTCATCCGTATCTTGTATATATCACTCCTCGGCAGATCAAACACTTGTCTGTGTTCCTTGCTTAACCGATTGATTCTTGTCTGCATCATCATCCTTAAATACGTGTCAGCGTTTGTTTCTACTGATACTCGTCTGTATCATGGTTCTAAGGATGATCGTCTGCGTCTTTGGTCTATAAACATTGTCAAACACTTATACCTTTTATTTTAAAGCGTAAGCACTCGTCCGTGTTTACATCCCCATGGAAACAAAACAACTTTTTCTATCCGACATTCGTCCTATGTCGTGATACTTTCGGCAGCCGTCCCCTGCCAGGTGATCGTCCTTCACCTTTGGATGACCGTCCCTCATCCTTTCCTCAGTGGAGTCCCCATTGTTGGAACCTTCTATCCGGCATTCTTCCTATGTCGCGATTTATTTTTGGCAGTTGTCCCCTGCCAGGTGATCGTCCTTCACCTTTTGATGATCGTCCCTCATCATTTTATTTGATGGTCGTCCCCATCATTGATCTTTGTTATCCGGCATTCGTCCTATGTCGAGATAATCCCTCAAGAGCAGCCGTCCCCTGCTAGGTGGTCGTCCTTCACCTCTTGATGATCGTTATTCATCATGCTTTTCTGATGGTCTTCCCCATCGTTGATCTTTTCTATCCGACATTCGTCCTATGTCGTGATAAAGAGCAGGTCGTCCCCTGCTAGGTGATCGTCCTTCACCTTTGATGATCGTCCCTCAACAAATATTTCATTTATTCTTTAACCTGATGGTCGTCCCTGTTGTGGTCCCTTTTCCTTTTCCTGATGATCGTCCTTCATCAGTTTAGCCCGATGGTCGTCCCCATCGTTGTTTACTTTATTTTCTAGCCTGATGACCATCCCCATCAGTGATTTTCCCACTTATTCAATCCCCAAAGAGTTTTTACCCGATGGCCGTCCCCTTCATGGTCTTTTCTCTTTTTGATGATCTTCCTTCATCAGTTTACCCGATGGCCGTCCCCGTCGCGGTTTCTTTATTTTCCAGCATGATGGTTGTCCCCGTCATTGCTTTACTTACCGTTTTACCCCCAGCAGTCATACTCTGCTTGATGGTCGTCCTCTATCGCTTATACTTGATAAACATACTATATTATCTTTTACAATTTATATCCCTTTTCTTCTTCTCCCTAGTAAGTGCAAATTTCGGACTGTCTTTGGTATTCAACCACAAGTTATCCTGTTTGTCTGTTAAGTCAGGCGCTTACATCCTGCACAGCTAACTCATGCTTGAATAGGGGAAGCTGTAAACACCCCAAATTTGCCCTCACTTTTTCTCACACCATGGCTTATGATCTCATTTTGCATAAACATCTCATTTCATCTCACATTGCATAAACAACTTCATCAAATCATTGCATGACTGCACATTTAGGGTTTTGTGATCAGATGAATCTTAGAAGTGATCTGAGCAATCTCTGAGGCCTTGAAGCATGCCAAGAGGGTCCATGATGGGTCTATGGTCTTATTATATCTCCAAGGATGATTGGAAGTCACAAAATGTCAAAGGATTGCACAGAAGTCCAGGCAGAGCTAGGGTTTTCCTACACAGATGACCAAAATTAGGGTTTTGGGTTTGAGGCCCTTAACCTCAAATTTTTTGGTCACTCTTGATTCTAATGGTATTAATATGTTATGAAGAGCATGTGTACCATATTTGATGAATAAATTCACTATGGAAGTCATCTGATCATTGGGTAACTTCTTTAGCAAGTAAAGTCAAAATCAGGGCATCTGAGGCCTCTATCAAGGGTACCAAAGGGTCATCATCATCATTTTGAGTCTCTATGGTCTTTATTTGATCATTGAAGTGGTTGGAAGTTCACAAAGTTGAAGAATTTTGAGCCAAATGCAAACTTGCTATTTTTGGAAATGACTTGTAATGGAAACTTTCCATTTTGGGAAAGATATTCAACCTATTCTTTCATGACCAAAAATGCTTCAAATGAAAAATCCTTAAACATGAAAGTTGTAGATTATGTCTTCCCATTTTCAAAAAGTACAAGAACATGTCTTGATTCATCCTAGAACTCAAGATATGGCCTTTCAAAGTTGGCAAAAATCCTATAATTTTCAAGTGTGCACCAAAGAGGGATTTTTGCAATTTAACTTGCCAAGCCATTTCATGACCTCTAATCAACTTCTAAACATCATACCAACATAATGCAACATATTTTGATCAAGATTGCACTAAAAATCACAAGATTTTATGCCTTGTACTTCAAGAAATTCCAAAGAGGGAAATTTGCAAAACCTATGATATCTCTTAATCCAAGTGATCCAACTGCACAAACTCCATCCAAGGGCCATCCATGAACTCAGCTGAGGCCAGACACCCCTTCAAACAGCTTCTTCCATGGCCCATGCTTGTGGTACAAAAACTTTTGACTTTTTGCAATTTGCCCATACCAATCAAACTGTGCCACACCAACTCCTCTGGCCAATCAGGACATCACATACAAGCCTCAAGCAACTCATTTCATAACACACATTGGCATGAATCATCCCATAAGCTCAGATTGCAAAAAAAATCCCCAAAACCTTCATCTCTTCGAATCTGATCACACAAGCCACAAACCTCAAAACAAACTTCACCAATCATCTCCAAATGGTCCATAAAACACAAAGCCCCCTTTAAAAAGCCTTGAAACATAGCCAAACAAAAACACGATTCCTGGTGCAGAGGAGTTGTATCTCTCAAACTAAGCCACATAAACTTGTTCTAAGCATTGCAACATCATCAGGGAGTTCATTGGAGGTGGATTGAACAAAGAAAGAGGCCAGAAAGCTCAAAGAGTGAAAGCTTCATCTCAGGTAGTTCATCCAAACTTTTTTCCAGAAGCTTTGTTTTATGTTTTGGAAATGTTCCCCATGCTCCCCTGATCACACTGCACTTGTTGTTTTTAAAAATGGTGAAGAAATCAGCATGAACCGTATCTCTGAAATTTTTGACCTAAAAGATGTTTGCTTCGATTCATGCTGGTTTTTGAAAATAAATGATTTTTGGTGTTGGATTCTTGTTTAGTGATGTTCATAGATCATTTCTGGAGATTTTGGTGAGGTTTCATGGCCTATGGTGGAAGTTGGGTTGAGGGTGTCACCAGAGAAGATGACCGGAGCTTGCTCCGGTCACCTGAAAATGTTTAGGGTTAGGATTAGGGTTAATCAGCCAAGTTTAAATATGGACCTTTAGATCTTGTTTCCCGCGCGTGTGTGTGGTCCAGATCAATCCACTTAAAACCTTAATTCAGTTTAATTAGTTTAATTAGGATTAATTAATTAATTCTGCCAGATTGAATCTTAGCCCTCCAAACACGCTCCAGTCAAACCCCCTTTAAATCCTGGCCTCTGGATCAGTTGACTTTCCATTTATTTCATTTTATTTTCATTTTCTTGCATTTTATTTTACATAATTATTTAAAATACCAAAACACTTTCAAAATATATCATTTTCAACATTTTTGTTTCAAATATTTTTCTTAACCTAAAAAAATTTTTTATATTAATTTTTTCATTAAAAAAGTATTTTTGAAATATTTAAATGTTTTATTTAATTAATTAATTGATTTTAATTAATTAAAAATGCATTTAAGTTTCTAAAAATCACCAAAAAATTCATGAAGCATTCTTAAACATTTAGAAACATTTTCAAACTCACCATACAAATTTATTTTTAGGTTTGATCACATTTTCACAATTTTCTTTGAATTAGGGTTCTTAAAATTCACATTTTTTAACCCTAACTTGAAAAATTCATTTCTGCCTAACCATGATAAGTTTGAACTTGATTCTTTTTGTATTGTTTCACATATTGCATATAGTTTCTAGGTTATTTATCTCATATTTTTGCATTGCATTTTCAATTTGATTTGCATTTTCCCTTTAGAAGCACCAAAAACCCTAGTTAACTTAGAAATTTCATAACTTTCACTAGGATTAGCTTCTGACTTTATCCTTTGGGGTGTGATCTTGTATATGTTTAGGGTTTATTTGAGTTCAATTTAATTTTTTTATCATGATGAATGCTTCTGTTTTGGTCATATTCATCTCATGTTGCCTTAAAACCCTAATTTTGCATCTTCATTTGCATTCTTCTTTGCATATCATGAACTTATGAACTTGTCATGCCATTCCATTCTTTTTTATGTCATATTAGGAATATTAGGACATGTTTGAAACATTGCTTGATCATTGTTGCATCATTTCGGCATGCTTTGCATTCATTTTGTTTCATGAACTTCTATGTGTTTTCATGCTCCTAACATGTTTCATTTGCACTCATTCTCTTGTATGATCATATACATGACATGTTTATGCCTTTGCTTTATTACACACACCATTTGCATTGAATTTACACTTATGGTTGTGGTCTTTGTACCTTCATATGCTTTTTTTCCTTTTGCATTTGCATCTTATGCATCTTGTGCTAACATTTCAGGAACTTTTGGTAAGTTGTCTGGGAGGTGGATTTGCCTTCACCTCCCACCTCTTCTTTCCTTTGCATTTGAATCCTTTAATTGTCTTTGGAGTGAACTTTCTTCACTTGTGTTTCTCTTTCTCCTTTCTTCTCTCCTAAGTTACTTATCTTCTTCAGAAAGTAAGTAACTTATTCTTTCCTCTCTTCTCTTTTCATCTGCTTCCTTTCCTTGGTGGCCTTGAAGATATTTTCTCTTAAGCCTCATAAACCATAGGATATCCAAGCATGATAATTTTTAGGGTTGTATATATTTTCCCCTAGTTTTTTACCTTTGAGTTTCCTTGGGTCTCTCTTCTCATCTCTTAATCAGAGGCTAAACTCTTAAAGCTTTAGGACTTTGGAATTAGGGTTATACCTGTATCCTTATCTTAGGATGGAGTGTATAACTTTAATCCTTAGTGTTAAACCTTTATTTTTTTTACACCTCTTAATCAAAACACATTAATAATCACTAAGACTTTATCTTGTAATTTGGGCCTTACATTAGGATTCTATCTCTTCCTTATGGTTAAGAGGGACTAACCCTAGTGTTTAATGGACAAGTCCCCCTCAAGTTGTCTTACAAACCATAAAATCCACTTCTTAATCTTAC
This sequence comes from Lathyrus aphaca, assembly GCA_963966055.1. Classification (NCBI taxonomy): domain Eukaryota; kingdom Viridiplantae; phylum Streptophyta; class Magnoliopsida; order Fabales; family Fabaceae; genus Lathyrus; species Lathyrus aphaca. Next base: position 322,703,603 of record OZ014525.1, read on the forward strand.
CCTTTAATTAAAATCCATTTAATAAATGTTTTTTTATATAATGAATTTAATCCCTAACCATGGATTAAGTTGAGGTATCTTCCCCAGCTTAAGTGTTCCCATCTATCATCCTTCTCTTAGGATGGTGTAATGAGTTCACTAATCCCTGATTAGAGATTAAACTCATTACTTAACACTAAACAAAAACCCAAAAACATCTTAATAATCACAAGTAGGTTAATGATCTTAATCCTTCATCATTAAGGTAATTAAGTTGAGATGCTTATCTCACACTTAAGTAGGCTCATTATCCCTAATCAGAGGTGATATAATGAGTTTACAAACCGTTGATTAAGGCTTAAGCTCATTATCCTATGCAAAACACCAAAAGCAATAAAAACTAAAAGCACAAAAACAAACAATAATCGTCTCCTTCGGGATTCTTTTCTCATCACACTCATTCACAAACGAGAACTCGCTTCTTCCGTCTAATGCAAGAAAGTTAGCACTCGAGCCAGACGAGTCATACACTTGAGCATAGACAAGTAAGCAGTTCATAGCAAAATCATTCCAGTCTCTTTGAGTCGAACTACGGTGTTCTGACTTCCTCATTGCACGCGAGGATACGTAGTCATAATTTAACAGTTATTGAACAAAAGTCTATGTGTCTTCCCCCTCTTTCAGCCTTCTTTTTTTTAAGCCTCAGTTCCTGAGAAATTCACACCTTTTGCATTGACACCTGTACTTTCTCCCTAGCTTTTCATACACAGTCAGCACATACACTACCCATTTAAACACAGTCTTGTAAGCGTGGATCCCATCGAGTACGATGGACGATCTGGGTGCTAATACCTTCCCATGTCGTAACCAACCCCCTTTCTCAGTTTCTTTGGTTCGCAACCGTCTTATCCATGCCGTTCCAGGTTTATGCAGCATTACCTTTCCTTCGGGATAAAAATGCCTAGCTGGCGACTCTATTCACCCTCAACCTCCAACATTGCCGACAGTTCGCGTTTGCACCAGGATGAAAATCTGGGGAGCGAAAAAATACAAATGCGTTCTTAGCAACACATTGTATAAATATAGCCACTACAACATAAGGTACTAAACAAGGCTATAAAATAATACAAGATGTTCAACTATGAAAAGATCTAAGAACTAGATTCGAAGATCTCAAAATCCACAGCGGAAGATAAGCCATTAACTAGTAGGGATAATCAAGTAGCCTTATCCTTACCCTTAGCAGAACCTGAAGTACCTGAAATACAACATCAACATGGGGTGAGATAAAACATCTCAGTGGATTCCCTATCTTAGAATTCTCTCGGCTCTAAGGGCTATTCTCAAATGAAACTCGTACGTTTAACAAACCAACTCACACAAGGATCTCAAAGTACAAGAAGCGAAATGTCTACCTCAAGTCCTTACGGATGCTCTAGTGAAACACATAGTAACAACATTGAGACTTACACAAGACCTTACAGAGGGATTGACATAGCATGCTTTTCAATCTTTACGGATGCTTCCTGTGGGACTAAAGGTAACCCAACTCAAGACTTACTCAATATTGACACATAACTAGCATAGAATTTTACTTAAGTCCTTACGGATGCTTCATGTGGGACTAAGGACAACCCACCACAAGGCTTACTCAAGACCTTACGGAGGACTTATAGTCTACACATCACAAATCAACGCCCATGCATACACAACGGATACTTCAAGTCCTTACGGATGCTCTAGTGAAACACATAGTAAACACATTGAGACTTACACAAGACCTTACAGAGGGTCCTTAAACAAAACATAATTCGTGATTCATTCGAGTTAAAGGGGAACCTAGATACCTCACAAGTCGTACCTCTCTCTATTTCCATTAACTCGCACTTTCCATTTTATCAAGTTTTGGTCATTTGAAAAAAAGTCGGGTAAAAGTCGGCTCAAAATATTTTTTCTTGATTTCAGAAGATAGTTTATGTGATTAGCTTCAAAACGATATGTGGAACGTTAAAAACGGATACCCGAATCAGAAGTTACGAATTAAAAACCAAAGTTGGAACCTACAGGTCTCGCTGAGCGAAAAAACTCCTGGAACTCTCGCTGAGTGAGGGATGCTCGCTGAGCGAGCTACACCAGTTCAGGAACTTCCAAACCTACGGGAAAATCACTCTCCAACCCAAAATCACTTCTAAATATCCACCAATGCAGAAAAACATAACCAAACATGTTCATAAACATCATATGAGTATTTTAGTTAAGCTTTAATCGAGTTTTAACCGTTAAACTTCTTATTTTTCTAGATTTTCCAATTAAGCCCTAACTACAAAATCTCTAAAACTCAACCAAAATCAAAGATAAAAGTTTCTAACTAAGAACCCACCTCAAGAGATGAAGATTGGCGAAAAGATTGAGTCGATTCGACGGACGGATGATTGAGAATGAGGAAATGAAGCTTTAGGGTTTTTCTCTCTTCTTCTTCTCTTCTCCTCTTCCTTCTTCTTTTCTATTTTCCTTTTTCTTACTAACTTCTTCTTTCTCTCATATTATTTCTATATATATAAATATACATAAAAATTATATTTTTACCAAAGGGTCAAAAATTAGAGAGTATCCAAAAATGTCTCTCAATCCGATATTTATAAAACCTCTGAGTCAACTAGTATCAATTCATAAAATAATATCCCGTGGATTACTCTATTTAGTTCTGTTAAAATTTGTTAGAGTATTCCGGAATAATACTATTACCAATTAATATTGTTCAGAGCTTTAAATAAAATACGGGGTATTACATCCTCCCCCCCTTAAATAAAATTCGTCCACGAATTTAAAGGATTACCTAAACAGGTGAGGATATGATTTCCGCATTTCCGATTCCAACTCCCACGTAGCATCATCCGGATGCGTCTCATCCCATTGCACTTTAACAAGTGGTATCTCTTTATTCCTTAACACCTTGGTTTCTCTCCCAACGATACGGCTTGGTTGGGGTTCAAAAGTCAAATCCGTTTCTATCTCAATAGAATCTAGAAGAATAGGCTGAAGAGGATCAGGAACGAACCTACGAAGTTGAGATACATGAAAAACATCATGCATTTCAGATAGAGAGGGCGGCAAGGCTAAACGGTAAGCAACTTCACCAATCCTTTCTAGAATCTGACACGGTCCCACGTATCTCGGACTTAACTTACACGGCTTAAACGGTCCTTTCAACCTCAATCTCAGAGTAACTTTCAAGTATACATGATCTCCTTCATCGAATTCCAAAGGCCTCCTTCGATTGTCAGCATAACTCTTCTGACGATCTTGGGCTTGTTTAATCTTTTCTCAGATCATACGAATCTTTTCTGTAGTCTCTTGAATAACTTCCGGTCCTAAAATCCTATCTTCACCCACTTCCGACCAACACTACAGCGTCCTACACTTTCTTCCATATAAATCCTCATACGGAGCCATACTGATGCTTGCATGATAACTGTTATAGTAAGAGAATTCGATCAACGGAAAAAGTTCTTTCCAATTTCCTTTAATTTCAAAATCACATGCTCTCAACATATCTTCCATCGTTTGAATCGTACGTTTTGTCTGACCATCCGTTTGAGGATGATTAGAAGTACTCAAATGCAAATTCGTACCCATGGCTTGTTGGAACGCCTTCCAAAACCTCGAAGTGAACTTCGAATCTCTATCTGACACAATTCTAGACGGGACACCATGTAATCTCACAATTTCGGCAATAAACAACCTTGCAAGCTGACTTACCTTATATGTAGTCTTCACGGCTAAGAAATGCGCAGATTTCGTTAGTCGGTCCACAATCACCCAAACAGAGTCATAGCCACCTTGAGTACTTGGTAAACCTACCGTAAAGTCCATAGAGATACTATCCTATTTCCAAATTGGGATGTCCAAAGGTTGTAACAATCTGCCTGGTCTTTGGTGCTCAATCTTCACTTGCTGACACACCGCACATTCTGACACAAATACCGCAATGTCCTTTTTCATTCTGGACCACCAATACTCCCTCTTCAAGTCTTGATACATCTTCGAAGAACCCGGATGTATCGTAAAAGAACCTTTATGTGCTTCTTCCAGAATCTTTCTCTTTAACACATCATCATTCGGAATGCAAATTCTTTAGTTGAATAGGATGATCCCATCTAATGCTCTCACGAAACTCGGTTGGAGTAACAATCCTTGCAATTTCTCATCTAAAATTTGCGCTTGTTGAATATCATTCCTCAAATTATAATTAATATTCAAGTTTCCCATGATTACAACATTCAGAGTCCAAACAAACTGAAGATTAAGATCTCGAAACTTTTCTAATAATGCATACTCCAACACCATCAATTCGGCACTGTGATTCACTTTTCTGCTTAAAGCATCAGCCACTTTATTCGCTTTTCTTGGATGATACTTCAACTCAAGGTCATAATCTTTCAAATACTCCATCCATCTCCTCTGTCTCATATTCAGTTCCTTTTGATCAAAGAGGTACTTCAAACTCTTATGATCACTAAATATCTCAAAACGCACACCATACAAATAGTACCGCCATACTTTCAAGGTAAACACCATGGCCACTAATTCCAAATCATGCATAGGATAATTCTTCTCATGAACTCTCAATTGTCTGGAAGCATACGCCACTACCTGACCTTCTTGCATGAGAACACCTCCTAAACCCATCTTTGAAGCATCGCAAAACACTTCGTAAGATTTGTTAGGATCGGGAATAATCAAGACTGGAGCAGTTGTCAATCTCTCCTTCAACCATACGAAACTTTGCTCACAGCTGGAATTCCATTCATAAGCGAAGTCCTTCCTAGTGAGTTTAGTTAACGGTAACGCCATCTGAGAAAAACCTTTGATAAACCTTCTGTAGTAACCTGCCAAACCTAGGAAGCTTCTTACTTCGGTAACATTCTTCGGTCTCTCCTAATTAATTACAACCTCTATCTTTGACGGATCTACTACTACACCTCCTTCTGATATAACATGTCCAAGGAACTTGACTTCCGACATCCAGAATTCACACTTACTAAACTTAGCAAAAAGTTGCTTTTCCTGCAGTATCGATAGGACAGTCCTTAGATGCTCTCCGTGCCCTTGTGGAGTACGAGAATAGATAAGAATGTCATCGATAAAGATCACTACAAATTGATACAAATAATTCTGAAATATCTGATTCATGTAGTCCATAAAAACAGTTGGAGCATTCGTCACACCGAAAGGAATCACTAAGAATTCGTAATGACCGTAACGGGTTCTGAACAGAGTCTTCGGAACATCAGAACTCTTCACACACGAATCTAGTGATAGCCATATCTCAGATCAATCTTCGAGAACACGCAGGCTCCTTTCAATTTATATAAAAGATTGTCTATCCTCGGTAAGGGATATTTGTTCTTGATAGTAACCTTGTTCAACTTACGATAATCGATGCACAGACGCATACCACCATCCTTCTTCTTTACCAATAATACCGGAGCTCCCCACGGTGAAACACTAGGCCTTACGAAATGCTTTACCATCAAATCCTCCAATTGATCCTTCAACTCTTTCAACTCGAGTGGCGCCATCCGATAAGGAGAAACAGATATAGGAGCCGTTCCGGGTATTAGGTCGACTGAGAACTCAACTTCCCTCATCGGAGGTAAGGAAATTACATCTTCAGGAAAACATCGGGAAATTCACAAACTATCGGAATGTTCAAAACTTGTTGATCATTACTCTCCTCTTTAGTAAGGACAAGCAAAACATATTTCTCTTGTTCGAACAGAAAATTTACCATTCAAACCGTACCTTCTAAGATCGTCGTCAAAACATCTTTCGGAGGCACTTCAACAGAGGGAATGAGGATCAACTTTTCTTCACATCCAATAAACATAGAATTAGCAGACAACCATTCCATTCCCAGAATAACATCAATTTTCTTAAGGGGCAAACAAATGAGGTCAATCTGAAAGATTCTACCATCCACGGACAACGTACAGTTTTCACACTTAAGCGGCGTCTCGACAGTTTCATCCATAGCGGTAGTAACCACCATTGGAGGAGACAAAGGAAATAGTCACAACCCAAGTCGCTTCGCGCAACTAGTAGATATAAACGAATGTGTAGCTCCACAATCAAATAAAATAAGACAAGGATGATTGTTAATAAGACAATTACCCGCAATCAAGGAATTGTCACCTTTCGTCTTCCTGACGTCCATAGCATAAACTCTCCCTTGAGTCTGATTCTTTCTCTGAGGGCAATCCCTAGAAATGTGTCCTTCTTTCTGACAATGATAACAAATCACACCATTCTACTCACATATTCCAAAATGGTTCTTGTGACATCATGGGCAAGAAGGAGGAGCATTGGATCTAGGACTCGACACCTGTTTCCCTTGAAGGGTTGAGGCCTCAGCCTAAAATATTGACTAGCTCTCCCTCTATCTCCTTGAATCGCTCTTCCGGCACTGGCTTTTGTTTGCACTTTCTTCAAACTATGTTCTGCAACATAGCATTGTCTCAACATCTCAGAGTAGGTAGTGAACTCCCTTTGAGAGACACTATGCGAGATTTCGGCCCTTAGTCCAAACAAAAACTGGTCAATTTTCTACCTTTCATCAGGAGCATACATAGCCTGCCTAGAGTAGGTCGCCATGTTCTCAAACTTCTCAGCATAACTGGCCACAGTCATGCTCCCTTGCCTCAATTGTTGAAATTCAAACTCCTTTTGTGTCCTCAAGGAGCTCGGGAAATACTTATCCATAAAAATTGTCTTAAATTGTTGCCATACCCTTGGAATCCTTTGCACCACCATCAAATTGGAAGCACTCTCCCACCACCTAGCAGCAGGACCCTTTAGTAAATGTGACGCGAAGGTCACCTTGTCTTCTTCACCACAAATCATAATCTGGAATATTCTCTCCATTCCAATCACCCATTCATGAGCCTTAATCGGGTCCAATCCGCCATGAAACTCCTAAGGGTTCATGCGGAAGAAGTCTCTAAATGTTCCACCCACAGCTCCAGGAGCAACCACGTGAGGGTGAAGGCCCCCACTCATCTGATGCATTATTTCTTGCATGAATTGGTGTTGTTGTTGCTGCATCTGCTGCATAAATTGGAACATAGGAGCATTCCCATCGATACCTGCTTGATCGCTACTGGGAGGAGTGACACTGGATCGAGCACGAGTTCAACATCTACCAGCCATATTTCCTAAATGTCATCAAAACAGGATTAAGTTGATCAGGCTCAATACCATAAACATAACATTTAGTCCTATCGCAAGTCAACGTGTATGAACGGAAGGAAATACTTATAATATTTCAAGGCTAGGTCGAGGATACGACCTGCTCTGATACCAACTGTAATACCCATATACAAAAGACATACATAAAGCATATTTTTCATATATAATATTAGAAATTTGGTATTGAAATACAAATAAGTTCTTGGCAATACATTGTATAAATATAGCCACTACAACATAAGGTACTAAACAAGGCTATACAATAATACAAGATGTTCAACTACGAAAAGATCTAAGAACTAGATCCGAAGATCTCAAAATCCACAGCGGAAGACAAGTCATCAACTAGTAGGGATAATCAAGTCGCCTTATCCTTACCCTTAGCGGAACCTGAAGTACCTGAAATACAACATCAACATGGGGTGAGATAAAACATCTTAGTGGATTCCCTATCTTATAATTCTCTCGGCTCTAAGGGCTATTCTCAAATGAAACTCGCACATTTCACAAACCAACTCACACAAGGATCTCAAAGTACAAGAAGCGAAATGTCTACCTCAAGTCCTTACGGATGCTCTAGTGAAACACATAGTAACCACATTGAGACTTACACAAGACCTTACGAAGGGATTGACATAGCACGCTCTTCAATCTTTACGGATGCTTCCTGTGGGACTAAAGGTAACCCACCTCAAGACTTACTCAATATTGACACATAACTAGCATAGAATTTTCCTTAAGTCCTTACGGATGCTTCATGTGGGACTAAGGACAACCCACCACAAGGCTTACTCAAGACCTTACGGAGGACTTATAGTCTACACATCACAAATCAACGCTCATGCATACACAACGAATACCTCAAGTCCTTACGGATGCTCTAGTGAAACACATAGTAACCATATTGAGACTTACACAATACCTTACAGAGGGTCCTAAAACAAAACATAATTCGTGATTCATTCGAGTTAAAGGGGAACCTAGATACCTCACAAGTCGTACCTCTCTCCATTTTATCAAGTTTTGGTCATTTGAGAAAAATTCGGGTAAACGTCGGCTCAAAATAATTTTTCTTCATTTCAAAAGATAGATTATGTCATTAGCTTCAAAACGATATGTGGAACATTAAAAACGGATACCCGAATCAGAAGTTACTAATTAAAAACCAAAGTTGGAACCTACAGGTCTCGCTGAGCAAACTCCCTCTCGCTGAGCGAAAAACCTCCTGGAACTCTCGTTGAGCGAGGGATGCTCGCTGTGCGAGCTACACAAGCTCAGGAACTTCCAAACCTACGGGAAAATCACTCTCCAACCCAAAATCACTTCCAAATATCCACCAATGCAGAAAAACATAACCAAACATGTTCATAAACATCATATGAGTATTTTAGTTAAGCTTTAATCGAGTTTTAATCGTTAAACTTCCGATTTTTCTTAGATTTTCCAATTAAGCCCTAACCACAAAATCTCTAAAACTCAACCAAAATCAAAGATAAAAGTTTCTAACTAAGAACCCACCTCAAGAGATGAAGATTGGCAGAAAGATTGAGTCGATTCGACGGACGGATGATCGAGAATGAGGAAATGAAGCTTTAGGGTTTTTCTCTCTTCTTCTTCTCTTCTCCTCTTCCTTCTTCTTTTCTATTTTCCTTTTTCTTACTAACTTCTTCTTTCTCTCATATTATTTCTATATATATAAATATACATAAAACTTATATTTTTACCAAAGGGTAAAAAATTAGAGAGTATCCAAAAATGTCTCTCAATTCGATATTTATAAAACCTCAGAGTCAACTAGTATCAATTAATAAAATAATATCCCGTGGATTACTCTATTTAGTTCTGTTAAAATTTCTTAGAGTATTCCGGAATAATATTATTACCAATTAATATTGTTCAGAGCTTTAAATAAAATACAGGGCATTACACTATGTATGGTATGTATAGGATTAAATGATATGCAAATGCAATGCAATGAACATAAGCTATGTCACAGATCCAGTGGTAACGTTTTGGGGTGTTACATTATGCTGCTGGAAAGCAATAACCTGAAAGGTTGATTATAACACACTAACAAGTTGTCAAGATGGTATTTGAACCATGTTGTTGATGTTGTCATACAATCACATTAGGTTGATGATTAACAAAGATAACTATGGAACAAACCATAAAGAGTATTTATTGAATATGCAACTCACAAGTTAGTTACTCTTTGACAACAATATGCTTATGCAGAAAGATCTTAGATTCACATCTGTTTAACTTCATATGCTGCAAGAAGCCTTCAAAGTTGTACAAGACAAGAAGATGATCATGGAAGCTCCAATTACAAATCCATAACAAGACTGTTGTGTATCTGAAGTGATCATTGGATTGAAGAAGAACAATGGTTGTTGTCTAGAATGTTCTTAAGTGAATCAAGATGAAGATGTTCTTCTCGCATTCAAATGGAGATCAACAAAGCTTACAAAGCTTTTGAAGAAGAAGACTTCAACAATTCAAGAGCTCAAGGGTTGTTATCCGTGAAGAAGCAACTTGAAGAAACAGAAGACCATACAACTGAGCAAGAATTAATTGTAATATTCTTAGTGTGTATTTAGGATCTTCTGATGTACTCAAACTGTTGTTTACTTATTCTTATGTAAAAAGCAAACAAATGTAAACATCACCCACTTCCCTAATGGACCAAGTGAAGGTCATAACTTTAGGAGGCTCAGAACTTAGTAGTTAGCGCATTCTCAAAACTAAGTGTTCTGGTGAATTACTCTAGGGCTAAGGTTATGGTGCTGCTCAGAACTATGTGTTTTGGAGCCTGAAGTCACAACAGGTTGTTGTACATTTAGTCACGGTGGTTGGCCGTGCAAGGAAGTCACAATGGTTGTTGTGTAGTTAGCCACGTTGGTTAGCCGCGCAAGGAAGTCACAACAGGTTATTGTGCAGTTAGTCATGGTGGTTGGTCGTGCAAGGAAGTCACGACATGTTATTGTGTAGTTAATCACGATAGATTACCGTGAAAGGAAGTCTTAACTTTGGCTGTGCAGTTAGTCATAGTGGTTAGCTGTGCGATTGTAATCATGGTTTGATTATAGTGAATTAAGTCCTTGATGAAGGAAAATCCCCTTGCAGTGTAGATTGGACTAGGTTGAGAGTTACTTAAGTGAACTAGCATATATCGTGCTTTCTTTACTCTTGCTTTATGTTTTACTTTATGTTTATGTTTTCGCAGAGCAATCATAGCATAATTTAACGCAATACTCCCCTTTGCAAAAAGTAGTCAAGAGTGAAACCTCAATTCAATCTCTCATTTCTTGTGTTTTTCTCACACCTTCATCATGAACAAGTGCAAAAACACTTTTTGTTTTGCCTTATCAGTGTCATGAACAAGTATAATTCCTCTTTTTGTTATACCTTATCAGTGTCATGAACAAGTATAATATTAAACTTGCTACATCAATGAAGATGATTTTGGTACATTAATGCTATAACATTACAATATTTTTAATCAACAACATTTACTATCATTTTCACACATTACAGGATTTTGGTACATGTTATATTTTGGTACCTTACTGTTATTTTCACACATTACAAGATTTTCACACATTATAGTCATTTTGTTACATGTTTAAGGTACAAGATTTTTAATTAACAACATTTAAACTTGTTAAATATAACTGTTATTTCATAACTGTTATATTTCGGTATCAATGTCATGAACAAGTGTCATGAACAACTGATACACTTAAAGTTATAGATTACACCAAATTAACAACACTAAAATCATGTTCTTCATTCAACATTTAAAGTGTTACAGATTACATCAACAACATTACTCAGAACATAATTAAACGTTACATTACACTATTCAACAACATTACACATTTCATTCATCTTTATTATAAACCTTACTAAAATTCTTACTTCAATATATTACACAGAAGTAAACCAATTATAAAAACAAAAATGATTAACACAAATAAATTCACCATCTTATTCTTAAACTTCATCTTAATCTTCATTTCTTTCTCTTTGATCTTGACAACATTTAATTTAAATTTCTCCTCACTCAACTTGTGGTTCAGATCAAATTTTACTTCCTTGCCCCTTGATAATATTTCTTCATCAAACCAACTAAAATGGTTACATCTCTTATACCATTGGAGTTGGATTCAGAGAAAAAAATTTAGGACATTGAAGAATATGAAAGTGCTAAAGATGAATCGAAGAAAACAACATTACACCTTAAACATTCCACAACCGTAAAAATGATGACTTGTATTCGATTCGGTCTAGGAAGTCATCAATGGAGATTCCAATCCACATTTTCACTCTTCCTGAATGTACTGCTCAACCTTTCTGTAACTTGACTTCGAGCTTTGCAACATTTAAACGCGATTGGAGAAGATGAAGAAGCCCAAAGATTGCTGTGAACCCAGATTTGAGGTTGGAGAATATGAACCCAGATTTATGGTTGAAGAGAAGTTGTAGAGAGAAGTATAAGAGAACGCAAATTGTTGTGGAGAAGATGAGCTTATTTAATTGGAAACTAGAGTTAATATGACATATTGATTTAAATTGAAAATATATTAATTAATTTAATGTATTTACATTATTTAAAAAATTTGATCAGATTCAAATCACAAATTAATATGGCATGACATCTCGTGGCACAAAAGAATACCTGTCATGTCATCCTACCTTGTAGTGGGGGAGAAAAACAAAACAAGAAATGTGATTTAAGGGAACCAAAAAACTGATTTTTTTAAAGGAGATGAAAAAAAATTAAAACATTAAAATAGAAGAACTAAAATGAACTTAAGTCAATGTTATTTGTATAAACTTCATCTCAGTTATGAGAATATCACACAATTCATATACCCAAATGAGTATATCACACAATGTTATTTGTATAAACTGATGTGGAAGGTAGAAGTGGTGGATTAGTGCGGTTATGGAAGAATTAATTCAAGCTTGGAATTTACTTCGCGATATCCGTGATATGGCCAAAGGTCCATGGTGCATCATTGGAGACTTCAACGACTTATTATTATGGGAAGATAAATGGGGTATTCATCCGCACTCGAATTGGCTATGTGCAGGCTTCCAGGATGCTGTCGAAGATTGTAATCTTATTGATATCAAGCTAGAAGGTCACCCTTTTACTTGGCATAAAAGAAGAGATACTAATCAGATGGTGGAGGAATAATTGATCGAGTCTTAGCAAATTCAGAATGGATTGCTTGTTTCCCCAATGTTCGACTCTAAAATTTGATGGCATCTCACTCGGATCACACACCTATCTTGTTGCAGTGTGATACGACTCAAATAAACAATAATAAGTATTCATTTAAATTTGAAAACAAATGGCTTCAGGAGGAGGATATTAAAGTGGTAATTGGATTAGGGTGGTCTCGTGAAAATGAGGTTGAGCTAGAATACCATATTGCAGGCTGTGCGGACGAGTTAAAGCATTAAAGCAAGAGAAAATTCTCGAATTCAAAAGTTGAGTTGCATGAGTGTATGGAGAGAATGGAAAGGTATTCCAACTATACCAACCCATATATTACAGAAAATTTCTTTGAAGCGGAACGATAATATAATAGAATCTTATTGCAATAAGAAGTGTATTGGAAACAAAGATCGAAGATGCACTGGCTCCAAGACGGTGATTGTAATACTAAATTCTTTCACGTGTCATCTACAGCCAGGAGGAGATTCAATAAAATTAGTATGTTATTAAGGGAGGATAATGAGGAAGTGAATGATCAAGCAGGCTTATGCGAAGTTGCTAAGCAATATTTTAAGAGGTTGTTTGTTGTTGATACTAACAGTAACTATGATCTAGTTTTGAATAACTTACAACAATGTATTACTAGGGAGGTAAATGATCATATACTAGAACCTATATCCAAATAATAATTGTTTATAGCTCTTAAGAGTATGCATCCGGATAAATTTCCAAGTCCTGACGGATTTAATTCGGCTTTCTACCAGAACTTTTGGGGTTTGTGTGGCGATGATATTTTTGAGGCTGTGAAAAATTGGGTTGAAATGGGGTTCTTTCCAAACGTCGTTAATGATATAAATTATGCCTAATTAAAGTGTTAAAATCCAAAAAATATGAAGGAGTTGAGACTTATTTCGTTGTGTAATGTGGTTTGTAATATGGTATCTAAATTCCAAACTAACAGAATGAAGAAAGTTGTATCCAAATGTGTGTCGAAGGAGCAACCAACTTTTGTTGAAGGGTGGTCCATTCTTGATAACGCTATGATAGCTATTGAGACCATCCATGCTTTGAAGAGACGAACAAAGGGGATAAGAGGAGAATTAGCTCTTAAGATTGATATTAGTAAGGCTTATGACAAAATGGACTGGGGTTTTTTGAGAAGGGTGCTAAGTCAATTGGGCTTTGCTGAGAAGTGGATTTAGTGGGTGATAATGTGTGTTACATCTGTTAATTATTCGGTCTTGGTTAATATGGATATAGTTGTCCCAATATTTCCAAGGAGGGGCTTAAGACAAAGAGATCCGCTATCGCCCTACCTTTTTATCCTAGTTTCCGAAAGGCTATCTGTTCTGGACTGGCCCAATTCCCCTAATTGGGCCAAGCAAACCAACTTGGCAGAAGCGCTCGACGTCGAGCAGAATCAAGAATAGTGGTCTCTGTCGACCAAGAGTGTACCGACCAAGACAAAGCCCTCCAACGACTAGTTTTGGCCATTACCTATTATTACGGATTCCTCAATCCGCGCCCAACGATATGGACCAATAATCTTCCACTTAGCCCCTTATATAAACCCTCTCATTTGGGAGGGTCAGGTATTCAATTCTCTGACCTTAATTCTCGTACTTGCCCACTCTTTGCTCGGTTACTTACTTCAACATCGGAGTGCCTTGCAGGTACACCCCCCTCCTCTCCTCACCGACCGTCTTTCAAAAACTCTCGAAGCCAGCCGTCTCGGATCCTGATCTCCAGGTACGATCAATTACTAAATTGCAAACTTAAATTTTAAGAATATTATATTATTTACTTATGATACTATTCATTTGTTGTTTCTCTACAATCCATACTACCATATATATATATATATCATATTTTAAATTGATCTTTTTAAAATTAATTTGAAATTTTTTGCGGTTTATACAATGATATTTGTGTGTAAATTAGGACGGTTTATATTTAAGTAATTTATAGTTTATTACGTCGGTTTTAATCGACGTAAGATTTAAATATATTTTATTATGTGAAATGTATGACATTTGAAATCGCCACAATTTTAAAACAAAAATTGCCAATTTTCAAGGCTCATTCAGAGTCCATCCGAGCTTTCAAGATGGACTATTTTCTGATCAAACACGCGAGCCCGGTGGCTGTGAGGGCGCTGAGCTTTCTGGGGATAGATACTGATGAGAATGATGAACCCAAGCTCGACGACCAAGGGCAGGTGATCCTGAGGAGGCTTTGGTTGTTCCCCTTCTCCTAGAGTTACACCCATTACGAGAGGTCGGTTAGTGAGTTCGTCCAGGTGGGGGACTCTTTGAATGAGGATGACGCAGCCAGTTTCGAAGCCTTCAGGAGGTTGATAGCGTCTTTTACCCCAACCCCCCTGCTGGACGGAGAAGGGAAAATTATGCTGGATCACAATGGGGGGGAAGCTGTGGAGCGTCCCTGGATCGACGTCACATATTTGCTGGCATGCAATACCGGGTAGGAAGTGTCCGAATTTTTTGGTATCTGCTTTATTTCTGTCAGTCATATCTTTGATATTACTCTGTCGTCCATGATTAATCTAAATTTCTTTTTCTTTTTCAGGCTCCCTGTCGAACCCGCTCGACAAAATACAAGAACGCTTGCGTCAGCAGCAGAAGAAGAGATCGAGGGTTGTGCAGACCAAGCTGACCGAGACAAGTGGCTCCGGGTCGGGCCCCTTGGTCCAGGGCTCTCCGAGCGCCTCAACTAGCTCTATAATGAAGAAGCACAAGTCCGCAGCGACTGTGGACCTGACGGCCAACGCTCCTCCGAAGCCGAAGCATGTGTTGCCGCCGTGCTTCATGAAGCGCAAAATTTTTGAAGGGACGAGCATGGAGGTGGACCGTGCGGACTCCTTGTTCCTGGAAGGCATGGATCGTCCTGCCCGGCGGTTGTCTATGGCCCAGGACGCAAGAGCTGTCATGCGGGTCTTGACAATGGCCTGGCTGACGGCCGAAGGAAATCCTGGACAGGAGAGGGAGATGGGGAGGCTGAAGGAGCAGTTGGTTGCCGCTGAGGAGAGGTTGAAAGTGGCCACTGAAGAAGCCAGTGCCACGGCCAAGGAGCTGACCGAGCGGGGCAACATTATTGCCAAACTGGAGGTCGACAAGAAGAGGGTTTTGGAGCAGAACAAAAAGCTGAAGGATGCTTTCTGCCCGAAGGAGGATGAGGATGCTGAAACCAAGAGTATGGTAATGAGGGCTCAGTTCCTTGCTCGGATCGACCAAGACATGGAAGATCTGAACTCATCAACTGAGCTCAGTTTCCAAAATGTTGTGGATCATATAAGGGCTCTTCATCCCGACTTGGCCTTGGACGTCGGTCGGATCAGCTACCTATACAAGGTTGAGGACGGCCAGATTGTGGTTCCTTCGGACCTGGTAGTGGATGATTCTCAGCAAGGGTCGATTGTTCCGCCCGATCAGCCCGAAGCGCAGCCGGACCAGGATGAGGCTCGTCAAGAAGAAGGCCGCCCTGAGGGCGAGGGTAATTAGTTTCTGGCCTGCGTGCCTTGCAATTTATGTTTCTTTGTTTTGGGGCGTAGTCCCCTTTGTAATTAATTATGAACAAGTAGGCCCTTCGAGGTCGCATTTTTGTGTTCACAGTTTGATGTTTATTAATGCTCGTTTGTTTCACTATATTTACTATTCAATTGCTCGTCCGTTGGAGGACTGTTCTTTTTATATTTCAAATGCTAAATGTTCGTCGCGCGTTTTTGCACTTAATTGGATATGATTGAATATATAAGGGGTGTGTTCGTGATCCATTGGTTTGGGGGGACCAATTAGATTCTGGAGTCTTTACTCCTGGCCGGTGCCCGGGCCAAGGTAATGGCCCGAGCTCCATGGCTTAAACGTCCCATCGCGAGCTGGGGATCTACCTGGTTGTGGTACTTGGGCGACGTCGGACTCGTTTGAGTATCCGCCCGTGCGACAGGTTTCTCCTTCCCTTGGAGGGAGATCCTGGTGATCATGTTATTTTTGGGCTGTCGTGCTTGTACCTGGGCACGCAGTTCTTAGTCAGTCCTATTGCTCCTCGCTTCAGAGTTGAGCAAGGTGACTTTGTGAGTTAGCTGTAATATTGCTTGAGCTTCTCGGCGTTCCACGGCCGAGCAAGCTCTTCCCCTTGTAAATTTTCTAAATAATAGGCTCCGTTTTCGGTTTTTGCTCGGACGCGATATGGGCCCTCCCAATTGGGTGTAAACTTTCCTTCGCGGGGGTCCCTGTGATTTCTTCTGAGAACAAGATTGCCTATCTCGAACGTTCGTCTTATGACTTTAGAATCGTACCGAGTGGCTATTTTTTACTTGAGAATGGTCTCTCGAAGAGCAGCTTTTGATCGAACTTCCTCGACCAGGTCAAGCTCGTCCCTCAAAGCCTCGGAGTTGGTGTCCTGGTCCATAGGGGATTCCGTGTGTCTGGATAAGACGTGCATTTCTATAGGGATCGATGCCTCGGTCCCATACGCCAATCGGAATGGGGACTCCCCGGTTGTTGAGTGGGGGGTGGTTCTATGCCCATAGCACGCTGTGTAGCTCCTCGACCCAGTGCTTCTTATGTTCGTCCAGTCTTCGTTTCAAGCCTCTTAGGATTACCCTATTCGCGGCCTCTGCTTGCCCGTTAGTTTGGGGGTGCTCCACTGAAGCGAAGTGTTGTTTCGTTCCTGTTGATGCAACAAACTCTTTGAAGTGTTTATCTGTAAACTGAGTGTCGTTGTCGGTCACAATGGCGAGCGGTACCCCGAACCGGGCGAGGATGTTCCTTTTGAAGAAACGCATTATGTTGAGTGCAGTGATTTTGGCTAAGGCCCCAGCTTCTATCCACTTGGGGAAATAGTCGACGCCTACAATTAGGTATTTATTTTGGCCGGATCCGACGACGAATGGTCCTAAGATATCCATCCCCCAACATGCGAATGGCCAAGGCGACGATAATGATTTTAGCTCGGACGGGGGTGCTATGTGTACATCCCCGTGTCGTTGGAACTTGTCGCACCTTTTTACGTGCTCCTTTGCGACGTGTTGGAGTGTGGGCCAATAGTATCCTGCTCGAAGAATTTTTTGGGCCAACGATCGTCCGCCTTGATGTTGCGCATTAATTCCTTCATGGATTTTCTCTTAGCACGTGTGGGATGTTCTCTTCTTCTACGCACCTGAGGAGGGGTGTAGAGAATCCTCGACGATACATACGTCCACCCACTAGAGAATATGAGCATGCACTTCGTCGTATTGTGTTGGCCGCTTTTGGGTCGGTCGGTAATTCTCCTTTAGTTAGGTAGTTAAATACTGGGGTCATCCAGCAGTTCGTATCGCCCATGAGATTAACGTCTGCGTGGATTGATGATTGCCCGATGCTTGGTCGGGGAAGCGTTTTCTGTATGACGGATTTGTTGTTTCCCTTCCTTTTAGTGCTCGCCAGCTTGGAAAGGATGTCAGCCCGGATATTGTTCTCTCGCGGGACGTGTTTGACTTCCACGCTTATGAATCGCTTTAGCTCGCCTTTTACGAGGGCCAGGTATTCGGCCATGTTATCGTTTTTGGCTTGAAAGTCTCCTCAGACTTGGCTAGCGACCAGCTGAGAATCCGTGCAGATTGTGATTTCTTCTGCCTCCAGGTCGATCGCGAGCCGTATGCCTGCTAGGAAGGCCTCGTACTCCGCCTGGTTGTTGGAAGTGGGGAAAGATAAGGTTAAGGAAACTTCGATGATGTTCCCTTCCTCGTTCTCCAGAATAACCCCTGCTCCGCTACCCGCTGGGCCGGATGCCCCGTCCACGAAAATAGTCCACCTTGAGGAAGATCTTGACTCTTGCTCAGTGAAAGTGAGTTCTGCCACGAAGTCAGCCAGTGCTTGAACTTTGAGAGCTTGTCTTCCCTCGAATTTAATGTCGAATTCGGATAGTTCCAACGACCATTTTAACATTCGTCCGGCCATGTCTGGTCGACCGAGCAATTGTCTTATGGGTTGATTGGTTCTTACGATGATGGTGTGGGCCAAGAAATAATGGCATAGCCTTCTGGCTGCGAAAAGGAGGGCCAGGGCCACTTTTTCTACCTGGAGATATCGAATTTCCGGGCCCTGGAGTGCTTTGCTCGTAAAATACACAGGCTTCTGCCCCTCGGGCAGGTCGCGTATGAGGGTCGTGCTCACTGCTTCGTTTGCAACGGCAAGATAGAGATAAAGTGTCTCCCCCTCTTCGAGTCTAGACAAAACTGGGGGTTCACTTAGTGCCCTCTTTAGGTGGGACAACGCTAGCTTGCACTCCTCCGTCCATTCGAAAGTCGCCTCTTTGCGGAGGAGCTTGTAAAAGGGGAGAGCGTGTTGAGCGGATTTTGCTACGAACCGAGCGAGGGAAGTGAGGACCCCATTTAGTGATTGTATGGATTTTTTAGAAGTAGGAGTCGGTAGTTCCGTGAATGCTCGGCATTTGTCGGGGTTGGCCTCGATGCCTCGTTCGGTCAGATAGAATCCGAGGAACTTCCCTGCTCGGACGCCAAATGTGCACTTCTCGGGATTGAAACGCATTTTGCATTTTCATGCCTGATCGAACACTTTTTGTAAGTGGGACGCGTGGTCCGTTTCTTGTTGAGATTTGACGATCATGTCGTCCATGTATACCTCGAGCATGTCCCCGATTTCTGCTCGGAATACCTTATTCATCATGCGCTGATATGTCGCGCCTGCGTTTTTCAGACCGAAGGGCATTACGTTATAATAGTAGTTTCCCGATTCGGTAATGAAGGCCGTGTATTTTTTGTCGGACACGGCCATGGGTATTTGATTATACCCTGAGTAGGCGTCCATGAAGGACAATAGTTTGAAGCCGGGAGAATTGTCGACCAATTTATCAATGTTAGGTAAAGGGTATGCATCTTTCGGGCATGCCCGGTTGAGATCAGTATAATCAACACACATTCTCCACTTTCCATTAGATTTTTTCACAAGTACAACATTTGAGAGCCAGGTTGTGTACCTGGCCTCGGTTACAAATTTTGCCTCTAGGAGGTCTTTAACAGCAGATTCAGCTGCTTCAGTTTTTTCGGTCGACTGCTTCCTCCTGCGCTGGGCGACCGCTTTGTGTGTTGGGTCGATGGAGAGGTGATGGCAGGCTGTCTCGGGGTCGAGTCCCGGCATTTCTGCGGCGCTCCAGGCAAATAGATCCGTGTTCCCTTTGAGGAAAGCTTCCAACTGTCGTTTTGCTAGGTCGGGCATGTGTGCCCCGATCTTAACGCACCGGGTTGGGTCATCTCCCAGGGGAATCAGCTCGAACTCTCCGTCCGGGACTGGTCGGGATAGTGAATCTGTTGGCTTTTGGACGCCCTCGTTGTCGTCTGAGAATCTGTAGTCCAGGTCAATCGAGTCTACCTGAGGGAAGGCCCTGGGTGTTTGTGGAATATCTGGTGAATTCAATGCTGAAGGGTTTGGTTTGTACGATATTGAGCTAAGACCTTTAGATGCTGCTTTGAAACACCGACGAGCAGCATCAACGTCCCCGTGCAGTGTGGCGACCTTGCCCGAAGTAGTGTAGTACTTCATCTTCAGGTGGACGGTGGACGGCACAGCGATTAGCTCGGCCAGTGTTGGTCGTCCCAGAATGCACTGGTACAGCGACGGGTAGTCCACGACTAGGAACTGGACTCGGATCGTCCTGGCTGTCTCAACTGCTTCGAAGGTGACAAACAGATCGACGTAGCCCCATGGTCGGGAGACCAACCCGTTGAAACCCTGCAAGTCTGATCCGAAGTACGGCGTCAGGTGCGTCTCGTTCAACTGGAGTGTTGAAAATAGCTGGGAGTACATAATGTCGCAGGAGTTGCCTTGGTCCACCAAGATTCTTCTCACATCGAAATTCTCCATTCGCGCTCGGATGAGTAGTGGGATGCTGGCGTTCGGCGCTCCTCCCAAGAGTTCTTCTCGGCAAAAGGAAAGGGGTATCGAGCCCTCTCTTGGTGGGTCCAGGGTTGCGTTTTGCGCGGGCCCCTTCGCAATCAGCTGGTCGAACTTTCGCTTTACGGATTCGACCGTGATTTTGTTGAACCCTCCTCCTGAAATGACCATCGCGGATGGAAAGGTTTCCCATGGACTATGGGAGGAAAAGTATCTCGGGCTCCCGGTGTGCTCGGGTAGGAAGAAATCTTCTGGGCGATAGATGCACAGGGCAACCTGCATGTTCGCATCCGCAGGAACGGGTACAGCCTCCTCGACCTTTTGAGTCACCTGTGCTTCTTGTCGAGGAGTGTCTCTGGATTTGGTGAATTGTTTAAGTTGCCCGTCCTTGATAAGAATTTCGATTGCGTCCTTGAGATGGATGCAGTCATTTGTGTTGTGGCCATGACTTTTGTGGAATCTGCAATATTTTGTTTTGTCTGTGCCCGGTTTGCTGGGTTGTTGCCTCGGAAAGCGTACCCCTGCTTGCCGGAACTCTGAGTTGGCACACTCGGATAAGATTTTCTCTCTGGAAGCCAGGAGCGGAGTATATTCGTGGAACCGGCCGACGGGTCCTCTGTGCTCCCGCGGTTCACGGGAGCGACCGTCCTTTCTTTTGTCTCCTCCCCGACGAGATGTCGAGGGTTCATCGACTCGGTGGGGCTTCGCATCTTCGCGACGTAGAGCGTCTCTTACGGAGCTGGCTGCCTGCTTTTCCTCATACTGGATGTAAGCCTGGGC
Source organism: Lathyrus aphaca (assembly GCA_963966055.1). NCBI lineage: Eukaryota > Viridiplantae > Streptophyta > Magnoliopsida > Fabales > Fabaceae > Lathyrus > Lathyrus aphaca. The sequence goes on from OZ014525.1 coordinate 322,724,747, forward strand.
CTTCAGCAAGAACGCGTCGAGGGTGGCAGTGGTCTCGATGCCGACTGTCCGGTGAAAATATGTTGACGGGCGCAGTCCTCGTTCCAACAAATACTTCTTCATATCGTCGATTGTGGACACCTGGACTGCCTCTTTGTTGAACCTTTCGATATAAGTTCACAAAGGTTTGTCTTTCCCTTGGATGATCGCTTCGAGTGAAGCTTCTGTCTTTGGGTGCCACCTTGAGGCGGTGAAGTGCCTGGAGAACGTGCGTTCAAGTTGTTTCCAAGAGGTGATGGATTCAGCCTCAAGGCTTTTATACCACGTCATCGCTCCTTTCCTCAGTGTTGTAGGAAAGAGGCGACATTTGATCGCTCCTCGTACTCCTCGGTAGACGAGCAGCGCATCGATATTCTCGATATGCTCGTCCGGATCTGTGGTTCCGTCGTACGAGCCTAGCGGTGGGGGTTTCTCTAAACCTCTTGGAAGTTTAGCCGCCATGATTTCTGATGAGAGGGGACCCCGAGCGTCCTCGTCCTCGCTGGAGTTGAATGAAGGGGATCTGTGTGCGCGCTTCTTCGTTCGCCGAGGAGATGCAGATCTTGATTTGCTCCTTCTTGACTTTCTTGGAGGGGAAGACCGCGGAGGGGACTGACGAGGTCGTTTGTCGCCAGTGGATTCGTCGACGTGTCCCTTCCTCTTTCTCTTGGGAGGAGAGCTATTGCGCCTTTCCTGGCATCTCGCGGGAGAAGGTGGTCGACATTAGTTGTCTTCGAGATGGGCGATTTTCTCGCCATGGGCGAGGAGCAGCAGATTTGTCTGAATCAGGATTTCGGCCAGGGCGGCGAAGTCAGATCCTGAAGGAGTCGAGGGAAAGAGGGCTTCTGGGCGACTTTCCAAAGGTTGATCGTGGTCGGGAGAAGGCGATGTTGTCTTCCCGTCCGGGTGATCTTTCACGGTTTCTTCGTGCGGAGGGTGATGAATGTTTCTCTCGCGTTGCGTGAGGATCATGCCGTCGTTTGATCGGTTGTCCTGATAGTCTCGAGCAGCCATGGATCTTGGTAAAAACTTTGGTTCTTTGAAGATTTTGAGAGAGAAGAACGGGGAAATCAGATTCCCACAGACGGCGCCACCTGATCGTACCTGGAGATCAGGATCCGATACGGCTGGTTTCGAGAGTTGTTGAAAGACTGTCGGTGAGGAGAGGAGGGGTGTGTACCTGCAAGGCACTCTGATGCTGAAGTAAGTAACCGAGCAAAGAGTGGGCAAGTATGAGAATTAAGGTCAGAGAATTGAATACCTGACCCTCCCAAATGAGAGGGTTTATATAAGGGGCTAAGTGGAAGATTATTGGTCCATATCGTTGGGCGCGGATTGAGGAATCTGTAATAATAGGTAACCTCCAAAACTAGTCGTTGGAGGGCTTTTTCTTGGTCGGTACGCTCTTGGTCGACAGAGACCACTATTCTTGATTCTGCTCGACGTCGAGCGCTTCTGCCAAGTTGGTTTGCTTGGCCCAATTAGGGGAATTGGGCCAGTCCAGAACTGGAGCCCCTAAGTCATTGCTCGTGCGGAGGAGCAGTGACTTAGTAATGGTTTCGTGCTCGAAGACGAGCAGTATTTTGGCTAGGAATTTTATGCTACCGACCTTCGAGGGGCGAGCGGTTGGTTCGTTGCTCGACGGGAGAATGTGAAACGAAAAGCTGGAATATTTGGGAATTCGCGCTTATTAATGATATGATGGCTAGCCTAGGGGCTAGCGTGTAGGGGTCACGCGTGCTTGCACGTGTTTCCCTCCCTATAAATAGGGTTTCCAGGCTTCATTTTGAATTTTTCGTTTCATCTTCTTCTCCGACGTCTTGCTCGTTCAACCTCCACTGCTCACAGCCGTCGACCACCGCATCTTACCGTCGACCACCGACTCCAGACTCTATATATTCTACAAATGGCTTCTCAAGCACAAGGTACGGCTCCTTTTCGTTGTTTTCAGTAGTTATAGGTTAGATATCATCGAAATGCATGCGGTTTAGGGTAGTTTTAATCGGTAGTCTTAGATTTAGAGCCGGTAAACCCTAGAACTTATGCCACTGTTGTTGGTCGGCTGCAAACCCTAACTCATGGTCGACGTAGGTGTTGGTCGACCTTGACTTGGGATTTGATAAGTATTTTAGGCTAGATCCCGTAATTTCTGACGTTGGGCGTAAGCCATCGCTTTGAGCGATGGTCAGCCAGGGCTACAGCTCGGGACCCTGTTCCTGGGTTGATGCGCGCCCTTTCACTTGTCGAGCGGTGGAAGGGTGGATTTGATATTCTTAATCGAATTCAGTGACGCCTTTCCTCTGCTTTTCAGGTGAAAACTCGCTCATGGACCCGTTGGATGTGTCCTCGGAAGAGACGTCCTCGGAAGATTCTGGATCTTCTGCGTCAGTCCCCTCCGGCTCCGGGAGTTCCTCGGGAGACTCGGACGTGAGCACTACGGAAGAAGGAGCTTCAACAGACTCGCCATGATGCCCTGAACAGATAAGGATCTCGCCCGAAGAATGGGTGGTGGAGGATCTGCTGGACAAAGTGTCCTCGTTCTCAAGGCCTCGAGCGGAGCCGTTGCCCGTCGTTGGCAACCCTGCCGACTGGGTAGTGACTTGCCCAGGAGATGATGACCGTATCTTCTCAGATTTTGGAGGTCGGGCGTTCTCCATGTACGAGTATGCAGTTTCGGTCCTGGTGGTGACTCTGCCCTTCAGTGACGTGGTATGTGTTGTGCTCGGGCATCTGGGCGTTGCTCCGTCTCAGCTGCATCCTAACTCGTATGCATTCTTGAAGGCATTTGAGGTGACGTGCGCCCATCTGGGTGTTGGTGCCACGCTCCCTCTGTTCTTTCGTTTGTTCTCCCTGCAGCGTCAAGTCGGGCGAGGAACTGATCGAAAGGGGTTCGTCTCTTTTAAACAGAGGACAAAAAATTTCAAGGCTCATTCAGAGTCCATTCGAGCTTTCAAGATGGACTATTTTCTTATCAAACCCGCGAGCGTGGTGGCTGTGAGGGCGCTGAGCTTTCTGGGGATAGATACTGATGAGAATGATGAACCCAAGCTCGACGACCAAGGGCAGGTGATCCCGAGGAGGCTTTGGTTGTTCCCCTTCTCCTGGAGTTACACCCATTACGAGAGGTCAGTTAGTGAGTTCGTCCAGGTGGGGGACTCTTTAAATGAGGATGACGCGGCCAGTCTCCTGGAGTTACACCCATTACGAGAGGTCAGTTAGTGAGTTCGTCCAGGTGGGGGACTCTTTAAATGAGGATGACGCGGCCAGTTTCAGGAGGTTGATAACGTCTTTTACCCCGACCCCCCTGCTGGACGGAGAAGGAAAAATTATGCTGGATCACGATGGGGGGGAAGCTGTGGAGCGTCCCTTGATCGACGTCACAGATTTGCTGGCGTGCAATACCGGGTAGGAAGTGTCCGACTTTTTTGGTATCTGCTTTATTTCTGTTAGTCATATCTTTGATATTACTCTGTCGTCCATGATTAATCTAAATTTCTTTTTCTTTTTCAGGCTCCCTGTCGAACCCGCTCGACAAAATACAAGAACGCTTGCGTCAGCAGCAGAAGAAGAGATCGAGGGTTGTGCAGACCAAGCTGACCGAGACAAGTGGCTCCGGGTCGGGCCCCTTGGTCCAGGGCTCTCCGAGCGCCTCAACTGGCTCTAAAATGAAGAAGCACAAGTCTGCAGCGACTGTGGACCTGACGGCCAACGCTCCTCCGAAGCCGAAGCATGTGTTGCCGCCGTGCTTCGTGAAGCGCAACTTTTTTGAAGGGAAGAGCATGGAGGCTAACCGTGCGGACTCCTTGTTCCTGGAAGGCATGGATCGTCCTGCCCGGCGGTTGTCTTTGGCCCAGGATGCAAGTGCTGTCATGCGGGTCTTGACAATGGCCTGGCTGACGGCCGAAGGAAATCCTGGACAGGAGAGGGAGATGGGGTGGCTGAAGGAGCAGTTGGCTGCCGCTGAGGAGAAGTTGAAAGCGGCCACTGAAGAAGCCAGTGCCACGGCCAAGGAGCTGACCGAGCGGGGCAACATTATTGCCAAACTGGAGGTCGACAAGAAGAGGGTTTTGGAGCAGAACAAAAAGCTGAAGGATGCTTTCTGCCCGAAGGAGGATGAGGATGCTGAAACCAAGAGTATGGTAACGAGGGCTCAGTTCCTTGCTCGGATAGACCAAGACATGGAAGATCTGAACTCATCAACTGAGCTCAGTTTCCAGAATGTTCTGGATCAGATAAGGGCTCTTCATCCCGACTTGGCCTTGGACGTCGGTCGAATCAGCTACCTATACAAGGTTGAGGACGGCCAGATTGTGGTTCCTTCGGACCTGGTAGTGGATGATTCTCAGCCAGGGTCGATTGTTCCGTCCGATCAGCCCAAAGCGCAGCCGGACCAGGATGAGGCTCGTCAAGAAGAAGGTCGCCCTGAGGGCGAGGGTAATTAGTTTCTGCCCTGCGTGCCTTGCAATATGTTTCTTTGTTTTGGGGCGTAGTCCCCTTTGTAATTAATTATGAACAAGTCGGCCCTTCGAGGTCGCATTTTTGTGTTCACAGTTTGATGTTTATTAATGCTCGTTTGTTTCACTATATTTACTATTCAATTGTTCGTCCGTCGGAGGACTGTTCTTTTTATATTTCAAATGCTAAGTGTTCGTCGCGCGTTTTTGCACTTAATTGGATATGATTGAATGTATACGGGGTGTGTTCGTGATCCATTGGTTTGAGGGGACCAATTAGATTTTGGAGTCTTTGCTCCTGGCCGGTGCCCGGGCCAAGGTAATGGCCCGGGCTCCATGGCTTGAACGTCCCATCGCGAGCTGGGGTTCTACCTGGTCGTGGTACTTGGGCGACGTCAGACTCGTTTGAGTATCCGCCCGTGCGACAGGTTTCTCCTTCCCTTGGAGGGAGATCCTGGTGATCATGTTATTTTTGTGTTGTCGTGCTTGTACCTAGGCACGCAGTTCTTAGTCAGTCCTATTTCTCCTCGCTTGAGAGTTGAGCAAGGTGACTTTGTGAGTTAGCTGTAATATTGCTTGAGCTTCTCGGCGTTCCACGGCTGAGCAAGCTCTTCCCTGTGTAAATTTTCTAAATAATAGGCTTCGTTTTCGGTTTTTGCTCGGACGCGATATGGGCCCTCCCAATTGGGTGTAAACTTTCCCTCGCGGGGGTCCCTGTGATTTCTTCTGAGAACAAGACTGCATATCTCGAACGTTCGTCTTATGACTTTAGAATCTTACCGAGTGGCTATTTTTTGCTTGAGAATGGTCTCTCGAAGAGCAGCTTCTGATTGAACTTCCTCGACCAGGTCAAGCTCATCCCTCAAAGCCTCGGAGTTGGTGTCCTGGTCCATAGGGGATTCCGTGCGTCTTGATATCACGTGCATTTCTATAGGGATCACTGCCTCGGTCCCATACGCCAATCGGAATGGGGACTCCTCGGTTGTTAAGTGGGGGGTGGTTCTATATGCCCATAGCACGCTGTGTAGCTCCTCGACCCAGTGCTACTTATGTTCGTCCAGTCTTCGTTTCAAGCCTCTTAGGATTACCCTATTCGCGGCCTCTGCTTGCCCGTTAGTTTGGGGGTGCTCCACTGAAGCGAAGTGTTGTTTCGTTCCTATTGATGCAACAAACTCTTTGAAGTGTTTATCTGTAAACTGAGTGCCGTTGTCGGTCACAATGGCGAGCGGTACCCCGAACCGGGCGAGGATGTTCCTTTTGAAGAAACGCATTATGTTGAGTGCAGTGATTTTGGCTAAGGCCTCAGCTTCTATCCACTTGGTGAAATAGTCGACACCTACAATTAGGTATTTATTTTGGCCGGATCCGACGACGAATGGTCCTAAGATATCCATCCCCCAACATGCGAATGGCCAAGGCGACGATAATGATTTTAGCTCGGACAGGGGTGCTACGTGTACATCCCCGTGTCGTTGGCACTTGTCGCACCTTTTTACGTGCTCCTTTGCGTCGTGTTGGAGTGTGGGCCAATAGTATCCTGCTCGAAGAATTTTTCGGGCCAACGATCGTCCGCCTTGATGTTGCGCATTAATTCCTTCATGGACTTCTCTTAGCACGTGTGGGATGTTCTCTTCTTCTACGCACCTGAGGAGGGGTGTATAGAATCCTCGACGATACATACGTCCACCCACTAGAGAATATGAGCATGCTCTTCGTCGTATTGTGCTGGCCGCTTTTGGGTCGGTCGGTAATTCTCCTTTAGTTAGGTAGTTAAATACTGGGGTCATCCAGCAGTTCGTGTCGCCCACGAGATTAACGTCTACGTGGATTGATGATTGCCCGATGCTTGGTCGGGGAAGCGTTTTCTGTATGAGGGATTTGTTGTTTCCCTTCCTTTTAGTGCTCACCAGCTTGGAAAGGATGTCAGCCCGGATATTGTTCTCTCGCGGGACGTGTTTGACTTCCACGCTTCTGAATCGCTTTAGCTCGCCTTTTACGAGGGCCAGGTATTCGGTCATATTATCGTTTTTGGCTTGAAAGTCTCCTCAGACTTGGCTAGCGACCAGCTGAGAATCCGTGCAGATTGTGATTTCTTCTGCCTCTAGGTCGATCGCGAGCCGTATGCCAGCTAGGAAGGCCTCGTACTCCGCCTGGTTGTTGGAAGTGGGGAAAGATAAGGTTAAGGATACTTCGATGATGTTCCCTTCCTCGTTCTCCAGAATAACCCCTGCTCCGCTACCCGCTGGGCCGGATGCCCCGTCCACGAAAATAGTCCACCTAGAGGAAGATCTTGACTCTTGCTCAGTGAAAGTGAGTTCTGCCACAAAGTCGGCTAGTGCTTGAGCTTTGAGAGCTTGTCTTCCCTCGAATTTGATGTCGAATTCGGATAGTTCCAATGACCATTTTAACATTCGTCCGGCCATGTCTGGTCAACCGAGCAATTGTCTTATGGGTTGATTGGTTCTTACGATGATGGTGTGGGCCAAGAAATAATGGCATAGCCTTCTGCCCCTCGGGCCCTGGAGTGCTTTGCTCGTAAAATACACAGGCTTCTGCCCCTCGGGCAGGTCACTGCTTCGTTTGCAACGGCAAGATAGAGATAAAGTGTCTCCCCCTCTTCGGGTCTAGACAAAACTGGGGGTTCACTTAGTGCCCTCTTTAGGTGGGACAACGCTAGCTCGCACTCCTCCGTCCATTCGAAAGTCGCCTCTTTGCGGAGGAGCTTGTAAAAGGGGAGAGCGTGTTGAGCGGATTTTGCTACGAACCGAGCGAGGGAAGTGAGGACCCCATTTAGTGATTGTATGGATTTTTTAGAAGTAGGAGTCGGTAGTTCCGTGAATGCTCGGCATTTGTCGGGGTTGGCCTCGATGCCTCGTTCGGTCAGATAGAATCCGAGGAACTTCCCTGCTCGGACGCCAAATGTGCACTTCTCGGGATTGAAACGCATTTTGCATTTTCATGCCTGATCGAACACTTTTTGTAAGTGGGACGCGTGGTCCGTTTCTTGTTGAGATTTGACGATCATGTCGTCCATGTATACCTCGAGCATGTCCCTGATTTCTGCTCGGAATACCTTATTCATCATACGCTGATATGTCGCGCCTGCATTTTTCAGACCGAAGGGCATTACGTTATAATAGTAGTTGCCCAATTCGGTCATGAAGGCCGTGTATTTTTTGTCGGACATGGCCATGGGTATTTGATTATACCCTGAGTAGGCGTCCATGAAGGACAATAGTTTGAAGCCGAGAGAATTGTCGACCAATTTATCAATGTTAGGTAAAGGGTATGCATCTTTCGGGCATGCCCGGTTGAGATCAGTATAATCAACACACATTCTCCACTTTCCATTAGATTTTTTCACAAGTACAACATTTGAGAGCCAGGTTGTGTACCTGGCCTCGGTTACAAATTTTGCCTCTAGGAGGTCTTTAACAGCAGATTCAACTACTTCAGTTTTTTCGGTCGACTGCTTCCTCCTGCGCTGGGCGACCGCTTTGTGTGTTGGGTCGATGGAGAGGTGATGGCAGGATGTCTCGATGGAGAGGTGATGACAGGCTGTCTCGGGGTCGAGTCCCGGCATGTGTGCCCCGATCTTAACGCACCGGGTTGGGTCATCTCCCAGGGGAACCAGCTCGAACTCTCCGTCCGGGACTGGTCGGGATAGTGAATCTGTTGGCTTTTGGACGCCCTCGTTGTCGTCTGAGAATCTGCAGTCCAGGTCAATTGAGTCTACCTGAGGGAAGGCCCTGGGTGTTTGTGGAATATCTGGTGAATTCAATGCTGAAGGGTTTGGTTGGTACGATATTGAGCTAAGACCTTTAGATGTTGCTTTGAAACACCGACGAGCAGCATCAACGTCCTCGTGCAGTGTGGCGACCTTGCCCGAAGTAGTGTAGTACTTCATCTTCAGGTGGACGGTGGACGGCACAGCGATTAGCTCGGCCAGTGTTGGTCATCCCAGAATGCACTGGTACAGCGACGGGCAGTCCACGACTAGGAACTAGACTCGGATCGTCCTGGCTGTCTCAGCTGCACCGAAGGTGACAAACAGATCGACGTAGCCCCATGGTCGGGAGACCGCCCCGTTGAAACCCTGCCAGTCCGATCCGACGTACGGCGTCAGGTGCGTCTCGTTCAACTGGAGTGTTGAAAATAGCTGGGAGTACATAATGTCGCAGGAGCTGCCTTGGTCCACCAAGATTCTTCTCACATCGAAATTCTCCATTCGCGCTCGGATGAGTAGCGGGATGCTGGCGTTCGGCGCTCCTCCCAAGAGTTCTTCTCGGTAAAAGGCAAGGGGTACCGAGCCCTCTCTTGGTGGGTCCAGGGTTGCGTTTTGCGTGGGCCCCTTCGCAATCAGCTGGTCGAACTTTCGCTTTACGGATCCGACCGTGATTTTGTTGAACCCTCCTCCTGAAATGACCATCGCGGATGGAAAGGTTTCCCATGGACTATGGGAGGAAAAGTATCCCGGGCTCCCGGTGTGCTCGGGTAGGAAGAAATCATTTGGGTGATAGATGCCCAGGGCAACCTGCATGTTCGTATCCACAGGAACGGGTACAGCCTCCTCGACCTTTTGAGTCTCCTGTGCTTCTTGTCGAGGAGTGTCTCTGGATTTGGTGAATTGTTTAAGGTGCCCGTCCTTGATAAGAATTTCGATTGCGTCCTTGAGATGGATGCAGTCTTCTGTGTTGTGGCCATGACTTTTGTGGAATCTGCAATATTTTGTTTTGTCTGTGCCCGGTTTGCTGGGCTGCTGCCTCGGAAAGCGTACCCCTGCTTGCCGGAACTCTGAGTTGGCACACTCGGATAAGATTTTCTCTCTGGAAGCCAGGAGCGGAGTATATTCGTGGAACCGGCCGACGGGTCCTCTGTGCTCCCGCGGTTCACGGGAGCGACCGTCCTTTCTTTTGTCTCCTCCCCGACGAGATGTCGAGGGTTCATCGACTCGGTGGGGCTTCGCATCTTCGCGGCGTAGAGCGTCTCTTACGGAGCTGGCTACCTGCTTTTCCTCATACTGGATATAAGCTTGGGCCTTCAGCAAGAACGCGTCGAGGGTGGCAGGGGTCTCGATGCCGACTGCCCGGTGAAAATATGTTGACGGGCGCAGTCCTCGTTCTAACAAATACTTCTTCATATTGTCGGTTGTGGACACCTAGACTGCCTCTTTGTTGAACCTTTCGATATAAGTTCGCAAAGGTTCGTCTTTCCCTTGGATGATCGCTTCGAGCGAAGCTTCTGTCTTTGGGTGCCACCTTGAGGCGGTGAAGTGCCTGGAGAACGTGCGTTCAAGTTGTTTCCAGGAGGTGATGGATTCAGCCTCAAGGCTTTTATACCACGTCATCGCTCCTTTCCTCAGTGTTGTAGGAAAGAGGCGACATTTGATCGCTCCTCGTACTCCTCGGTAGACGAGCAGCGCATCGATATTCTCGATATGCTCGTCCGGATCTGTGGTTCCGTCGTACGAGCCTAGCGGTGGGGGTTTCTCTAAACCTCTTGGAAGTTTAGCCGCCATGATTTCTGATGAGAGGGGACCCCGAGCGTCCTCGTCCTCGCTGGAGTTGAATGAAGGGGATCTGTGTGCGCGCTTCTTCGTTCACCGAGGAGATGCAGATCTTGATTTGCTCCTTCTTGACTTTCTTGGAGGGGACTGACGAGGTCGTTTGTCGCCAGTGGATTCGTCGACGTGTCCCTTCCTTTTTCTCTTGGGAGGATAGGGACTGCGCCTTTCCTGGCATCTCGCGGGAGACGGTGGTCGACAGTAGTTGTCTTCGAGACGGGCGATTTTCTCGCCATGTGCGAGGAGCAGCAGATTTGTCTGATTCAGGATTTCGGCCAGGGTGCGAAGTCAGATCCTGAAGGAGTCGAGGGAAAGAGGGCTTCTGGGCGACTTTCCAAAGGTTGATCGCGGTCGGGAGAAGCCGATGTTGTCTTCCCGTCCGGGTGATCTTGCACGGTTTCTTCGTGCGGAGGGTGATGAATGTTGCTCTCACGTTGCGTGAGGATCATGCCGTCGTTTGATCGATTGTCCTGATTGTCTCGAGCAGCCATGGATCTTGGTAAAAACTTTGGTTCTTTGAAGATTTTGAGAGAGAAGAACGGGGAAATCAGATTCCCACAGACGGCGCCACCTGATCGTACCTGGAGATTAGGATCCGATACGGCTGGCTTCGAGAGTTGTTGAAAGACGATCGGTGAGGAGAGGAGGGGTGTGTACCTGTGTTGCACCCCAAAATTTTCCCTCACAAGACAAGACTTTGTGTACTAAGAGGTTCACAAGGTTCACAAGACAAGACTTTGTGTACTAAGAGGTTCATAAGGTTCACAAGGTTCACAAGACATCTTATGAGGTTCACAAGACATCTTATGAGGTTCACAATTTTCACAAGACATCCTATGAGGTTCATGAGGTTCACAAGGTTCACAAGACCTCTCATGAGGTTCATGAGGTTCACAATGTTCACAATTAGTCAGAAGATTTGACATTTCCCTCAGACAATGCATCCTCCTAAGCAATGCATCCTAAACTAGGGTTTTGCCTTTAATCAGGCTAAATGGACTTCCAGGACTTCAATTGAGCTTCATAACATTTTATATGTGTTTAAGAATCCCCATGACAAGTTTCAAGACTTTTCCCAAAGGTTTGCTCAGTCAGATGATCAGATAGGTCAAAATCAGTCAAAGGAGTTAAAAAAGTCAAACTGAGGTCAACTATGGTCAAACCAAAGTCAAACTTCATGATTTTTTGCCAACATCAAGTATATGAAGTAAAATTCATCATTTTATCAAGGGTTGATCATGATTCATCAAGGAGATTTCAGATCATCAAGAATCAGGAGTTTCTAAATTAGGGTTTCCTTAGGAAAAGTCAACTGAACTTTGACCAGCCATAACTTTCACATGCTTCATCAAATTTTTTCCATCCAAAGCTCATTTTGAAGGAAATTGAATTCTCTACAACTTTGTTTCTCACAAGCCAAGCCCAAAAATGCTTCATTTAGAAGGTATGAGCTAAGACATTATAGGTCCTTTTAAAAGTCAACAAAAAGTCAACAACTTCAAAAGAGCATAACTTGAGAATGGTAAACGATATGGACATGAAACCAATGGGGTTGGTTAGAGGACTCTTTAAGCTTTCCAAAATGTCAAAGAACACCCTCATGGCATTAAAATTGAAGGATTTGTGCCCTTGCAAAGTTGGGAAATATTTGGGTGGTTTATGAAGTAAATGGGGTCTTAAAACCATAATTTTTCAAATGGGCTGAACTTTTTGTGACCCAAGGTGTTCCATGACATCATGAACGAAATTTATTTAATATTTTCATAATTTTATTCATTTTATTTTATTTATTATGATTTTTTATATTAAAAATCATTTTAAATTCAAATAAAATATAAAAATATGAAGATTTAAAAATATTTTGATTCTAGAAAGTCATGAAAGCTAATTGGATCAGATTGATATGAGAATTTATGAAAGCGTATGACTCTGTCTCGTTTGGATCACCCATGAAACTACAACCAGTTGTGTTACTTACTCAAGCTCGAACAGATAAAGCTCAATCCAATCATTTCCGTCCCGACAGCAGAAGATGAGATACTTGAAGATAATGGATTTTGTTTGTTTAATCATGTTTATAGTGATGTGTAGAACGTTTCTGGATACTTAGATCAAAGCTCCATGGCTGAATCATGAAAACACCATTCTTAGGGTTTCGGCCAAGGTTTAGGGCTTCATGATTTATGGAACATAAATGAATTCTAAAACCATGGATTGATTCGAATGGACCTCTGGATTATGTTTATGGACTTAATTTTATGAAATTTTATGGTTTTGTTGATCATTGAGTTTCGTAGGGTTTGCTACAAAACTGAATTCGTAGGAAATATGGTAGGAGATTTCGCAGGAAAATTCGTAAGAACCAAGGTTGAAGATGAAGACCAGTGGCGCGAAAATTCATATTCAAAATTGGTTATAATATTTTATTATATGTTGGTAATATTATATCAGAATGAGGTGCTGGCTCAGTTGGTTAGTGTTTGCGCGTTTGAGGTTGAGGGTCCTGGGTTCGAATCCCCCCAGGCCCTTTTGTTTTGTTTTGCTTTTTGTTATGATTTTTGCAGGTTATGAAACAAAACAACTTGGTTCTCATTCCATAACACAAGCGCATGGCTTGTCCCAGTGGTTGGCTGTTTGGTCTTGGATATTCAAAGCCTAGGGCCTGGGTTCGAATCCCAGCCCCAGGTATGTTTTCTTTCTCTTTTTCTTTTTTTTATTTTATTTGCTTATATTTTATAATTAAATTTAATTAATTTATTAAAATGTTAAAATAAATATATATTATTTCTTATACCTAAAATTCATGTTTTTAATCAAACTTTATTTTTTCAAAATTTAATTATTTATATTTTATATGTTCATATTATTAAATAAATATAATTTGTAAATAAATGAATTTGTGTTGTAAATTAATGAATAAAACCCTAATTCTATTTTCTAAACTCATAAATCTTAAATTATTTATATTAACCCTAATATTTTCTAAACCCTAACTATATTATAAACCTTAATTTATTTGTTTGTAATTATGTATATTTATTTATAATTTGTTTATTATTATTATATGTTGTTGTATATATAAATAATTTAATTAATTAACCCTAACTTATTTTTCTAAATAATTAAAACCTAATTTTATTTTATGAATATAATTTACTATTTGTATATGTTTATTTAATTATAATTAGATATTTTTTACATAAAATTGAATAATTAGATTATTAATCATATTTTATTAGTATATAATTTTCATCATTTATTAAAAATCTTAAAAAATAGTTATTTATTTAAAATTGAACCTTTTTATGTTATTATGCTAATTTCTTCCTCTTATATTTATTTTGTTTATTATTACTAACTTCTTTATTTATTTATATATTATGTGATTATTTATTATATTATTATTATTATTACTAACCCATTTAATTATTTATTTACTTATTTATTTTAATTATAATGTAATTGTATCCAATATGTAATAATTGTAGTATTATTTTATTAATTATTAAATTGTCATGGTTAGTAAAATAGGGAGTGTAAAACATGTTTGTATGTAAAATTGAACTTAGATCATTAAATCTCAAGACAAATACTTGAATTTGTACACTCACACACGTAAGTCGATCTTGGATCGCCATCTCACTTCTTAAGGGTTACCTCTCAAGTTGCCTAAACAAAAGGTCAAGTAAGGTGTAAAGCAAAGTCCCTCATCTCATATCATCTAGTCCCTTAACAGATAAAAAGATCAAGTCCCTTCATGGTTGCCTTCGTAATGATCTTGTCCCTTTCGAATAAAGATGATAAGTCCCTTCGAATTGCTTATACACCTTACAGTTGCCTAATAACAAATGTCCCTTCACTTGTCCCTCACATATCCAAGGTAATGACTACCTATTCCTTAATAATAGGGATAGTCTTACCATTTAAAGGATATTTAAGAACAGAAAAGACTTAACTTAGGGTAGGTTCCTCTTATGTCCTTGCTCACTTTTCAAAAACATTTCAAACACTTCACATTTCAAACAATTTTCAAAACAAAGGCTTTATATATATCCGTACATGGATCATTATAAAGTACTTAAGAAAATTTCTAATCACACACTACACATCTCAAAAACATTTTAAAGTGAGCTAAGTAACTAAGAGCCCATGGATAACCATGGATGTAAAGGGTGCTAACACCTTCCCTTTACATAACCTACCCCCCGAACCCAAAAATCTTTTAAGGTCTTTCCTGTTCTTTTATGCCCTTTCCTTTGGATAAAATAAAAGTCGGTGGCGACTCTTGCTATCCGCAACATAATTAAAAGTCAGTTCTCCCACCGTGTTACAGAACTGGCGACTCTGCTGGGGATTAATAAAAGAGGGGTACCCTTAGGAATTAGATCACTTTAAACTTGTTTGCTTTGTTTGTTTTACTTTACTTGTTGGGTGTTCTTATGTGTGAAAGATCCTAACCCGGATCTAGTGTACCTTAGGTAAATGGCAATAGACCAAGGAAACTGTACGGCGTATACCGATATGGTTGATCTGGTGGCCATAGTTAGTGTGACTTCTTGGTTGGTGCTTATGTTCCTTAAGTCAAGTTGAGGATAATATGAGGCTGCCATATGTTGTCAATGCACTAACTAACTTTTAGAACCCTAGTTATCCCATCTTGGCCTTTAGAAAGTAGTGAGATAACCGGCTTTGGTGCAGACTGAAGTTGGTTGATACTCGATACTACGCTCATTGAGATTCTAAACTTGGAGGGTTTTGGTTGGCAAGTAAGTTGCCTACTGAACAACCACCCTTGTGAAGGATCAATGATATTGAGATCCCTTAGAACCTGGTTACTTTTATAGGACAGGATGAACCAACTAACTTCAGGGGAGAGTACTTACCTTTGAACCTCATGCAAGCCTTTAAACCTAGGGCTATGGTGTGACTTGTTTGTGTGTGCCACATGTTTTTGATTGAGCATAACATCATAGCATCATCATGCATCATAAGCATAGCATTTTCACTAACCATTTCAAGGACCAAAGGATTTATCTTTGTTCTTTGTTGCAGGTCATGGCTTCTGCTCGTAGAAACACTATCAGGATCAACTTTGTAGGGATACCTGCCAAGCTCAAGGAGTTGGTTTCTCAAGTGTCTGAAAACTCCCAGTTCATCAAAAGACATGGTTACTTACTGGATCTATTCACTTCAGGATTCAATGAAGACATGATGAGTGTTCTGTTTCAGTTCTTTGACCCTAAGCACCACTGCTTCACATTCCCCGACTATCAGCTGGTTCCTACAATGGAAGAGTTCTCTAAACTTCTGGGTATACCTGTTCTTGATCAAAGACCCTTCACATGCTTGGAAAAAGAGCCTAAACCAGAGGTTATTGCTGCAGCTCTACATCTAAAGAAGTCAGACATTGTTCTAGAAACGAGAAGCGGAGTTAAGGGTATTCTTGCTAAGGTGTTGATAGAGAAGGCTCAAGTGTTCTTGAAGGCTATGAGCTATGATGCTTTTGAGGAAATCTTAGCCCTATTGATCTATGACTTAGTATTGTTCCCTAATCCAGACCAGTTCATAGATGTTCATGCCATCAACATATTTCTGAGTCATAATCCAGTGCCTACATTGCTTGGAGACATCTTGCACTCTCTTCACACTCGTACTACGAAGGCACGAGGAACTCTGATGTGCTGCATACCTTTGCTATCTAGGTGGTTTATTTCTCACTTTCCTCGATCAGTGATGAAGAATGAACAAGGGTTCAGGTGGTCCAAGAGGATTATGTCACTCTCTCATTCAGATATTCATTGGGGCTCTCGATCTATGGAGAATGTTATTATCATTGACCGTTGCGGGGAGTTTCCTAATGTGCCACTTTTAGGCATAAGAGGAGGCATTACTTACAACCCTTCTCTAGCTTTACGATAGTTTGGTTATGCTCGGAGTGATGGTCCTCATGACATGTTGATTCAGGGTATTGTGTTTGACTACGACAACGATCTTCAAGGTTACCGGCAAAGGTTCATACGAGCATGGGGAAAAGTGAACAAGGTTGACAGCAAGATTCTGGAGCCTAAGTACACTATTCCTATGGAAGCTTATCTCAGATGAGTACGGTCTCGTGCTCAAACTCTTATGATGCCATATCCTGCCATCCTGCCAGTTACTATGGAGCCTGTTGCTGAAGGAGATGCTTCATATACCATCCTTCACCCAGACATGCCCACTGACATGGAAGACTTACAGAGATCCTGGATCCAGTTGAAGGAGCAAAGGGATACTTTTGAGACTCATTACAAAGCAAGTCAAGAAAGAATCCTGGAGCTAACAAAGCAACTTCACGAGGAGCGGAATCTCAACTCATACCTCAACACAAAGAGGAAACGTCCATGGGAGACTTAAAACCCCATTTCTTGTACTTATTTCATTTTTATTGTAAGCCCAAGGGGCAAAAAAATTTATTACTAATAAAAGTTTACTTTCTTGATTTTTTAAACAAATTTGAATCCTACGGTCCTTGAAAACATTGCATACGCATTTGCATACCATATCATTGCATCACAGGTTTCTTGTGCACAGGTTTCTTATCTTCTCGCTGTTTATTTCAGCAATGGCTCTTGAACAAACAGTTAAAGATCTCCAGGCACAAAATGCACAGTTCCAAGAGTTGATCCTGAACTTGTCCAAGGGGCAGGATGAATTAAAGACACTGCTGGCCAAGAAGACTAAGAAGACTAGAAGGTCAGGAGGCCTAATCAACATGGGAAGAAGGTTCAGAGGTCCTGTCAAGACCAAAGAACAGGTTGAAGATTATGAGTCTGAAGAGACTGAGAAAGAGGGAGGCAGTCTCCATAATACAATGGGGGATTCTGATTCTGAAGCTAATTACTATCATGATCCTAATGAGGATAAGTTCAAGATGCTGGTGGATAGAATGGATGCTATGGAATTGCAAAAGTCTTCTGGGCTGGATTTTGAAGACCTGAGTTTGATATCTGGAGTGGTTATACCCATTGGTTTCAAGGTCCCTGCTTTTGTAGTGTATGATGGTGTCTCTTGTCCCAAGCTGCATCTGAGATCTTATGTCCGGAGAATCCAACCCCATACTGCTGATAAGAAGTTGTGGATCCATTTCTTCCAAGAAAGCTTATCTGGAGCTCAATTGGAATGGTACTATCAGTTGGAGAGTGTCAACATCCGTGATTGGAATGATCTTGCTGAGGCCTTTTATAAGCAATATCAATACAATGCTGATCTAGCCCCTACTTGCATGCAACTACAGAGCATGTCTATGGGTGCTAAAGAAAATTTCAAGGAGTATGCCCAAAAGTGGAGAGATTTGGCTGGTAGAGTACAACCTCCTCTAACTGACAGGGAGTTAGTGGATATGTTCATGTGTACGTTGAATGGTCCTTTTTATAGTCATCTCATTGGAAGCTCATCATCTGGCTTCACTGAGTTAATAATGACAGGAGAGCGCGTGGAAAGTGGTATAAGGAATGGCAAGATTCAAGTGGGTGCTTCTTCATCAAGTACTGCAAAGAAGCCCCCTAGTGGGAAGAAAGAGTCAAATGTTGTTTATGGTCAACCTGATCGTAATAGGAGGCACCAATCTGTGAGTGCAGTTCATATCTCCAATCCAACTCCTGCAACACCAGAGCCATCACAGGGCAATCAACAGAGGGCTAGAAGACAGTTCACTAAGATCAATATGTCACTAGCCCAAGCCTTGCAACACTTGTTGAAGGGTGAACTTATCACTTTGAGGGATCCTCCTCAGAATCCCAATGTTACCTCTCCCAGGTACAATCCTAATGCACGATGTGCATATCATTCAAATTGTCAGGGACATGATACCAATAGTTGCTGGGTATTGAAGAATAAAATCCAGGATATGATTGATGCTGGAGAGATTGAGTTTGACCCTCCGGGTACTCCAAATGTGATTACTGCTCCCATGCCAAATCATGAGAAGACTGTCAATGCCATTGATGAAGTTTCACATATTTCCTCAGTTGCAGAGTTGAATACACCATTGTCTGTTATTAAGAAGAAGTTAGTACAAGCTGGGTTCTTTCCAGGTTGTCATGAAGATTGTTTATACTGTGCTTATAAACCGGATAGTTGCTGGAGATTGAAGGATGGTATTCAACGCCTCATGAACAATTACACAATATTGTTTGAAAGGACACCTTCTGTAGAGAGCATGGTTGAGCATATAACCAAAGGTGCGAAGGTTGAAGAGGTGGATATGGTTGATAAAGTGCCGGTAAGGATTACTTCCAAGGGTCCTGTCAAAATCACTCGCAAGGGTCCAATTAAGATTACTGCTGAAGGCCCTGTGAAGATTGTTGCTGAAGCTAGAGTGGCTCCTATGATCATTACCACTCCTGGTCCTATTCCATATACTTCTGATAAAGCTGTGCCTTGGCATTATGGGTCCGATGTTTATATTCATGGTGTTAAGCAGGAATCCTTGGCGGATGCACCTGTTGTTGATGAAAATCTGAATGTTGATAATATTGCTGGATCTAGTAAGATCACACGAAGTGGAAGGATTTTCTCTCCTCCAGTTACCTCCAAGAATGCAGTTACTCCAGCTACTACTGATACTACTGATACTCGGGGCAAGGGTCTTGTTATTGAATTTGTGCAAGCTGATACACCAACTGCTGATGATCTTTCCAAGCAGACGGAAGAAGTATTAAAGATCATTCGCAAGAGTGATTATGACATTGTTGATCAATTGGGGCATACTCCCTCCAAGATTTCTATGTTGTCTTTATTGTTGTGTTCTGAGGCTCATGCCAAAGCCTTGATAAAAATTTTGAAGACTGCTCACGTACCAAATGAGATTTCTGTAGACCAGTTTGAAAATTGTGTTGCACACTTGACCTATGATAATGGGTTAGGTTTCTCCGATGCTGATTTGACTCCTGCCAAGAGGGATCACAATAGGGCTCTACATATCTCTATTGAATGTAGGGGCACTACCCTGTCACATGTGTTAATAGACAATGGTTCTTCGCTGAATGTGTTGCCCAAAGAAGTTCTGAATAAGCTTAGTCCTGAAGATGCTGTGTTGAAGCCCAGTAATATAGTGGTGAAAGCTTTTGATGGCTCGAGAAGAGTGGTGCATGGAGAAATTGATCTCCCAATAAAAGTAGGTTCTCAAGTCTTCAATGCTACTTTTTATGTAATGGATATCCGTCCTTTGTATTCTTGTTTGCTTGGGCGTCCCTGGATCCATGGGGCAGGTGCTGTAACCTCCACCTTACATCAGAAGCTGAGATATCCAGTAGAAGGAAAAGTTGTCACTGTTTACGGAGAGGAAGGATATATAGTTAGCCATGTGAACACCTTTAAATATCTTGAAGTGGAAGATGAATATGTTGAAACTCCGTGCCAGACATTCGAAGTAGTTCCTTGGGTTGTTAATAATTATGAAGCTCCTCCTGTTGTCAAGAAAGTTCCTGTGGTCACCAGAGTACCTCCAACAATGGCTTCCCTCAAGGATGCTAGAGCTGTGGTGGATGAAGGTGGTTGTACTATTTGGGGTCAGCTTCCTGACATCCCTTACAAGTCTGACAAATTTGGTTTGGGTTTCACTGCAGAGTCCCAGAAGGCTGTTCGTCGTGCTCGTGCTGTTCGTATCACCAATCAGGGGATTTTGAAAGATCAGATCAATGTTGTGGGTGACTATGATGAAGACTACAACTTGGATGCTTGGATTTTTCCTACTGTGGGTGCTGGGCTCAATAACTGGAAGGCTGAAGATATTATTCCTATCTCCTTTAGTTAGGAGTAAATACTATTATTGTGTTGTTACTTTTAAAGTTTGTAATTTTTGAACAATTTAAAACTCTTAAGCCTTGTGCCTTACCCGGGGCACAATGGTGTGCTTATTACGGGATGTCATTTCATTTGCATACTTCATTCAATAAAAATCAGTGGACGTTTCGTTTTCGTAAATATTGTGTTCCTTGTCTTTCTTTTCTTTTATTTTTGGTTTATCAGCTATGTGTTCTTACACACACCCACATCACTAAAATGCAGATCCTCATCCACTCTGGATCCTGTTGATAACAGTTCTACTATTTCCAATTATAATTTCGAGAATCCGATCTATCAAGCTGAAGATGGAAAGGAGGACGATTGTGAAGTAACTGTAGAGCTTGCTAGGTTGTTGCAACAAGAAGAGAAAGCTATACAGCCACATGAAGAGCCAGTCGAAGTTGTGAATTTGGGAACGGAAGAAAACAGGAAAGAGGTCAAGATAGGGGCTGAATTAGAGGATAGTGTCAAGAGCAGATTGATTCAGATGTTACATGACTATGTGGAGATCTTTGCTTGGTCCTACGAAGATATGCCAGGGTTGGATACAGACATTGTGGTTCACCGTTTACCAGTAAAAGAAGATTGTCGTCCAAAGAAGCAGAAGGTTCGTCGCATGCGTCCTGAAATGTCAGAGAAGATTAAGGCAGAGGTAATGAAACAGTTTGATGCAGGGTTCTTAGCTGTGACTTCTTATCCTCAATGGGTTGCAAATGTGGTGCCGGTACCTAAGAAAGATGGTAAGGTACGTATGTGTGTAGACTACAGGGATTTGAACAAGGCCAGCCCCAAAGATGATTTTCCACTTCCTCATATTGATGTTCTGGTAGACAACACTGCTCAGCATAAGGTATTCTCTTTTATGGATGGTTTCTCTGGTTACAATCAAATCAAGATGGCACCTGAAGATATGGAGAAGACAACGTTTGTTACACAGTGGGGCACCTTTTGTTATAAAGTGATGCCATTTGGTTTGAAGAATGCAGGAGCAACATATCAGCGTGCTATGGTAGCCTTGTTTCATGATATGATTGCCTTGTTTCATGATATGATTCATCATGAGATAGAGGTGTATGTGGATGATATGATAGCCAGGTCCCAGAATGAAGAGCAACACCTTGATCATCTGCATAAGTTGTTTGAAAGGTTGAAGAAATACAAGTTGATATTGAACCCAAACAAGTGTACTTTTGGAGTTAGGTCTGGTAAACTCATGGGTTTCATTGTCAGTGGAAAAGGTATTGAAGTAGATCCTGCAAAAGTGAAAGTTATACGAGAGATGCCAGCTCCCCGTACTGAGAAGGAAGTTAGAGGTTTCTTGGTACGATTGAATTACATTGCAAGATTTATTTCCCAATTAACTGCTACCTGTGAGCCAATCTTTAAGTTGTTGAAGAAAGATCAGGTGATGGAGTGGAATGATGAGTGCCAGACTGCCTTTGATGAAATCAAGAAATATCTTCTAGAACCTCCAATTTTGATGCCACCAGTTGATGGAAGACCCTTGATTATGTACTTAACAGTATTAGACAACTCAATGGGGTGTGTGTTGGGGCAACATGACGAGTCTGGTCGAAAAGAGCAGGCAATCTATTACCTTAGCAAAAAGTTTACCGACTGTGAAACAAGATACTCACTGCTCGAGAAAACTTGCTACGCTTTGGCATGGGCTGCTCGCCGACTAAGACAGTATATGTTGACTCATACTACCTTATTGATTTCAAAGATGGATCCAATCAAGTACATATTCGAGAAACCTGCTCTCTCCGGAAGAATTGCAAGATGGCAAATGATCTTGACAGAATATGACATACAATATACTACTCAGAAGGCCATTAAAGGAAGTGTTGTTGCTGATCATTTGGCTCATCAAGCAGTGGATGATTATCAGTCAATGAGTTTTGAGTTCCCTGATGAAGACATTATGATTATTACCAAAGAACCTGGATAATATGACGGACCTGAACAAGGATCCCGATGGACTATGGTTTTTGATGGAGCCTCTAATGCACATGGTAATGGTGTTGGTGTTGTGATCAGTTCCCCTGAAGGTTGTCATACCCCGATTACTGCCAGACTTTGTTTCTATTGTACCAATAACATGGCTGAGTATAAGGCATGTATCCTGGGTATCAAAGCTGCCATTGATATGAAGATTCAGTTCCTAGACGTATATGGAGATTCAGCCCTGGTAGTAAGTCAGATTAAAGGAGATTGGGATACCAAGCATGATAATCTCATTCCATACAGAGAGCATGTGTTGTCTTTGATCCCACATTTCAAAGAGATTACCTTTGGACATATTCCACGAAGAAAGAATCAGTTGACATATGCATTAGCTACCATGGCATCCATGTTTGAGATCAGCTGGGATGATGAGGCTCCCAAGATTACCATTGATAAATTTGAGAAGCCTGCATACTGCAATGAGATTGGCACTGAAGAAGCAGAAGAGAAGCCTTGGTTCTATGAAGTGAAAAGATATCTTGAAGCTCAGGAGTTCCCTGAAGGGGCATCTGTCAAAGATAGGAAGTTCCTGAGGAGGTTCTCTGCTAAATTCTTTTTGAGTAATGGAATTTTGTACAAGCGCAATCATGATTCAACTTTGCTTCATTGTGTGGATAAGAAAGAAGCAACAGAGATTATGGAAGACATGCATGATGGGATCTTTGGCACTCATTCTAGTGGTCATACTATGGCAAAGAAGATATTGAGAGCAGGTTACTATTGGTCCACCATGGAAGCTGACTGCTATCAACATTCCAGAACATGTCA
The DNA here is from genome assembly GCA_963966055.1 of Lathyrus aphaca. Lineage (NCBI taxonomy): Eukaryota > Viridiplantae > Streptophyta > Magnoliopsida > Fabales > Fabaceae > Lathyrus > Lathyrus aphaca. Next base: position 322,747,382 of record OZ014525.1, read on the forward strand.
CAAGTGTCAAATTTATGCTGATAAAATCCATATACCTCCATCACCATTGAATGTGTTGACTGCTCCTTGGCCTTTTGCCATGTGGGGCATTGATATGATTGGTGAGATCAAGCCTACTGCTTCTAATGGGCATCGTTTCATCCTGGTCGCTATTGATTACTTCACAAAATAGGTGGAAGCAGCTTCATTTGCATCTGTTACTAAGAATGTGGTGGCTCGATTCATTAAGAATAATCTCATATGTAGGTATGGCATCCCTGAAAGGATTATTACTGACAATGGCTCTAATCTGAACAACACTATGATTACTGATCTCTGCACGCAGTTCAAGATTAAGCATCACAACTCTTCTCCGTATCGTCCGAAGATGAATGGGGCAGTAGAAGCTGCTAATAAGAACATTAAGAAGATTCTACAGAAGATGACTGTTACTTATAAGGATTGGCACGAAATGTTACCATTTGCTCTTCATGGTTATCGTACTACAATACGTACTTCAACAGGGGCAACCCCATTCTCCTTAGTCTATGGTATGGAAGCAGTTCTGCCCATTGAAGTTCAGATACCCTCCTTAAGAATCATGAAGGATGCAGGCTTGGATGAAGATGGGTGGATTCAGACTCGACTTGACCAGATAAATTTGATTGATGAGAAGAGGTTAGCAGTTGTGTGTCATGGTCAGATGTACCAGAAACGAATGATCAAGGCTTTTAACAAGAAGGTTAAGCCTAAGGTATATCAGGCTGGTGATTTGGTAATCAAGCGTATCATATTACCACAGGGTGATCCTAGGGGAAACTGGACTCCAACATATGAAGGACCATTTGTAGTCAAAACAGTATTCTCAGGAGGTGCCATGATACTTACTACTATGGACGGTGAAGACTTTCCACAGCCTGTAAACGCAGACATAGTTAAAAAATACTACGCATAAAAAGAGACCCGCTAGGTTGACTGGCCTAGGCAAAAATAAGGGCATCCCGGCGAACCAAAAGGGTTCGGGCAAAAATTAGGGATATATATATAAAAAAAATGTACACCCGGCAAGTCGAAAACCTGAAAAGGCGGCTTGGGCAAAAAAAGGTATCCCGGTGGATTGAAAACCTGAAAAGGAAATCCAGGCAAAAGTTAGGGATTAAAGCGTATGACTCTGTCTCGTTTGGATCACCCATGAAACTACAACCAGTTGTGTTACTTAATCAAGCTCGAACAGATAAAGCTCAATCCAATCATTTCCGTCCCGACAGCAGAAGATGAGATACTTGAAGATAATGGCAATAGTAGAATTGAAACTCAATAGGATTATTTCCCACATAGCTGATTTTCTTTGTTTTGTAAAAAAATTGTTATGACAAATTCCTCTTACTAGGATTTCTGTCTCCTTGTACAAACTTGCCTATGTATGGGTCACTTTGTGATATAAATAAAATTCCATCTTTGAATCCAGATTTACTTTTACCCTATTTACATAAGCGAAATGTCCATTGGTTGTGTTTGAATGTATGTGTGCTTTTGAATATGATTGATGTTTACCAGAAATGCATAAATGCTTAATATGATTGATGTTTACCAGAAATGCATGAAAACGCAGTAATAGTATTTACTAAGGACAAACGAGGGAAGGAATTCAACGAAGCTTCGCCGGTTCATCCCCACAAGACAGCTACAAATCCCCTAGTAGGGCAAATCCATCTTCATAAATACTTCGAGTCACATCTCCCCTGGAATTTATATCCATCTCTTTTATCCTCAGACGGAGTACGACGAACGAAGACGGGAGGTTATGGATACCTTTCGACGAACGAAGACGGGAGGTTATGGATACCTTACTATCGAACGAAGATGGGAGGTTATGAATACTATGTTATCAAACAAGACGGGAACGAGTTCCTCCTATTCTTCACTATATTATCAAAATGGGAACGAGTTCCTCATATTCTTCAGCAACAAATTGGGATTTATTTTCCCAGGCCAGCAGTTGTTATACGAAGATATCCAGACGCTCCAGGCTGCATGATTCATACATACATCATTTACATCATACCATAACATATATATACATAAATACATAATACATTACTTAAGTGCATCATACTATACATGCATACATAATGCATAAACTAATATTGTCTTGTAGAATGTTATATACATCGAACTAATCTTGTTTTTCAGATTAATTCTCCAGCAGACAAACTACATCAACAACTTATACCTCGGGACGTTGTTTATCCTCCTGAAAGCTATCATAGCTTTGGGCCGTTGTTTATCTTCCCAAAAGCTATTCCATTACCTCGGGACATTGTTTATCCTCCTGAAAGCTATCATGACTTTGGGCCACTGTTTATCTTCCCAAAAGTCATACCTTTACCTTGGGCCGTTGTTTATCTTCCCGAAGGTTATCTCATTATACTGGGACGTCGTTCATCTTCCCAAAGGCTATCTTGAGACGTTGTTTATCTTCTCAAAAGCCATATTGTTACCTTGGGCCGTTGTTTATCTTCCCAAGTACCCCATCATGACTTTGGGCCGTCGTTTATCTTCCCAAAAGTCATACCCTTACCTTGGGTCGTTGTTTATCTTCCCAAAAGCTATATCTTCATACTTTGGACTACCTTATTCTCCAAGAAGTATATTTGAAGAACCTTTCTCCATATGGCATCTATAAGCCCATCTCCAGTTCATTCTGATGGCATCTCTAAGCCCATCTCCAGTTCCTCCAAGTGGCATCTTTAAGCCCACTCAAGCATATACAACATATCATCAGTATTACTTTATGCACTGGTGAGTGCAAACTTTTGGGCTTTTGTGTTCAATCCCCTTCAACCTTCCAGGTCACGACTGGCACATATATCAATCTAACCCCTCAGGTTTCAGAAAATTGAACAGGGGCAGCTGTTGCACCCCAAAATTTGCCCTCACAAGACAAGACTTTGTGTACTAAGAGGTTCATAAGGTTCACAAGACATCTTATGAGGTTCACAAGACATCTTATGAGGTTCACAAGTTTCACAAGACATCCTATGAGGTTCATGAGGTTCACAAGGTTCACAAGACCTCTCATGAGGTTCATGAGGTTCACAATGTTCACAATTAGTCAGAAGATTTGACATTTCCCTCAGACAATGCATCCTCCTAAGCAATGCATCCTAAACTAGGGTTTTGACTTTAATCAGGCTAAATGGACTTCCAAGACTTCAAGTGAGCTTCATAACATTTTATATGTGTTTAAGAATCCCCATGACAAGTTTCAAGACTTTTCCCAAAGGTTTGCTCAGTCAGATGATCAGATAGGTCAAAATCAGTCAAAGTAGTTAAAAAAGTCAAACTGAGGTCAACTGTGGTCAAACCAAAGTCAAACTTCATGATTTTTTGCCAACATCAAGTATATGAAGTAAAATTCATCATTTTATCAAGGTTTGATCATGATTCATCAAGGATATTTCATATCATCAAGAATCAGGAGTTTCTAAATTAGGGTTTCCTCAGGAAAAGTCAACTGAACTTTGACCAGCCATAACTTTCACATGCTTCATCAAATTTTTTCCATCCAAAGCTCATTTTTAAGGAAATTGAATTCTCTACAACTTTGTGTCTCACAAACCAAGCCCAAAAATGCTTCATTTAGAAGGTATGAGCTAAGACATTATAGGTCCTTTTAAAAGTCAACAAAAAGTCAACAACTTCAAAAGAGCATAACTTGAGAATGGTAAAAGATATGGACATGAAACCAATGGTTTTGGTTAGAGGACTCTTTAAGCTTTCCAAAATGTCCAAGAACACCCTCATGTCATTAAAATTGAAGGATTTGTGCCCTTGCAAAGTTGGGAAATTTTTGGGTGGTTTATGAAGTAAATGGGGTCTTAAAACCATAATTTTTCAAATGGGCTGAAATTTTTGTGACCCAAGGTGTTCCATGACATCATGCACGAAATTTATTTAATATTTTCATAATTTTATTCATTTTATTTTATTTATTATGATTTTTTATATTAAATATCATTTTAAATTCAAATAAAATATAAAAATATGAAGATTTAAAAATATTTTGATTCTAGAAAGTCATGAAAGCTAATTGGATCAGATTGATATGAGAATTATGGTGATTGTCTTAAAATAGCAAGGTTGTATCCAAGAATATTTGAAAATTAAGACATGATCTTTTTCAATCTTCAATGATCAAAAAGTCCAAATAATCTTACAATGTTTTGACCTAATTATGTTCTACTATATATACATAACTCATCCAAACACAAAAGGGACGAATTGGCTGCCTCAAGAGTAAGTTTCAAGTTTTCAAAATTTCATCAAAAATTCCAAATTTGGATTCTTCATTACAAAGCTTTTCAAGGTATTCTAAGGACACTACAAGCTTCCTCAAGCACCCCTGAATCGAAACCACTCCTCACATGTCTCTGAATCATGCCATAATGCATAACCCGAAGCATTCTTGTTCTTGAATTATTTTTTTTCGATTTCATAAATTCACTGCGTTTTAATGGATTTTGTTTGTTTAATCATGTTTATAGTGATGTGTAGAACGTTTCTGGATACTTAGATCAAAGCTCCATGGCTGAATCATGAAAACACCATTCTTAGGGTTTCGGCCAAGGTTTAGGGCTTCATGATTTATGGAACATAAATGAATTCTAAAACCATGGATTGATTCGAATGGACCTCTGGATTATGTTTATGGACTTAATTTTATGAAATTTTATGGTTTTGTTGATCATTGAGTTTCGTAGGGTTTGCTACAAAACTGAATTCGCAGGAAATATGGTAGGAGATTTCGCAGGAAAATTCGTAAGAACCAAGGTTGAAGATGAAGACCAGTGGTGCGAAAATTCATATTCAAAATTGGTTATAATATTTTATTATATGTTGGTAATATTATATCAGAATGAGGTGCTGGCTCAGTTGGTTAGTGTTTGCGCGTTTGAGGTTGAGGGTCCTGGGTTCGAATCCCCCCAAGCCCTTTTGTTTTGTTTTGCTTTTTGTTATGATTTTTGCAGGTTATGAAACAAAACAACTTGGTTCTCATTCCATAACTCAAGCGCATGGCTTGTCCCAGTGGTTGGCTGTTTGGTCTTGGATATTCAAAGCCTAGGGCCTGGGTTCGAATCCCAGCCCCAGGTATGTTTTCTTTCTCTTTTTCTTTTTTTTATTTTATTTGCTTATATTTTATAATTAAATTTAATTAATTTATTAAAATGTTAAAATACATATATATTATTTCTTATACCTAAAATTCATGTTTTTAATCAAACTTTATTTTTTCAAAATTTAATTATTTATATTTTATATGTTCATATTATTAAATAAATATAATTTGTAAATAAATGAATTTGTGTTGTAAATTAATGAATAAAACCCTAATTCTATTTTCTAAACTCATAAATCTTAAATTATTTATATTAACCCTAATATTTTCTAAACCCTAACTATATTATAAACCTTAATTTATTTGTTTGTAATTATGTATATTTATTTATAATTTGTTTATTATTATTATATGTAGTTGTATATATAAATAATTTAATTAATTAACCCTAACTTATTTTTCTAAATAATTAAAACCTAATTTTATTTTATGAATATAATTTACTATTTGTATATGTTTATTTAATTATAATTAGATATTTTTTACATAAAATTGAATAATTAGATTATTAATCATATTTTATTAGTATATAATTTTCATCATTTATTAAAAATCTTAAAAAATAGTTATTTATTTAAAATTGAACCTTTTTATGTTATTATGCTAATTTCTTCCTCTTATATTTATTTTGTTTATTATTACTAACTTCTTTATTTATTTATATATTATGTGATTATTTATTATATTATTATTATTACTAACCCATTTAATTATTTATTTACTTATTTATTTTAATTATTTTAATTATAATGTAATTGTATCCAATATGTAATAATTGTAGTATTATTTTATTAATTATTAAATTGTCATGGTTAGTAAAATAGGGAGTGTAAAACATGTTTGTATGTAAAATTGAACTTAGATCATTAAATCTCAAGACAAATACTTGAATTTGTACACTCACACACGTAAGTCGATCTTGGATCGCCATCTCACTTCTTAAGGGTTACCTCTCAAGTTGCCTAAACAAAAGGTCAAGTAAGGTGTAAAGCAAAGTCCCTCATCTTATATCATCTAGTCCCTTAACAGATAAAAAGATCAAGTCCCTTCATGGTTGCCTTCGTAATGATCTTGTCCCTTTCGAATAAAGATGATAAGTCCCTTCGAATTGCTTATACACCTTACAGTTGCCTAATAACAAATGTCCCTTCACTTGTCCCTCACATATCCAAGGTAATGACTACCTATTCCTTAATAATAGGGATAGTCTTACCATTTAAAGGATATTTAAGAACAGAAAAGACTTAACTTAGGGTAGGTTCCTCTTATGTCCTTGCTCACTTTTCAAAAACATTTCAAACACTTCACATTTCAAACAATTTTCAAAACAAAGGCTTTATATATATCTGTACATGGATCATTATAAAGTACTTAAGAAAATTTCTAATCACACACTACACATCTCAAAAACATTTTAAAGTGAGCTAAGTAACTAAGAGTCCATGGATAACCATGGATGTAAAGGGTGCTAACACCTTCCCTTTACATAACCTACCCCCCAAACCCAAAAATATTTTAAGGTCTTTCCTGTTCTTTTATGCCATTTCCTTTGGATAAAATAAAAGTCGGTGGCGACTCTTGCTATCCTCAACATAATTAAAAGTCAGTTCTCCCACCGTGTTACAACCTGCAAGGCACTCCGATGCTGAAGTAAGTAACCGAGCAAAGAGTGGGCAAGTACTAGAATTAAGGTCAGATAATTGAATACCTGACCCTCCCAAATGAGAGGGTTTATATAAGGGGCTAAGTGGAAGATTATTGGTCCATATCGTTGGGCGCGGATTGAGGAATCCGTAATAATAGGTAACCTCCAAAACTAGTCGTTGGAGGGCTTTGTCTTGGTCGGTACGCTCTTGGTCGACAGAGACCACTATTCTTGATTCTGCTCGACGTCGAGCGCTTCTGCCAAGTTGGTTTGCTTGGCCCAATTAGGGGAACTGGGCCAGTCCAGAACAGTAATATTGTTGAACACTTAATAAATTGGACACTAAATATACCACTTTGTCTCCTTTTAGAGACACTAAATATAATATGGACAAGTTAATATTTATAAAAAAATATCTTTTACTATATATACTATTTATTTACAACTTTAAAGCATGCAACAAAATATGTAGCTTGTAGTTGCTTCAATGTCAAGATTTAAATGATAAACCAATACTTTCCTAAATGATAAGACATCTTGATGTGAACGTGCAAGGTTCCATAGCTCTGGAAGTCGTTCAACCGCCTTTGTTACCGTCTCTTGTAATTTACAATTTGAAACAAAGTTTTCAAGTCAACCATTTGGTAATGCAGATTCAATAGTGTCTAAAATTGTTTTGCATGATTGAGAAGCTTCAACAAATTCATTAAATTATAGTCAAAAACAAAACCATAAAGTTAAACCTAATTGTGTCAACTATTTATTGTTCAAATGGTTAAAGAATCTACACAGAAACTTCGGCTTATGAAGCATTGATACAAATAAAGACACCATACACACATGACACTAATATCAACACATTATATAGACAGACACAAACACCAAACATGATATTGATACTTACATGTCGACACATAATAATTGAAACGATGGATGAATATATAGTTACTTTAAGAACTAAGAAGTAAGAACTATAAAAAAAATACCTTGAAACCTTCCAATAGTCTTCAATGATTTAGTCTAGAGAAAAACAACTTCATAAAGTAAACTAACAACATGTATTGACATAAAAGACACATAATTATAAAAGCATCAATATCTATTCCATTAAAAACATTAAAGTGATACTCATATCGTCCTAATAATGCTCTAGCTTCCTATTAGGACTAAGCACTTATATGACAACTACTATGCTATAAGCACTCAATCAAACTACATATTAAAATAACATATAGTTTGTGAACCAAAGATATTCCATGATGTCACTTACGGGTTAAATAAATATACAAATTAATTTCATATGTGTCGTACCTCGAAAAATACGATCCTAAAAACAAAACTACAGAGCCGCCACCTAATTCTATTTATTCTACGAGAGAAAAGGGAGATATAGACACAACCTAAAGGAAGGATAAGAAATGGTTTACGAAACCAAATTCTAAGTTCGGGAGTCGGTTACGCAAGGGGAAGGTATTAGCACCCCTCACGTCCGTTGTACTCAACGGGAACCTCTTAGCTAACTATGCGATTAAATGTTTGATCTTAAGTCTATGTCTTCTAAATGGCTATTAATATGTTTGTTAAAAGGAAATTAAAGTTTTTATTATTAAGGCGGAGAAAATATTAAAATTTTAAATAGAGAAATAGTTAAAAAAATTTATTAGGGTGCTCGCGAAGGATTAAAATCCCCGTGCCTACGTATTCCCTTGTGCAATGGGAAAGTCAGAGCTCCGTAGTTCGTGCTACTACGGTTTGCAATTTTTAATTGAACGATTGTTTGAAATGCATTCTACTGTTAAGCATTGGCTTATACTCGCGGTGGAGGCTGAAGCGCTAGCTTGTTCGAGAGATAGAATGATTTAAACAATGTTCGTTTTAGAAGAAAGTGTTTGACTTTGTTAAGATGTTTTAAACGAAAGGGCGATTGAACACATCGCGTGGGGCTAGCCCATGTTGCGGTTCAATCCAGAACGTGCAGAGTGCTAGACTCCGGAATTCTGTCTTTCGATAATTAATTATAAAAATGATTTAAATTTGTTGGTATACGAATGATGATTGAACCATTGCGTGAGGCTAGCCCATTTGCGGTTCAATTCAGAACGTGCGGAATGCTAGACTCCTGAATTCTGTTTTCGTAGGATTAAATTATGCGATTATGATTTGAATATTTTGATATACGAATGGTGATTGAACCATCGCGTGAGGCTAGCCCAGTTGCGGTTCAATCCAGAACGTGCGGAATGCTAGACTCCGGAATTCTGTTTTCGTATTTTAATTTAAATAAATGATTAATTGTTTTTAGACGTTGTTAGAAAATTTATAAGGAAATCAATAAGGAAAATTATTAAAACATCGACTAGATTTAAATTTAACTTGAAACAATAAAAGACAACACAAATTACAACCAAAATCAATTAGTCAAGCTCGAATAAGAATCAAACATAAAATTCAATTAAAAAGAAATCTAACCTACTCTAATCACATGATTAACAAAGTTTAAATAAATAAATAAAACATAAAAAACTTTAAGCAACAATTAGCTGAAATCTTAAACAAATATTTATTCAACAAATACTAACCAAGATAAATAGTAAACAAAATAAATGGAATAAAGAATAAAAAAAATTAAATCAAATAAAAAAAATGAAATTGAAGGAGTTGGTTGGTGGGTGTAGTAGCGGTGCATCCATGGCCTGAAATGGTTGTATGCAAAATCTGGTATGCATTGAAAAAATGACACGGGCTTAATGGCCCAATATCCATAATAAACTCATCATTTTTAGATAAAATTATTAATAAAATAAAAGAAATAGAAAATAAAAGGATTATTTTGTGTTTTCTTTTTAAAAAAAAAGAATGTAAAGGGGATCTCGTTTTACGTATCAGTAACATAAAAAACAACCAAAAATAAAATAAAAAAAATAAAAAGAATGAAACGGCTTTAAAGAAACAGAGAAGCCATCACTTTCTTCCTCACCCATTCAAAACTGCTCCGCGAAGAGGACAAGAGAGACCTCCCTATGTTGCGATTCAGGCGGAGATACTTCTCACTCTTCTTTCGGATTCCGCGGCTCCACCGTTCACAGTCGTCACTCTCGATCTCGTCTCAATCTTGCTTTCGCTTCTCACTGTGTTTTGGTGGTTAGCCCACGACGATCTTTTTCGGCGATTTCCAACGGCGGCGGTGGTGAGTGGTGCATTTTCGGTATCGGCTTGGTTCGCGCAAACGGCTTCAGATGCGATGGAGGTGATGAGGTTTCCAGGTGGGCTTTGGTGAAAGTTTGATGAGGAGGTTATAGGGGTTTCGACGGAGGGTGGTATTGAGCGGTGGTGAAGATGATGAGGGAAGGTTCACGGCGGAAATGGTTTGTTGATTTGTGCGGTTTTGGCCACGGTTTTGCGGCGGAAGTGGTTTGCTTGGAGGGCGGTGAGCTTTTGTTTTACAGAAGAAAATTTTTTTTGTGGATGCTCCCTATTGTTTCAGTTTCTGCGGTTCCCACGGAAAAGGTTTTTTTTTTGGTGGTTTTTTTTGTCAAAAGGGTTGAATGTAGATTTTCTTTGTGAGTTTTTAGGATGAAGAGGATTGAAGGGTTGTTTTGGTCGGCTGTTGTGATGAAGCTGTTGTTGTTTTTACAGTGTGGTGAATGAAAATGTGAAAGATGATGAGTTGAGTGAGAAGAGATTGGAGAGGGGGCTGTCTTGCGTTTGTTGGTATCAGAGCTTTCTTTTTTTACTGTCTTTTTTTGGTCCTCCTCACATCGTAAAAAGGATGGAAAATTAAAGAGGAAAGGTCAGTTTTCTTTGTGTTTTTCAGGTGGTTGCTGTTGTTTGGTATGGTGGTTTTGTAATGGCGGAGTTGAAGGGTTTGGACAGATGAAGGTTGTAGTTTGATGAAGGGCTGAACGGTGTGAGTCAGAATGGGTGTTTTTTGTTGGCCGTTTGAAGGCAACGGGTCCTTTTCTTGGTGTGAATGGTGCCTCTTCTTTTTATGGTATCAGCTCTTTTCTTTATGCTGCTCCTGAAAAAAAGTTTTTTTTTGAAAAATCTCAGGTCTCTTTTTGAAAGGTCTTCTTCACATGTCAATTTGTTGTTTATCCCAAAATCCCTTTTTCATTGCAGGTTTTTGTTTATGCTGGAATGGTGTAAAAATATAGCTGTTTGATGCTGTTTTTGTTTGGATATGTACAGGCCTGTGAAGTCTTATGCAGCAAAGTGGTAATCTGTGTTTCTAGCAGGTTTTGGACTAGTGTGAAGTTGCACTTAGTCAAAGTTTTAGGGACCAAATGGATGGGTAATAATACTAAACAAATAAAACTAAAATAAACCTAAACAAATACTAATAATAATAATAATAATAATAATAATAAATAATGAAATGAAATAAACCTAAATATGTCTAGAAACTAAAATCTAACTAAAAAAGAATTAAAGTCAAAATTGACTTACACTAATCACTATATTAAAATTGAGATTAACCTAAACTAAAATTTAATTGAAAAATAATTCTAAACAAATCTAATATAAACTGAACTTCCATTTTAAAATTTTATTAACTTAGAAAGTAGTATTAAAATTATAATCAAATTGAGAATTAGATTAAAATTAAAATAAACTAAATTATATTCTATATATAAAAAAAAGTAGAATGAGGAAGTATAATAAAATTCTAAGATTGAATAAAATTCTAAAATCTATATTAAAGTGGTAAAAATATAAATAAAAATTCTAATTAAGTTCTATATATAAAAAAAAACGAGAACGGAATTAAAATGACATTTAAATAGTGAAATGAAAAGAAAATGCAAAGATTAACGACTAATGGAAAAATGTAAGAATGACTGATTAATGATACTGCGACAAAAACGTTGAAAAATGCGATGATAAATGATTAATGATACTTTTATCCTAAAAACAGAAATGCTTGATATTTCGCATATCGACAGAATGCGTCAGAAAAAATGAACGAAAATCGAAAACGTTCGGTCAAAATTTAGGGTGTGACAGTTGCCCCTATTTAATTTTCTTGGACCTGAATGTATAAATAGCAAACTTTTTTAGACATTCGAGGTGGAAGAGGATTAAATATTAAAATACCTAAAATTTTGACCGAATACAGATGAAATGTAATGGTATGTAATGTTATGAAATCGAGAGATACTCCTTTGTTTTGCTGGGGATATGCCATGCGAGATGCAATGAAACCTAGCATGCTGATTTTTGATGACGAATATGCTGGATATGGTATGATGAGGACAAATGCAAACGGTAATCCACATAAACGAAAATGAGGGTGAAGACTCACTGGGGATAATAATATGCTGGGGATGACAAGACGAAAACGGGATGTATTCAAAGTGACAAAATCAACAGGTTCAAGTGTAACTGCTGGCACCAAGAATGACAGAAGACGGAAAACAAAACGCAAGATTAAAGACAGACTATATGAAGTGATGAGTTAGCAAGTTCAAGGTGGTTGCTGGGGATCTCAATACAACGATTCGGTGATTGAGAAAGATAGAAATGATCTCGACTCGGCAGCCCGGAGAGCCAAATAGCAGACACTCAAACATCGACATGGTGTTCGGGAAATAAAATAACAGACATCGACGCAGTGGTCAGGAAAATAAAAGATAGGCATTGACGCGGTGGTCTGGAAAATAAAAGACAGGTATCGACACGGTGGTCGGGAGAATAAAGTGACAGACATATAATCCAAAGTGGTGAAACAACAGGTTCAAGTGTAACTGTTGAGACCGAGGATTGGGAAACAAAAACAGTATCCAGGCAGTGGCTCTTGTGCAAACAAACTGATACTGGGAGTAGCATGCGAAGCGTTCAGATGTAAATCAACGGCTTTAAGTGACCGACTGGCAATAAAATGTTGGAGTTTTAAACAAGATAAACGTCCAACTTCCGGGAATTCCCTAAATGAAGAACTCTAAGAATTTGTGCCAATGACGGTTGGACTTAAGAGAAATATTGGTAGTAAAGGGGTGGATATCAATAACAAGAAGGACCTCTGCAGGGGATGTTAATGTTACTGGGAATCACTTTGATAAACCACACTAAAGGGCGTCAACAACAATGGATTTTCAGATAAAGCTGCTAGTGACGAATGATTTTTTTGACATGCCAGACAAGAACTGGTTTCCTTTGATTCGTTGTCAGGCGGGACCTGACTTTGGAAATAGTTTACCAAACAAAAATTGGTTTTGAACTGGATTTGGAAGAGAGACAATTGTCAGACAAGAACCGACTGTCAAATAACTTTTAAATGAAATACCAGGTGGGAACTGGTTCAGAATGGGTTAACAGACGAAAACTGGTTTGAAAAGAAAATGAATATCAGACAGGAACTGGGTTGAAAATAAATGACTACCAGACGGGGCTGGGTTGAAAATAAATGACTACTAGACGGGACTGGGTTGAAAATAAATGACTACCAGACAGGACTGGGTTGAAAGATAAATGACTACCAGACAAGACTGGGTTGAAAATAAATGACTACCAGACGGGACTGGGTTGAAAATAAATGACTACCAGACGGGACTGGGTTGAAAATAAATGACTACCAGACGGGACTAGGTTGAAAATAAATGACTACCAGACGGGACTGGGTTGAAAATAAATGACTACCAGACGGGACTGGGTTGAAAATAAATGACTACCAGACGGGACTGGGTTGAAAATAAATGACTACCAGACGGGACTGGGTTGAAAATAAATGACTACCAGACGGGACTGGGTTGAAAATAAATGACTACCAAACGGGACTGGGTTGCAAAATAAATGACTACCAGACGGGACTGGGTTGAAAATAAATGACTACCAGACGGGACTGGGTTGAAAACAAATGACTACCAGACGGGACTGGGTTGAAAATAAATGACTACCAGACGGGACTGGGTTGAAAATAAATGACTACCAGACGGGGCTGGGTTGAAAATAAATTTCAAAAGAAACACCATACGGGAATTGGTTTACCTGGGTTTTGACCTGGACATATGCTAGATATGCAAGGTTTAACGCTATGAGCAAAGCGACATGACTAAAGCATGAGAGTGATTATGCACTGACTCAGTGATTTTCAAAGAAATGCCCCTGTGTGGTTAAGGATGGAAAAGTTCTTTGCAGACGACTCTCTAAAAGGAGGTAAGGATGACGACATGATTCCCGACACCCGTCTTGAACTCAAAATTTGTTGTTGCATAGGGCCTGCTTGAACATCTTGAAGGCATTGAGAGGACTTGCCCCTGTGTGATTCAATTTGCCCCTGATCAAAGGTTTCTTGAACATGTCCTTTTCAAAAGGTTTGGAAACAACCTGCCATGGCACAGACTTTGAAATGGTTGCCCCGGTGCTTGAACATCGAAGATTTGCCCCTGGTTATCTGATCCCTAGGATAGGAAACTCTTGACTTGACTGGTCATTGAGCTCTTGAATTCTTTCTGATAACTCGCTCAAGCATGAGTCTTGAGGAAAGCTCAACCTCTGAATCGTCAACTCTTGAATGGATTGATTCAGATTGATTGGTTCTTGAAGTGTTTGCCCCTGGTTGCCCAACTCCTAGGATGGGAAACTTTTGATTTGACTGGTCCTTGACTTCTTGAACCGTTGGTGATAAATTGCTCTAGTAAGAGTCTTGAGGAAAGCTCAACCTCTGAGATGCTGACTTTTCGAAGAGATTGCTTATTCTTGAAGTGGTTGCCCCTGGCGGGGCTTTCCTTACCAAGTCGAACTCCCTAACTGGCTGCGTTCGTCGGGATTCCATTGATGCTGAATTGACTTGCAAACAAACATTATTTATTTAAAAATTGGCAATTTTAATGCAACATTTATGCAAGTTTTGAAATCGCAATTTATTGGTATGATAGTGATACAGTGGAGTTGATTAAAAATAAAATAAAAAGTGGATCTAGCCATTTTATGGAGTGGCAGATCAAGTGATCAATACAAATGATTAGCAAAGATCGTTAGGAGTCAGGTTAACACAACCTTGTTGTAGTATGCTCTCGAAATAAACCCTGCCTCAATTAGGACTTTTAAGGGTTGTAACGTGGCTTGGTTCACGGTTTATGAAACGAAAGATAAAAGGCTCAAAATTTATTTGTACCCATCCCATCTTCGTGATAAACTCCAATCCTATGTTCAGTTAAATTGACATACGCATTCGTATCTCAAAATTCTTTTGCGGTGTATGATCAGGATTTAAAAGTGATGGCAGCCACTTTGCTTTATCCTTGCTTTGCGGGATCTGATGACTTCATTAATTTTCGCCTAAGTCGTCTTTTTCTGTTTTTGACTTAGTGGACCTTTTCTTTGTATTTCTTTTTCCTTACGTCATTCCTTTGTTGAACAGTTATGACTGCCATCTTATTGGATGATAGAAAATATGTACTACAAACTTTTGGCTCTTCACGACTTCTACGGCAGTGAATGAAAGTACGTTGCTGATCCTTCTTGAATAATGGATTGAACCTTTGGAGATTGGATGCAAACAGATTAACTGAACCGACTACCCTGCCCCAGGTTTGAAATTAAGGGTTTCTTGCATTTTTTGAAAAAGAAAACTCCTACTTCTATGCTCGAAGGGGTTAGCGAGGGATTATCTTCCTTATTTCACCAGTGTTTGGGAATTTGAAACAATGCTTGTACATCATTGGCAGGTTTTTAATTGAGAGCATACAAATGGAGAATTCAGGTATCTTGTTTTCATCATCCTCCCTCCAATCTTTGCTAAAGCAAAAGTTTGATAAACAAAAGACAGAAATATATTTTTGCTTTTTGTAACAATGAAAGAAAACGAGTGAATACAAATGGATTGATTCAAAAGATGCATAAACATTTCATTAATCTTGCCAATTCAAAACAACAATGCTTACAAGAAAATACAAAAATCAACATGCAAAGAAAATACAACAGCGTTGAAACAAACAGGGGATTGCCAGCTTTAGGGAATTGAAAATGTCTTGATTTACTGCCTTCAAGAAACGCACCAAGAAGTCACTCGGGCGAGAGGTTGACATGCACCAACAGCCTCCCTTCTGAAAAGGATATGCACCTCCTGTCGATCAACTGTTGTACCTTGGCTTGAAAAGCTCTGCAGTCTTCAGTTGAATGCCCCATTGATCCAGCATGATATCCACATTGCTCATGTGGATTATACTCAGGCGGGTATGGCTCTGCCCATGGCTTGAGAGATTTGGGAACCACCAATGAGTGTTGAATCAAAGGTTGCAGAAGTTGAGTGTACGATAAAGGTACTGGATGAAGAGGAGCATTCCTTCTTTCCAAATTGTTGCGAGGCTTATGTGGACTCTGATGCTGATTCAGATATCCTTGGCTTTGGGCTCGCTGACCTTGATGAGGAGAGATCCAGGGTTGCTGGCAAGGTACCCTAAACATTGTTGGTTGCCTACAAGGATGATGAGGCACACGAAGTGGTGATTGCTGAAAAGATGGAGGGTCGCAGGGTCTTGCTGGTGCCTCATAAGAATACTTGACGTCTGCCATGACTGCATTGATTACATCATCTTCCTCCTCTTGGGAACTGTTGAGGGATTCATTCTCACTAGCCTGGTCGTTTGAGGCGCCTTGGATCTTTCCGCTTTTGAGACTAATCTCAATACGTTCTCCCGTTTTTACCAGGTCAGAGAAACTTGTTGAGGCGGTGCCTACCATTTTCTCAAAATACGGGCTCTGCAGAGTGTCCATAAACAGGTTGACCAACTCCTTCTCTGATAGCGGTGGTTGAACACGATCAGCAAACTCTCTCCACCTCTGGACATACTTTTTGAACGGCTCATCATTCCCTTGAGATATGTCCTTCAAATGAAAGCGGCTGGGAGCTTCCTCCAAATTGTAATGGTATTGCTTCACAAAAGCATTGGCTAAGTCTAACCATGACTGAATATGACTTCTTTTCAAACCCATGTACCAATCCAACGGTGCCCCACTCAAACTGTCTTGGAAGCAATGAATCATCAGCTTATCATCAAAAGCATATGCAGTCATTTTTCGGCAGAACATCACCAAATGGTGTTTTGGACAACTATCCCCTTTGTACTTCTGAAAGTTAGGTTCTTCAAACTTCGGAGGTATAATTAAACCAGGTACTAAGCACATGTTTAAAGCATCCAGGTCAAAAGCATTTTCCCCTCTATAACCTTGAGTCTTTCATTCAGCATTCGACATTTCTCATTCATCTCAGCAACATATGGTCCCTTGGTCTTCCTTACTGGGATTGCCCCTTGGGAAATTGGCTCAGAGAAACCAAAGCTTTGGTACTTGACGGCATCGTGAGGTAAGGAGTTCCCATCTCGAATAATGGTATGCTCTTGAATAACGGGTGCCCCAACTGGGGTCCTGACAGACTGAGGTTGAACAAAACTGTTCCTTTGAGATGGAGATACATTTCCAGTTACGGCAGCCTGTTGAACATTATTCCCTCTCCTGATCAAATTCGTCACATCATCCATGAGTTGGTTCATTTGGTTCTTTGTCAAATCAAAGTCTCCCCTTGTCGCAGTCTGCTTTTGTCCTTCAGGGTCCATGATCAATCAGGAACTACTTCAAGTCCAATGTAGGTGTCGGGAAATCAACTGCGGGTTAAGGACACAGGACGAGGATGAGCTTTCTGAGGAAAGAAAATGATATACAATGCAAATGCAATGGTATGCAAATTGATGCAATGCAAGGATGCTTAGGGATCACAAACACAAACAGACACGGAAGCTAAAAGCTCAAACTTCCTAAATGGTAGGCTGTAAGAGATTGGTTTTACGTTTTACTACCCATAAGTCCCACTCACGGGAGGCTTTCTACGGTGATGGTTTAAGGAAACTCAAGGTCACAGACGTTTATCGTATTAACGCCCCGCCGCAGGCTAGCTGCATTGTGACGATAATAACGATAAGGTCCACCTTGAGTGGAGTTCTCATGCCAAGCGTGCAAGGAGCGAGTCCTCGGAGCTTAACATTACACAACTGCCAAAATTGAAACAGGTCCTAGGGGGTCCCAGAATCACAGCCCTTTCGTGAATCAGGTCACGCGACAGGCTAGCTGCGTTGCGACAAGATCTACGAAAATTCTAACTATCTGGGGGAGCTTTCATGCTAGGCGTGCAAGGAGCGAGTCCTTGGAGACTAACACTAATAACATCCAATTCTAAACTTAGGTGTTCCCTCTGCTTTTTTCACCATTCAAATTTACTTGCAATGTGTCCCCGAGAACCCACAGACAAATATAATGAGCAATAAAGTAAAGCGGTAAAAGAACAGATAAACAAACATAAATAATAAACATAGAGAAGACAAGAAAAGACAAGATCAAACAAATAAACACAAAAAGCTAAGTTAGGCTCGACTCTCTCTAGCATGGAGCTAAGTCCCCAGCAGAGTCGCCAACTGTCGTACCTCGAAAAATACGATCCTAAAAACAAAACAACAGAGCCGCCACCTAATTCTATTTATTCTACGAGAGAAAAGGGAGATATAGACACAACCTAAAGGAAGGATAAGAAATGGTTTACGAAACCAAATTCTAAGTTCGGGAGTCGGTTACGCAAGGGGAAGGTATTAGCACCCCTCACGTCCGTTGTACTCAACGGGAACCTCTTAGCTAACTATGCGATTAAATGTTTGATCTTAAGTCTATGTCTTCTAAATGGCTATTAATATGTTTGTTAAAAGGAAATTAAAGTTTTTATTATTAAGGCGGAGAAAAGATTAAAATTTTAAACAGAGAAATAGTTAAAAAAAATTATTAGGGTGCTCGCGAAGGATTAAAATCCCCGTGCCTACGTATTCCCTTGTGCAATGGGAAAGTCAGAGCTCCGTAGTTCGTGCTACTACGGTTTGCAATTTTTAATTGAACGATTGTTTGAAATGCATTCTACTGTTAAGCATTGGCTTATACTCGCGGTGGAGGCTGAAGCGCTAGCTTGTTCGAGAGATAGAATGATTTAAACAATGTTCGTTTTAGAAGAAAGTGTTTGACTTTGTTAAGATGTTTTAAATGAAAGGGCAATTGAACACATCGCGTGGGGCTAGCCCATGTTGCGGTTCAATCCAGAACGTGCAGAGTGCTAGACTCCGGAATTCTGTCTTTCGATAATTAATTATAAAAATGATTTAAATTTGTTGGTATACGAATGATGATTGAACCATCGCGTGAGGCTAGCCCATTTGCGGTTCAATCCAGAACGTGCGGAATGCTAGACTCCTGAATTCTGTTTTCGTATGATTAAACTATGCGATTATGATTTGAATATTTTGATATACGAATGGTGAATGAACCATCGCGTGAGGCTAGCCCAGTTGCGGTTCAATCCAGAACGTGCGGAATGCTAGACTCCGGAATTCTGTTTTCGTATTTTAATTTAAATAAATGATTAATTGTTTTTAGACGTTGTTAGAAAATTTATAAGGAAATCAATAAGGAAAATTATTAAAACATCGACTAGATTTAAATTTAACTTGAAACAATAAAAGACAACACAAATTACAACCAAAATCAATTAGTCAAGCTCGAATAAGAATCAAACATAAAATTCAATTAAAAAGAAATCTAACCTACTCTAATCACATGATTAACAAAGTTTAAATAAATAAATAAAACATAAAAAACTTTAAGCAACAATTAGCTGAAATCTTAAACAAATATTTATTCAACAAATACTAACCAAGATAAATAGTAAACAAAATAAATGGAATAAAGAATAAAAAAAATTAAATCAAATAAAAAAAAATGAAATTGAAGGAGCTGGTTGGTGGGTGTAGTAGCGGTGCATCCATGGCCTGAAATGGTTGTATGCAAAATCTGGTATGCATTGAAAAAATGACACGGGCTTAATGCCCCAATATCCATAATAAACTCATCATTTTTAGATAAAATTATTAATAAAATAAAAGAAATAGAAAATAAAAGGATTATTTTGTGTTTTCTTTTTTAAAAAAAAAGAATGTAAAGGGGATCTCGTTTTACGTATCAGTAACATAAAAAACAACCAAAAATAAAATAAAAAAAATAAAAAGAATGAAACGGCTTTAAAGAAACAGAGAAGCCATCACTTTCTTCCTCACCCATTCAAAACTGCTCCGCAAAGAGGACAAGAGAGACCTCCCTATGTTGCGATTCAGGCGGCGATACTTCTCACTCTTCTTTCGGATTCCGCGGCTCCACCGTTCACAGCCGTCACTCTCGATCTCGTCTCAATCTTGCTTTCGCTTCTCACTGTGTTTGGGTGGTTAGCCCACGACGATCTTTTCCGGCGATTTCCAACGGCGGCGGTGGTGAGTGGTGCGTTTTCGGTCTCGGCTTGGTTCGCGCAAACGGCTTCAGATGCGATGGAGGTGATGAGGTTTCCAGGTGGGCTTTGGTGAAAGTTTGATGAGGAGGTTATGGGGGTTTCGACGGAGGGTGGTATTGAGCGGTGGTGAAGATGATGAGGGAAGGTTCACGGCGGAAATGGTTTGTTGATTTGTGCGGTTTTGGCCACGGTTTTGCGGCGGAAGTGGTTTGCTTGGAGGGCGGTGAGCTTTTGTTTTACAGAAGAAATTTTTTTTTGTGGATGCTCACTATTGTTTCAGTTTCTGCGGTTACCACGGAAAAGGTTTTTTTTTTGGTGGTTTCTTTTGTCAAAAGGGTTGAAGGTAGATTTTCTTTATGATTTTTTAGGATGAAGAGGATTGAAGGGTTGTTTTGGTCGGCTGTTGTGATGAAGCTGCTGTTGTTTTTACAGTGTGGTGAATGAAAATGTGAAAGATGATGAGTTGAGTGAGAAGAGATTGGAGAGGGGGCTGTCTTGCGTTTGTTGGTATCAGAGCTTTCTTTTTTTACTGTCTTTTTTTGGTCCTCCTCACATCGTAAAAAGGATGGAAAATTAAAGAGGAGAGGTCAGTTTTCTTTGTGTTTTTCAGGTGGTTGCTGTTGTTTGGTATGGTGGTTTTGTAATGGCGGAGTTGAAGGGTTTGGACAGATGAAGGTTGTAGTTTGATGAAGGGTTGAACGGTGTGAGTCAGAATGGGTGTTTTTTGTTGGCCGTTTGAAGGCGACGGGTCCTTTTCTTGGTGTGAATGGCGCCTCTTCTTTTTATGGTATCAGCTCTTTTCTTTGTGCTGCTCCTGAAAAAAAGTTTTTTTTTGAAAAATCTCAGGTCTCTTTTTGAAAGGTCTTCTTCACATGCCAATTTGTTGTTTATCCCAAAATCCCTTTTTCATTGCAGGTTTTTGTTTATGCTGGAATGGTGTAAAAATATAGCTGTTTGATGCTGTTTTTGTTTGGATATGTACAGGCCTGTGAAGTCTTATGCAGCAAAGTGGTAATCTGTGTTTCTAGCAGGTTTTGGACTGGTGTGAAGTTGGACTTAGTCAAAGTTTTAGGGACCAAATGGATGGGTAATAATACTAAACAAATAAAACTAAAATAAACCTAAACAAATACTAATAATAATAATAATAATAAATAATGAAATGAAATA
Organism: Lathyrus aphaca; assembly: GCA_963966055.1. Classification (NCBI taxonomy): domain Eukaryota; kingdom Viridiplantae; phylum Streptophyta; class Magnoliopsida; order Fabales; family Fabaceae; genus Lathyrus; species Lathyrus aphaca. Next base: position 322,768,664 of record OZ014525.1, read on the forward strand.
AACCTAAATATGTCTAGAAACTATAATCTAACTAAAAAAGAATTAAAGTCAAAATTGACTTACACTAATCACTATATTAAAATTGAGATTAACCTAAACTAAAATTTAATTGAAAAATAATTCTAAACAAATCTAATATAAATTGAACTTCCATTTTAAAATTTCATTAACTTAGAAAGTAGTATTAAAATTATAATCAAATTGAGAATTAGATTAAAATTAAAATAAACTAAATTATATTCTATATATAAAAAAAAGTAGAATGAGGAAGTATAATAAAATTCTAAGATTGAATAAAATTCTAAAATCTATATTAAAGTGGTAAAAATATAAATAAAAATTCTAATTAAGTTCTATATATAAAAAAAACGAGAACGGAATTAAAATGACATTTAAATAGTGAAATGAAAAGAAAATGCAAAGATTAACGACTAATGGAAAAATGTAAGAATGACTGATTAATGATACTGCGACAAAAACGTTGAAAAATGCGATGATAAATGATTAATGATACTTTTATCCTAAAAACAGAAATGCTTGATATTTCGCATATCGACAGAATGCGTCAGAAAAAATGAACGAAAATCGAAAACGTTCGGTCAAAATTTAGGGTGTGACAATATGACATTACAAAAAAAATTATCCATTACTGAGAAGTAGAGAGCAAGAAAAGTTGTCAACAAACCATTCACCACAAACAGTCAATATCAACAATGGTTAAGCTAATTAGAAAAACGTTTTGTATAGCGGTGCAAAAGCTTCTCGTTGCTTATTCTGGAAAAAAAATTTATGTCTGCTACTTCTTAAGAAGCTGCTAACCCAAAGTTTATAACAACTAGCAATTTTTTGTCTTCATATTTTACACTGAAGTATAATTCAATATCTGGAACCAACAATAGGGTACACCTGATGTAAATAAGATATATACATTGAGATTCTCCTAATCCCATATCTATTAACTACACTAAGCAACTTGCAAACATGAATATTGAAATCAACATAATAAGACACAAGCAAGTAGATTATTTTATCTAATTTGTTATTCAACAGCAAAGAAATAGCTTATACTAAATAGGAGGAAGGGTTGAACTTTATTACCTTAAGAACATTTTGGTGGAGGAGACGAGATAAAAGTGTGACTCTGTGATGAATTGTTTATCTAATGGAGTTTTTCAAGTCAATTAAGCTTATGGTTTTTCTGTTCTGAACCTAAATGACACATAATACAAATATAACAAAGTTTACCAAACTCAATAACATATAAGAAATAACATAAATTTTAACATTCATTACTAGTAACGTACCAAAAATGGGGAAACTAAAAACAAGTCAAGATGAATGTGGATCATCAATTACAATGATTAAAACAGAACAACATCGCCAATAAAAAAATTAGTGATAGTTCATATCGAGAGTTAGAGATAAAGAATATGAGTTACCGAGACCATGAAGGAGTTAGAGATAAATAATATGAGTTACCATGAACTGAACCGCCCATAACAATCTGCCATAGGCCGCACTGTTGGATCCGCCATACTGCTGGCCCATTTATTTTCACAAGTTATGATAGCAGAAGATACTAAAAGATGTCTATTATCGAAAATAGAGACAATTAATTTTTTCTCCTATCACTCTCATACTCACATGTTATTTGACAAAAAGGTCAAAATCAAAGTATTTAAGATACCTGATTCAATATGGGTATGATTGGTCCAGGAAGTATTGATGCAAAAGGTAACCAACATTCAATTTTATGAATCTAGAGAGTGAGAAAAGTGAGAAGATATTTTCAAGAACAGAAAAAGCAAAAATTATTTATCATTAAATTATAATATGCTAATTACAACTGGCTGCATTTATAGTCTTTGTACAAAATAGTAGAACTAAAGTTGTATGCAGAGTTTCAGACTTATGTAAGGAACATAATAAGTTACATAAGAAACACCTCTAACAAGTTCCTAACATCTATTAACAATTGTAACTAACATCAGTGATAAATTAAAGCATAATAAAGTTCATCATAGAAACAAATAAACAAATACTCTAAAAATTATTTAGGATGAAATAAAGAACCTGTTAATTAAATACAAAAGAAGCCCAACACAAATACTCTATCTATATCTCTGAATGCATAACATATTTGTCAATATCAAAAAGAAAGAACAATATTACCTTGAATTTGGCTGATTTTGGAACTACGAAACACTGAGTAACAGAAGGATCTAAGATTAAGGGTAATCAAATAATGGATAAGAAGGATTCAAGATTTAGGTTTTCTCTTTGAAGAGGAAACGTGTTCTTGGAAGACGAAGGAGTTGAAATTAGGTTTTGTTTTCTCATTAATGAATATTATTATTATTATTTAATAATAATTAAAATTTATTTATTTATATAAATAAGAATATATGATAAACTAAAAAAAAGAAAAAAAAAGGAGAGAGTAACTTCCTAAAATCAATTAAGAGAAGGGTGAAAAAAAGCGTGCAATAAAGTTGGGCCGAAATTTAAAAATAAATATGGAAATAATGGCGTTTGAAACCGCCATAATTTACTAACATTTTGTGAATTTTTTTTAGAATAACATAGTTAGATAAAAAAAATTCCAAAATAACCTACTTTTCAAAACAAATACCAAAATAACCTACTTTCTACACATGGTCAACATGTGATTTGGCGACTATGTGTTTTTTATATACTAATTCGCCAATTGGTATGGCTAATGCCATGCATATTCTCATGCATTCAACAAACCAATTGGCGAATGTGTGTATTTTTTTTGACCAATTTGCCAATTGGTATGAAGAACATGTTAAATGCTTTTATTTGTGAATTTTTCTCTATAAATACATGTTGTAAACAACTTATGCCATTCATTTGTTACCTTTCAAACCCTCTCATAAATTCTATTCAAACCCTCTCTCATAAATTTTGTTCATCTCCTCCCTCTCTCATAACATGGCTTCTCCTTGTCCATCTAATTTTGCATCGACACCATCATCTTCAACAGCAGAAGAACCGCTTCCAAATTTTGAAATGCTAAAGAAAAATGCTTTGGTGTTTTTCTCAGCAACAAAGCCTCCGATAAAGATGCTGCTCTGGAATACGCAAACTCTAGAACACTTGCACAGAGAATTAAACCACTGGTTAGAAGGAGAAATCAGACCTAAAGAAAAGATCCTTAAAATTGAGAAGCAGGTTGTGGAGTATGGTGTGATGAAATGGAAAAAAGTGGTCAATGATGCTGGTGTTCTTATGATGATGTTAGGTCGAGATGAAGTTGTCTTGATGGTTTTAATAGGTCAAGCTTGAAATTATGTATTTTCTTGTTTTACTTATGTACGTCATGCTTGAAATTAAGTATTTTCTTGTTTTGTTTATGTATGTTCGTGTTTGTGGTTGCATGATTTTACTAATATGAATGAAACGAACTAGGCTCCATTTTAAATAAATACAGTTACAATGGTTTAATTTATGATGTTGAGCTTGGTCCAACGTTGGGACATTTTTTACGATTGTGACTGGGATGACGACATGAACTGCATAGTCTCACCATCTTATTCGCCGTATCCATTTCGGTGCGAATACACGTGCTGTTAGGACGCCCCTTTTTCTTTCTTCGCATGTTCTCATTGTGCCAGACTATTTCCCCGTTATAGGTGGGCCAGTAGTCCTCATTTGCAACTACCGGAAAGCTTTTGTTGTAGACGTTGCAAAGATTGTGCACTTGGTAAATAAGGGATAGTAAGCCTGAAGGGTCCAGCCGAACCTTTGAACATGCCACTATGACATGGGAGCAAGGCATGTGAAAGGCTTGAAATTTTCCGCAGTCGCACCAATTGTTATCAAGTTCTACCTGATAGGATCCCCTTGGTCTCCCTTCGTTGTGATCCATGATCTCAGCAACATTGAAATGTCCCTTATTGCGGTTATACACTGTGACCACATGTGTGTTAGATTTGGATGCTTCGTCTTTAATGAATGTCATAGAACTATCGCTGAACACATGACCAGACTGTAGGATAGAACTCCACTTTGAACGTCTGGTGTCAAAAATTTCTCCGAGCCTACAGTAGGTTGACCTCACCAAAGCGGTTATCGGTAGGTTGCAGATGCCTTTGAAAACACAGTTCATTGATTCCACAAGATTCATGGCTTAGAAACATAGTACGAACACTTTCGTCATCACATATAGTTAATTGGAAATACATGACTTGGTTATCCTCATAGAATACTGGATTTTTTGTAAATGATGACGTCTACTGGACCACGCTGCATTTTGTTTTCCAATCTCTGTTTTAGATGAGAAAAATTGGATCGTCGAGTTCTTGAGAACCGAGTAACCTCGGTGTTACGAAATTTGAACCCAGAATGGTTACAATCGAATATTTCACCATTTACGAAAGTCGCCCCACGCAATATGAATCCATGCTCGTTCCTCTACGCCAACCAGTAAGTCTACTATTATTATTCATTTCCAAACATATTAAATTTTAAATATTCAAATATTATTGTAACTAAATGCTTTTGAATCTGTTCTGTTTAGCTGGTTCGATCTTGGGATGGATTACAACAGAAATCCAAGAAGTTCCATAGTTCTCAATCGCAATTTGTTAGACCACGTGGGGGTCGATCATGTATTGTCATCTAAAAAAAATATCTTTTCTTTTTAATGCAATTTATTTACTAAAAAAATTATCTACTAAACAATTTTTTTTTAATGTAGTTCATCTGGCGGCCCTATTTAGCCCTCGACCATGAGCCTAACCCAGAGGATCTGCAATTTGGACAGGAAAAACACCAATCATCCGGTTCACTACGATTGAAATGCACCAAACAGATCGGGTGAAAATGCAGTTCGGAATGCAACAAGACATTCTGGGTCCTCCGACATATTTGGGAGAATGGCATTTGAAAAGAGTAAGTGACATGTGGAATATGGAAGATTGGAAAGACTTTGCAAGGGAATTACGTCAACAATGGAGGGATCGTCGCCAACATGTCCTAACTGGCCCAGTGCTGCAAAATGTCAGACCAACTAGAGAATATTTAGTTTGGTTTAGGTCAGTTACCACGTAACAATGGGTGTCTGATAACCCATACTTGATTGACCCGCGCTCGCAGGCCGCAACATACATCCAACCACCAACCCCACAAAATGACCAACCCACCCAATTCCAGCCATCAACTTCAAACACCCATAGACCATTCTTCCAAACACGTAACCCCTTCATGCCACAAACCCAATCACAACAACAAGAGCCTTACCAACACCAATATACCCTCGATAACTCCTTCATCTCCACACCAGCCTACCATAGCTCCCCACCTTTGTTTCGTTCTCAAAACGAGGCAATATCCTCATTCGGTCAAGCTTACCGTCCTCGCCCAACCCAATCCAACCCAGCCCAACCTATCGGACCCAGCTTTAAAAACATGGGCACACAACTGAGTTACGGAAACGCCTTTGGAAGCAACCCTCATGGTTATTGGGGACAACCGGTTGCAAATATAACAGAATCATGGGCTCAACAACAACCGCCTCCACCAAACACACAAAGACAAGCAAAACCTCAACCACCTCATGGTAGAGTTCGAAGGCGGGGTCATCCCCGTGGATGTGGTACTGGGGGACATTTAGATCGGGCGGGAAATTAATCTTTGTAATGTCGTTGTTGAATTATTAATAATAATTTTCTTTTCTATTATATTTCTTGAACGTCAGATTCTCTTAGTTTAATTTATTAAATTATTATTACTAACTTAAATAATCATAATTCTTTTCAAATATATATAAATATGTATATATATATATATATATATTAATATATATATATATATATATATATATATATATATATATTAATATATATATATATATATATATATAAATATATCTATATTTATATATATATATATATATATATATATATATATATATATATATATATATATATATATAAATATATACTTATATACTCATATGTAGCACATATTATGCAAAGGAAATACATAGCACATGATAGCCATACCAATTGGCAAATTGGTCCATAATATACACTTATTCGCCAATTGGTTTGGCGAATTGGTTCATAATTTACACTCATTCGCCATTTGGTTTGGTGAATATGTATGATTTTTTTAACATTTGCCAATGCATGTGGCGAATTGCTTCTAAAATATAACTAGTTCGCCAATTCATATGGTGAATGTGTATTCAAACTAGGTTATTTTGGTAATTATTTTGAAAACTATGTTATTTTGAAAATATTATTTTTAAGTATGTTATTCTAAAAAGAATTCACATTTTGTCGTTTATGAAAGTTGTCGTAATCAACCGATAATTGTGGCGTTTTTTATTTAACGTCGTAATTAAACCACCGTAATTTACGCATTATTATTATTTAATAATAATTAAAAATTATTTATTTATATAAATAAGAATATATGATAAACTAACAAAAAAAGATAAAAAAGGAGAGAGTAATTTCCTAAAATAAATTAAGAGAAGGGTGAAAAAAAGCGTGCAATAAACTGGGCCAAAATTTCAAAATAAATATGGAAATAATGGTGTTTGAAACCGCCATAATTTACTAACATTTTGTCGTTTATGAAAACTGTCGTAATCAACCGATAATTGTGGCGTTTTTATTAAACGTCGTAATTAAACCACCGTAATTTACGTTTTTTTTGTAAGTTGTTAAAGAATGATATTAGCTCTTCTCTTAATCTTCGGGTGGAAGGTGATTGGGGTAGCGTATGGAAAATTATAGCTCCTCCAAAAGTTAAACACTTACTTTGGAGAATTTGTTGTGGTTGTCTTCTAACTCGTATTAGACTTCGCCAACATTTTTTCTAATGTCCTAATAGCTGTCATTTGTGCGGAGGTAATGAGGAAGATGATTGACATATTTTCTTTGAATGTCTGATGACCAATGCAAAAACTATTGCTAATAGAAGTCACTCCTTTACCGATGTAAAAACTATGCTTTTTGACACCTGTCTTAAGGAAGATAGACATGTAGCAGAGAGAGTTGTTGTCATGTTGTGGGTGATTTGGATTAATATGAATAATTAGCTATGGAATAATGAGAAGGAGGATGCAAACAAGTTAGGTACGCAAGGTTTTATTAATACTTGGTAGGATTGGTTTCAAGCTCAAAATTGTTTTTCTCCCCTATATTGTCACCAATGGTCATCCGATTGTTTGGCATCCTCCGGATGCAGGGTGGGTGAAATGTAATGTGGATGTAGGATTTAACCAGCAAAAAGGGACAACAAATAGAGGTTGATGTTTTCGAGACAATATTAGGAGATTCATCAATGCGGGAATAACTCGAGATAATATTATAAGGATATCTTGGTGTTGTGTTTCTCCGTTAGCAAAACTTATGCCCTATATAATTAATATAATATTTTTTGCAGCTTAATATATATATATATATATATATATATATATATATATATATATATATATATATATATATATATATATATATATATTTTCAAATCCACCTTAATTTTTTATTTTTAATTTTTTTAAACTTTCAAATATTAAAACATCAAAATATATAATTTAATTGGAATGCACTAATACTGTAAAATAGTTTTATACTGTCAATGAATTATAGTAGTTAGATGTTGGAACAACTTTGACTTTTATTTTAAAAATAAATAAAATAATGTAATTGGATGATGATAATAAATTGACAGTTTAAAACTTTTTTATTGTGCATAGTAATTAAACTCCAAAAATATCTTATTAGTTTGATAAAAAAAATATTGTCAAAATAAAAAACAAAAAATTTCGCAACTTTTCAAATAATAAATAAAAAACTTTACTCCAAAGGAACTCTAAACAGAAGCCCTGGTCGGCGATGGAGGAAGCAACCGGTAGCCGCGGCGGGGTTCATTGGTTGTGGGCGCTAGCCAGTGGTGCTCAAATGGGATGGGGTGTGCGTTCATACCGTAAGGGCTACCCAGGGGATTCGTCCCTCATGCCTCTGAAAGCTTTCTCTGTTGCTTCTCTCTTCATGGGTAGCGCTGCTTCCGCTTCTATCTTCATTCTTCAATCTAATGGCATCCATGGGGTAATAATGTCTTTTGTTTCTTGCTTGTTATTCTCGTAATTTTGTTTTATGGTTTGTAGATTTTTTTGTGATGCAAGTTTTGCAATGAAATGGAATATGATTTTAGGTTTTTTTAGACTGAGTGAATGTGGTGCATTGGGAATTTAGAGTATTGTGAACTGTGTCCTAAATTAAAAAGGATGAATGTGTTTTGTATTATGAAGCACGGACACTGGACACCGGTCGACACCGGTAATAATTGTATCCTGTCGGTTTTGGTGACCAACATTGACACGTCTTTTTCCAAAGGTGTCAGTGCTACATAGGTTTAATATGATAATCACCTCGATATTCATATGTGAATAGAAAGGACTATTTTCATAATCATGAATTGAATCTTATTTTTGAATCTTAGGTTAAAGATACATTACTAAGAAAAATATGATAGTTTTATCAAAACAACAAGTGATTTAGCTAAACTATAGGATGATAATCATTAATCAAATGATAAAAAATTAGGCTGACGATACAAATTGACAAAAAAGTGATTATCCTAAGTTTAGGTAGTGATTTTTTGGAATGGAATGGAATTCAACACAATGGATGGGCCTGTTTGTTTCAGCTTTAAAAAATGAATTTTTTCTTTGTATTTTAAAAATAGATTTTACAAAACCGTTAATCAAAATATTACAAGTTTTTTTATATTTGTTTTTTCTAAATCAAAGGATTAATTTTGACATCCTGTAACATAAATATACATTATTGAAACTCAAAAGATAGTCGAAATCACTATTTTTTCAAAAAATTGTATTTAAAAAATGATTTTTATAAAAATCTATTTGAAATAACTTCAAAATTAAGTGATTTTTTGAAATTTTGATATCCAAAAAATGTTTCAATAAAATGATGAAATATCTAACATAGGATTTCAAGAATAACTATTCAAACCGAATTAGAAGCTTTTATGAAAAGTTTCTTTGTAAAATTTTTTTACACAAAATTATATTACACTACAAAAATCATTTTTAAAAAAAGCCAAAACAAACGGGCCCATACCTGGTGGTTTTAGGCTCGCAGCAATTGTAACACAGAATATAAGATTCATATCCAAAATAGATATCCAGTAGGGATTTGTATCAATTGAGTTTAATTTTGTATCGAATTGAGATGAGTTACAGTTATCGTAAGATACTGATAGTGATACCTATGGTTTTGTATCGAGGACAACGGATCGGTTTGTAAACTTTGTATGATAATGCGAGTTGAAAAGTGATTTACGAAATGGGTTTTTGGTGGTTTGTGTGTTTGTGGTGGTATCCGAAAGCTGGGCTTGGATGAGGATTTTTATAAGCTGAGTTTGCAATCAAATAGAGAGCCCGGTTGTTTGTAGACTGAAAATAGGTTTGGATGAAGATGTAGTTTTTGCGGAGGTATATATTATATAATGGATGAACTTATGTGATAAGGTAATTATAGAAAGTGGGAGTGAATTATGATATGGGTTTCTGTTTATCTGTGGTTCATTGGATTCTCGTGATTGGTAAAACAATCTGCTTCAATGGCTTTGATGATGGTCTTAATATTGATATCCATTCCATCCACCTTTTACTGGTTGACTTGATCTGTTGTAACTTGTACCTTACATTTTCATGGAGCCAATTCCAATATCGAAGAACTTTGATAGAAATCAGAAAGAACATTATAATCAAGACTAAGTTTAGGATGGATACTCTTGCCAAATGCAAAGTATGATGAGTATATTAAGATTGATAATGAAAAAAATGGACTGGAGTCTAGCTCCTTACAAGAAATGTGTTAAAAACAGTGAATAGCAATTGAATTACCTTGAGACTGACAGAGAAAGACCCTAAACCCTACCTTCACACCCGATCTGTTACAACAATCCCCTCATAATCATTTCCTGTTCTCTATCTCTCTCTGTATCTCCTCCCGTAACAGAATCTCACATATTCGTCTCCTCTCTCATAATGCCCCCTTTGATTTCTGTTTCGCTCTTCACAATTAGGATTGTTTCCTCCATCTCAGCTGTGAAGAAGTCACCTTTGTGGCGTGGTAGCTTGCAGTGGAAGATTTACTTTTTTGGAGCACCAAGAATGTGAATTCAATCCTGACTGACAACAGAATTCCAATTGCATTTTGTATTTTAAATGTTCAAACCATTGGCTTTTCTTGACACGATGTTGTAACTGTTGTAACTTGCGAGTTATATTGGGGTGTGATTTGTAAACATATCAATTTTGAAGTTATATAGCAAACTCTGTTGTGCATGATGTGATATGCCCCCGTCCTTAATATTGTGTGTTGTTCTGTGTGAATGTGCGTAGAGTCGTATGTAGACATAAAAGGTGCAACAGAAAGCAATTGAGTCTAACGAGTTGTGTTGTCAAGTCTACCAATTTTAGAGCTGAGTTGCTAATTTCATCATTGATTGTGCACAAGTGATTATACAGTGGATGTCTGGTTTGGTTTTCGGTTGAAGTAATCGGACTAGCCAGTCATCACCGAGATTAAAAACAATGTTTTGAATTGCTGGCTAGATAACTTCAACCCTTTTTGAACACCTAAAATATTGCGACTCATAACTCATCATTTTGCTGTCTGTGATGGATGATTCACATTACTACATATGGTTATGCCAAAATCTAATTTGGAAGCCAGATCATAAGGCATTTCCCTGTTCACTGTTCTTACTTTGACCATGGTTTAAGATGTGAAAAGGATTAGTTTAATAATGCTTAGTTATTATTGTAGATGTCAAGAGAACTGGTGGTGTTCTTTATACGTGACTATGGTATCTGTTTCCTTTCAAGTGGTTATAAAACATCTGATTTAGATGTAAGATCTTATTATGCACAGATATTATTTTCTCACGTCCTAAATGTTATTGCATATAGGTTGATGATCTCATTGGCGCCGGTGCCAATTTAAGAGCTAAACTTGGGTTACGTCCACGCACTCCGAATAAGTAAGCAAATTTATTTTTTGGATAAAGTAAGCAATTTTTTTAGTTCATGTAAAAAAAATGTATCTGCAACGGGGTTATGTAAGATCACTTTCTTTAGTTTAGACTATTGCTTACCTCCCATAGAGATTGGACGTTGATGATAAATTAAATTTCACAAAATAAAGTAACTAATTAATGATTAATTCTTATTTTTGCGAATTGTATAGTGAAATTCATGGTTTTATTCTTTCTTAAATAACCTTTACGTGTTGTATGAAATAAAGCACCTAATTTTGTTTGAGTAGGAATGTGGATGAGTCCTAACCAAATTACTCAGTCACATCTTCTGCTATTACTTGGTGGTCTGGTCTGGTTCCTTGGTGGAGAAGCAATCATAACATATCATGGTTTGGTTCCTTGTAAGGTTGAAGGTTTCATGCGCAATTCAACAATAATATGCTTATTGTAGCACATTTTTTGTATGCAACTTGTAATACTTTGTCATCCATAATACATTTTTCATTGATCTTAGTTATTGATCATGGAGAGTAGTTTTGTAGAGTTTCAGTTTTTGTAAGATGCGGCTTAAGTAATAGCATACAAATGCTTACATCATATATGAATCTATCAGTAGTTATGCTAGTTGTTAAGACATAGTAGAATAAATATTTATGTAGGATTTATAAAAATACAAATATAGTTTTATACTGTTGTCTAATGTCTTGCAATATATCACAATCTATTGACCAATTTGCATTACCTGAAATAATAATAAAGTTGTATAATTGATTATAATCTAGTCATTTATTCCTACTCCAATGTAAAAGCTAGAAAACTTGATATATGCTTATCATCTTGAAGTTTGATTGGTATCTTTGCTCAAGCATTTGTTCAAACATGTAAGATTAGATTGAACTTAATGCATTTATTTATTTCCAAAATAGTTGGTGATTCATTTAGAATCTATCCATTTTAACCCCAAGCAAATATTTATTCCATCAATCCATTTTGCACCTTACTATTACAGTTCTATAACAGGAGTTAGTTTTTCTAACCTTGTATAAGGAATAGCAAGTTCTGAGTAGGGTATTTATCTGCAAGCTCCTTGATTGTTTGCTGATATCTACCTCTTGATTCTATAAATGACTCTCCCATTGAGGTAACTTAAGTTTTCAGCCGAATAATATTTAATTATACAAATCAATGGCATACATATTTATATGCTTTGATTATCAATAAAATTAAGATGAAGTTCTCCGTATCTCATTCATTATAAGGGGTCGGGCTTTGCTGCTTTGTGGCGGCAAAGTTACCGTGCCTTTGGGCAAAAAATAGTCAATTTTTTATTAAAAAATATTAAAAATAGATAAATACAATGATGAGAGAGAAAATTTGGAGTGAGAGAGAGACTCAAAGGCAAGTACTTGCCTTTGGCGCCTTAAAGGTACCAAAGCCCTTCATTATACACTCTTTCAACTTTTTTATCCACTGTTCCAACTGGAAACAGAGATTCAAGTTCTGATGCATCAAAACTTATATTTTCATCTTTAGATATTCAAGTTCTGATGCATCAAAACTTATATTTCCATCTTTAGATATTCAAGTTCTGATGCATCAAAACTTATATTTCCATCTTTAGAAGCAACGTAAGAAAATTTTATCTCATTTCATCATTTATTTTCCTATCTTTATTTTTTTTTGTAAGCAAGATATATTAAAAGAGAGAACTAAGGATTCTTCAATTTGTTACATCAAAAGTGGGAACCACCCGATAAAAAGAGAGATTACAAACCAGTTAGGATTACGAAATAAATAGTAAAAAATATTTACTAAATTCGTAGAAACTACAATTGCGATGAGTGATTTCTCCACAAAAAAGACCATTTCCAAACTAATGCTTTAATTTCCCACACCGTATTGTTAATATTTCATTCTTCCGCCCGAAACAAACACTATTCCTTAATAACCATAAGCTTCAAAAAGTGGCTAGCCAAACAATCCCTAATTTGCCCTCTTTAACATTTTTTACATGGCAAAATGAATACCAATCCATACAAGACGAAAGACATTCTTTCTCCAAATCCTCCGATTTACCTATCCAAATGGCTATTTCATTCCAAATCTTCTTCACCACAAAACAAACAAGAAATGAATGGTTCAACGTTTTTGGATGATTCCCATTAAAAAAACACAATTTAAAGCGTCAATATTTAAATTTATACCTCTATAAGCCAAAAGGTCCTTCGTAGGAAGTCTATTCACAAAAATTCTCCAACCGAAGGCTTTTATCTTAAATGGCACCTTCATTCTCCATATTAAGCTCAAAGCCACATTGGTCCTATTGAAAGGACCAAAAGGAATGTGGAAAGAAGCATAACACTCATTACAAGATGCCACCTTAAACCCTCAATTAGGTTCAAGAACCCAAACAATGTCATCCTTACCATCCTCTTTAATTCCATGAGTGTTAAGCCGCATGGACAAAGAAGACAAAATCTTCGTCACATTCGGTAACCACCCCCTCGCCTCAGAAAGACCCAAATCCTCCCAATGCCAACTACCCCCAATCCACCCCCATAGCTCCAATGAAAACTTTCTTTAAACTCGAAGCATCGAAAAGATCTGGGTACTCCTCCTTTAAGCTCTTGTCACCCAACCACTTAGCTTCCCAAAAAGGAGTGGAATACCCATTTCTAACCTAGAACCTACTATTAGCAACAATAGGATCTTTAAAGGAATTTTCGCCAATTAAAAAAATATCCTTCCACCAAAAAGAATGAGAATAAGATATTTTTTTAACATCCACACCACAAAGAACCTTCATTGAAATATCTTCATACCGAGCTTTCAAGATGTCATACCAAAGAGCATTAGGTTTTTGAATAATTCTTCATCTCCATTTGTTTAGAAGGGCTAAATTAAAATCCAACAAGTTTTTAATTCCTAGCCCTCCCTTTTCAAAAGGTAAGCAAACCTTCTTCCAACTAACCCAATGAATCTTTCTCTTTTCCTCCACAACACCCTAAAATAAATTACTCTGCATCATTATGACTTCTTTAACCACTTTCAATGGTATTTTGTAAAAAGACATTGTGAAAAAGGATAATAAACATAATATAGAATTTAAGAGAGTGATCCTTCCACCAAGGTTAAGAAAACGATTCTTCTACCCCATCAAACGAGACTTCATCTTTGCCAACAAGGAATTCCAAGAAGAAAACTTCCTAGGATTAGATCCAATGGGTATGCCAAGAAATAAGAAATTAATATCTTCTAATTTACAAGAGAGAGCATAAGATACCGCCTCCAAAAAGTTGTTATTGGAATTGATTCATATCAACTTACTTTTATGATAATTGATGCTAAGGACCGAAACAAGTTCAAAAGCTCTCAACACCGCCTTCAACGCCAAAACATGCCTCCAATTACCTTCTCCGACTAATAAAGTATCATCCGCAAATTGAAGGACATCAACCGAGCATTTCCTTTCAATTACGAAGCTACTAAAATCACGATTCTCGCGAGATTTTTTAACAAGCCCCGCCAAACCTTCCGCCACCAAAACAAAAAGAAAAGGCGATAAATGATCACCTTGTCTCAAGCCTCTTTCCGCAACAAAATCCTTAGCTGGACTCCCATTAACAAGCACCGACATCTTACTTTGAAAAACCAACAATTCCATCCATTTCCTCCATAAAGGGCCGAATCCCATTTTTGTCAATATAAATCTAAAAAATTTCCAACTAACCTTGTCATGAGCCTTCTCAAATTCCACTTTGAAGAGAATACAATTCTTACCCTCCTTAGCATAATCAACCACTTCATTATCCACCAAAACACCATCAAGAAGTTGCCTACCCGGAACAAAAGCACTTTGACAATGAGAAATAATATAATTAAGGACTCATTTCAATCTTCCCACCAACACTTTAGCTATCACTTTGTACATACACCCAACTAGACAAATTGGTCTATAATCATCCAAACTAATCGGATTCAGAGATTTAGGAACCAAGCTTAAAAAAGAGGAAGTGACCGCCTTTTGAAACTTCACTACCAAAGTGAAAACAATTGCAATAATGAATAAAATACTCTTTGAGGAAGTACTAAGATTTCTTTATAAAAAGAAAAGAGAAACCATCTGAACCTAGAATTTTAGAAACACCACAACCCCAAATAGCCTCCTTTATCTCCCCCTCTTGAAAAGGTATTTCAAGGAACAAATTCTCCTCTACACTAATGCTTTTGAAAGGAATTCCCTCGAACAAAGGCCTCTCCCTATCCACCTTTATTGTGAATCGGATACCTTAGAAACAAAGTATAATAGGTTTCTTTGTGATCAAGAAACCCATAAGGATTAGGGTTTAGGGTAACCAATGATAACAACAAGGATTGGTTATAAACTGCTATTCTTTCCTTTCTCTTAAAATAAGATTACAAGTATACAAAAATAACAAATAACCTCTCTCACTTTTAAATTAAGGTTTTATCTTCCTATTTTCCCTTATATAAAAGATGATAGACTAGTATGTTATTTATAAGATAACTAACATACTAACCGAATGGGCTTTTTAACAATTACCCATTACAAGCTAACTTAGGGTACAAGCTAACTTAAATAATTGGATTCATATCACAAGGCCCAATTAAACAACAACATGTGAGCGGAATTTGATGGCATGCTATTCGCACAAGGGTTTGTTCCAATATTCCACAAATATCCATCTTGGAACACACCCTATACCAATAAGAAACAAACTAGCTTTCTTCATGCAACTTTATCAACTACATACAGTGGAAAAACTTGCAGTTGGGCAACATCTTGGTGATTATATCAGCAACATTATGATCTGTCGAAATCTTCAACACTTGAACTTTTCCATGCTTGATTACCCCCTTCGACATTGTTGTTTGCTATTAGAATATCATCCACATAAAGCAACAAAATAACAAATGAATTACCAAGTCGAAATCTGAAGTAAACACAGTGGTCAAACTGACTTCTAATGAAATTTATGCATGCCATGAACTTGTCGAATCTCCTATTCCACTGTCGAGGAGATTGTTTCATCCCATATAAAGATCTTTTCAGCCTGCACACATAATCTTCCTTCCCCTCTTCGACATACCCTTCAGGTTGCCTCATCATGATAGTTTCATCTAGATCACCATACAAGAACATAGTTTTCACATCCATCTGTTCTAGTTCAAGGTCGAACTATGCCATATGGCAAGCAACATTCAAATGGATATGTGCTTCACAACATGAGAGAACACAACATTGAAGTCAATACCTTCTTTCTGAGTGAATCCCCTAACGACCAACCTTGTCTTGTATCTCTTCGACGTCACTCATTCGATTCCTTCCTTAATTTTGAAAATCCATTTTCAACTGACTAACCTGACTCCAATAGGTTTCTTGATCAGTTCCCAAGTATTGTTATCATGAAAAGATTTCATCTCATCATCCATGGCCTTCAACCATTCAGTCTTACTTCGAATCCTTATAACATCCTTATAGTCTCTAGGTTCTTCGTCTAAAACATCACTTGTAGAGATTAAGGAATAAGTTATAAGATCTGCATACCCAAGTCTCCTAGGTGGCTTGATGACTCTTCTCAACCTGTCTCTTGCCATTATGTAGTCATTATCATTCTCCTCATCTTTGACAATAGTTTCTGTTTCTTCTTCGACTTCATCTAGGTCATGCAATTCGGCATCACTATGCTCCACCTCAACAAGAATTTCTCCCTGTTACAGCTCTTCGTCAACATCATCAATTTTCTTGAAAGCCATCTCAGATTCATTGAAAACTGCATCTCGATTGGTGATACACCTCCTGTGACCTGGCTCTAGGCACCATAGCCTATAAGCTTTGACTCCTACAGGGTATCCCATAAACATGAATTTCAGAGCTCTAGGTTCGACCTTGTGTTGCCTAATGTGAGCATAGGCCACACAACCAAATACTCTCAGTTTGTCGAGATCTGGTGGATGTCCCGACCAAACTTCTTCAGGTGTCTTCATATCTAATGCAGTCGAAGGGCATTTGTTTATCAGATATGTTGATGTCGAAACAACTTCAGCAAAAAGCACATTCTTCAATCCAACACTAACCAACATGTACCTAACCCTTTCGAGGATTGTTCGATTGAATCTCTCAGTTAGACCATTTTTTGAGGAGTATTTGCTATAGTCTTATGCCTTGAAATCCCAGACTCGACACAATAACTGTTGAAAGCTTCATTGCAGAATTCAAGGTCATTATCAGTTCTCAACCTCTTGACCTTTTTGCCAGTTTGAGTTTTGACCAGAACCTTCCAACTCTTAAAATTCGCAAAAGTTTAATCCTTAGTCTTCTGAATGAATACCCATAACATTCTGGAATAATCATCAATTATGGATAGAAAATACCTTGCACCTGAATGTTAAGGATTCCTTGCAGGCCCCCAAAGATCAACATGGATGTAATTAAGGAATCCATGTGTTTTTTTTTACCTTTGCTAAACTTCACCCTACAGGATTTACCAAAGACACAAGGTTCACAAAACTCCAACTTTTCGACTTTGTCACCACCTAACAGGTTCTGTTTCCCCAATTCGACCAGGCCTCTTTCACTGACATGGCCCAATCTCATGTGCCACAATTTTGTCTTTGACAAAGGTTTCATGGATACTACATTTGTCTAACCGCTTACAACCTCAGCCTCAAAGGTATACAATCATTGTTTCTTCATGCCTCTCAAGAATTCATTCGACCCTTTCATGACTCTTATGATACTTTTCTATCCTTGAAAAACATATCCCTTCTTGTCGAATTCACCAAGAGAAATCAAATTTCTCTTCAAGTCAGGTACATACCTAACTTTAGTCAATAGCCTTATTAACTCATCATGGAGCTTGAATCTCATAGATCCATTACCTGCGATTTTGTAAGCTTTATTGTTTCCCAGCAGCACTGATCCACTATCTTGATCACACAATTCCTCGAACAAATCTTTGTTTAGAGTCATGTGCCAAGTGCAACCTGAATCCATAATCCACTCTTTTCTTGAGTCGTCGCTTGAAACCACAAAAACATCAGATGAGTCGAAATCATCTTGAACAATGGAAGCATTGCCATTATCCTTACCTCTGTGATCTTTCAAGCGTTCAGGGAATATCTTTCGAATGTGATCCTCCTTCTTACAATGATAGCATCGAACACCCGATGCTTCATCACCATAAGACTTCTACTGACTTTTACCCTTCTTCATGTTGAACTTGGCATCCTTTCGCAAGAATTGCGCCTTAACAGCCAAACCTTCACCAACTGTCGAAGGTTTATGCTCCTTTCGTTCGTTCAAGTCCTTAGAGTACAAGGAAGATTGAACATATTCAAAGGCCAGGGACTCTCTTCCATATAAGAAGGTTTCTTTGAAGTCAACATGTGTTATAGTCAAAGCACATAACAACAACAACGCTTGATCTTCATCATCGATTTTCACATCAATATTTTCAAGATCACGAATCAGCTTGTTGAACATATCCAATTGCTCAGCCAACACTTTGTCTTTGCTCATCTTTAATGAATAAAAAGCTTGCTTCAGGTAGAGTCGATTCACCAACGATTTAGTCATGTACAAACCTTCAAGTTTCAACCATAACCTTGACGCCATTGTCTCCTTTGATACCTGTCGAAGAACCTTATCACGTAGGCTCAACAATATTGTGTTGTGTGCTTTCTCAATCATGGTCGTCTTTTCAGTTGTCGTCAATGCAAAATTCATAGCCGTCTCTCCATTCAACTCTTCCAAACAACCCTGCTAAACAAGCAGGGCTTTCATCTTCAAGCACCACAAATCGAAGTCGTTCATACTAGTGAACTTTTCAATCTCATAATTTGTTGAAGGCATCTTCTCCACACTCACCACACCAATTTGTTGTGAATCAGATTCCTTAGAAACAAAGTATAGTAGGTTTCTTTGTGATCAAGAAACCCACAAGGGTTAGGGGTTAAGGGTAACAAAGGATAACAACAAGGATTTGTTATAAACTTCTATTCTTTCTTTTCTCTTAAAACAAGATTACAAGTATACAAGAATAACAAATAACCTCTCTCACTTTTGAATTAGGGTTTCATCTTCCTATTTTCTCTTATATAAAAGATGAGGACTAGTATTCTATTTATAAGAAAACTAACATACCAACCTAATGATATTTTTAACAATTACCCATTACAAGCAAACTTAGGGTACAAGCTATCTTAAACAATTGGATCCACACCACAAGGCCCAATTAAATAACAACATGTGAGCGGACTTCGACAACATGCTATTCGTACTAGGGTTTGTTCCAATATGATTATGTCTTCTTCTATCTTTCATCACCTTATGAAAATAACAACTATATGGAGTCGCCTTTTTTAAACCATCTCAATCTATATTTTTGGACTACCATGTTCTCTTTAATCCTCAACTTTCTCAAAAAACGAGACGTCTCTTCCTTCCTATTAACCATAATTTTCAGATGAAAACCAACATCTTCCTCTTCCGCTTTATAGTCCCCAAGATTAATATCTCCAAACTCAACCACAATTTAAAACTATGACCACAATATTAAGATTCATGACATCTTTGCAATGATAATTTAAAACCATAATAAATTAAGTAAGCAGAACAAAAAATTGATGCAACAAAACTGTTGCTTTAGTTTCCGATCCTTTCGCAAAAGAATCACTTCAAGTAGCTAAAGAATTCAACCTTTTATATT
The DNA here is from genome assembly GCA_963966055.1 of Lathyrus aphaca. NCBI lineage: Eukaryota > Viridiplantae > Streptophyta > Magnoliopsida > Fabales > Fabaceae > Lathyrus > Lathyrus aphaca. The sequence goes on from OZ014525.1 coordinate 322,788,445, forward strand.
ATTTCCCTCCTTCTACTAATGACACTCTCACTTTTCATCCATTTTCCAATACTTCTTGAAGAAACTTCATGTGAGTTTAGAGATTACAATGAAGTTATTCAACTTTCAGGTTGTGTACCTATTCTTGGAATTAATTTACCTGAACATTTTAAAGATCGATCTAGTCTTGCTTATGAATTGATTCTCCGATGTTTAGTTTTGTATCTAATTGGGCCTCACAAACTCAAATTTTGAGTCATTGTTCGGTTGATGCGTTTTTGACTCACTGTGGTTAGAATTCAGTGCTTGAGAGTATTGTGTTTGTTTGGTGTTCGGTGTTCCTATAACTGTTTGGCCTTTGTTTGTTGAGAAAAAAATGAATGTTGCTTTGTTATGTGATGGAGTTAAAGTCTGCAACGAGATTAATGTTTAAGGAGGATGGTTTGCTTGAAACAGAAGAAAAAGGTAGCGTGTGCATGGTTGGTTATTTTTAGAAAGAAAATTACAATCATTTTCAAACCATTTAAATGGTTTGGATTCATAACCAATACCACAATTTAATTAAAACAGGTTACAAAACAAATTATAAATTTTTGAATGGTTATATAACCGATTTTTTAAAAAGAAATCCAATTTAAAAAGAAATAGAATATATATATATATATATATATATATATATATATATATATATATATATATATATATATATATATATATATATATATATTATTTTTTATTTTAAAAATAAAAAAATTTGGATTTTGGATAATAACTGGATTATAATCAAATCTAAAAAAATTTAACCGGTTAACAACCATTTAATTAAATCATTAAAAACTAAACCGGTTAATAACCATTCAATTATATCCGGATATTTAAAATAATTTTGAATTTGGTTATGGATTTTGGTTTTACAACTGGATATTTTGCACATCCTTAGATGAAACTGCTAAGGTGGTTAAATGGTTGATGTTGGGTGATAAAGAGGATGGGATTAGGGAAATGATTTAAGAGTTAAAAGATGATGTTGTTGATGCCTTGTAAGATATCATGGGTTTACTACGACAATTATTCAATTTGGTAATAGATTGGAAAGTCTTGTGAGAGATATTTAATATGTTATTAGTAGTTTTAGCAATAATAATTTATTTGAAAGAAATTAATTTTAATTCAATGCGAATTGAATATAAAATAGTTTATACCCTTTTTATGTTAAAAATGTATATTATTTGATAAATAATTTATCTTTAAATAAATTTTCTTTCTAAATTATTAAATATATTTATCTGTGATGTTGGAAAGACCTTTCTAGTTTACAAAAGAGGGAGGGGGAGTGATATGGGATGTGTAGGTGATTTGGGTTGAGGTTCTTGGTGCTCTTTTTCTCCGATTTGAGGTGGGGGTAGTACATGTAAGAATAAGGTTCTGCATCTTATCTCTATGTTTTGATGATAATAGTGGAGTATTTGTGGAAGAACAATCATATGTTATAATGTTTGTTATTGTGTAGATCATGTTAAAGAAGTATCAGATCTAACAAACATAATTCAGATGATCATTAAAGACCATATGTGAGTTACTATGCGTAACACAAGTCACTAGTGTGCTAAAGAAACAAGGAGGCTTTTGTATCTGGAAGCAAGGATGCTTCTGTATCTGATCACAATCATAAAGATCCGAAGATGACCTATGTTGTTGTTGCAATGTCTCTTGGATTATGTTTTGTGTGAGGTTCTGATGTTCTTCTTCTGAAGTGAGTGAAACTTATGACGTATGTATCTTCTAAAGACTAAGTACTGAAGAACTCTGAAGACTTGAGGTTCTGCTGAAAGAAATGCTGAAGGTTATGAAGACTTAAGGTTTCTGAAGACCAAGTGCTGAAGACTCTGAAGAGAAGGTTCTGAGTGAACGAAGTTCTGAAGACTTTAGATACTTGATGTTCTGAATACCAAGGGTTTCGAAGACAAGTGTTGAAGTTCTGAAGACAAGGTTCGGAAGACACCGAAGACTTGAGATTTTGAAGACCCAGTTATCACATATCTACCCATGCTTCAATCATATTACAATTATAAGCCTATGAAGATCAGAAGACAAAGTTATCGTTAACAAGGATAGTACATAATACAAAATTCTTTATCCCACTATCTCTCTACTAACCTTAAAGTGTGAAAAATGAGAAGTGGTAGTATGATTTTCATCCTTGTGTAACGAAATTCCTTCAATAGCCAACTGCTCTCCAACGAATCTATTTTTGGTTATATAAGGAAATGCTCACATGTTGAGCATAAGCTGATAGGCTGATACTAATCAGTTGATTGTTTGTTGTTGTCATGTTGTTGGAAACAACTTAAACTGTCAACCATGAGAATAATGATGCACTATGAACAATCAAGAAGATTGAATGACAGTTAAATAGTTTTTGAACCATGTTGTTTATGTTTCAGACAACTATACAAGTTGATGATCACAAGACAAAAATGGTACAAACCTATAGTGTGCTTTATTGAATATGCAGCCAAAGGTTGATATTGTTTATATAACAATCTGTTGTTAGAGAAGTTGTTGATTCACAAATGCACTTAATTGTAAATGCTGCAAGAAGCTTGTACTCCTGTAGAAGACAACAACTAAGATGATCATAGAAATTGAATTACAAATGCACAACTGAAGGTTGTGTTCTGATGTGATCATTGAAATAAGACAACATGGTTGTTGTCCAGAATGTTCTTCTTATGTGAATCAAGATGAAGAAGTCCTTCTATGTGCTACATCAAAGATCAATTAAGCTTTCACAAGCTTAGAAGAAGAAGACTTCAAGATGTTCAAGAAGCTTGGGTTGTTTTCCGTGAAGAAGCTACTTGAAAAAGAAGAAGAAGACTCCATACTATTTGAGCTATAATACAATGTAATATTCTTAGTGTGTTTAGGTTGACCTTTTGATCAATGATCTTAATTGTGTTTACTCAAGATTATGTAAGATGAAAACATATGTAAACGTTACCCATTTACAAACATAATGTTTGTAATCCCTAAAGGACCGAGTGAAGTGTAAGAATAAGAGTTGTCTATGTATTTCATCTCTATGTTTTGATTATAAAAAGAACGTATTTGGGAAAGAACTATTTTATGTTCTGATGTTTGTTATGTGCAAATCATGGATATTGAATATATCAGATCAAACAAACATTATGAAAATGTACGCAAATGATAATATGCAAAGTTACTATGTGTAACACTAGTCGCAAGGGTACTGAAGAAGTAAGTGTACTTCTGTATCTGAACACAATTAGAAATATCCAAGGATGCATGATATTGTTGTTACAATGCTCTTGTGTATTATGTTCTGAGAGTGGTTCTGATCAGAAAGCGAGCGAAGCTTCTGATATGTTAATCTTCTGAAGAATTAAGTTCTGAAGACTCTGATGACTTGAAGTTCTGAAGACTGAATGTATGAAAACCAAGTGCAAAAAGACTCTGAAAACTTAAGGGTTATGAAGATTAAGGTTCTGAAGAACTAAGTGCTAAATACTTTGAAGACAATATTCTATGTGAACAAGGATATGAATATTCTAAAGACTTGAAGTTATAAAGACCATGGGTTTCAAGCCAAGTGCTGAAGTTCTAAAGAACGAAGTTCCATGTGAACAAGTTCTGAAGACTAAAGACTTAGGTTCTTTGAAGACTCAAGTATCATCGTCTCTAACTCATGCTTCATTCAATTATCTATAATCAGAAGCCTCTGAAGTTCGAAAGACAGTGTTACCATTAGTAAGGATAGAATTCAGTATGATAATGCTTTATCTCACTACCTCTTCACTAACCTTAAATTGTGGAAAAGGAAAATACGTGGTTGTACTATTTTCATCATTGTGTAACGACATTCCTCGGTAGCTAGCTGTGCTGTAACGACTCTTTTATTTTTGGTTATATAAGGAAAGCATCACATGATATGGTGTAGTTGTTGAGACCATAACAATTTCTATGATCTACAACCGGTTGTTGATGTGGTTGTTGAACACCACAAACAAAGATCACTCAAAGATATGACTAGTTGTTACTGGTATACAACCATTGGTTTATGTGTTGGTGTTAATTGATATAACCTGAAAGGTTCAAACACACATATAACCAAGTTGTCAAGATGGCCTTAGAACCATATTGTTGATGATGTCATACAATCACATAAGGTTGATGATTAACAAAGATAACTACGGAACAAACCATAAAGAGTATTAATTGAATATGTAGCTCACAAGTAGATTACTCTTTGAAAACAATCTGCTTATGAAGAGAGATCTTAGATTCACATGTGACTAACTTCATATGCTGCAAGAAGCTATCAAAGCGCTTATGCCTATGCTCAGGTGTTGCGGGCTCGCCTTGAACGAGTGTGTTACCGACTTGCAAAGAGACAAGTCGAAGTGAGTTCTAGTTTAGAGTGGAAGAGATGAGAAAATAATTCCCACAAGAGAGAAGCTTGTTGTTGGTTCATTGTTTTTTAGAAGAAATGGGAAGTGTACTTCTTACATCATCCCGAAATGGAATGGATAAAAATCACACCTAGATATGGAGGAAATCCCCAAACCTAGTTCCAAATATTTAAGGCCTAAACACATTACCCTAATTTTGTTTATTGAGTGTTTTTTTTTAATAATTTTGATGAAGAAAAGTTTTTCAGGTGTTATTTGTGAAACATCCTCATGCTAAGACTTATTCATCATGATAGATACCTTACACCTCATCCCCATATGGAATATGTGTAAGTATCTCATGGAAAAGTCCCTTGGCACATGAGAAAGCTCAACCTTTATTAGGTGTTTTGATTTTGTTTAGAGATGAAAAAGGAAAAACACTAAGGGAAACTAAGACTCACCCTATGTTATTATTTAATTGAGATTGATCAGTCACCATTTATGCTAGTCATTTCACTATTTAACCGTAAATAAATCAGGTAAACTGTATAAACTGAAGCACTTTTCGTTAGAAATAAGCTCAATTCCATGATAGTAAGTGTGTTGTTACTAATGAGTTTCTTGAGGATATTTTACACTTTTTGGTATGTTAGCAGGTAAAAAGCTAGTTTGGAAGCTCAGGGGATCAAACGTCAGATGAGAAATCGAGCCTGAGCAAACCAACGGAAGAAAAAGTCAATTTTTGGAGAACTTGCTGTCCATACGCGTATGACCTTACTTGATACGCGTATGGACCTTCATAGTACGCATACCATACGCAAAGGACCAGAGGGAAGGAAAATTCAGCCAAAATACAAGCTTCTGGTGATACGCGTAACAACTTGGTGATACGCGTATCAACTTGGGCAATACGCGTAACATGCTGGCCAATACGCGTACCATCTGCTGTGTTACGTCCAATACGCGTTTCCTACTAGGCAGTACGCGTATGGGACAGCGCAGTACGCGTATGGAGCACAAATTCAGGGAATTTCCAACTGAATAGCTATAAAAAGGCCAGACCGTAATTTTCCTAGGATTGGACATTTTGGAAAGAAAATATACGCGTTTGGAGAGCTGGAGACTCAAGGAAGATCACAGGATTCATATGTTCAAGAGTTTTCCGACTATTGAAGATTGATTCCTCACGAAATTCTGTAATGACAACAATGTTTATCTTTGTTTTTACTTTTATTATGAGTAACTAAACCCCTATTGCTAGGGGGTGACCCTGATTCTGAATGTGACAGTATTAATGTTTATGACAGTATTGCTATTTCTTCTTATACATTAATTTGTTCTTATCGCCGTTCTTTATGCGTTATTTGTCGGACCAACGAATGATGATTCTTATGAATAGTGTAAGCTGGACAGCAATTATTCTTTGACCTGGATAAGAACTTTGGATAGTAAAAATAACCTAGGACTAGGGATTTTCTATCTGACCGGTAATTCTTGATATGTGAATGCTTGAGTATGAACCTAATTGTTTATGGACATAGTAATTAGGTTACAAAATCAAAGGTCTATTACTAAGGACTTAATAATAGATACCCTTGAGGACCGGAATTAATCTGACAGGAATAGCTCTACGCCGTCATAAATTATAGCTGTTACAAGAGGTTTCATTCACCGAACCCTAGCAATCTTCTCTCAATTGTATCTCGTTCAACCCTTTACTTGTTTTATTTATTTGCAATAGGTAGTATAATTACACCACAACACAAAAACCAAAGACTTTTGTCTAATTGAAACAATCTATAAACTCTGTATCGTCAAGCAATCCTTGAGATCGACAAACTGGGAACTTCCCTTTTATTACTACAGTGAGAAAAATAGTACACTTGCTATTTTCACATCAAGTTTTGGCGCCGTTGCCGGGGATTGCCAAAGATAATAGTGTTTATTAATTTATTTTCAATTAGAATTTTGTTGCTCTGCATCCAAAATTTTATTTATTGTTAATTTTATTTTTATTATTATAACAACTAACTTCTTCTAATCTGTGTATGCGAGGTAAGACCTCAGCTCATTTTCATTTTGACGCAGAACCAGAGAGAACACTGCGCAAAAAGCTCAGAGAAGAAAGAAAAAAGAAACAGGTCAATTCTGACACCGAAGAACCGGCCACGCCAGTCACTCCAGTTTCTGTTCACTTCGAGCACATGGCTGCAGAACCACCTCCACCAGAGAGACTTTTAGGTGACTATGGCAGACTGAATAACCCAGCAGTGCGGTTGACCATTGTTAACCAACCTGTTAATGTTGCTCACTTCCAGTTACATCCCTCAACCATCCGCCAGTTAGAAAGTAAACCTTTTGCAGGAAAAATCAATGAGGATGCGAACAAGCATCTGCAGAGGTTTCTGACTATGACCACATCATTAAAAATTGATGGGCATTCTGAAGAGGCAAAGAGATTGGTCATGTTCCCATTCACCTTATCTGAGGACGCTGAGGAATGGTTCTATTCCCTACCCGCAGGAAGTATTACTACTTGGCAACAAATGGAAACAACATTTTTGAACGAGTATTTTCCTGCTTCTGTGTATATCCGTAAGAGGTATGACATTGTGAATTTTAAACAGAAAGACGGAGAGACACTTGGAGATGCATACAAAAGATTCAAGAGATGTTTAGTTGCATGTCCTACACATAATTTGGATGAGACTGAACAAATGCAGAATTTTGTAAACGGGCTGAAAATGAAAACTAAGCAACTCATTGATACAGCTGCTGGTGGCTCATCTAATTTTTCAACAGCAACCGGTATCAAAAAGATCATCGAAGCTATTGCAGCAAATGAGCATTTGGAATTATATGACCGCACTGTGAATCAGCCGGAAGGAAAAATTGACTTGAAATTAGCAAATCAGGTAGTGAAAATGGAAGACCAAATTGCAGCTGAGGTTGAAAGAAGATTGAAAGCTATGAATATAGATACCCAGACAGTTGCTCAAGTGCAACCGGTTCAGACCATGATTTGTGAGATTTGTAGTGGACCACATTTTACCATGCATTGTGTTGCAACCGCAGAACAAGTGCAAGCTATAAATTACCTGAGACAGAATAATCCCTACTCAAATACCTATAATCCGGGGTGGAAAAATCATCCTAATTTTTCTTGGAAAGATCAGCAAGGTAATATTCAAGGACCTCCACAACAACAACCACCGTCCCAACAGCAACCTTATCAGCAAGTACCGAAGAAAGCGGATTGGGAGATTGCTATAGAGAAGATGGCAACTCATAATATGCAATTTCAGGAGGAAACCAGGAATAATCAGAAAAGCACCAATGCATCAATTAAAAATCTGGAGATTCAATTGGGTCAGATAGCACAACAGATAACAAATTCCCAAATACCAGGCGCATTACCTAGTGCAACAGTGACAAATCCAAGGGAGCACAATAATGTGAGTGCGGTAACAACAAGAAGCGGAAAATCTGTTGAAGATCTTAAGAAGAAGGATGAAGAAGAAGATACATTGTGTGAAGTGGACCTGGAAATCTTAGAAAATAAGACACCACCTGAGGAAGAAAGTGTGAAAATGCCGGTGGTACAAGAAAAGCTACCTGAACCAAAACCCATCATTAAGCTTCCTTTCCCACAAAGAAATAAAAAGAAGAATCAAGATGAGAAAAATTTTCAGAAATTCATGGAATTGTTCAAGAAATTAGAAATCAATATTCCATTCTCTGAAGCACTCGAGCAGATGCCTATCTATGCGAAGTTCATGAAAGACATCATCTCCAAGAAGTGCAACACTGACGCTGACCCTGTTATATTAACTGAAACTTGTAGTGCTATTTTGCAGGGTATGAAGATTCCAGTAAAGAAGCCAGATAGAGGGTCTGTGACCATCCTGTGTACCATTGGAGATAGGTCTTTTAAAAGGGCGCTGATTGATTTGGGTGCTAGCATTAGCCTTATGCCTTTGTCTATTTACAGGAAGCTGGGAATTGGCAATGTTCAGGATACCAGAATGACACTTCAGTTTGCTGACCACTCAGTGAAGAGACCTTATGGGGTAGTTGAGGATGTTCTGGTCAAAGTTGATAAATTTGTTTTTCCTGTTGATTTTGTAATTTTGGAAATGCCAGAAGATGAAGAGATACCTCTGATTCTGGGAAGACCGTTCTTAGAAACAGGTAGATGCTTGATAGACATGGAGGGAGGTACCTTAACCTTAAAGGTATATGATGAAGAGCTCAAAATTGATGTCCACCATACTATGAAACATAAAGAGGAAATGTGTACAAACCACTCTGTTGAAGTAATTGATCAAATAGTGACGAGCACAATGCAAAGAAAGTTTCCTGAATTACCATTGGAAAGAGTTCTGAGTCTGTCAGTCAGAGAGATTGAAGAGAATGATGATGAAAAAGAAAAAGAAGTGCTCGCCATGCTAGATACACAACCTCTTTGGAAGAAACCCAAACCACGTCGGTGGGAGGACCTGAGATCTTCACCAGAATTAGAAAATGAAAAGGTAAGTAAACCAGGTATAAATTTTGAATTAAAACAATTGCCGGTAAATCTTAAATATGTCTTTCTAGGATCTGGGACAAATTATCCTGCTATTATCAGTTCTGAGCTAAATGCCATAGATGAGGAAAAGTTAATACAGGTACTAAAGAAGCATAAGAGTGCTATTGGGTGGACTATTGAGGATTTAAAAGGTATTAGCCCCACAGTATGCATGCATAAGATACTGATGGAGGATAATCAGAAACCGGTAGTGCAACCACAGAGGAGGTTAAACCCAGCAATGAAAGAAGTGGTAAGGAAAGAGGTTGTAAAGTTGTTAGATTCGGGAATGATTTACCCAATTTCTGACAGCTCGTGGGTGAGTCCAGTGCATGTGGTACCCAAGAAAGGAGGAACCACAGTAATTCTAAATGAAAAGAATGAATTGATCCCAACTCGCACAGTGACAGGGTGGCGAGTATGCATCGATTACAGAAGATTGAACACTGCAACAAGAAAGGACCATTTTCCTCTCCCATTTATTGATCAAATGTTAGAAAGACTTGCAGGTCATAAGTATTATTGCTTTCTGGATGGATATTCGGGATACAACCAAATTGCTGTAGCCCCGGAAGATCAGGAAAAGACGGCATTTACATGTCCTTATGGTATTTTCGCTTACAGACGAATGCCATTTGGGCTGTGCAATGCCCCAGCTACTTTTCAGAGGTGTATGACATCTATATTCTCCGACATGCTTGAAAAGTATATGGAGGTGTTTATGGATGATTTCTCTGTGTTTGGTTCTTCTTTTGATAATTGTTTAACTAACTTGTCTCTTGTTTTGCAAAGATGTCAGGAAACTAACCTTATTCTCAATTGGGAGAAATGTCATTTCATGGTGCAGGAAGGAATTGTGCTAGGACACAAAATTTCCCACAAAGGAATAGAAGTGGATAAAGCCAAAGTGGAGGTGATAGCTAACCTTCCACCTCCTGTGAATGAAAAAGGGATAAGGAGTTTTTTGGGTCATGCAGGTTTTTATCGCAGGTTTATCAAAGACTTCTCAAAAGTCGCTAAACCGTTGACTGATTTGCTAGTCAAGGACAAGCAATTTAATTTTGATAAAAACTGCATGATAGCTTTCGAAACTTTAAAGAGTAGGTTGATCAGTGCACCTGTTGTTATCGCCCCCGATTGGTCATTACCTTTCGAAATAATGTGTGATGCAAGTGACCTTGCTGTGGGGGCTGTCCTAGGACAGAGAAAGGACAAATTATTGCATGTGATTTATTATGCTAGTCATGTCCTTAACCCGGCCCAAATAAATTATGCAACCACCGAAAAGGAGTTGTTGGCCGTGGTTTATGCTTTTGACAAATTTAGATCATATTTGCTTGGTTCAAAAGTCATTGTGTATACTGACCATGCTGCTTTAAAGTATTTGTTTGCTAAGCAGGAATCGAAGCCGAGACTTTTGAGATGGATCCTCCTCCTTCAGGAGTTTGATTTGGAAATCAAAGACAAAAAGGGATGCGAGAACACGGTCGCGGATCACTTATCTCGCATGTCCCCAATAAAAGAAACTGAGGAGGAGCATCCTATTCAGGACACGTTCGTTGATGAGAAAATACTTGCTGTTCAAGAGATACCATGGTTTGCTGATTATGCAAATTATGTGGTAGGTGGGGTTATACCTGATGACTTTAATTCTCACCAAAAGAAAAAGTTTCTTTATGATTGCAGGTTATACTTATGGGATGATCCATTTCTTTACAAAAAGGGAGTGGATGGTTTGATTAGAAGATGTGTTCCAGAAAGAGAGCAAGCCGACATTCTGAAAGCTTGTCATAATTCTGAGTATGGTGGACATTTCAGTGGAGATAGAACTGCAGCAAAAGTCCTCCAATCGGGTTTGTATTGGCCGTCGCTATTCAAAGATGCAAATTATATAGTCCGAGAATGTGATAGGTGCCAACGAATAGGTAACATTACAAAACGGAATCAGATGCCACAAAACTCCATGCTAGAAGTTGAGCTGTTTGATGTTTGGGGAATTGATTTTATGGGACCCTTTCCGCCATCATTTGGTAAGAATTACATATTGGTTGCGGTCGATTATGTGTCAAAGTGGGTAGAAGCTGTGGCATTACCAACTAATGATGCTAAAATGGTGGTGAAGTTCTTGAGGCATAACATCTTCTCTAGGTTTGGGGTACCAAGGGCTTTAATTAGTGACCAAGGTACGCATTTTATAAATAAACTCTTTGAGAATCTGTTGAAGAAGTATAATGTAAAACATAAGATCGCCACACCATATCACCCTCAGACGAGTGGGCAAGTGGAGGTATCTAACCGTCAAATAAAGCAAATCTTGGAAAAGACGGTAAGTGCTTCCCGGAAAGATTGGTCAGTAAAGCTGGATGATGCATTGTGGGCATACAGGACTGCATTTAAAACACCAATAGGTATGTCTCCCTATCAATTAGTTTACGGTAAGGCTTGTCATTTACCACTCGAACTCGAGCATAGAGCCTTCTGGGCCTCCAAATTCCTTAACTGTGATCTTTTTAAAGCCGGTGAATCCCGAATTCTTCAACTTCACGAGTTGGAGGAATTCAGGAATCAAGCTTATGAAAATGCCAAAATTTACAAAGAACAAACAAAAAAGTGGCATGATAAAAAGATACAGAAAAAGGAATTTCGGGAGGGACAACTTGTACTTTTGTTTAATTCCAGGTTGAAGTTGTTCCAAGGGAAATTGAGGTCAAGATGGTCTGGACCGTTCGTCATTAACAAAGTACTTCCTTATGGAGCAATAGAGCTTAAAAATGAGAAGAATGGAGACACTTTCAAAGTTAATGGTCAGAGGTTAAAGCCGTACAATCCCGGAGAAGGGGGGCCAATTGAATCCGTTAGACTCCTCTGAGTATGAGATGTCCCGTCGAGCCATGCGACGTTAAACGAAGCGCTGCTTGGGAGGCAACCCAAGGGAGGTTTGAATCTTTCTTTCGTTTTATTTTTGCCGAGTCAGTAGTATGTAGAAAAGAAAATTTTTGCTAGAAAACAAAAAGAAAAATTTTTTGAAAAATGAATCTGCCAATACGCGTATGGGTTTGTGATACGCGTATTGGTCATCAAAAGTGGAGCCTTCTGGTGAAACGCGTATGATACGCGTATAGAGCTTCTGAGTATGAAGCATACGCGTATGATACGCGTAAGGGACCAGTCCATACGCGTATCACCTGATGATACGTGATCTGTTACGCAGATCAATTTTTAAACTTGTTTTCGCAGCGTATGATACGCGTATGGAAAAATGATACGCGTACGGTACGCGTATGGCAGTCTGATACGCGTACCTGCAGCGTATGTTACGCGTATCAGATTTTTGGGGCTGTATAAATATTTTTTGTCCGTACGGACTTCATTTTCTCACTTTTTCATTACGAATTTTCTGCGTATTACTCTGCATTTTCTTTGTTTTCTTCTTGTTCATTTAGTTTACAGAGCAACATCATGTCTCAATCACCGTCAGAGATCAACAACTTCCGTACCACCCACCATGAAGAACGTTATGAACAAATCAAGGGTCGAAACATAGTTGAAGAAAAACATTGGATGTATCAGAATGATACATATCCAGAGGTCACGAATATCTTGAAGAAGCAGAAGTTGATTTTCTTTAATGACAAAATCCAACCTGTTTCACTTGATCTGATCTGGGAGTTTTACGCGAATGCGTTCAGGGTAACATCTGATGAAGAAGATCCAACAGGTAATGAAGCATTCGTATCATGGGTCAGGGGCACAGTCATCAAATTTGATGCCAGAACGATCAACAGGGTGCTGAAATGCAAGTTTTATGATTCTGTTTGTCCGTTTAATGAGATGAAACGGTCGGACAAAAACCGTTGGCCTTATGCTGATATGAAGGATTCACTGATTAGGCCAGGCCACGATTGGGCCCCCACATCAAAAATCTCTCCTGCAAAAGTTATGGTGGTTGATCTAGCACCGATTCCGAAGGCTTTGGCCTATTTCATTCATCATAATCTGAGTACCAATAGAAGCGGATCTGAATTAATATCCGAACGTGCCTTACTGCTCCATCAGATCCTGCGTCAGAGACAAGTGAACATTGGACAAATAATAGCTGCTGATATGGATGACATAGCTCAGTCGCCTAAGAAATCCTTAGGCCATGCGACTGTGATTTACCTGCTGTGCAAAAAAGCGGGTGTCCCAGATTTCTCTGATTCACCATTGTTGCGACCAGCTGCACCGCTGAACGCCCACTGGATGAAAGAGAGGACGGTCACAGATGATCAGCCCCGACCTCTGAGGCAACCGCGAGTCAGGGAGGGAAGCACCAGTGCTCCGCAGCAGGAGGCTCAGCCAGCTGCAGCAGATACTCAGCCTCCTCCGATTGATGAGAACTCCAGAGAGTATCGGATGCAGATGTCCCAGTTTTGTTTGATGCAGGATTTTTGTTTTCAGTATGGGCTATCAGGGAGAGTTCTGACTCATCAGACGGATCTGTGGGAGGAGGCACAGCGTTTCAGAGATAGATTCTCGGGACCACCTCCAGCCCCTCATTTTGGCCAGTTCACCTATCCTTGGTGGAACCAGCCAGTGCAGATAGGGGGAGAGATTCCGCAGCAGCCACCGCAGCAGCCACCGCATCAGCAACCACCCCAGCAGCAGTCTCCGTCGGTCCACACAGAGACATTGACGCCTATCTCGGCATTCGCACGAGGGCAGACTAGTTTGGACCCGACAGATATGATTAATTTTGATACAGACATGCAGGACGGTGGACTTTGATTGTTGTTTTTGTATTTTTGGTTTTATTTGTTTAATTTTTGTTTTTTTTTAGTTATGTAGTTTAATTTCTGTTACTCTGATGTAACCACCTATTATGGGTTGGCAAATTCTAATGAATATGATTTGGTTTATCTCAATTTTTCTGTTTATTTCCTTAGATACGTGATTATGTCTGGCTATTGGTTTCGCGATCACTTACACCAACTACTTGGGCATCCTCCCTTTCATTCCTCTGACGTTAGATACTGTTGTTTATGATTGGACGCACTGGTTAAGATTAACATCAGAACCACGAGCATGAGCTTTGAACTCAGAGGTATGATAGAACAAGTCAGCTTAACCCGTCCTGGTGAGTTCATAAAAAGCCAAACACTTATTATCATATGAGCGATATCAGGTATGTCTTTATCAATCTTGGTTTGCGTATGTTCTTTTGTTATTATTAACTGTACGAATGCACACACTGAGGCATATTTTTGTTATCACCTAGAGCCTTTCTAGCCATCCCATTATTATGATTATTATCCATTGTTTTACCCCGTTGAGCCTTTAATCATTTAATGTTGATATACCCATTTTTTTTTCTAAACCCATGACCTTGGACTTATCTTACCCTGTTCAGAGTATGTGAGAAAGTAATTTCATATCTATTTTTCTATTTAAGTTTGGGGTTGCTGTTGGTATAGCAACCTTTAAGTTTGGGGTAGCTTTGCAGTCAAAAGAGGTAGTAAGTGAATGTTCTAAAAAAAAAAAAAAAAAAAAAAAATGAAAGAGAAAAGCGAAGAACAGCTTTTGAAAGATGCTACATTCACTAGAAATAAAAGAAAAAGAGGATTGCACCACCCTACAGGAATAATAACAAAGAAACTAGTAAGAGAATGAATTCATGTACTCTGAACCTTAGGTTCCACCTTCATAGCCTACCTAAACCCAAGCCCCGTTACAACCCTAAAAGACCTCAAAAAGTGTGTGTGATTGTACATGTTGATAGGATGAGAGAATTTATTCAAACTGTTGATTTGATATTGCATATTGTGATTTGAGAGTGATAAAACTTTAACCCAGAGAGACTTGGTGAGAGTGTGATATAAGCTGACAGGTGAAGTCATATTTCTGAGGGAAAGAGTTTCTAGCTCGTTGGCTATGTGGAAGAATCAGAAAACCTGAAAAACATCAAGAGGTCCAGTGCGAAAGATTTCAGCAGTATTGTGGTAAGAACTGTTTTACAGTAAGTTTGGGGTGACATGATTTTTGAAGGTAATAAGATGTTACTTGAGGACAAGCAACAAGCTAAGTTTGGGGTTGTGATCAGTCACCATTTATGCTAGTCATTTCACTATTTAACCGTAAATAAATCAGGTAAACTGTATAAACTGAAGCACTTTTCGTTAGAAATAAGCTCAATTCCATGATAGTAAGTGTGTTGTTACTAATGAGTTTCTTGAGGATATTTTACACTTTTTGGTATGTTAGCAGGTAAAAAGCTAGTTTGGAAGCTCAGGGGATCAAACGTCAGATGAGAAATCGAGCCTGAGCAAACCAACGGAAGAAAAAGTCAATTTTTGGAGAACTTGCTGTCCATACGCGTATGACCTTACTTGATACGCGTATGGACCTTCATAGTACGCATACCATACGCAAAGGACCAGAGGGAAGGAAAATTCAGCCAAAATACAAGCTTCTGGTGATACGCGTAACAACTTGGTGATACGCGTATCAACTTGGGCAATACGCGTAACATGCTGGCCAATACGCGTACCATCTGCTGTGTTACGTCCAATACGCGTTTCCTACTAGGCAGTACGCGTATGGGACAGCGCAGTACGCGTATGGAGCACAAATTCAGGGAATTTCCAACTGAATAGCTATAAAAAGGCCAGACCGTAATTTTCCTAGGATTGGACATTTTGGAAAGAAAATATACGCGTTTGGAGAGCTGGAGACTCAAGGAAGATCACAGGATTCATATGTTCAAGAGTTTTCCGACTATTGAAGATTGATTCCTCACGAAATTCTGTAATGACAACAATGTTTATCTTTGTTTTTACTTTTATTATGAGTAACTAAACCCCTATTGCTAGGGGGTGACCCTGATTCTGAATGTGACAGTATTAATGTTTATGACAGTATTGCTATTTCTTCTTATACATTAATTTGTTCTTATCGCCGTTCTTTATGCGTTATTTGTCGGACCAACGAATGATGATTCTTATGAATAGTGTAAGCTGGACAGCAATTATTCTTTGACCTGGATAAGAACTTTGGATAGTAAAAATAACCTAGGACTAGGGATTTTCTATCTGACCGGTAATTCTTGATATGTGAATGCTTGAGTATGAACCTAATTGTTTATGGACATAGTAATTAGGTTACAAAATCAAAGGTCTATTACTAAGGACTTAATAATAGATACCCTTGAGGACCGGAATTAATCTGACAGGAATAGCTCTACGCCGTCATAAATTATAGCTGTTACAAGAGGTTTCATTCACCGAACCCTAGCAATCTTCTCTCAATTGTATCTCGTTCAACCCTTTACTTGTTTTATTTATTTGCAATAGGTAGTATAATTACACCACAACACAAAAACCAAAGACTTTTGTCTAATTGAAACAATCTATAAACTCTGTATCGTCAAGCAATCCTTGAGATCGACAAACTGGGAACTTCCCTTTTATTACTACAGTGAGAAAAATAGTACACTTGCTATTTTCACATCAGAGATCCTATTGTTAATGAGGTTTTTTAATCCTAAAGAGAAAATAAAGAAGAAAATTCTAACTCACTTCAAGGATTGAAGATGAGATTGGAGCTCGAAGGAATGAAAAGAAAGTGTAGTGTTAAAGAAGCATAACATGCTTGTCGCAATCACACAAGATAAAGCTTTTAAAAGTGGAAGGAAGAAGGTAGAATGTAGGAGCACACCAATTTTGGGGGTAAACAGGTGTACCCATAGTTCTTCCCATCTCGACCTTTGATTGGTTCAAGCATTTCAGATAGAATGTTGTAACACCCCAAATTTGCCCTCTTCTTTCTAGCATCATCATCATACCATAATCATCATAAGCATGTCATATCCTTAGCATTGTTGCATACAAAGATGAAGCATATCATTCTCATGAACTAGCATTGGGCATATGATCAATCATTGGTACTTTTGAAGCCTTACAAGTCAAAGCAAGAAGTCAAGTGACCTTGTCCAAGTCCCATGAAGTGTCTCTAGGTCATATATAAGCTCAAGATCCTTTGTAAGAGCCCAGAAGGTTTGGAAATTATCAGATGATCCAAGAGAGGGCAAGCTCCTACACAAATGGCATTCAAATTAGGGTTTCATTTTCAAGCAAAGATCCTTTGTTACTTTGGTCATTTCATGTGGGAAAAGTCATCCATATGATATGTGAATGCTATGGATGAAATTTGGTGAGAAAATTCATTGAGGAAGGCAATCAATTCATCAGTTGCTTGCATAAGAAGAAATTGGTCAAACTGATTATTTGAAAAGTCAATTGTGACAATGCAAGGGCTCCAATCCTATTTTTCAAGCCAAGGGATGTTCTTAAGGTCATAAAAGAGGTTTGGCAAAGTCAAAAGTCAAGAATCTAGGGTTTTTGCAAGGCTTTCTATTTTTGGAAACATGGCATGTAACTAACTTTCCAAATTTAGTAACTTTTGCCCTAATCTTCAAGGCATTCTTTCATGACCAAAATGACTTTAAATGGAAATTCTTTGAACATGAAAGTTGTAGGAAATTGTCTCCCATTTCCAAAAAGTACAATAACATGTTCATAGCCTTCATGGTTTGAAAGTTATGGCCATTTGAAGTTCACTTATTTTTAGGGTTTTACATGAAATCCATTTTTCACCAAGTTGCAAAAAGAGCTCTACTTCAATTCTAAGCTATCCTATGGGCAAAATCAAGTCATAATATCATAATACATGGCATGAAAGGTATTTGGCTTAAGGAAAATCAAGCAACCCGTTGATGGAATGAAGAATATTTCTCAAAATGCATTTTTGCAAAATCATGAGAAAAGCATGATTCACTTACATCCAAGGGCCAAGATTGTTCCGTTTGTGATTAAGAAGGAATGTGTAATCAGCATGTGCATGAAGAGGAGAGAGAGTACAGGCAAATGATGCACACACACACACACACTTCATGCCATTTTGCAATTTCATTCCAAACACATTATCCTCACGTGCATTCCACTCCAAACCCTAATCAGTGACCATACACATCATATATAAGCTAAGCATGCCATTGAATCACCAGAACTCTCTCTCATTTCTCACATCACAATTTTCTTGCACCATTGCAAATCTCATCGTATCTCTCTCTACACACACAAATTGCCTTTGATCTTTGTGAATCCTTTATCCTGAGACTCCAAGGATCATTTATCAGCCTTTGATTGAAGCTTAGAGGAAAGATTTCTCAGTGTGAAGTTCAGAGCAGTTTGCTTTGAAACTCCAAATCCAGGTGGTCTCAAGCTTCCTCTTGCATTTATTTTGCAAGAGGAGATCCAAGCAAGCATTTCTGCATCATCAGGAGGGATTTCTCTTTGAATTTAAAGCTCTGCAATCTCAGGTATACTCCAAAATTCATCATCCTGGATTGGATTTCTTTTGTGTGCATTGCGTTCTACTTGTTGACCTGAGCATGCTGATGTGATTGGATTTTGAAATGGTGTTGAAATGGGCAAGAACAGTGAACCTGAGTTTTCTAGATCCAAACTTTGCTTCTTCGATTCAACTTATGTGTGTTAAATTATTGTGTTTTGATGTTGGATTCGTGATGTACATAACCTGAGGTTTGTTTTGATGTATGATTTGCATGTTTTAAGTGAGATTTGTGGTTCTGCAATTTTTGGTTGGCCGGAGAAGGTGACTGGCGCTTCTCCAGCCGGTAGGGTTTAATTAGGGTTTAGTGTGTCCAGATTGAATCCTGGCCTTTGGATCTGGATTAAGTAATTTAATTTTGTTTTATTAGTTTAATTAATTAGGATTTAGTCCAGATTAAAGCGTAGCCATTAGATTTCATTAAATTAGTAAGTTTAAATTGTGGCCTTAAGATCTGATTACTAGAAGTCAAGTTGACTCACGCGCATAGCCTTTGATCTTGTTCCCTTCTGATCTCATTCATCCATTCTGTTTACTTTTTTTATTTTATTTTATTTTATTTTTCTTTTATTTGTTTTGTTTTACTTAATTCATAAAAAATAGTAAAAAGTTCACAAAAATTCCAAAACAATTCATGACTGATTCTTTTAATTTTCTCTAATTTTTGATATTTTCATTATTTATTTATTTTTATTTTCCATGTAGAAATTAATTTTTACTTTTATTATTTGTTTTTAATTCATTTTAAATGCATGCTGACTTGTGGATTTTCTATCTTGCTCATTAATTTGAGTTTTGAGTTGGTTCTTTTTGCATCTGGTTCATGTTGAGATGTAGTTAATTTTTGATTTTTCCTATGATTTTTAGAAGCTTGCATGAATATGTTTGATATGTTACTTGAGCATGAAGTTTCAAAACCCTAGTTTGTGTTCATGAGGTCCTTTGACCTAGTTTGCTTTTGATTCTGATCTTGTTCTTTTGGTATGATGTTATCACATGATTAATGAACACTTGTGCCTAATTATAGAATTTTTTAATGAAGTTCTGATTTGATTTGAATTTTCATAGGTGCTTGCCCTAGTTTTTGCCTTTTCTTGTCACATGCTTAGTTCTTAGGCTAGGAGGGCAATTGTGCCAACTCCTATAGGATGTTTAGAGCTCCTTTTATATGAGGATAGATCCCTGGTCCTTGATTGGTGTTTGTGCTTTGAAAAGTTTTGTGTTGCTTGTCTTTGAAGTCTCTCACAAATGTATGCATGTTCACCTCACCTTCTTTGTCCATTTTCCCTCCATGATGTTTATGCTTGAGTTTGTATGCTTCTTCCCCATGATTGTTCATGCTTCTTAGGCACATTTTAACATGATTAGGTCCCTGGTCTTTAGATGATGCTTATGCTTTGATTTGATTTTCATTTGTTTGTCCTTACACTTGTGCACATGTTCACTTCACTTCTCATTCTTGTGATGATTATGTTTGAACTTTTATGATCCTTTCTTTGGTCTTTTGTGTTGTTTGTACACATTCTTGTGGTGATGTGATTCTGGTCTTGAGGTATATCATGCTTGTTAATCTTGAATGATGTGTAGAATCTCATGTATGCTTATCTTTTTCATAAGTAGTTCATGTTGCCTTAAGATGTCATGTTTGCTCTACTTTCTCTTTGGTTTTGTTTGAGGTATTTTAGTATGTAAGTGAGGTGAATCACTTTTGGTTATGGTGTGTGGAATTATTCCTTTGCTTGTTTATGCCTCACTTGATCTTGTTTGGTTTTGCCTTGTCATATGTGTTTAGTTCTAACCATTTCAGGGGCTCATGGTAAGTGAAATGTGGATGTTATCCACATTTTAATTCTTCATCTCCTCTCTTACTTTGCTTTCTATCTTGTGAATGTTGATGTGCCTTATGCCATCTTGTGATTCAACTTCTCTTTCCCCCTTTAGAAGAAACTTATCTCCTATAGAGGAGTAAGTTGTTCTCTAACTCTCTTCCTCTATTCTTTTTCTTCTCTTTTCTTCTTCTTTCTTAGGATAGTTTAAACCTCACTAACCTTAGGACCACCTTTGCATGATAACATTAGGATTAATATTTCCCTTTAGTTTTTACCTTTGAGATCCTTTTGGTGCTCTCTCTTTCTCATCTTCATACAAAATCTAAAAAAACATTAATAATAGTTGAGTTGACCTTCCCTTTTGTCATACTCTCAAAGAAAAGCTAAAAAAACTTCTTCACTTTAATCCACAAAAACACTTAATAATACAAACAAGTTGGTGAATTTAAATCCTAATCTTAGGAAACAAGTTTGAGGATCTTCCTCATTCTTGATGGACTTGTTACTCATTCTATTTTGGGATGTGGTAATAAGGACATGTCCTTAGAGAGGGATTTGCATTCACTTCCTTGTGCCACACTCTAACAGACTTCTAAAAAACACAAACAAACAATAAGCGTCTCTCTTTCGGGAATTCTCTTCTCACCTCATTCACTCTTTACGTACGAACTTGCTCCTACTTGTCATTTTGCAAGACGGTAACACACTCGTCGTTCGAGCATGCAACACCTGAGCATTGACATAGACAGTTCAAGCCTTAAAACACAAGCAATATTTCCACCCCTAGTTAGGGGAACTACGACTACTTCGATCCTCATGTCCAGTGAGGTACGTAGGCAGCGGGGTAGGGCCAGTTCGAGCACAATCCTTATTTTCCCTACATTTCCCCTTTTCTTTTCTTTTATCCTGTTCCAGTTCCTTTCTTTTTGCAGCAGCTTTCATTTCTTCACCCTTTGAAACAGCTTCTTTGCAAGCGTGGATCCCGTCGGGTACGGCGGACGATCTGGGGTGCTAATACCTTCCCAGGTCGTAACCGACTCCCGAAACCAGTCTCTTTGGTTCGCAGGACCTGTGTCCTTTCTTTTCTTTTCTGGTTTGTGCAGCATTACCATTCTCGTTCCTTCGGGATAACCTGGCTGGCGACTCTACCCTTTTCCGCGCCACTTTCGCGTTTGTACCAGGATGGAAATCCAGGGAGTGACAAATACCTTTTGGTGTCTTCGTCCATAATGTACGATCATGCATATTAAGACATGTATTGGCTCAATAAATGTTACATATGAGGTTGTGGGATTTAACCGTGTTACATATGGATTTACATAAACAACCACCCAATTCCAAAGTCATAGCGTTATTCTAGGAAGACCGGGATTCAAGCCTATGAGATAATAAATACCTCAATACCGTCATAGAATGAGAAAGGACCACATAAATAGAAACAAAATAAATATTATTAATTAATATTTAAAACAATTAAAAATGTAATTATAGTATTAAGAACAAAATTACAACCTATTAAACAAATATTTATTATTAATAAATATAAAAATAACTTAAAGGACTACCATGATATTTTAAAATAATTTAAAGAACTTATTTATGGAGAAAAAATACATAATAGACCACATTATTACAGTTAAATAAATTAAAAGACTATGTAGATAATTTAATCTATATAATATAATATAAATATAAATATAATATAATATAATATAATATAAAATAATATAACAATTTATATTATGACATTACATAATATATTTTTTACTAAATTGTTTCTAGAATGAAATAAAAATTTTGACCACATTTTTCTATAAATGAATTGATAGGTTATTATATCTATCATATTATATACTATATATTAAATATAATTAAAGAAAATTCGTATATTTAGTTTTAAAAAAATAATTTAATCTAAGAAAGTAAAATAAAACAAAAAAAATTGATTAATTTCCATGAGTAATACAGTTTTTTTACCAATTTAACATAAGTTCCTACCGATATTCAATATATTTCATTTTATCAAATTTATGAGACAATTTATAATTTAGATATATTAAAGGATTAAATATGTTATTAGTCCCTATAAATATCTCAATTTTCATTTTTAGTTTCTATTAAAAAAATAATATTTTTTAATTTCAAAAAAATTGTTATGCACGTAGTTTTAGTCATTCTTGTTAAACCAATGTGTATTTTTAAATGATTATTATGCAGATATCTTTAAAATGTTATAAAAAATTTCTCGGAAAAAAAAACTCAAAATTTAATTTATAAGTTGAGATTTTCATTACTTTTATCATTGTATTTTGAAATTTAAAAAATTCATATTTAATTCATCTAATTTCAAAAAATTCTAAAATTTAGTAAAGAAATACTTTATAGTATTCTAAATTTGGATGAAAAAAATTATTCAAAAATTTAAAAGTTTAAGGATAGTTAAATAGTTTTCAAAATTTTACAAAATAGTAGGGACTAAAATTGCATGCATACAAAATTTGTAAAGACTAAAATATATTATTTTTTTAATAGAGACTAAAAATAAAAATTGAAATATTTGTATGGACCAAAAACATATTTAACCCTATATTAAATAACCAATATGTAAATTATTTCTTATAAATTGGATTGGAGAAAATATATACCTTACCTTCTTTGAATCATTAAATATTTCTTATGTTATGTTGCTATAACATCGTTCTCATTAATGCCTTATTATTATATCAATAAAAATTTATCATAATGGATTGTGAATCTAGTTCTATGATATCATCATTTAATAATCTGTCTAAACTTTCTTATGATGATTTTATGAAACATTTCTGGAATAAATCATTGATTCATAATGTATTTGGTATGTTAGTTTGAACCAAAACGATTCGCAAGAGTTTGTAATAGATATTGTTATTATGCTAGATGTAAACATAAATAGAAGAATAATATATTTGATTAAAAGTAAATTTAGATATGTTTTTTAAATAAGTTTGAAATACACCATTCTCTCTTATTATGTTAAAATTAATATTTTATGGTGAAGTATAGGGCGAGGATTCAATTAAGTCTGTAACCGGTGGAACTAATTATTTGTACCATTAAGATCTAATGAATAGTTCAGATTTGTGGTAACACTATTAAAGAACAAAATCTTACCACAAACAATCAATTCATCCCCTTCTCATTTTCATTTCCATTTCATTTTCTCTTTCACAACTCCAATGTAAAAAGGGTTTAAAATTGTTAAAATGAAGTTAAGAAAATAAACAAACTTAGACCTACAATTGATTCCTTTCAATTTCATTTTCAATTTTCTTTCTGTTTACAACTTTAAGTTTATGTTTATGACACCGCTGTGAGAAGGAAATAGAGATTTTAAAAATCAAATTTAGATCATATCAAACTTGCAGACATATTGAGTCCTTTATATTTTCTTTCTATTCTCATCAAACTTCTACATTTATTGTGTGTTTCTTGGACATCAACAATGTCAAACATCTCCACTCAGACAACAATGTCCATTACCATACCATAAATACAACGGTGTAACTATGCTACTCTATTTATCTTTTCATTCTAGTGTTTTCAAAATAAGCTTTATAAATCAACACTAATAATTTTAAATCATTGTTTAATGTTATGGATTTGAATTTGATCTCTTACACCTCTTTCAGTTAAAAAAAAGGATTTTATAACACGATGTTTTTCAAACCCTTTGTATTATTTATGGTTGGTTAGAAATATTTTGCTGAAGAAATGCTTGGATATTCTAATTTGAGATAATGTCGTGATTTGAGACCATTGCCACCAACCCTATTTGTATTCCAACTAAATTAAAAATAATGAAATTCATTGAGAATTTGAATTAAATTAAGGATGGTCTAAGGTGAAAATAAAAAACATATTAAAGTGTGCAATACTCCTTAAACTTCTATTCATTAATTTGTGTGGAATCTACAAAATTGAATTCATTGCGTAAAATGTGAAGGGGCATCTGATTCCTCAACTGTGTAATTTTTCAACATGATTCCATATTTTTGTAGTTTGGGATGATATTTAAGATGTTTAACATATTTTTATGATAGTATGTGAGCAAGTACACATGTTCTCATTTTAAAATTTGATAAATTTTACCCATTGATATAATCCAATGATATAATTTAAATGACTCACCCATGAGGCACTTGGTAGGTGGTGCACCCTAGACACACCCATATTTTATAGTCCAAATTATCCTTTGCAAATTAAAGAAAAGTAACAAAAGCAACCGTTTCATAGTCAAACAAGAAAAAGTGGCACGTGGACTCCATTTTAGAGAAAATATGACTTGTGGTAGTTGGATAGCATATGCACTTACGTCACCATGCATGTACCCTTCATTACGTTTCATTTAACAGTCAAAGTACTATACAAAGAAAATACAACTTTTGCCTCTGATGACATCCTCAAATTACATGTCATATTGACTAGTCTGCTTACGATGTTCCTCCTATATATAAACACATACCTATGATTATAATCTTAAATAGAAAACAAAAACATATACAACTTTTCACATCCCTTGGGACCCAAACAATGTCAAAAACAACACACATAGCTGTTATTCCAAGTCCTGGTTTCAGCCACTTAGTCCCAATAGTAGAATTTACCAAAAGATTAGTCCAAAACCACCCTAATTTTCACATCACATGCATCATTCCCTCACTTGGGTCACTACCAGATTCATCAAAATCCTACCTTGAAACAATTCCACCAAACATAAACTCAGTCTTTCTCCCACCAATCAACAAACAAGACTTACCTCAAGGAGCATACCCTGCAATCCTAATTCAACAAACTGTAACACTCTCTCTACCATCAATTCATCAAGCCTTAAAATCTTTGACTTCAAAAGCGCATTTAGCTGCTATAATTGTTGATCCTTTTGCATTTCAAGCACTGAATTTTGCAAAAGAGTTCAACTCTTTGTCTTTTCTTTACTTTCCTTGTTCGGCTTTTAATCTTTCACTTGTTTTACACTTTCCAAAACTTCATGAAGAGGTTTCATGTGAGTACAAAGATTTACAAGAACCTATAGAGTTACAAGGATGTGTGCCAATCAATGGTATTGATTTTCCAACACCAACACAAAAAAGATCAAGCGAACTTTACAAAATGTATCTTCAACGCGCAAAAGATTTGTATTTTGTTGATGGAATTTTTTTTAATAGCTTTTTTGAATTGGAATCAAGTGTTATAAAAGCATTGGAGCAAAAGGGTCATGGAAAAATAAGTTTTTTTCCTGTGGGACCAATTACACAAATAGGGTCATCTAATAGTAATGATGCTGATGATGGTAAGTTTGAATGTTTGAAATGGTTGGAAAACCAACCACAAGATTCTGTATTGTATGTTTCTTTTGGAAGTGGTGGAACTCTTTCTCAAAAGCAAATCAATGAGCTAGCTTTTGGTTTGGAGTTGAGTGGTCAAAGATTCATTTGGGTTGTGAGAGCACCAAGTGATTCAGTTAATGCTGCTTATCTTGAACCTACAAATGAAGATCCTTTGAAATTTCTACCACAAGGATTTTTGGAAAGAACCAAAGAAAAAGGTTTGATTTTGCCATCATGGGCACCTCAAGTTGAAATACTTAAGCAAAATTCAGTTGGTGGATTTTTAAGTCATTGTGGTTGGAATTCGATTTTGGAGAGTATACAAGAGGGGGTGCCAATTGTAGCCTGGCCTTTGTTTGCAGAACAAGCAATGAATGCTGTTATGTTGAGTGATGGTCTTAAAGTGGCACTAAGGTTGAAATTTGAAGATGAAGAGATTGTGGAAAAAGAGAAAATTGCAAAGGTGATTAAGTGTGTGATGGAAGGGGAAGAAGGAAAGGGAATGCGGAAAAGAATGAGGGATTTAAGAGATTCTGCTGCGAATGCCCTGAAATATGACGGCTCTTCGATACAGAATCTATCTCGGTTGGCAAGAAAATTGGAAAGTTTTGGTGGGATTTAGGAAAATAAATATTGTTCTTATTTCTTATAAGTCTATTTTTCTAGTTGTTTCAATTTTCAAATTTCAAATTTCTTCTGATGTAATGAGAAATATTAACTTTAAATATGCCTTAGTTCTCTAATTCAAAAAACTTCTAGTAAGTATTCAAGCTGCACAACTGCAACGCGTGTCGTAATAATTGCAATGATAGGGATTGCAACATCCGAAATCACATCCACAAATTCAACCACAATTTAAAACTATGACCACAATATTAAGATTCATGACATCTTTGCAACGATAATTTAAAACCATAATAAATTAAGTAAGTAGAACAAAAAATTGATGCAACAACATTGTTGCTTTAGTTTTCGATCCTTTCGCAAAAGAATCACTTCAAGTAGCTACAGAATTCAACCTTTTGTCTTATATTTATTTTCCTCCTCTGCTATGACACTCTCACTTTTCATCCATTTTCCAATACTTCATGAAGAAACTTCATGTGAGTTTAGAGATTACAATGAAGCTATTCAACTTTCAGGTTGTGTACCTATTCTTGGAATTGATTTACCTGAACATTTTAAAGACCGGTCTAGTCTTGCTAATGAATTGATTCTCCGACGTTTAGTTTTGTATCTAATTGGGCCTCACAAACTCAAATTTTTAGTCATTGTTCGGTTGATGCGTTTTGGACTCATTGTGATTAGAATTCAGTGCTTGAGAGTATTGTGTGTGTTTGGTGTTCGGTGTTCCTATAACTGTTTGGCCTTTGTTTGTTGAGAAAAAATGAATGTTGTTTTGTTATGTGATGGAGTTAAAGTCTGCAACGAGATTAATGTTTAAGAGGATGATTTGGTTGAAAGAGATGAAAGTAGGGTGTGTATGGTTGGTTATTTTTAGAAAGCAAACTATAATCATTTTCAAACCATTTAAATGGTTTGGATTCATAACCAATACCACAATTTAATTAAAACAGGTTATAAAACCAGTTATAAATTTTTATATGGTTATATAACCGTTTTTTTTTAAAATTCATTTTTAAAAAAAATAGAAAATCTATATTGTACAGAAAGAATCCGAACAGATCTTCGCGGCCTTCAGCTGGGACTGTTGTCTGTTGATGGAGATGGTGGTGGGGTACCTGCAAGGTACTCCGACGCTCAAGTCAATAAGGGATCAACTAAAGCGTAAGTGGGAAGGTAGAAAAAGTGAATACATGACTCCCCACGGAGGGAGAGTTTTATAGGGGCATGTGTCCGTGCATTACGGGTGTGTGCCTTTGACTGAGTACAACTGCCTCAATGAATCTGTTGGGTAGTTGGCCGCGTGAAGTTGTTTAGGCGCGTGAGGGGGAGGTCCCCAACGGCTATAAGCTAACAGCTCCATTTGCAACGGTCATATCCTCGTGGGTCTTTTAATGGGCTTGTCCGCAGCTGTTCGCTGGGTTGGACCTCAATTTGGAACTGGGAACATGCTAGGTCAGTTCAGAACAGGAGTCCCCCAAGTCGTTGTGCCTACGGGGATATTGACTTAAGGTACAAAGCTTATGGTTGATACGTTCCAAATTCCACATTCTTTCTCCTTTTTCTGTCGGGCATTTGCTCGTGATAATAAAAATATTTTGGGAATATGGAATGTTTGATATTCCAAGGACACACGTAATGACACATTGTCAGGCATTTATGACGTCTAGGGCTAGCCCTAGATAATAATTATTGTGGCTTTTGCGCTTCTCCATGCAAATCACAAAACATTATAAAAGATGGTGAGAAAATCAATTTCCTCATATTACGATTGTTTGCTCTTGCCGTTAAACTGTCTGCAACTTCCTTCATGCCTGAAGTGCCATCGTCGCCGCCGTCTTCACAACCATAGTTGTAACACCACGTAATTCATTTAAGTCTCCAGATAATATTTTTATGCCAATAGAATTTTCTGGTTTATTCTAAGAAATTTTAATAAAAAACCAAATAGAGTAAACAGAAAATTTAAATTGGGTGACCGATATTAATTGTTTCAGAGGTTTTACTAATTTGAGGATTAAGAGACATTTTTGGATACTCTCTATTTTTGGATGCATTAGTAAAATATAAGTTTTTATATAATTGTTTTTATAGAAAGAAAATGGGAAAAAGGAGAAGTTAGTAAGAAAAGAAGAGAAAAAGGAAAAGAAGAAAAGAAGAGAAAAGAGAAGAAGAATGAGGGAAACCCTAAGCTTCAAATTCATCATTCTCCATTATCCATCTGTCGAATCGACTCATTCCTCCTGTCAATCTTCATTTCTCGAGGTGGTTTCGTAGTTAGATACTTTTGTAATGACTTTTGGTTGAGGTTAGAGTTTATGAGTTTTAGAGATTTTAGTAGAAAAGCTTGAAATCGAAAGATTAAATGGTTAAAAACTCGATTAAAACTAAGTATGATGTCTAGTATATGATTATATGTATATTTGTGTTTGGATTCCTCTGGTTTGGTGCATTTTTATGGAATTGGGGGTTTTGGGAATGGTTTCCCGTAGCTGGTTTAGCAGAATTCTCTATGTTCGCCCCGCGAACTGTAAGAATTTCTCTGTGTTCGCCCCGCGAACTATAACTTTCAAATTGAATTATGTTTTTCTTTATAACTTTTGATTCGGGTAACCGTTTTTAGTGTCCCGCATATCGTTTTGAAGCTAAAATTATGTACTTTCACATGATACCGAAAAATATTATTTTTATCCGACTTTTGCCTGAATTTTCTAAAATACCGTAAAAATGTTTAAGTTAGGGAATTATAAGCTCAAGGTAATAAAATTGTAAAAACTTGTGAGGTAGCTGAGTTACCCTAGATTGTTACGGAAATGTTTTAGAGACTTAACGATACTTAGGCGTCGATACTCGGTTAGTAACTTCGGGCTAGGAAGTTGTGAAAAGTTGGAAGTTTACTTCTTGTGTTATGTTTTAATCGTGAAATCGAATCCCTTAATGGATGACTGTGACCTGTGCTCGTCCTGGTGTGGCTGGGCGGGGAAAGTATCCATTAGGATAAGTAATGAGTGACCCGTACTCGTCCTTGTGTGGCTGGGCAGGGAAAGTTACTTTGTGGTAAGTTGTTGTGACCCGTACTCGTCCTGGTGTGGCTGGGCAGAGAAAGTACCTTAGATAGATAGTGAGTGACCCGTACTCGTCCTTGTATTGCTGGGCGGGGAAAGTTATCTATGTGTTGAGGATTGAGTTTTGTAGTTTATGTAAACTCGAAGTCTAGGTTTTTCCCCGACTTGAGTTTTGTCTAATTTGAACCTTTTAGAGCCGAGAGAACTTTAAGATAGGGAATTCATTGAGATGTTTTATCTCACCCCATGTTGATGTTGTTATTTCAGGTACTTCAGTTTCCCAAAGGGTAAGGATAAGACGACTTGATTATCCTTGCTTGTTTGATGGCTTCTTCCGCTGTGGACTTTTGATATCTTTGGATCTAGTTCTTAGATTTTGTATTTTGTGAACACCTTGTATTATGTATAGCCTTTTTGTCTTAGTACTTTTGTTGTAGTGGCTATATTTATGCAATGTGTACTTAAGAACTTGTTGTATTTCAATACCAAACTTAAATTTATATATGAAAAATATACTTGATGTATGACTTTTATATATGGGTATTACAGTTGGTATCAGAGCAAGTTGTATCCTCGACCTAGTCTTGGAATATTATAAGTGTTTCCTTTCCGTTCATACACGTAATATCACTGTAAGACTAAATGTTATGTTTATGGTATTGAGCCTGATTAACTTAATCCTGTTTTAATGACATTTAGGAATATGGATGATAGGCGTGGAACTCGTACTCGACCCAGTGTCACTCCTCCTAGTAGCGATCAAACGGGTGGTGACAGGAATGCTCCTATGTTCCAATTCATGCAACAGATGCAACAACAACAACAATTCATGTAGAAGATGATGCACCAAATGAATGGGGGCCTTCATCCTCATGTGGTTGCTCCTGGCACTGGAGGTGGAACATTCCAAGACTTCTTCTGCATGAACCCTCAGGAGTTTCATAGTGGATTGGACCCGGTTAAGGCACACGAATGAGTGACCGTAATGGAGAGAATTTTCCAGATTGTGATTTGTGGTGAATAAGACAAGGTGACTTTTGCGTCACATTTACTAAAAGGTCTTGCTGCTAGGTGGTGGGAAAGTGCTTCAAATTTTATGATGGTGCAAGTAATTCCAAAAGTGTGGCAAAAATTTAAGACAATTTTTATGGAGAAGTACTTTCTGAGCTCCTTGAGAACCCAAAAAGAATTTGAATTCCAACAGCTTAGACAAGGGGGCATGACTGTGGCCAGTTATGCTGTGAAGTTTGAAGACATGACGGATTACTCTAGACAAGCGATGTATGCTCCAGATGAAAGATGGAAGATTAACCAATTCTTGTTCGGTTTGAGGGCCGAAATCTCTCATAGTGTCTCTCAAAGGGAGTTCACTACCTATTTCGAGTTGTTAAGGTAGTTCTATGTCGCCGAACATAGTTTGAAGAAAGTAAAAACCGAAGCTAGTGTTGGAAGATCGGTTCAAGGTGATTAAGGAAGAGCTAGCCAACCTTTTAGGCCAAGACTTCAACCCTTCAAAGGGAAACAAGTTCAAAGTGTCGGACCTAATACTCCACCCACGTGTAAGTTGTGTAACCAACGTCATTTTGGTAGGTTTCATGGTGGGGGATTGAGGTGTTACAATTGTGATGGTGTGGGCCATATGTCGAGGGATTGTACCAAGCCAAAGAATCAAGTTCAAGCGAGAGTTTATACTATGGATGCTAGAAGGACCAAAGCCGACAACTCCCTCATTGTGGGTACTTGTCTAGTTAACAATCATCCTTGTCTTATTTTATTTGATTGTGGGGCTAGTCATTCTTTTGTATCTACTAATTGTGCAAACCGACTCGGGTTGCGAGTATTTCCTTTTTCCTCCAATGGTGGTTACTACCGCTATGGATGAAACTGTTGAGACACCCATAAGGTGTGAGAATTGTACCTTGTCCGTGGATGGTAGAATTTTTCAAATTGACCTCATTTGTCTACCTCTTAAGAAAGTTGATGTTATTCTGGAAATGGACTGGTTATCTGCGGATTCTGTGTTTATTGGATGTGAAGAAAATTTGATCCTTATTCCATCCGTTAAAGCGCCTCTAAAAGATGTTTTGACAACGATCTTAAAAGGGACGGTTGGAATGGTAAATTTTTTGGTTGAACATGAGGAGTCTGTTTTGCTTGTCCTTACTGAAGAGGAGAGTAATGGCCAGCAAGTTTTGAATATTCCGATTGTTTGTGAATTTCCTAATGTCTTCCCCGAGGATGTCACTTCCTTACCTCCAGTAAGAGAATTTGAATTCTCAGTTGACCTGATACCGGGAACGATTCCTATATCCGTTTCCCCTTATCGGATGGCACCGCTCGAGTTGAAAGAATTGAAGGATCAATCAGAGGATTTGATGGCAAAGAATTTTGTGAGACCAAGTGTTTCACCATGGGGAGCTCCTGTTTTGTTGGTAAAGAAGAAGGACGGTGGTATGCGGTTGTGTATTGATTACCGTAAGTTGAACAAGGTTACTATCAAGAATAAATATCCCTTACCAAGGATAGACGATCTCCTTGATCAATTGAAAGGAGCCTGTATGTTCTCGAAGAATGATCTGAGGTCGGGTTATCACCAGATTCGTGTGAAAAGTTTTGATGTTCCGAAGACTGTGTTTAGAACCCGTTATGGTCATTATGAATTCTTAGTAATGCCTTTCGGTGTGACAAATGCTCCAGCTATTTTTATGGATTACATGAATCAGATATTTCAAGACTACTTGGACCAGTTCATGGTGATCTTTTTTGATGACATTATTATCTATTCTCGTACTCCACAAGGGCACGAAGAACATTTGAGGATTATTCTATCGGTATTGCAATAGAAGCAACTTTTTGCCAAGTTTAGCAAGTGTGAGTTCTGGATGTCAGAAATCAAGTTTCTGGGTCATGTTATATCGCATGGAGGTGTAGCAGTGGAACCTTCGAAGATTGAAGTCGTGATTAATTGGGAGAGACCGAAGAATGTTTTAGAAGTGAGAAGTTTCTTAGGTTTAGCAGGTTACTACCGGAGGTTCATTAAAGGTTTTTCTCAGATGGCGTTACCATTAACTAACTTACAAGAAAAGACTTCGCTTACGAATGGGATTCTAGTTGTGAGCAAAGTTCCGTATGGTTGAAAGAGAAATTGCCAACTGCTCCAGTTTTGATCATTCTCAATCCTAACAAATCTTACGAAGTATTTTGCGATGCTTCTAAGATGGGATTAGGAGGTGTTCTGATGCAAGAAGGCTAAGTTGTGGCCTATGCTTCTAGAAACTTAAGAGTTCATGAAAAGAACTACTCGACTCATGATTTGGAACTAGCGGCAGTGGTATTTACTTTGAAAGTGTAGCGGCATTATCTGTATGGTGTGCGTTTTGAGATGTTCAGTGATCATAAGAGTTTGAAGTGTCTCTTTGATCATAAGGAATTAAATATGAGACAAAGGAGATGGATGGAGTATTTGAAAGATTATGACCTTGAATTGAAGTACCATCCAGGAAAAGCGAATAAAGTGGCAGATGCTTTGAGTAGAAAAGTAATACATGGTGCCGAGTTGATGATGTTGGAATATGAACTGTTGAAAAGGTTTTGAGACCTTAATCTTCAGTTTGTTTGGACTCCGAGTGGAGTGATTATGGGAAACTTGAACATCAATTCTACCTTGAGGAATGAGATTCAACAAGCTCAAGTTCTAGACGAGAAGTTGCAAGGGTTGTTACTCCAACCGGGTTTTGTAAGGGCGTTAGATGGGATTATCATATTCAACCAAAGCATTTGCATTCCAAATAATGATGTGTTGAAAAGAAAGATTTTAGAGGAAGTCCATAAAGGTTATTTTATGATACATCCAGGTTCTTCGAAGATGTATCGTGACTTGAAGAGAGAATATTGGTGTTCCGGAATAAAAAAGGACATTGTGGTATTTGTGTCTAAATGTGCGGTGTGTCAACAAGTAAAAATTGAGCACCAAATATCAGGCGGATTGTTGCAACCTTTGGACATCCCAATTTGGAAATGGGATAGTATTTCTATGGACTTTGCAGTGGGTTTACTGAGTACTCAAGGTGGTTATCACTCTGTTTGGGTGATTGTGGATCAGTTAACGAAATCTGCACATTTCTTAGCCGTTAAGACTACGTACAAAGCAAGTCACCTTGCGAGGTTGTTTATTGCGGAATTTGTGAGATTGCATGGTGTCTCGTCTAGCATTGTGTCGGATAGAGATCCTAAATTCACTTCTAGATTTTGGAAGGTGTTCCAACAAGCCATGGGTACGAATTCACGTTTGAGTACTTCTAATCATCCTCAAACTGATGGTCAGACGGAGTGTACGATTCAAACAATGGAAGATATGCTAAGGGCTTGTATGTTGGAGAGTAAAGGAAATTGGAAGGAGCTTTTTCCGTTGATCGAATTTTCTTACAATAACAGTTACCATGCGAGCATCGGAATGGCTCCGTATGAGGCTTTGTACGGAAGAAAGTGTAAGATACCGTTGTGTTGGTCGGAAATGGGCGAAGATAGGATTTTGGGACCGGAAGTTATTCAAGAGACTACGTAAAAGATTCAGATAACTCGAGAAAAGATTAAGCAA
This sequence comes from Lathyrus aphaca, assembly GCA_963966055.1. Lineage (NCBI taxonomy): Eukaryota > Viridiplantae > Streptophyta > Magnoliopsida > Fabales > Fabaceae > Lathyrus > Lathyrus aphaca. Next base: position 322,822,274 of record OZ014525.1, read on the forward strand.
GCCCAAGATCTTCAGAAAAGTTATGCTGACAATCGAAGGAGACCTTTGGAATTTGTGGAAGGTGATCATGTTTAATTTAAAGTCACTCTGAGGTTGAGATTAAAAGGACCGTTTAAGTCGCGCAAGTTAAGTCTGAGATACGTAGGATTGGTGAAGTTGCTTACAAATTGGCCTTACCACCCTCTCTATCGGAAATGCATGATGTTTTCCATGTATCTCAACTTCGTAGGTTCGTTCCTGATCCTCTTCAGCTTATTTGGCCAGATTCTATCGAAATTAAAGCTGATTTGACCATCAAGGGTGTTAAGGATCAAAGAGATCCTACTTGTTAAGGTACAATGGGATGCGACGCATCCGGGAGACGCTACGTGGGAATTGGAATAGGAGATGCGGGAGTTGTATCCTCACCTATTTAGGTAATCTTTTAAATTCGAGTACGAATTTCCATTTAAGGGGGGGGGGAGGATGTAACACCCCGTAATTTATTTAAGTCTTCGGATAATATTTTTATGCCAATAGAATTTTCCGGTTTATTCTAAGAAATTTTAATGAAAAAACAATTAGAGTAAACAGAAATTTTAAATTGGGTAACCGATATCATTTGTTTCGGAGGTTTTACTAATTTGAGGATTAAGAGACATTTTTGGATACTCTCTATTTTTGGACGCATTGGTAAAATATAAGCTTTTATATAATTGTTTTTATAGAAAGAAAATGGGAAAAAGGAGAAGTTAGTAAGAAAAGAAGAGAAAAAGGAAAAAAAGAAAATAAGAGAAAAGAGAAGAAGAATGAGTGAAACCCTAAGCTTCAAATTCATCATTCTCCATTATCGGTCCGTCGAATTGGCTCATTCCTTTCGTCAATCTTCATCTCTCAAGGTGGGTTTGTAGTTAGATACTTTTGTTATGACTTTTGGTTGAGTTTAGGGTTTATGAGTTTTAGAGATTTTAGTAGAAAAGCTTGAAATCGAAAGATTAAACTGTTAAGAACTCGATTAAAACTAAGTATGATGTATAGTATATGATTATAGGCATATTTGTGTTTGGATTCCTCTGGTTTGGTGCATTTTTGTGGAATTGGGGGGTTTTGGGAATGGTTTTCCGTAGTAGGTTTAGCAGAATTTCTCTGTGTTCGCCCCGCGAACAGAGTTCGCGCCGCGAACTAAAAGAATTTCTCTGTGTTTGCCCTGCGAATCGTAACTTTCAAGCAAAATTATGTTTTTCTTTATAACTTTTGATCCGGGTATCCATTTTTAGTGTTCCGCATATCGTTTTGAAGCTAAAATTATGTACTCTTACATGATGCTGAAAAATATTATTTTTATCTGACTTTTGTCCAACTTTTCTAAAATACCGTAAAAATATTAAGTTAGGGAATTATATGCTCAAGGTAATAAAATGGTAAAAACTTGTGAGGTAGCTGAGTTACCCTAGATTGTTAGGGAACTGTTTTAGAGACTTAACGATACTTAGGCGTCGATAATTGATTAGTATCTACGGGCTAGGAAGTTGTGAAAAATTGGAAGTTTACTTCTTGTGTTATGTTTTAATCGTAAAATCGAATCCCTTAATGGATGATTGTGACCCGTGGTCGTCCTGGTGTGGATTGGCGGGGAAAGTATCCATTATGATAAGTAATGAGTGACCTGTACTCGTCCTTCTGTGGCTGGGCGGGGAAAGTTACTTTATGGTAAGGTGCTGTGACCCGTACCGTCCTAGTGTGGCTGGGCGGGGAAAGTACCTTAGATAGATAGTGAATGACCCGTACTCGTCCTTGTGTGGCTGGGAGGGGAAAGTTATCTATGTGTTAAGGATTGAGTGACCTATGCTCGTCTGCTAAAACTATGGCTGGGCGGGGAAAGATGCCTCAAAGAACCTCATGTGTGCTCCGTTATATTACTTGGATGTCTCTAGTTTTTATGTAAACTCGAAGTCTAGGTTTTTCCCCGACTTGAGTTTTTTCTAGTTCGAACCTTTTAGAGCTGAGAGAACTTTAAGATAGGGAACTCACTGAGATGTTTTATCTCACCCCATGTTGATGTTGTTATTTCAGGTACTTTAGTTTCCGCAAAGGGTAAGGATAAGGCGACTTGATTATCCTTGCTTGTTTGATGGCTTCTTCCGCTGTGGACTTTTGAGATATTTCGATCTAGTTCTTATATTTTTTATTTTGTGAACACCTTGTATTATTTATAGCCTTTTTGTCTTAGTACTTTTTTCGTAGTGGCTATATTTATGCAATGTGTAGTTTAGAACTTGTTGTATTTCAATACCAAACTTAAATTTATATTTGAAAAATATACTTGATGTATGTCTATTATATATGGGTATTACAATAGTCATGGATCCATGTAACTGTTTGTTTCCTTCACTCAATTTTTTCTGGGTTTGAGTTGATGTATGTTCACGGGTTTCCTATGGAGTTCATGGACATTCTGATGAACGTCTGGGAGAACTGATGAATATTCATCCAAGTTGTATGAATGTTCTTCATAGGTTCCTTTAATGTTCATGGATTTCTAAGTTTTGTCAAATTGCTAGGGTTAAATCTAGATAGAGTAGAAAGGATGATAATTTGATGTTAGTGAACCAGGCATAGGTTGTGCAGGGTACGTCCCTAGTAACACTAGGCTTAAGGTATCGGGGGATTATCTCGGTCTAGAGACTTTAGCCCTCGCCTATTTTTCTTTATGAAAAGGGGCTAACCAGGGGCATGTCCTTGGGTTTACGAAGCCTTTTCACTTGATCTGTAGTGGAAGGGTGGATTTGAGTCCGTCGAATTCACTTTTCTTTCCTCTACTTTTCAGGTGAATACTGTCAGAAGAACACTCATGAGACCGAAGACCCCCCCTTCATAGATAACGCGGATGTCCCATTGGAAGACGGCTCGTGGATTATGGACGAGCCGCTAGAAACGGCCTCCCAATTCTCTATCGATGCCTCAGATGCATGGTCGAGGATTGAGAGGAAAAGAAAGGGACAAGGTATTAACTGGTAGGCTTTGTCGTCGAAGCCGATGCAAAGGATTTGCTCGTGATTTACAGCACTTCGGTTTCCAATGTATGAGTCCGCATTCTGCGAGGCTGGATATCGTCTTCCCTTAACGGGATTTCAACAGGCGGTATTTACGCATCTTGAGTTGGCGCCCGCCCAGCTGCACCCTAATGCTCTTGCCTTTATCAGAGAATTCGAGCTGGTGTGAGTAATACCTCAAAAGTTGCCCTCATATTTATTACCACTAACTGGCTTTACGCTTCGCATTCATCTGCATTACCCACTAGGTCATAATGTCCACAATCATGCATTTCATTAAATTCCTCAGACATGAGATCAATGCCCTATGAAGAACCAGGTTTTTCCATTGTTTTGTGGTTTCTACTTCACTGGAGTTTGTGTCATGGACTATGGAATTAGGGTTGCGCACCCTATGTATGGTTATCTGGTGAATTCAAAATTTTGGTTATGTGGTCGTCAATAATTTCATCCTATTGTGCTCTTGACATTTAATTAGGGTTTATTTCCCTGATTCTGTGATCCTCAAGGATTTTGTTCTCGATGATTATTCATCATCAAGGTGTTTAACCATATTTGATGCAAATTATGGTTCCATATTGTGATCAGAGCATGGTTATTCTCTAAGTTGCTGGTGGTACGGGATAACCAGATTTGCAGTTAAACCGGGGAATTCATTAAATTATTGGACTTGAAGATTGATTAGGGATCAAGTATATTAGATTGTTCAAGTGTGTCTAGCATACAAGGTGTGAGGAGGTTTCATCTCAGAACTCAAGATACAAATTTTCTTCTTTCTAATCAATGAACACTTTTCGTATTAATAGTTGTGTCATATCCCAAATTTAAATCCAAATTCTATGGTCGAAAATTTATTTTCAAAGTCCATTCTTGAATTTGATTTTCTCCTATTCTTGAACCAATATTCTGTTATTAATCCATTTTAAAGTAGTTATTAATTCCCATTAAACCCAAGCCCGATTTCTATGACCATTATCCTTTTAGTCCAAGTTAAAACTTATTGATTTGTTTTAATACAATCAAGTCTTATTGTAAGTTTGTAAGCCTAATTGCCCATTCTTAGTCCAAAGTTTTTTCTTTCAATAATATCTTTTTGTAACCATTCTCTTAGGCCAAAGTTCTCTATTTTTATATTTAAAAAAAAGAAATGATATAACTATTTCAGTCAGTTATGGGTTTTTATTTAGAAGAAAAAAAAATCATACTTGATCAATGAATCTCCAAGAACTCATAAGAAAAAACTCAAAAGCACTTAAAGCTGAAAAATACCAGTTAGCAGCAAATTCAGTTGTAAGTTTGCATTGTAAAAAAATAGAAAAATGGAGTTTACAAAATTCAGGTTTCAACAGGAATACAATTACAGATTATCAGAGTCGGTTACAAAAAGTTACAATAGAAAAAACTCATCTGAAAAATTCATTCTACAATAGAAATAACAGTGGCAGAAAAACTCATATGATATATATATCAATAGCAGAACTCAGTAGGAAAAAAAGAGTTACAGAGAAATAGAGAAAAAATTCTTCATCATCTTCTCCCAAAATCCATCTTCATCACCATCATCATCTTCTTCAATTCTAATCTCCTTCAATCACAAAAGCTTCATCCATCAATATTCATCCTTCTTTTCTTCGATTTTCTAACAGAAAAAACCCAGAAGAAAGTTAGAATAGAAACTGATAACCAAAAATCAGTTATGAAGAACTCAGAAAGAAAATCACAGAAGAATTCACCGAGGAAACTTCTTCAAGCTTGACTTCAAATTTTTTCGATCTTTTAAGCTTCCTTCAACGATTCACAACCTGCAATCTCCCTCATCAAATCGTCTTCGACATCGTACAACATCAAAAAGTCTCCTGCAAATCAAATTCACAGAATCTTCTGGAACCTCTCATCGACCGTACCTTCATCGTCTTCGTCAACAATGCAACAATCTTCAACCACCATCTTCAATCTTCACACTCAAAATCCGCAGAATCTTCATATCAACCTGCATCAAGAACACCTTGTCTTCAACAATAACCTGCATCAACCAAGAACACATCAAACATATCTCCATACATCTTTATCATCATCAACTCAATAATAACCTGCAAGATTCAGAACATCCGCAACACGTTCAACGAAACTCAGAAGAAGAAGAATGCAAAAAAATTAACAGCTACAAATTCAATTCGCACACATGAAGAAGAAGAAGAAGAATGTCAGCATGTATTGACACGATTCAAAACAATAACAACAAAAATGCAATATCATTGATCCAAGAGCATCACAATGCCTAGTCAGAGTGTTTCCATAGCATTTCAAAGAGTGAAAGATCGAATCGCAACAAGGGGTTTACCTGAATTTCACACCATTGTCGTTTTGTGATGAGCGAGATGAAGAAATTGTCGCAATCGCGAAGAGGAAAAAGAAGGTCATGGAAGAGGATGTGGAGTGGCAGAATCCTTCATTCGTGTCGCATATGAGAGTGAAAGCAAGTTGAGCCATGGAAGGTGCGTAACGCCACAACCGATTTGAAGAGAGCCGCGACGTTAGGAGATCGATGATGGCGGCGAAGTTTCTTCTGCCTTGTTGAAGGTGAAGCACGGCGACAATTGGCTCCAGAGATCTCCAGAGATGATGAGGATGATACTGCGACGTCGTTTGTTTTTCAGTGGGAAAAGGATAAGAAGGCATTGTGTGTTTGTTGCGAAGAAGAAGCTAGGTTATAAGATGATGAACGGACGACGACGGAGTGAAGAAGGATCCACGGCGTCATCTTGATGGGGAAGAAGATGAGTTCAATGTTCTTTCTTGTGATAACTTAGGAATTTAGGGTTTCGTACACAAATCTGACTTGGGCTCAATAATCTTTTAGCCCACCATGGATTCGCTTTCCACACCGTCAGTTTCACTATCTCACCCTCGTATGGAAAACCTCATCAAGCAATTGGGCCTCAGAGCCATGAAAAGAATAATCGCACCCCATGTTTTCTTGATGCACCCCCCGTTGCGGTTCTCATTCAGTTTGGGCCTCTAGGCCCTGTATTTCCTATCAGCACATTATTAATATACCCCTTGTATTGGTTATTTTCAAAGGAAATTTCTATATAGTTTTTTTTATAATTAATTTTCTTATAGAATCTATTTTTTTGTGGGTCAATATATTAACCCATTTTTCTTGTAATTCCTAATTAAAGTTTGTTTTTTTATAATTCTAATTATTGTTTAGGATTAATTTGGTATAAATGTTCATGAATTTTTTTTTCCGATCGATTTGTATCGATTTCGATTATGGTGGATCTTCACAAAGAGATTATGGATGATAAGAATTTATTTTGCTTATGGGGATTACAAGGCTTTGCATAAAGTTTTTGGATTTCTTTTATGTGAAGAATTGGCATTTCGATCAAGTAAGTAATTTCAACTTCCTCCACTTTAACGCACCATTCTAGTCATATGCGGCTTAGGATCATATAACTTAAGGTGCATATTGAGCTCTTCCACCTGAGGCACTGGAATTATTTGTTTTTTATGATGTTATATGTCGATATCGGAGCTTAGAGATTAGGTTATGAATTATAGGATTCACCTCCTTTCACTTTCCCTTAAAACACCTTTTTTTGCCCGTTTCGTTGTAATTATTAAAAATAGTTTTAGGTGTGATAAAATTCTGGAAACATTCATGAGTTATCCTCATCCTCTTAATTAGTTTTGTATAATTTTTGTTTCCAGGTTTGGTTGGGTTTAGTAATTAATTTGGATTTTTGACTACAAGTTGTCCCAAAATGCATTGTTTTAGCATAAGAGACCAAAACCTTTTTTCCCCATATGTGTGAGACCTATTTTTTGTGTGTGATTAACCACTGGAATTTGTGACATTTTGATGCTACTTAGGCATTTTTTTTCATAATTTTCAGTGTCATTTTTGATCCACTTTGTGGAGTTGTTTTTCGGCGATCATGCCTTGTTATCTCAATTGTTAAGTAATTGTTTTGGCACTTTGGTGCATAATTTTATGAAATCCTTATATACCATGTTTGTTATTGACTTCAACATTCCATGGATTTAATTTCATAATTTTTAAAGCCTTTTTTCTATTTTTGCATGTCACCTAGATCATAAGGTGATTTATGTGTTTATTTGCTCCATAACCTAGATATTAGAAAGGCATTCATGCCATTTGCTTGAGACACTTTTTGGTAACTCTTAGGAGTTAATTATAAGTCATTTTTAGGTCGTTAATTCCAGTTATAAGTCACTTTTTGAACCATGTTCATTTGGTTTGTTTTTGTGTTCCTAAGTGCATTCTTATGTGAACTAAGTTTAACCTAAACTCATTTCTCTTCTCCTCTAATTGTTAACATGAATTATGTGGGAATCATAAATGTCAATTCATGCACTCTAATGGAATATCATAACTTGTATTATACTGACCCACAATCACTTCATGCACATTTACATGTCATTCATTCTTAACTTGCATTCTTTGTGATCATATGTGATGTTTGCTACACTTCTTCCCACATCTTCTTATCCTTGCTCCATATGCTTACACCATTGCATACATGATTGTATATTCATTAATCCTCATTAATAATAATTCACTACTGACTTTGATTCTCATTTCATGTATTAAATCATGCTTGTAAGCCATACGCATTCATACTTCATCCATAAGCCCTAACTTGCATTTAGGTGAACTTAGGTGAACCTTTTGTACATAGTTTGACATAGTTTGATCTTGTGAGGTATCCTAGCATACCTAGGGACCTATAGCATGTAGATACTGACTTTATAAGTCATGTAACCTTTAGGTACCTTCACCTTTAGACTTAGGTCTTATTTTGAACCCTAGTTCCATTCTAGGATGTTTATGGTACTTAATCACTTTTATGCCTTGATTTTACTTTCAATATGCATTGTGACGCTAATTTTTGTTTTGTAGGGGGAGGGTTGAGGTAAGAATTACTTCATTCCTATCTCTTATGCATTATAATTGTGTTTGCCTTAGCATATTATGCTTGTACTTGTATAGACTTCCCCATTTTTTAGAACCAACTTAACTTCCTTAGGAAGTAAGTTGAGTTCTAATTCTCTTTTCTTCTTTTTCTTTTCTTCCTTAGGTTAGAATACCTCATTAACAATAGGACCACATTTTATACATAATAAGATAACTTAGGGTTGTGTCTCAGTCCCCCTTAGCTTTTACCTTTCTCCTTTTGAGTCTTCTTTTCTCATCTCCAAACAAAATCCAAAAAGACTTAATAAATGTATGTAAGGATTCCTTGTGTATAGCCTTATTCCACGGGGCACCTACATTCATTCCATCTTGGAATGATGTAGGCTTGTCTAGCATGACGTACAAGTCTTATCAATGAGTTGTTTCACAAAGAAAAATCTAAAAGACATTTCTTTACAAAAGCAACAAAAACATTTAATAAGTTTAACAAGCTAGTGAACTTAGACCCTAATCCTCGGAAACAAGTCTTGGATAAATTCTCCTTGCTTGGTGTGCTTGTTTTATTATTCCATCTTGGAATGTAGTAGCAAGTACACATTCCATGGAAAAGAGTTTGAATTCACTTCCTTGTTCCAAATTCAAACAAAACTCATAAAAGACAAAAACAAACAATAAGCAACTATCCTGCGGGAACTTCTCTTTCTCATCTCATTCATTCTTAACGCGAACTCGCGACGACATGTCTCGCATGCAAGATGATAAACGCACTCGTACCAGACAAACCTGCAACACATGAGCATAGACATACGCAATTCCATACTTAAAAAACACAAACAAATAGTTCCCGCCTTGGTTAGGCGAACTACGTCGACTCTGATCCTCATTTTCCCGATGAGGTACGTAGGCAGCGGGGTAGGGCCCGTTCGAGCATATTCTTTTTTCCCCTACATTTTCCCATTCTTTCTTTTTGTTCCATTCCAACTCCCTTTCTCATTTCAATTCCAGTTCCAGTAGCAGTTCTTTGTTCAGCAACATCTTATTTCTCACCCTTTGAAACAAACAAACAAGCGTGGATCCCGTCGGCTACGACGGACAATCTGGGGTGCTAATACCTTCTCAGGTTGTAACCGACTTCCGAACCCAGATCTTTGGTTCGCAGGACCTTGTACTTTCCTTCTTCCTCGGGTTTGTGCAACATTACCTTTCCCATTATTTCGGGATAAAAATGCATGGCTGGCGACTCTACCCTTTCTGCATCACTTTCGCGTTTGTACTAGGATGAAAATCCCGGGAGCGACAGCTGGCGACTCTGCTGGGGATCGAACCCAGAATCTATGGTTTCCCTTGTAAAGTCAATCCTAGCGCCTATTTATTTTTGCTTTCTTTGGGTGTTTATATGTGTGTGTTGTTGTGCTTATTTATTGTTTTCGTTTACAGTTTACTTTACAGCTTTATTTACTACTTTCAGTATTTATTTTCCATGCATCATATACTGGACTGTGCTGGTTTCATTTTTTCTATGGGATGGGCTTTATTACTGTGAGATAAGCCAAATACCCGGCTTGGGCGCACCTAGGATTTAGAGTGGTTCCACTTTGGCTTCATGGCATTTTGCTATGTTGGTATTAGTGAGTTCCACGCCTTGACTTGCGACCTTCTCGGAAATGTAATGACGCCGGAATATTTCTGGGGCAATGCACTACCCTGATAGTTGTCATAGCTAGAAAAATACGATCCTCGCGATGAGACGTGGAAAGAAAACAACTGAGCCGCCACCTAATTCTATTTATTCTAACGAGAGAAAAGGAAGATATAGACACAACCTAATAAGGATAAGAAATGGTTTACGAAACCAAATTCTAAGTTCGGGAGTCGGTTACGCAAGGGGAAGGTATTAACACCCCTCACGTCCGTTGTATTCAACGGGAACCTCTTAGCTAACTTTTGCGATTAAATGTTGATCTAAGTCTATGTCTTCTAAATGTTTGTTAATATGTTTGTCCTAAGGAAATAAGTTTTTTAAATTATTATTATTATGGAGATGACAGAGAAATTGTTAAAATTTATTATTAGGGTGGAGAGATAGTTAATTTTTTATTATTGTGCTCGCGAAGGATTAAAATCCCCGTGCCTACGTATTCCCTTGTGCAATAGGAAAGTCAGAGCTCCGTAGTTCGTGCAACTACAGTTTGTATTTTTAATTGAACGATCGTTTAAAACGCATTCTACTGCTAAGCGTTGACTTATACTCGCGGTGGAGGCTGAAGCGCTAACTTGTTTGCGAGATAGAATGATTTGAACAATGTTCGTTTAAAGAAAAGGTGTTTGACCTTCGTTAAGGTGTTTTAGAACGAAAAGGAAAATGGACCACAACGCGTGGGGCTAGCCCATGAGTGATTCCATTCAAGGACCCGTGGAGTGCTTGACTCCAGAGTTCAGTTATTCGTTGATTAATTATAAAATAATTTGCATTCGTTGGATATGTTTTAAGTTATATTCTTTTAGCGTGAAAGGGCGAATGAAGTACAACTCGGGGGCTAGCCTCAAGAGTAATTCAATTCAAAAACCCGAGGAATGCTAGATTCCTGAGTTTAGTTCTTTCACGATTTTAGTTTGAGATTTACGTTTTGAAAACGAAAGAGCGAATGAATTACAAATCGAGGGCTAGCCCCAACAGTAATTCAATTCAAAAACCCGAGGAATGCTAGATTCCTTAGTTTAGTTCTTACATTAATTAATATGTTAATTAAGACATTTGCGATTATTTTGGATGAATTAGGGTTTAATGTTTTAGAAACGAAGGAGTAAATGAAACATCGAAGGCTAACCTCAAGAGAGGTTCATTAAAGAACCCGCGAAATGCTAGATTCCGAAGTTCAGTTCCTTGTTAATTAATTATGTTAGAAGAGATTTATGGCCATCTATGTGATAAAGTTAAAGGGTTGTAAAAGATTAATGGTTTGTAACAGGTGAGCGAACAATAATAAGTCAACACAACATCCTTTTCCCTTGGATTGGGTCATGAGTGTCAGAAACAAATAAAATTGAAAGAGCGCATCTATCTAATACTTTTGGGATTTTTTAATAATTTAAACTAACTAAGCTAAATTAAAATTAATAAGTTCAAATGAAGACAAAGTAAACTAAGAGTACCATTTTTTAGATTTTTTTATAATTATTACTAAATTATCATTCTCTTGAATTTTTATTATTAATAACTTATTCTAATCTTAGATTTTTTAATTATTATTATTATTATTATTATTATTATTATTAATATTTATATTTTAGTACTAGAACTAAATTCTTAAGTCTAAATTGAAATAAACCCTATTTATATTACTACTAAAAAGACACATTAAATACTACTAAACAAAAGGAAATAAAACCAAAATTAAGAACTTAAACAGGTCATGATAGTGGTACAGTAAGGGAATGTGTATAGAAACCAAAATATGAAATATTAACACATGAGATAAGCCCAATACAAAACTCAAATTAAGAAAACTAAAAAAAATAATCTTACTTAAACAAATAGAATATAAAATATATAAAAAAAAACAAGAAGTGGGAGAGTGCAAGAAGTGGGAGAGTGCCGTGAAGATGTGAAGAGACAACAAATATTGGGAAATCAGTTTCCAATAGACAAAGTCATTAACTCCTATTAAAACAAAATAAAATAAAACTATTTGAATCCAACAAATAAAAAGTTCCCCTTTTGTGAAATATGAGCCGCACAAACAAAACCTAATAACATCATAAAGGAAAAAAATGCATTAGGAGGAACGAATTCCTCACTCCACAAACACTAACGAAACTCTGTACCTCTCAAAGTTTTCAATCGTTCGGTTTTTCGATTTTTCTCATTCACGGTGGATTTCGTCAGTTAGTCTCTCAAACGCGTTTCAGATCTGCATTTGGAAACTTCTGTTCGTCGTCGCGCCTTCGTTCAACCTCGGAGCTCTCCTTCGTTAATCTCTCACAGTCGCGGATTTGCGGTGGGTCTCAGGAGGGTTTTCGCGGTGACATTTGTTTTGTGCGTTTGAAGATGAAGGGTTTGCTTGCGATGGCGGCAATTTGAAGTGTTGAGTGGTGTTCGTCGGTGAGTTTGTGTGGTTTTCTTCGGTGGATGGTTCGTGTTTCAGCGGATAAAGGATTTGAGTTTTTTGTTAAAATGTCAAAGAGTTGTGAGTTCTCTTTTCTTTTTGCCTCTGTTTTTTTCTGCTCTTTTTGTGTTTGAAAAATTCTCCTTCTTAAATAGTGAAAATTGGGTTTTTTCTTCAATTTGAAAACTTGAAGACTTCTTGAAGAAGTTCAAGATATCAGTCTTTTGTTTGATGCTGGTTGTTAGGTCACTTTCAAATTCAGGTTTGGTTCATGGAGTAGAATGTTTTTTCACATATTGGTATCTGCAAGTCGCATGTCTTTTGGGTTGCAGACTCGCAGGGCTCAATTTGGTGTTTGCTGCAAAAGCTCTTTTGGTTTGGGTAGGAGGATGGGGTAGTCTGCGGATGTAGCAGAGAACTGGTCTTGTCTGGTGTGGAAGGAAATGGTCCCCACAGTACTTTTGTGAACTTTTTTTTTTAATTTGATTTTCTTCTTAAACTTTGTGACACTATTACAATATGCAATATAATATGATTGTGAAATTATTATGCACAGAATGTTATGGATTACTTGTGAATGGAACTTGAATGTTATGGAACGCCTAGACAGTCATTGCAAAGTCATTTTTTGTTTCCACACAGTGCACATAGCAGGTGATGGTACATGGTTGTAAATGGACTATTTTTCCAAACTTGATTATTGTAAAAACTAGAAACCAATTTTAGTTACTGTAAAACTAAAACAAAAAAAACTAAAAAGCTCTCTCCTTTTCATATTAACTCATTTTTTTATGTTGTAAGAATAAATAAGACTAAAATATTTTAAATCCAAACTATAACCAATAATCTAAAAAAACTAAAATATTTGAATCAAAAAATTTTTTATTTGCCTTTTGTCATAAAAAAAAGTATTTTAACGCTAAATTAATTATCGCTACCACTACTCCTAATCATATAACAATTATATATATATATATATATATATATATATATATATATATATATATATATATATATATATATATATATATATATATATATATATATATATATATATATATATATATATAAAATAAACCGGACTTGGTCAACTAAACTTTTGTTAAAACTTCACACAAATAAAACCAGGTAAGTAAGACCTGGTCAGAACAATAAAAATCAAGGTCAACCCTTTAATAAAAGTCAAGAAACAGGTACTGTATGATAGCGAAAAGACGCATGAATTAATCAGATAAGATAAATTACACAAAGATATATGATCCTGACTTATGCGTGGAATTGAAATCTGGATTTGGAACTGGAAATATAAATTAAAATAAAAGAAATTAAATAAAGAAAAGAAATTACATTAGAAGTAGAAATAAAAGGTGAATGAACATTAGAATTATAAATTTGGACTTAAAATATAAAAAAAGAAGTAAATAATAGATAAATAAATAAAATTAAGAATTGAAATTGGATAGAAATATATTTATTTTTTTTAAAAAAATAAAATTAAATGAGAAAGAGGATCTAAGAAAAGTGACTTACAATATATATATATATATATATATATATATATATATATATATATATATATATATATATATATATATATATATATATATATATATATATATATATATATATATATATATATATATATATATATATATATATATATATATATATATATATATATATATATATATATAATTACATTTTTTTTAAACCTGGAAAATAACTAGAAATAAATTTTAAGTTTAAAATTTAAAGAGAGAAAGAAAAGTAGAAATTAGGGTTAAAACATGATAATGAGTTGAAAGGTTGGTAAAGGAAAAAGAAATCAAGTAAAAGCTTAGAAATAAAATCTTGAAATTTTTTGTGATGCGAGAGGTTAGGGGTAAATTTGGGGTGTGACAGTTGCCCCTATTTAAATAACTTACCAGATAAAATGAGTGATGTTAATCCTCATAAAATCGGAGTGAAAGGTATTTAAATACATAAATAACCGAAAATTTTGCCCCTAAGTGCAATGGCATGCTATGAACTTATGGAGGAAATCCTTTACTTTGCTGGGGATGGATGTATGAGATGCAGTGAACCCTAGCATGCTGACTTTATTTTGATGAATATGCTTAATATGGTATGATGAAGATAAATGCTAATGGTGATCCACAGAAACGAAACTGAGGGTGAAGACTCACTGGGGATAATAATGTGTTGGGGACGAAAACGAGAAATATTCAAAGTGATAGGTCAACAGGTTCAAGTGTAACTGCTGGCACTAAGAATAACAAAAGACGGGAAATGAAAAGAGAAATCCATAACATAAGATTAATGAACACACTGACACTTAGAATAGCAAGAAAAGAAAGTTCAAAGTACAAACGTAAGGGCTTGATGTGACCAAAAACTGACACTATGAACAAGAACAGACTATCTGAGGTGATGAGTTAGCAAGTTCAAGGATGACTGCTGGGGATCCCAATACGGCAACTCGGCAGTCAGGAAAACAAAACTCAACACGGCGACTGAGGAAATAAATAATTAAATCTTGACACGACGGTCGGGAAATACAATAACAGACATTGACGTGGCGGTCGGGAAAGAGAATAGCAGACATTGACACAACGGTCGGGAAAACAAAATAACAGACATCGACACGGCGGTCAAGAAATACAATAGCAGACATTGACACGACGGTCGGGAAATAAAAACTCAACATGACGACTAAGGAAATAAATAGCAGACATCGACACAGTGGTCGGGAAAGTAAACTCAACACGGCGATTAAGGAAAATAAATAATAGACATCGACACGGCGGTTGGGAAATAAAATAGCAGACATCGACACGGCAGTCAGGAAAGAAAATAACAAACATCGACACGACGGTCGGGAAATAAAATAACAGACATCGACACGGCGGTCGGGAAGGCAAACTCAACACAGCGGATGATGAAATAAATAGCAGACATCGACACGGCGGTCAGGAAAGCAAATAACAGACATCGACACGGCGGTCGGGAAATAAAATAACAGACATCGACACGGCGGTCGAGAAATAAAATAACAGATATCGATACGGCGGTCAGGAAATAAAATAACAGACATCGACACGGCGGTCGGGAAATAAAATAACAGACGTCGACACGACGGTCGGGAAAATAAACTCATCACGGTGGATGAGAAAATAAATAACAGACATCGACACGGCGGTCAGGAAAGCGAATAACAAACATCGACACGGCAGTCGGGAAATAATATAACAGACATCGACACGGCGGTTGGGAAATAAAATAACAGACATTGACACGGTGGTCAAGAAATAAAATAACAGACGTCGACACGACGGTCGAGAAATAAAATAAGAGACATCGACACGGCGGTCGGGAAAAACAAAACTCAACACAGCGGCAGAGAAAATAAACAGCAGACATCGACACGGCGGTCGGGAATGCAAACGTAACACGAAAATTGAGGAAAATAAATAAAAAAATTAATAGACATCGACACGACGGTCGAGAAATAAAATAGCAGACATCGACACGGCGGTCGAAAAATAAAATATCAGACATCGACACGGCGGTCGGGAAAATGAATTAACAGACAAATAATCCAAAGTGGTAAATCAACAGGTTCAAGTGTAACTGTTGAAACCGAGGATAAAGAAAATGAAACAGTGTTTGGGCAGTGGTCCCGTGCGACCAACTGATACTAGGAGTAGAATGCGAAGCATTTAAAGATAAATCAAACGGCTCTAGGCGACCAGCTGGCAAATAAGAAATTTTTTTGGAGTTTTCAACGAAATAAACGACCAACCTCTAGAAATTCCTTAAATGAAGAGTTCCAAGAAGAAATAGGAACTGTTAGGAAAACACAGATGCATGTTGAATTAACAGCCTTAAATCTTAAGCAAACAACTTAAAGGATTCATGCCAATGGTAGTTGGACTTAAAATAACAAAAAATGGTGGTATCAAGAAGGGCCTCTGCAAGGGATACCAGTGTTACTAGAAAGAAGACCTTGGTTAACCAAACTTCAGGGTAACAACGACAATGGATTCAAAAATTAAAACTGACAGTAATTTGGACCCAAAGTCAGACAGACAACAACTGGGGAGGGATAAATGATTACGTTAAATGTGTATGATTGATCATGATGCGAATGATCATGATATGCAAATGCTGACTCTAGAGAGGCAGAGAGTTTTGACAGAGCAGGGGTGAGTAGGATCTCAAAACTCCAATACTTAGACGAGCAATATAAAAGACGCTGGGGAGATGTCTTCAATATTGGAAATCAAAGCTTGGTCCAAGGATCCATCCAAGAGTGCTACCAGCTTTTAATCCTCTATGGGGATTTCTGTAATAATGGCATGAGAGTGTTGCTGCAAGCCAAGGGTTTTTTAGAAGACAGAAGATTTTTTCAATATTTCCAAAGTTAAAGAAAATTTGAAAGTTTTTCATGTGTTTTCGAAAACAATTTTCTAAAATATTTGTCATTTTCAGAGTTAAATGGTAATTCAGTAAAGACATTTCTTATAACAAAAGAAAATAAGAGACTGAAAGGCAAAGTTGAAGGCGAAGGTTGTATTTCATTCAAGAATGGTAGCTTGCCAATAGAAAAAACTCCATGGGAAATTACAATTTGAAAATGGAAATGGGGAAAGGTCTACATTGAATCCAACGACCACTATAATCCCTAATAACTAAGACCGCTTAACACCTCGCTTCTGACAAAAGCAACTGGATTGGTCTTCAGGTAATGATCTTCAATAATGGTAAATACCATCTGATATAGTCAAATGCCTTCGTCCCTAATTTTTTCCTGGACCGCCCTTTCGGGTTTTCAGTCCACCGGGACGCTCTTTTTTGCCTAAGACGCCCTTTCGGGTTTTCAACTTAGCGAGCTCTCATTTTTTTGTTTTTTATCCCTAACTTTTCCTAGATCTCCTTCATAGGTTATGATCCACCGGAATACCCATTTTTGCCTAGGTCGCCATTTCTGGTTTTCGACCTATCAGGCTTTATTTAGGCATAATATTTTTTGACTGCATCAGAATTCACCGGGTGTTTAAGTTGTTCTCCATCCATAGTTGTGAGGATTAGGGAACCTCCGAAGAATGCCACCTTCACAACATATGGGCCTTCATAGTTAGGGCTCCATTTTCCACGTGTGTCTTTATGGAATGGCAAGATTTTCTTGAGTACAAGGTCTCCTTCTTTGAATTCTCGGAGACGGACTTTCTTGTCGAATGCTCTCTTGATGCACTTCTGGTACAACTGGCCATGGCACATGGCAGTCATTCTCTTTTCATCAATGAGGTTCAGTTGGTCATATATGTTCTGGACCCATTCGGCTTCTTCCAGTTTGGTTTCCATCAAGATCCTCAAAGATGGTATCTCCACTTCGATAGGGAGAACTGCATCCATCCCATACACCAAAGAGAAAGGGGTTTCCCCTGTTGAAGTACGAAATGATGTTCTGTATCCGTGTAAGGCATACGGTAACATATCATGCCAGTCTTTGTAAGTCTTCACCATCTTCTGTAGGATCTTCTTGATGTTCTTGTTTGCAGCTTCAACAGGTCCATTCATCTTCGGACGGTAAGGAAAAGAATTATGATGTTCAATCTGTAATGTCTCACATAACCCTTTCATTGTCTTGTTATTCAAATTAGTCCCATTATCTGTGATGATTTGACTTGGGATTCCATAACGGCAAATAATTTGGTTCTTGATGAAACGGGCAACCACTTGCTTCGTCACATTGGCGTAGGAAGCTGCTTCTACCCACTTGGTAAAGTAATCGATCGCAACCAAAATAAACTGGTGATCGTTGGAAGCTTTAGGCTCAATTTCCCCTATCATGTCGATGCCCCACATTGAGAAAGGACAAGGCGATGATAGAACATTCAAAAGGGTTGGAGGTACATGCACCTTGTCGATGTAAATCTGGCATTTATGACACTTCCTGGCATATTTGAAACAATCTGATTCCATGGTCAACCAGAAATAACCAGCTCTCAAGATCTTCCTAGACATGGCATGTCCATTGGCATGTGTTCAATATTGGAAATCTGCTTCGCGCTTGTACACACATCTGAGTAGAACCATATCATGATTTCTCTTGTAAAGTACATTCTTAATAAGAAAAAACTTGGACGCCAATCTTCTCAGAGTCTTCTTGTCTAGAGTGATTGCATCCGCTGGGTACACCTGATTCTGCAAGTAGTTCTTAATGTCATAGAACCACGATTTCTCATCAGTTTCTTCTTCGACCAGTAGACAGTAGGCTGGTGTATTTTTTCGCTCGATTGTAATGAGTGGAGCTTCATTTAGAAATATGACTTGAAACATAGAGGCCAACATAGCCAAGGCGTCTGCTATTTGATTCTCCGCCCTTGGAACGTGATGGAAAGTGACTTCATCAAAGTATTTGATCAATTCCATTATGTGGGCACGGTAAGGGATCAACTTCTCATCACGGGTCTCCCATTCACCTTTGACTTGGTAGATTACCAAAGCCGAGTCTCCATATACTTTAAGGATTTTGATTCTGGTATCAATTGCAGTTTCGATACCCAAAACACATGTTTCATACTCTGCAATGTTGTTTGTACATTCAAAACACAATCTGGCTGTGAAAGGAGTATAACCACCATCAGGATTCATCAAAACAACTCCCACACCATGCCCCATGTAATTAGAGGAACCATCAAACATCATCTTCCAACGAGAACATGGATCTGGACCTTCGTCTAGACCTGGAACTTCGCAGTCCTTTATCAACATAATGTCTTCATCTGGGAAATCAAATTTCAAAGGCTCATAATCTTCAACAGGTTTATCAGCAAGGTAGTAAGACAAAACACTACCCTTGATAGACTTCTGAGTTACATATTGGATGTCATATTCGGATAACAACATGTGCCAACGGGCAAGTCTTCCAGTCAAAGCGAGCTTCTCAAAAATGTACTTTATTGGATCCATTTTCGAGATCAACAAAGTAGTGTGACAAATCATATACTGCCTGAGACGTCTGACCGCCCATGCCAAAGCACTGGAAGTCTTCTCTAAAAGTGAATATCTGCTTTCACAATCTGTAAACTTCTTGCTTAAGTAATAAATGGCATGTTCCTTACGACCGGTTTCGTCCTGTTGGCCTAATATGCAACCCATAGATCCCTCAAGTACAACCAGATACATGAAGAGAGGCTTCCCTGGAGTAGGTGAGATCAAGATAGGAGGTTCCTGTAGATAAACCTTAATCTTTTCAAAAGCCTGTTGACAATCAGAATTCCATTCAATTGCTTGATCCTTTCGGAGCAACTTGAATAAAGGCTCACATGTAGCGGTCATGTTGGAGATTAATCTGGAGATTTAGTTCAATCTTTCGAGGATACCTCTGACTTGCTTTTCTGTTTTTGGATCTGGCATTTCTTGAATTTCTCTAACCTTGTCCGGATCTACTTCAATTCTTGCTGACTAACAATAAAACCAAGTAACTTTCCTGATCGGACACCAAAGGTACACTTAGCTGGATTCATACGCAGTTGAAACTTTCTAAGGCGCTCAAATAACTTCAGGAGATGATTTAAATGATCCTCCTCACTCTGTGATTTGGCAATCATATCATCCACGTAAACTTATATCTATTTATGCATCATATCATGGAAAAGGGTGACCATTGCCCTATGATAAGTGGCTCCTGCATTTCTGAGACCGAATGTCATAACCTTATAACAATAAGTGCCCCATGGTGTGATGAAGGTAGTCTTTTCCATATCACCAGGATCCATCTTGATCTGGTTATATCCTGAAAATCCATCCATGAAGGAGAAAACAACAAACTTAGCAGTGTTGTCAACCAAAGTACCAATATGCGGAAGAGTAAAATCATCCTTTGGATTAGCTTTGTTCAAATCCCTATAGTCCACGCACATTCTAACCTTGCCATCTGTAACACCCCAAATTTGCCCTCTTCTTTTTTGAGCATCACCATCATATCATAATCATCATAAGCATATCATATCTTTGACATCTTTGCATGGAAAAGTAAAGCATAACATTCTCATGTTCTAGCATTAGGCATATGATCAATTGTTGGTGGATTTGAGGCATTACAAGCTATAGCAAGAGGACCAGTGGACTTGTCCAAGTCCCATGAATAGTCTACATGACATTTACAAGTCCAAGATCATTTTCAAAAGTCCAAGAGGTTGGGAGATCATCAGGGAATTCAGGCTAGGGCAAGCTCCTACACAATGGTCCCCAAATTAGGGTTTCACTTTCAAGCATGATTTCTTTGTGACTTTGGCCACTTCATCTGGGCAAAGTCTTTCATATGATTATAGGATCCTAGGGATGAAATTTGGTGAGAAAATTCCTTGTGGAAGTCAGTTATTTCATCAGTTGCTTGCAAAAGAAGAAATTGGTCAACTGTGCCTTTTAGAAGTCAACTGTGAGAGTTCAAGGGGTCCAACCCCATTTTTCAAGTCAAGGGATGCCCTTAAGACCTTAGAAGAGGTTTGGCAAAGTCAAAGATCAAGAATTAAGGGGTTTTTAAGAAGTTTCCATTTTTGGCATATGGTTGGTTATGAAACTTTCCATTTTTGGCAACTTTTGCCCTAATTTTCAAAGGCTTATTCCATGGTGAAAAAGACTTCAAATGAACTTCCAATAAACATGAAAGTTGTAGGGTAGGTTCTCCCATTTTTAGAAAGTACAAGTACATTTTCATAGCCTTCATGGATCATGAGATATGGCCTTCGAAAGTTGCTTTATTTTTAGGGTTTACCTTGAAATCCAAGTTTCCACCAAATGCAAAAACTCATGCAAGTCATTTCCAAGCTGTTTTATGGACAAGAGGAGGTCACAACATTACAAGGCATTGCATAAGAGGCATTTTTCTCCAAAGAGATCACTAAATTCGTGCACGGGAAGTGAATATTTTCATAAGGTGCAAAAATGCAAGATCACATGAAAAGCATGATGCATTCATCCAAGGGCCAGGATTGTTCCATTTTTGGATTAGTGAATCACAAGGGATCAGCATGTGCAAAGGATGGGAAGATAGCACGAGAAAATCACCTCATCACACTCTTCATGCCAATTTTGCAATTTCTTTCTCCCACTCATTCCTCACGTGCATTCCCTCCCATTTTGCATCAGTGTTCATTTAACATCATATATAAGCAGCTAGGGTTTCTATTTTGATCAGATTCATCACAATTTCATCACTCTCATGTTTTTGCATCCCTTGCATTTCTCTTCGAATCCTCTGATTCTCTCACTCATTCACCAAACAAACTTCATATTCTTCATCCTTGAGCTTTCAAGATCTACAATCCACCATCAATTCAAGCTGAAACTCAAGATTTCACAAGGTGCAGTTCAGGTGCAGTTCAACTCGAATTTCAAGATCTAATGCAATTCAAGCTCTCTCTTGCATTTATTTTGCAAGGAGAGGTTAAAGGAGGTAGATCTGCACCATTTGGAAGCTTATCTTGACCTAATTCGTGCTCTGCAAGTTCAGGTAACTCACTGAATTCATGGATCTAGAAATGGTTTTAGTTGTATGCATTGTGATCTGTTTATTATGCTGATGATTCTGTGATGATTAGATTTGAAAATGGATGAATATTGAGGTTGTATTGTTGATCTGAAATTTGATGCTCAAAACTGTTTGTCTTTGATCTGATCTGATCTTTGATCTATTGTGTTTTCTAATGTCATATTTGGATTCAACATGTTTCAATTAGTTGATCTGGAGTTTTTGATTGATTTTGGTGATGATTTGTTCTTGCTGTTGAATTTTCTAGTGACCGGAGCTAGGGCTCCGTCACCGGATTCTGGAATTTGTTGATTGAAGAAGATGATGCGTGAGCCATTAGATTTTTGATCTGGACGGATGATAGTGTGACAACACATTAATTGGCAGCCTCTCCCTCACGTGATTTTATGTTTTGTATTTGAATCTGAATAATACATGTTGTTTCGCGCCCATGGTAGCTAATGTGTACACGCATGTGATTGTTGTTGATGTTTTGACTTGGTTTGATCACTGACTTGATCTGAAGCGTTCACTGGATCCACTGGCTGTTGTTTTTCCCTGATTATTTGAATTTCCATTGTAATTATTGTGTCTTGCACTGAGAATCCAATGGGCCTCCCTTGCTATTCCCACCTCCCTGTGTTGTAAGCCCAACCGAATTGAACTGGAGTGGTTGCTATTCTCACCCCTGACCTCATTTCATCCTTTTATTATTTCATTTTATTTTCAGTTTGGTTTTTAATTTTTAATAATAGAAATAAGTTCATAAAAATTCCAAAAAATTCATGAATGATATTTTGTGTTTTCTTTAATTTTTGACATTTTCATTTTTCATTTATTTTCATTTTCCATGCTGGAATTAATTGTTTCTTTTATTAATTATTTTTATTTCATTCTTAAAGCATGCTGTCTTGTACAATTTCTATCTTGATCACTAAGTGGAATTTTGAATTGATTCTTTTTTCTATGGATTCACTTTGAGATGTAGTTTATTGATGATTTTTCCTCTGATTCTTAGAAGTTTGTTTAATTGGTTTTGGTCTTTAACTTGTGCATGAAGCCTTCTAACCCTAATCCATGTTTGAACCCATACTTGACTTGTTTAGATTCTGATTTTGATTCTCTCCTTTTGGCATGATAATATTGTATGTTTGAAGAGTCTTTGTGCAAGTTTGTGGAATTTTTGGATGTATGCTTGATTTGATTTGAATTTTGTTCTTTGCTTATCTTCTTTTTCATCTCTTTTGGTCATATGTTCAATCCCTAGGTTGGGAGGGCACTTGTGCCAACTCCCTTAGGTTGTTTAGAGCCCTTTTAGGATGTAGATACCTCTCTGGTCTTGAGTTGATGTTTGTACTTTGAAATTTTTTGTGTTTGTTTGCCTTTGAAGTCCATTCACTTATGTACATGTTCACCTCACTTCTCATGCTTCTTTGCTTCTCATGATGTTAATGCTTGAGTTTGTATGCCTGTACTCTTCATCTCTTGTGTTGCTTAGGCACATTCTTGACATGTTAGGGTTCTGGTCTTGAAGTTTGTGATGTTGTTTTGTCTAGTTTGCTTTGTGTTATCTCATGTTTGCTTTGTTTTGTCATGATAATCCTTAATGCTTCATGTTGAATTGTATAGTCCCTTTCTCATTCTTGAGTTGTGTATTTGCATTTGGCATTTGTAATTGAGATTCCACTTCTAGTTGTGTGGCTTTGGTTTGATCTTATGCCCATTTGGTGTTTCATTTTCTATCATTTTCTTTTGTCACGATGTTTGCTTATGTTACTAACCATTTTAGGGGCTTTGGTAAGTGAGAGGTGTGGATGTGATTCCCACACCTCCAATCCTTATCTCTTCACTTTTCCTTATTGATATTCTCTTACTTGTGTTTGTTGGGGCTTAGGCCTTACTTCCTCCTTTTTCTCTTCTTCATCCTTCTCTTTCTTTTCTTATCTTCTCCTCCTTTAGGATAGTAAACCTCACTAACCTAGGTTTTCCTTTGCATGATAACATTAGGATTTGTTAGTCCCCCATTAGACTTTTACCTTTAAGTTCCTTTTGTTTCTCTTCTCTTCTTATCTCAAAACCCTAAAAAGCACTTAATAAGGATTGAAGTGATCTCCTGTGCAATAGCCTTATTCCATGAAACACTTGTAGTTTTCCCATCTTGGGATAGTACAAGCTTGTCTTGTGATGCACAAGTCTGATCAGGATGCCATCTTCATCAAGAAAATAATAAAAAAAGACTTCTTCATTCAAAAATACAAAAACACTTAATAAATTCAATGAGTTAGTGAGCCTAAGCCCTAATCTTTTGAATCAAGTTTTGGGGATCTTCTCCTTACTTGAGTGTGCTTGTTCTATTATTCCATCTTGGAATGTAGTGACAAGTACACATTCCATGGAAAAGAGTTTGAGTTCACTTCCTTGTGACACACTCATAAAAGCCTCTAAAAAACACAAACAAACAATAAGCGCCTTTCCTTCGGGAATTCTTTTCTCATCTCCTTCGCTCCGTCTGCGAACTTGCTCCTACTTGTCACTTTGCAAGACGGTTACACACTCATTGTCCGAGCCTGCAACACCTGAGCATTGACATAGGAAGTTCAAGCCTTAAGACACAAGCAATCTTTTCTACCCCTAGTTAGGGTAACTACGGCGTCTCTGATCCTCATTGTCCAGATGAGGTACGTAGGCAGCAGGGTAGGGCCCGTTCGAGCACACTCTTTTATTTTCCCTACATTTTCCCCTTTCTTTTCTTTTCTTATCCAGTTTCTGTTTCAGTTTTGCAGCAACTTTCATTCTTACACCTTTTGAAACAGTTTCTTTGCAAGCGTGGATCCCGTCGGGTACGGCAGACGATCTGGGGTGCTAATACCTTCCCAGGTTGTAACCGACTCCCGAACTCAGTTTCTTTGGTTCGCAGGACCTGTGTCCTTCCTTTCCTTCTGGTTTGTGCAGCATTACCATTCCCGTTCCTTCGGGATAAAAATTCCTGGCTGGCGACTCTACCTCTTCCACGCCACTTTCGCGTTTATACCAGGATGGAAATCCAGGGAGCGACACCATCCTTCTTGGGGACTGGCACGATGTCAGCTACCCACTCAGGGTAGTTTGCAATTGCGAGGAATCCAGCATCAAACTATCTTTTGACCTCTTCTCAAATCTTCAAAGCCATGTACGGTCTTGTTCTTCGGAGCTTTTGCTTTACTGGAGGACAATCTGGTCGAAGAGGTAACTTGTGGACCACTATGTCTGTGTCTAAACCGGGCATATTCTGATACGACCATGCAAACACATCCACATACTCTTTGAGAAGCTTGACTAATCTTTCTCTGACGTCTGCCCCAAGTGTTGTACCAATTTTGACTTCTTTCTTGTCTTCATCAGTGCCAAGGTTGATGGTCTCTACCTGCTCCTTATGTGGCTGAAGATCTGTGTACTCATACTCAACCAATTTTTCCAGTTCTTCGGGAATGTCACAATCTTCCTCACTCTCATCTTCCGCTTGGTAGATGGGCGAATCAAAGTTAGGAGAGAATATAGAGTCATTGGATTCAACAGGGTTTTCATTTATTCTGCATATGGGAATGATTTGCTTTTATTAAAGGTGAAAACAGAGAGATGCAAGAAAAACTTTTATTGGTTTTGAAAGATTGCCATTTTCTTTTTAAAAGTGAAAAGAGAAAAGCAGTAAATAAAACAAAAATAAGAATTTAACAAAATGCCTTCATTGATTGAATAACTTGAAAATGAGAAGGGGCCCTACAAAATGATCCCATAGCCTTGGGCAGGGCTAGGGAACTTTGAAAACATTTAAAGAAAACAATAAATTACTTTGACATTGGAAAAATTTCTGGGATCTCAACTGCCTCCCAATTGCCCAAAGTTGCTTCACACTGATAAACCAAATGATCCACATCTTCATCTTCAGCATCCCCATTAATTGCATTGATCTGATAGCCAGCACTAGAAAACACCTCTTGAATGGTCTTTGGACGTCCTTTAACGGAGGTTGACACTCCTTCTTTCATATGAGTTGGTTTGTAACCCAACCCGTAACGATCTAGCTTCTGTTTGACTTCAATGACATTACCCCAACCTTCATAGCTTCCTTCTTCAATAGTGGAAATGGAACTCTTCAGCAACGCAAAAGATGGAATACCCCTCTCCTTTGGTTCCTCTACTTCTATAAGGACAACATTGGCTATCTCCAGAGCTTGGAAAGCAGTTTCCAAAGCATCTTCATCAGCCTCAATGTAACTAAAGGAGGAAAGATTGCTAACCATAAGGTCTTCCTCACCAGACACAATTACCAACTTATTATCGACCACAAACTTCATCTTTTGATGTAGGGTAGAGGTGACTGCCCCAGCGGCATGAATCCATGATCTTCCCAACAAACAACTATAATTAGGGTTAATGTCCATAACCTGGAAAGTGAATTTGAACACCTGTAGTCCAATCAAGATTGGTAAGTCTACTTCTCCGATAACAGTCCTCCTTGACCCATCAATAGCTTTCACAATCAGTGCACTGGGCCTCATCTCTGCCCCTTGATAGTATGTTAATTTTTTAAACCTGGAAAATAACTAGAAATAAATTTTAAGTTTAAAATTTAAAGAGAGAAAAAAAAGTAGAAATTAGGGTTAAAACATGATAATGAGTTGAAAGGTTGGTAAAGGAAAAAGAAATCAAGTAAAAGCTTAGAAATAAAATCTTGAAATTTTCTGTGATGCGAGCGGTTAGGGGTAAAATTTGAGGTGTGATAATAGTTATGTGCAATCAGGGGACCGATCATTGAGAACCTTTGTGGAAACATCCCTCTCCAGTGATGACAGTGGCAGACCACATTTGTTGGCAAACCCACTCGCATCTGAGGGCCTACTGGGGAGTCTCATAGGATGGCCTGGTTCTCTCATAGAAATCGAGTTAAAGCAAACTGTTTGTATGACGATAGTATTGTACTCTTCAGGATGAATGTACTATTGTTTCTCGATTCAGTGCTTGAAACTGGGGACTTATGAGAGATGCTTGTTTTTACGGACTCAGCTGAGACCTCCCTGAGTAGTACATAATGCCAAACTGATTCCCTGATCTGGTCATGAGCCATTTTCGGAAATGGTGAACGTATTATTGCTATTCGGCTTTGAGAGTTTGTGATGTTTGACCCGAGTAGCACATCCGTGATATTGGGAGGGGTTTACAGGTTTGCAGGAACCCTAAACTTCCAACATACCCACTTTTCCAGTATTGTTCAGTGTTATGATCTGGTTCTATGGTCCTTTGGATATGAGATCCGAGATTTCTGTTTAGAGAAATTGTTATATTATTATTATTATTAATCTCCACAGACAACTGGCTCGTTGTTCAACTTCAACACCATCAGTGACTGTTCTATTATGTGATCCAGTTCTACAGTTATTGGGTTCTTAGTTATGGGGTTCTATACATAGATGGTGCTGCTTTTGTGGTTCTATATAGACAATTGGTTCACTGCTCAACACCAACATTAGACCATTGATCACATGCCTGCTGCATACACGACATCATATCATTCCAGCACACATGTTCAGTTATTTCCGAGGATCACATATCTGAATCATGCCATTGGACTATTTCTATGTCAAAACTTGAATCAAAGCAAATAGATTCCTTAGAAATAACTGAACATGGCATTTGTATACATCATTGCATTCATGACAGGTGTTTAGAGACAGATTCTTTTCCTAATTTGGTTTCTCTTCAAATGGAAAACTTGAATTACAATCATCGAGGTATGGATTTGGAATAACTCCGGGCGGAGGTAATCAAAGGAAGACCCACTTGGGGCAATTCAGGGAAAATGTAGAAGCTTTATTTCAGAACCAGAAATTGCTGAAAGTGGAAATCAACCAGGTGAAGACTCAGATGAGCTTGGTTATGGAAATTATAAACGAAGCTATTTTTATCCCTAGTGAGGGGAACTACACTGCTCTGATTCTCCAATGGTCAATGGAGATACGTAGGCAGGAGATCTTATGAGATCTTTCCGAGCAACATTATATATCAACTTTATTTATCAACCTCTTCCCTCCAGATGTCGTTTGTCAGCATCCAACCTCAACTTCCCAAGAGAGTCCTAGGGGCAGAGCATACGGGTAAAGGCCAGAACAACTTGAGAAGAAGTTTGATCATATTCTGAGGTCGTATGTGGAACGGGTTTCCTCATTTGCTCAAATTCAAAATTGTTTGAGTTAGTCACATCAGGATCATCTCCGACAAAGCTTCCTTTGGGGTTTCAATGTGAAGTATGATTACCATTCTGGGGCACCTGGCCTTTTAATTGAAGATTACAAGTCTTTTAGGGGCAAAGGTAAATACAAGGTCGCGAATTTGATTGACTCCGAGACTATTGTGTTAACGCCAGGAAAAGGTGGGAATATGTCACCAAGTCAGTAATAGATTGAACATCCAGACCGCTGATTGCTGAAAATCTCCAAGAGAAATAAGTCCAGACGGAGTCAGGCCTCCTCAACAATGGCAACCACAAAGTGAATACTAGATGTAAGTACCACTCAGGGGCATTTAGGCATACAATTGACAACCGCAATGTGTTCAAGTATAAGATGCAAAATTTGATCGGCTCAAAGGTCGTCATGCCAGAAAGTCTGCCCACTTATTGAAGTCTCCTCATCAAATTGACATCCCTGTTTGTAAGGACATCTTCAGAAGCAATAAGTCCAGACGGAGTCAAGTCTCCTCAATGATGACAATGTTCAGCTTCTTTACTTCATTTTCATTTGTGGTTTCTATTGTTTGTTTAAACATTTGTATGCATGCATGAAACTTATTTGTTTTTGAATGATAATCATAATAAAATGCACATGTTTTTCTTGAAGTAATCCATTCGTATTCACTCATGATTTTGTATATGTGCATTGCAATACCAACTGTTATGCTTAAACTCTATGAGGGAGGATGACGAAATGAAAACGCAAAAACTCTAATTGTGTGCTTTTGAGAAATAACCTGTTGACGATGTACAGGCATTGTTTCAAATCCTAAACACCAGAGATATAAGGGAGATAGACCCTCTCCAACCCATTTGAGCCTTGAAGTAGGAGTTTCTTTTCGCATGAAAAAACCCTTGCATGTAACCCAGGGGCAGGGTAGGCGTCAGTTAGTTTGGCCGAGCCTTCAAATTTCCAAAAGGAGTGCACATCTGAGGATCCATTACTTTTCGTTGCACCTAATGAAGAGGTCCAATGACCAGAAACCACAATGGTTATCCCAATCAATAGGTCCAAAGACCGGAAACCATAATGGTTATCCCTCAAACAACCAAGAAGTGAGACAGTCACGACCCTTTCAAAGCAATCAAGACAAACAGTGTCACACGATTTTTTCAAAAAAAAAGAGAATGAAAAAAAAGGAAATAAAAAGCCCGCTAAGTCGAAAGTTGAAAACAAGCGACTTAGGCAAAAGTTATGGAATCCCGCTGGACTTCACAATCCAAGATTCACAAGAATCAATCCAGGAAAAAGTTAGGGATAAGCAACAGAATGCAAAGGCAAAAGACAAAGAGGATTACACAAGAAAGATCCTTAAACAAGAACAAAGTCGTGTGGCATATAAACAAAAGACAAAAGGGGTGACTGAATCCAAACGACAACCTGATTGGTGCTTAAGCCGGTAGGGTGATTGGTTACTCGACCATCACAAAACCCTTTTGAGAGGTGAGCGCTTGTGAAAGCTAGCTGAACATAGGAATGGAGAACATCAAGAAGAGGGGTGGGTACCAAAACCTTTCGAGCCTATATCCTTTGTTTTTATAATCGTGAACCAGGCCACAATATAACCCTCAAAAGTCCTAACTGAAAAAGGGTTATTTTGAGAGTGTACTACCATGAGACCGCGCTCCTGAATCCTATGAGTTGTGCTACAAGATCTGGGTTGGTGTTGCATGTGCATACTTTCATTCAAAAATAATGTCGTATCTTAACCAGTGATTCGCTCACAATTATTTGCGACACCTTTTCAGTAAAACTTCAAGATTAACATGTGTGTTGCATTAGAATTTTCATTCTCAAAATAAACATTTCTGCTTGCATACATTTGTTTGGCATCATAAAAGTTCACGTATGGAACTTCAGTCCAGAAGCTTCATCTTGCCAAGTTGAGAAGTCTGAAACTAATGAAGGACCAGTATATGAAGATGCATTTTTCCAAGAAACTCCATTGAGTGGGGACTTTCTCAACAGTCGTGGTAAGAGCCAACTAATCTGGGGAAATCACATCGAGAAATCTCTCCAAAGTTTAGCCAAGTTGGGGCAATCACTTCGAGATTCAAATCTCTCCAGGAGTATGTAGTGTGGGTGTTTTCTTCAAAGCACAGTTAGTCAGAGGTGATCCCTTCAAGGCTCGTACTAGGGAAGGCCACCCCAAGAGCATGAGAAATCAATCTCTCTCGAAGACGGTTAATTAGAAGCACCTACCCAAGGTTCAAATTAATAGGACACACTATCTCATAGTGATATGAGGTTTTTCATGAATCCTCGCGAGGCAATTTCTTTCATAGACCATGCAGACTGGGGCAGTTATTTCGAGATCCGATGGATCTCTGCAAGAGTTTGAAGACACTGAGGCATCTCGGATGCCATGTTTTCTGTAAAATCCTCTTGAGACATTTTCTTCTGATGGACCTTAATCTGAGGCGAGTTAAAAATTGCAAAGAACCATTGTTCACTCATGATTAGTTGGCAACCTATCAACCCAGAGGCTGGAAGCAAAGCCATTGTCAGCACAATACTTCAGGAGTGGTTTCCTCAGCAGGCTTCATTAATCATGATTCCTCAACAAGTCTCATCAGATTATCTTTTCTCTAGTAGAGTAGCAAGAAGAGATTGGATACTCCCCGAGCCGAAGGGTATCATCATACTTCATCCCCTACGTGAGATGACGTATGTTCTCATCCCCAGCATGAGACTCTTCTTACCTCTCATCCCCAGCGAGAAGCGACTAGAACTTTTATCTTCAGCAGGAAGCTTTACCATTGACATCATCCCCAGTAGAGTTGGAAGTTGAAATCTCCCTATAATACCCCAAATTTGCCCTCTCCTGTTTAGCATCATCATTATATCATAATCATCGTCAGCATGCCATGTCCTTAGCTTATTGCATAGAAAAATGAAGCACATCATTTGCATATTCCAGCATAAGGCATATGATCAATCATCAGGGAAATTCAAAGCTCACAAGGCATGTTACAAGGTTGACATCAGTGTCAAAGCCTAAAAAGTGACTGAGGATCAAAATCAAGTCAGAACGGTTGGCGCCGGGTTATTCCTGAGGTTTCCCACCAAAAGGAGAGAAAATTCAAAATTCACTGGCGTTAACCGATTAATGCTTTGGTTAACCGGTTAACGGCTGCGAATTTTGAATTCCAGCAGCAAATTCAGCATGTGCTTTGGCTCCAAATTTCCAATTTTCTGATTTTTCATTTATTTGAATTAAAGAGAAGGATCTAGAGCACTTATCCAAGCCTAATCCCATTGCTAAATCCTAATCACTTTACCAAACCATAATTTTGGATCCCCAGCCTAATTTTTGGGCCCCAAACCTAAACCATATTTAATCCATTTCTCTCCAAACCAAGGGGGGCTCTCTCATTTTTCCCTTCTTATTCTGAATTTCCACTCTTCTCTCTCACTTTTCTCTCATTTTCTCTCCCACATTTTCCAAATTCACTAAGAGTTCCTCCTTGAAGATCACACAACCTTGCCTTAAGGTGTGTAGATCTTGGAACTAGACCTCCATCCATAGCTTCTTTGCATCATTTTGCTGGGTTAATTGGTGATTCAAATATGGTTTGGGATTTAGAAGTGCTTTTGGATCCAAAATTCTGCATCAAGACCTTGTTCTTGCATTTATTTTGCATGGAGTGTGAAGCTTAGCACCAAATCTTCAAAGTTTTCCGCGAGATCTCTCATTTCCAGCTCAATCAACAATTACCAAAGCATACCTCAACTTTGTAGGTTGGTTAAATTCATATCTAGCTCTGTTTTAGCTTATTTGCATGCTTATGCTTTAGATCCACCATGTCCTTGTGTATTTGCTTGTGTTGCTTGAATTGATTGATCAATTTGTGACCGGATCCATGTGCTAATGTTCATGAGCTTGATGATGCCATTTAATGTGAATTGATCCTCTTATTTCATGCTCAATTGATTGCTGGTCTGGTGTGAGATTAATTGGATAAGCTGGTTTGAACTGATTTTTCTGCAGGAAAGTGTTGCTGTTTTTTCAGTGTTAACCGGTTAACGCTTTGGTTAACTGGTTAATGCACATGTTTCTGTACTGGTTTTCTGCAGGTTTGGATTGGTTAACCGGTTAACACTTTGGTTAACCGGTTAACACTGAAGCAGTGTGCCATATTTGAGTTATTTTGGGCTTGTTTGATCCCCTTACTTGTTTTAATTGCCATGGATCATTATATGATCATTGAATATGTTAGTTTAGGGTGATTTTCTTGCTGGTTGATGCATGCTTCCATGTTCTTGACACGTAAATGCTTGTATTTGCAAAGTTTGGCATGCTTGTTTAACTTGGTTTTCTAGAGCTTTGAGCATGTCATTTCCATGATTTTATTGATGAACATGTGTTGGATTTTGCTAATGCTTACAGGGGCTTTTGGTAAGGGAAGTGTGTGTTCATCCACATTTCAATTCTTCATCCTTTCCCTTTTTGGCTTGCTTTCTCTTTGTGTTTTTTTTATGTGCCTTATGCCATCATGTGAGGCAATTTTTTTCTTCCCCCTTTAGGAGCAACTTATCTCCTTTAGAGGAGTAAGTTGCTTGCTAGATTTCCTCCTCTTCTTGCTCCTCTTTGGTTCTTCTTTCTTCTTCTTAGGATATTTGAAACCTCACTAACCTTAGGACCACTTTTGCATGACAACTTTAGGTTTAGTCTTTCCCCATTTTAGACTTTTACCTTTTTGCTCCTTTGGTTATTTCTCTTCTCATCTCAAGGCAAAATCTAAAAAAAAACATTAATAAAGAAAGAAGTGACTTCTTGTGGAATAGCCTTACTCCATGGGGCATATGTATTCATTCCATCTTGGAATAGTGCATTTGTCTAGCATGACGCACAAGTCGGATCATGAAGTCATCTTCATCAAGAAAAACCCTAAAAAACACTTCTTCATTTTTAATCACTAAAGTACTTAATAAATTCAATAAGTCAATGAAATTAGGCCCTTGCCCTTGGAAACAAGTCTTGGATAAATTCTCCTTGCTTGGTGTGCTTGTTCTATTATTCCATCTTGGAATGTAGTAACAAGTACACATTCCATGGAAAAGAGCTTGAGTTCATTCTCTTATGCCACACCAATAAAAAAGGCTCTAAAAAACACAAAAAAACAATAAACGTCTTTCCTTCGGGAATTCTTTTCTCACCTCCTTCGCTCTATACGCGAACTTGCTCCTACTTGTCATTTTGCAAGACGGTTACGCACTCGTCGTCCGAGCCTGCAACACCTGAGCATTGACATAGGCAGTTCAAGCCTTAAGACACAAGCAATCTTTTCCACCCATAGTTAGGGGAACTACGGCGACTCTGATCCTCATGTCCAGTGAGGTACGTAGGCAGCGGGGTAGGGCCCGTTCGAGCACAATCTTTATTTTCCCTATATTTTTCTTCTTTGTTTCCTTTTTTCAGTTCCTTTCTCATTCCAATTTCAGTTTCAGTTTTGCAGCAGCTTTCATTTCTTCACCCTTTGAAACATTTTCTTTGCAAGCGTGGATCTCGTCGGGTACAATGGATGATCTGGGGTGCTAATACCTTCCCAGGTCGTAACCGACTCCCGAATTCGGTCTCTTTGGTTTGCAGGACCTTTGTCCTTCCTTTTCCTTTTTTCGGTTTGTGCAGCATTACCATTCCCGTTCCTTCGGGATAAAAATGTCTGGCTGGCGACTCTACCTCTTTCCGCGCCACTTTTGCGTTTGTACCAGGATGGAAATCCGGGGAGCGACAACTGGCGACTCTGCTGGGGACTCCTAACCATAGTGTCTCTGGTTCCCCTCGAGAGTCAATCCTAGCGCTTGCGTGTTTCTGTTTCTTTGGGTGTTGATTGTTTGCTGTTGCGTGTTTATTTTACTGTTGTTTATTTACAGTTTTATTTACAGCTTTATTTACAGTTTTCAGTATTTATTTCCATGCATCATATATTATATTGGGCTGTCTGGCTGTGCTGGTTTCCTTTTTTCTGTGGGATTGGGAATTGTTACTAAGAGATGAGCTCGTAACCGGGGCTCGAGTGCACCCTAGGACTTAGAGTGGACATTCACTTTGGCTTCATGGCATCTTGCTATGTTGGTAGTAGTGAGTTCCACACCCAGACTTGCGGCCGTCTTGGAAATGTATTTATGTCGGAATATTTCTGGGGTAATACATGACCTTGATAGTTATGTGCATCTGGGGACCGATCATTGAGGACCTTTGTGGAAACATCCCTCTCCAGTGGTGACAATGGCAGACCACATTTTGTGGCAAACCCATTCGCACACGAGGGCCCACTGGGAACTCGCATAGGATGGCCTGGTTCTTTTATAGGAACTCAATCAAAGCATCTGATCGTATGACGATAGTATTGTACCATTCGGGATGAATGTACTATGTTTCTCAATTCCAGCGCTTGAAGCTGGGAACTTATAAAGGATGCTTGTTTTTCCCGGACTCACACTGAGGCCTCCCTGAGTAGTACATAATGCCAAACCGATTCCCTGATCTGGTCATGAGCCATTTCTCGGAAATGGTGAACGTATTATTGCTATTCGGCTTTGAGAGTCTGTGATGTTTGACCCGGAGCACACCCGTGAGATTGGGAGGGGTTTACAGGTTTGCAGGAACCCTCGACCTCATCATACCTCATTGCCAGTACAATTCTATGATTTGATAAGGCTACATGGATTTTGGAGTTCTTAAGTCACCTGATATCTGATTTTGGGGCTTATTCAAGACTGAATTCCTGTTCATGGGGCTTTATTCAGAGAATCTTGGTTCTTGGTCACTTGGGTCCCGTGTTCCGCATCCAGACAGTCCCAGTTGTTGATCATATGCCTGCATTGCATTTGCATCGCATCATACTTGCATTAATTATTTGTGTTTCCATTTCAGGTAAGAATTAGTACCCAGTTCTGGTATTCATTGTTTTCTCCAGATGACAGAAGTTCAAGAGATACCCAGAAAAAGGAATGTTCATTATACTTTCCCACAACCCGAAATTGAGAGTATTCAGAAACTGGTGGACTTGATGAGTGACAAGGTTTCAGATGATTTCAGAAGCCGGTATGGGAAGATCTTGGGTTACATGAACAAACCTACTGTCGATCAGATAGATAGTCTTCATTCTTTGTTGCAGTTTTATGACCCTCAGTTGAGAATTTTCATGTTTGCTGACTACGTCTTGGCTCCCACAATGGAAGAGATTTCTGATATCCTGAAGATTTCTATCAAGAATGGCGTTCCCTATTATGCTGCGGAGAGATGTCCCCCGTACAAGGACATTGCAGGTGCTTGTCATTTGAGTATGCTTCGAGTGAAAATGGAGTTAGAAGCCCGTAAGGGGAAGGGATTTAATCTGGATTTTCTTATCGCAGAAGCCCATATGTTTTCTTTGGGAGGGAAATGGGTAGAATTTAGTGCGCTGTTAGCATTAATGGTCTATGGAATAAGTTTTTTTCCAGGAGAGAAAGGATGGGTAAGCTTGGAGACTATTACCCTATTCATTAAAGGAAACCCGATACCTACGTTGTTGGGAGACTTTTACTTCGGTGTCCATCACATAAATGAGAAAAGAAAGGGGTATATGAATTGTTGTGCTCCCGTGTTTGCTGAGTGGTTTGCTAAGAAGCTTCCAAAGTCAGGACCGTTCAAAGATATTAAGCAAGACTGGAAGTGGGCTAGAAGATTGATGGGGTTAACATCTAATGATATATCCTGGGGATGTAGCAAAAACTTGGTAGGGAAGGAGTTTATTACAAGGTGTGGTGAGTTTCCCTATGTGCCATTGTTAGGTAGGAAAGGAGTGATAAGTCATAACCCTGTGCTGTCCAGAAAGCAATTTGGTTATCCATTTAAAGGATCCTCCATCAGATGAAGAAATAGCAAAGACTTTGTATTTTCCAGCTGAAGGTAATGAGCAGTTGGTTATTCAAGTATCCCAAGCTTGGGAAACGAAGGTTAGAGAGGGTAAGAAAGAATTCAGGAAGGTAAACCCTAAGACTTATCCCTCTTTTTCTCCTTGGATACAAGGGAGGGTTGATACTTTCTTCCTTCCATTCTTGGTTGAGGCTCCCATATATCCAAAGGAGGTATCGGTACCAACCACTGTTTTTCTTGAAGATTACAATAAATTGGAATCTCAGTTGCACAAGATTCGGGTAGAGAATTATGAAATGGCTAGTTTGTATCACCATGCCAATCATGCTAAGCAAGAAGAAAAAGAAAAGCTACAGAAGACGCAGACTACCTTAGAATCTAGAGAAAAGGAGTTTGTTGGGAGAGAAGCTCATTTTCAGAGATTGGGTTTAACAGAGTCAAAGAGAGAAGCGGAGCATAAGAGGATGGCAAAGACTCTTAGAGAAGCTCATCAATCCATTACTTGGTTACATGGCCAAAGAGAATAGGAGCAGAAGAAATACAAAGAAAAGGAAGAGTTCTTTGAGGCACATATGGAATTCAAGAAAGAAGAGGTCGAACGAGTTCACAAGATACGAAGGGAAAAGACTCAGCAATTGGTGTAGAGCCAGCTAGCCTTGGAGGAAGCGATGAAGGAGATTGCAGATCTTAAGCTGAGAGCAGGTGTCAAGAAGAACCGAACAGAGATGGAAACTGCAGAAGAGGAGCCTGGATCTTCCTTTTAGCCTAGGGTTTTAGTTTATTGTTGATTGTATCCAGACTACCTACAGGCTTGTTGTAGGAATCTTGCTTTATCTTTCTGTTTTTGTACTGAACTGTAACCCTTTGGGGAATGTTGTTTATGACTATGACTCTGATTGTCGGTAATTTGTTCATGCTATGCAATGATACTTTCCAGTTACCGTTTCTGAATGAGAAAACTTGGTTGTCCTAAATCCACCAGGGTCTGAATACTCCTCAAAAGAGTTTGAAAAGTCAGTTTCCAAAAAAAGGGTCATCTGGAGTATTTTTTGTCAAAATACCAGAACTGGGGAATATTAATGCCTGAGCATGGAAACATGAATAGTTACATTGCATGCATATAACGTGTTTGTTGTTTTGCAGGTATTGCTCCAGTGTTATAACGTTCATGTCACTTTCAGGCACTATAGCTCCCAAGAAGGTTCAGAGACAGTCAACGGTGCAGAGATACCCTACAAAGGTGAACAGAGAAAGAGCAATGGATCAGATGCAAGCAGATCTGGCTGAGTTAAGGACGTGAATGGACAATTTCATGACCCTCATGGCTGGGATGGGTCAAACTCAAGAGCGTTTGCGTGAGATGGTAGAAAAAAATCAAGTCAGGAACAATGGGACAATAGATGGAGGTAATCGCAATGGGGCTGGCGCCCGTCACGTTGAAATCCCTGTGGTGCAACCAGGGGTCACTATTGTCAATGATGGAGTGAATAATCTACAGATGGATGGGCATGAAAAACAGTTTACCTTACTGGATGAGGCAGAAGGCCAAGGAATTGACATGAATAGAAGGTTCAAAGAAATGGCTGAGCAGATTCGTGCTATTCAGTCTCAGAGTTCTCTAGGGTTTGACATCACTGATCTGGGCTTAGTACCGGGGGTGAGAATTCCCTACAAGTTCAACGTTCCCACTTTTGATAAGTACAACAACACGACTTGCCCGAAAACTCACCTCCAGTCTTTTGTGGGAAGGATTGTTGCGTATACAGATGATGAGAAGTTGTGGTTGTATTACTTTCAGGATAGTCTTGTAGAAGCTTCCTTGGAATGGTACATGAAGTTGAGCAGAGTCAATATCCGAAGCTGGAAGGATTTGGCTGAGGCGTTTCTGAAACAGTATCAGTATAATTTGGATATGGCTCCGAATCGTACCCAGTTGCAGACAATGTCTCAGAGTGCTAAAGAAGGGTTCAAAGAGTACGCCCAGAGGTGGCGTCAACTTGCTGCTCGAGTGCAACCTCCCTTGTTAGAAAATGAAATGGCAGACATGTTTATGGGAATGCTGCAAGGGGTGTTTATTGAGAGACTGGCGTCTTGTTCGGCAACAAAGTTCAATGACATCGTGATAACTGGAGAAAGGGTTGAAACTCTTCTGAAAATGGGGAAGATTGAAGACATTGGCGCAAGTAGCTCAAGCTGTGTGAGAAAAGCTTTCAGTGGAACTCCAAGAAGAAGGGAGGGAGAGACTAATGTTGTGTACGGTCGAGGTCGGGGCCATAGATATAGAGGATCTTATGAGCAGGTAGCAGTTATCACCATCCCCACAGGTCCTGTGCAACAACAACAACAACAGCAACATCAACAGCCGCAGTGCAATAACTATCAGCAAAGGCCTTATCAACAAAATCAAGCTCGTCCAGCTAACAGGGTGTTCGAAGCCATCCCAATGACGTACACGGCTCTGCTCTAGAGATTGTTAGAGTTGAATTTGGTGCAGTTGAGGATGTTAGCACCACCTCCACTTGGAGAGCTTCCAGTGGGGTATGATGCTAATGCAAGATCTGCATTTCATTCAGGAGCTCCCGGGCACTCAACAGAGAAGTGCAGGGCATTACAACATAAGGTCCAAGACTTGATTGATTCAAAAGAAATTAACTTTGCACCACCTCCAAATGTTACATCAAACCCCATTCCAGATCATGGAGGGTCCAAGATAAATGCCGTTGACAGTGGCGAGAGGTTGAACCTGATTCTGAAGGTGGATGAAGTAAGGACTTCGTTATTGGTCGTGAAAGATAGATTGCTAAAAGGGCAGGTGTTCCCAGGTTGTGGGTATGGCTACGAGGGTTGCATGAATTCAGTTAATGGTTGTGGGGATTTGAAAGTTAGGTTGCAATGCTTGATTGACGAGGGGTCCCTACAGTTTGACAAAGTTGCCCACAGAAATGATTGTGTGTCTACCATAATGATTTATTTTGATCCTGCTGAAGTTCCTGCCCGGAGAGAGCCGATAACCATCTATGTTCCCGAAGTGAGTCCTATGACCATTACTGTTCTGGGACCAGTCCCTTATGCTGATGACAAGGCCATCCCTTGGCACTATGGCTAAGATGTGTACGTAGAAGGCCAGAAGGTGGAAAGTCAAGCAGTGACAATTGACCCGACTGTTGTGAATGTCTGAGGAGTTGGGGGATTTACACGAAGTGGGAGGCTCTTTGCTCCTCAAGCTCTTTAAGGTGATCCTGAAACTGAAGCTGCTGCAAAGGCTAAGGGTAAGCAGAGAGCGACTGAAGGGGTGACAACTCCTGCTGCCGGTCAGGGCACTTTTGAAAAGGAAGTCGAGGAGTTCTTGAGAATAATTAAGAAAAGCGACTATAAGGTGGTGTAACAGCTGAATCAAACCCCGTCCAAGATATCCATTTTGTCGCTGCTGATGTGTTCCCAAGCTCATAGAGAGGCTTTGCTGAAAGTTTTGCAAATGGCGTATGTATCACAAAAGATAACAGTCAACCAATTGGAGGCTGTGGTAGGCAGCATAAACGCCAGCCATGGGTTGGGATTCACAGATAGAGATCTCACTGCTGAAGGACGCAATCACAACAAAACATTACACATCACCATGGAGTGTATGGGCGCTGTTCTATCCCACATCCTGGTAGATACAGGCTCTTCTCTCAATGTGCTCCTTGAGAGGGCCCTGATGAAGCTGAATGTTGATGGCAATGTATTGCGACCTAGTGATTTGACTGTGAAAGCCTTCGATGGGTCCCGAAGATCTGTGTTTGGGGAGGTGGAGTTACCAGTAAAGATTGGGTCTTAGGTGTTCAAGAGTACTTTCTATGTTATGGATATTCAAACCGCTTATAGCTGTTTGCTGGAACTTCCTTGGATTCATGCTGCTGGTGCAGTAACATCCACGTTGCATCAAAAGTTGAAGTATGTGGTAGACGGCCAGGTTGTTATTGTATGCGGAGAAGAGGATATTTTCGTAAGCCATCTGTCGACCTTCAAGTATGTAGAAATGGACGGGGAGATCCATGAGACACTTTGCCAAGCTTTTGAGACGGCCAATGTCAGTAATTTGTCTCCAGCAGTTCAGAGCAATGAGAAGGAAGGGACTCCCATCTACTCCTACAAGTAAGCTAAGGAAGTAGCCCAATCCGGAAAGGCCCAAGGTTGGGGAAAGCTGCTGGAAATGGAAAAGAAAGACGACAAGTTCGGTCATGGATATCAACCTGGTCAGTCCAGCCGGTCTCATGGCAGTAAGCCCATAACATTAACTAGTGCTGGAATGCTTGACTACAACATCGTTTGTGCAACAAATGCAGATGAGGATAGTGACTGTGACTTGGATAACTGGATTCACCCATGCGTACCTGGGGAGGAGCTCCGGAACTGGTCTGCTGAAGATTTCGTTCAAGTTACTTGGCAGTTAAAGTAATTTTCTTTGTTTCCATTTTATCATACTGCATGTCAAATCCTGCACTCTGCCCAAGGTGCATGGATCCATTTGTAGGGCCACCATGTTTTTAATGCATTTACTTTTTCCATGAAATAAAGGACATTTTTTCAAGCAAATTGCGTTCTCTTTCTTTCGTTTTAAAATTTGTTCACAAAACAAATAAAATGGCAATGTTATTCTTTCCAGTGTTTTTGTGTATTTGCGTCTTCTTTGCATAAACAAATTCTGAACAAGCACACCACTTGTGCAGTGTTGATCATTCGGATTCCCGTGATAACATTCCTGTTATGACTATGCATGACTTCGACAATCCTATCTACCAAGCTGAGGAAGGGGTTGAGGAAGACCGTTAACTCCCTGAAGAATTGGTCAGGTTGTTGAAACAAGAGGAAAAGGTTATTCAACCTCATCAGGAAGAAATAGAGATCATCAACATCGAGACTGAGGATGTAAGGAAAGAGATAAAGATTGGGGCCAGTCTGCATGCCGAGGTAAAGAAGGAATTGATTGGTATGCTACGTGAGTATGTGGATATCTTCGTGTTGTCGTATCAGGATATGCCAGGGTTGGATACTGACATTGTTGTGCACAAGCTACCACTAAAGGAAGAATGTCCTCCGGTGAAACAAAAGTTGAGAAGAACTAGCCCTGATATGTGTCGCTCCCGATAAATGGGAATGGCCCAAATAAAGGTACGGACGCGAACGGTCGGCGAGAGGAGGGATGCGAGAACACACAGGAGTGAACTCACAGGGAATGAAAAGAGTCGCCAGCTAGGCATTTTTATCCCGGAGGAAAGGTAATGCTGCATAGACCTAGAAAGATATGGATAAGACGGTCGCGAACCAGAGAGACTGAGAAAGGGGGTTGGTTACAACCTGGGAAGGTATTAGCACCCAGATTGTCCGTCGTACTCGACAGGATCCACGCTTAAAAGATTTGTGTTTTAAAGGGGTAGTGTCAGTGCAATTCGTGTATAAAAAACTGAAAAAGAATGTACAGGTGTCAGTGTAAGAGAAAGTGAGGTGTGGTATGGTGCAGTGTCAGTGTAAGGACAAAGATGAAATGCTCAAGATAATGAGGCTAAAGAATGAAGCTGAAAGAGGGGGGATATACAGAGACTTTTGTTTGATAACTGTTAAGTTATGCCTACGTATCCTCTCGTGCAATGAGGAAGTCAGAACACCGTAGTTCGACCCAAAGAGACTGAAAGATGAATTGACTTGTGAACTGCTTACTTGTCTATGCTCAAGTGTAAGACCTGTCTGGCTCAGGTGCAAACTGTCTTGCATTAGACGGAAGAAGCAAGTTCTCGTTTGTGAGTGAATGAGGTGAGAAAAGAATCCCGGAGGAGACGATTATTGTTTGTTTTTGAGTTTTCAGTCTTTTATTGCTTGTGAAAGTTTGTCATAAATTAATGAGCTTAAGCCTAAATCAATGGATTAGCAAACTCATCACATCTTCCCTCTGATTAGGGGTAATGAGAATACCTTAAGTGTGAAGTCAGCTTCTCACACTTAATCACCTTTGATGCAGGATTAAGATCATTAACCTACTTGTGATTATTTAGATGTTTTTGGTGTTTTTGTTTAGTGTTAAGTAATGAGATTAAGCCATAGTCAGGGATTAAACAGACTCATTACACCATCCTAATAGAAGGATAATAGATGAGAATGCTTAAGCTGAGGAAAGCTCCTCAACTTAATCCCATGATTAGGGATTAGACCCATGACAAAACAAAGCCTTTATTGAGTGGATTTTAGTTAATGATATGATGATGAAGTGATTTTTAGGGTTTGTAAGACAACTTGAGGAGGACTTGTCCATTAACACTAGGGTTAGTCCTTCTTAACCAATTAAGGAAGAATTAGAACCCTAATGCAAGGCCCAAGTTACAAGCTTGATGTCTTGATGATTATTAAGTGAATTGATTAAAGGATTTAAACACATTAAGGGTTTAACACTTAGGATTAAAGTTATACACTCCATCCTAATAGAAGGATGCAGGCATAAGCTTAATCACAAAGCCTTAAAACCTTTAGGGTTTAGTCCCTGATTATGAGGTGAGAAGAGAAGACTCAAAGAGACACAAAGGTAAGAAACTAAGTGGGGGGACTAATCAAAACCCTAATCATTGTCATGCTTGGTTGTTCCTAAGGTTTGTGAGGTTTAAGAAAGAAATCTTCAATGGAACCACCAGGAAGCAGATGAAAGGAGCAAAGAGAAAGCAAAGTAACTTGCTTCATTCAAGAAGTCAAGTCACTTGAGGAAAGAAAGTAAGAATAAGAAGAAAGAGCAAGCTCAATCTCAAACACAAGATAAAATGCAGCAATGATGCATAAGAGAGATGAAAAGAAATTGTGAGAAGTGAAGGCAAATTCACTTCTCAAAGTTAACTTACCACCTGAAAAGTTAGTAAAGGAATGCAATGCAATGCAAAATGAGATGAAATGACATGGTACAAACCAAAACCAGAAGCTCATACATGATGTTGATGATGCTATGAGATGATTCAAACATGAGACAAAACATGAGAATGATCATACAAACATATGGATGCAAATGTAGCAAGTTAAGAACCATGATCATACATGAAAGGTTATGAAGTGCAAATGGAATACAACATGGCAAATGCAAGATGCAATGATCAAACATGATCCTAATATGTCTTAAGATGTAATATGAATCAAATGGATGCATAAAATGTCATAGAAAGTCATGGTATGCAAGCAAATGCAAGATGAATGCAAAAGGAAACCCAAATTAGGGTTTATGATCAATGCACCAAACAAAAACCAAAACCAGAAGCAAACATCAAGATAAAAAATTGAAAATGCATTCAAAGGAACCCTAACCCTACACAAACTCACTGCCCAAAGGAGGGGTTCTAACTCTTAACCTAATTAGGGTTATGAATTTCCTAAGATTTCTAGGGTTTTAGGGTACCTTAACAAGAAAAATGTCAAACAAAATGAAAATGAAAGATCAAATCATGCCAATTTAATCTCACAAACTACATGATATGCAAGACACAATGCAAAAAGAAACAAAGTCCAACTCTCAAAAACTAGGCAGAAGTGAATTTTCAAAGATTGGACCAAAATAATGCTTTGAAATTGAATTAATTCCATGGAAAGTTATCAAAATGCATCAAGATCAAAAAAGAAATTTGGTTTGAGAGTTGGACAATGTTTCTAAATGATTTTAAAGGTTTCATGAATTTTTTGGTGATTTTTAAATACCTAAAAGGATTTTTAATTAATTAATTCTCATTAATTAATTAAAAATAAACTTTTAAATGATTTAAAAATATTTTTTAATGCAAAAAAATAAAAATAAAAATGTTTTTGGTTTCTGAAAATTCATAAAAGTTTATACAAAAATTTTCAGAATTTTTGAAAAGGTTTTACTATTTTTAATAAAATGCACAAAACAAATGAAATAAAATGCAAAATAAAATGAATTTAATCTGAAAATGGAAAAGTATGCAAATCAAAGGGCCAGGATTCAAATATACACGCGCGCGAATTGACCTGGCGCCATATCCAAGGGCTGAAATTCAAACTTCCCTAATTAATGTCATTAACCCTAATCCTGCCCTAATCACTTTCAGGCGACCGGAACACTGTTCCGGTCGTCTTCTCCGGCTATCTCATCTTTCAATCTCTCTCAATATGCCATGAAATCGTGCCAAACTCTCCAGAATCAATCATTAGTCATCACTAAACCTAAACCCCACCCCAAAATCCATTCATTTCCACTGAATCATGAGACACGAATCAAAACGGAAAACAAAACAAAAATTTCAGAGATCAAATACATCCTACACACGCAACCATTTTCAATGATTCAAAGCTTAAAATGATCAGCTCATCACATAGAATCAGTTTATAACTCAAAACACAAGTTCTGGAAAAATGTTTTTGGATGATACCTGAGATGGAGCTTTCGATTCCAGAGCTTTCAGGCTGCTTCTTTGGCTCAAATCTACTCCACTGCTCCTCCTAAGAAGCTTGCAAGGTTTGTTTGAAGTTTGCAATGGCTGGTTTGAGGGTTTGCTTGAGTTCTGTTCGAAGGGGGGCAGAGATCGTATCCTTGATTCAGTGGCTTTCAGACTGTTTTAAGGGTTGGTTTGTGTTCAATGAAGCATGGTGAGATTGTCTGTGAAGTTGGTTTGGGTGTTTGAGGCTTGTGCTGAGAGTTTCGAAGGCTCTTGCAAATGGAGGGGAAAATGAGAATGCTGTGATGTGTGAGGTTTCAGGCTTGTGTTTTGTATGCTTTGGCTTGCTTTTGATTTGCATAAACTATAGTGATTGGTCAGAAGAAGTGATGTGTGCTTTATTGATTGGTATGGCTCAAGTTGCCAAAATGTCAAAGTTGTGTAAGAGAGGTATGGGCTACTCTCTA
This sequence comes from Lathyrus aphaca, assembly GCA_963966055.1. NCBI lineage: Eukaryota > Viridiplantae > Streptophyta > Magnoliopsida > Fabales > Fabaceae > Lathyrus > Lathyrus aphaca. The sequence continues at coordinate 322,866,891 of OZ014525.1, forward strand.
GCCAAGGAAAAAAGGTGTGTCCTGCGCAGCATGATGTGGGGAGAACCCTAGGATGGATCAGCAAGTCAGCAAGCAAGTGGATTGTGTCTTATGATGAGTTTTGCAACTTGCCTTGCTTTTGATTCTTATGAGATATCTTGCTCCATAAGCCACAAAAATGAGAAATTTCTTGGCCCATTCTGAATTTTAGGTCTTGTATGATCATGTTGTGAAGTTTAGAAGTCCATTTGATAACTAAATTTGCCTTGAGAAGTGAATTTGCAACTTTGCCTCTTTGGTGGAAAACTTCAAATTTTGTGATTTTTGCCAACTTTGACAAGCCATAACTTTTGATCCAAAATGAATTAGGTCATGTTCTTGTACTTTTTGAAAAGGGAATGATCCATTCTACAGCTTTCATGACCAAAGTTTTTCCATTTGAAGCTTTTTTGAATAAAAAAGTAAAGGTTGAAAAAGTTGCCTAAAATGGCAATTTCATTAAAAGTCAAACTTTCCCAAAAAGTCAACTTTGCAAAAGACTTGAAATTCTTCAATTTTGTGAACTTCCAACATCTTCCATGATCAAATAAAGATCATACACAATCAAAATGATGAAGAACACCCTTTGGTTGGGTCACTGGGGGCCTCAGATGCCCTGATTTTGCACTGACTTGCTTGAAAAGTCAACTCTTGATCAGATGACTTCCCCATGGAATATCTTCATGAAACTTGATATGCATACTCCCCATAACATATAGAGACCAATAGAAACAAGAATGACCAAAAAAATTGGAGTTATGGCCTCTGAAACCAAAACCCTAATTCTAGGTCATCTGTGCAGTCAAACCTGGCTCTGCTTCCATACCATTCTCAGTTCTTGTGATTTTTTTGACATTCTTGACTTTGAGAGGATATAATATGATGTTTGAACATACATGGACCCCTTTGAAGTGATTGATGGCCTTTGGAGTGGCTCAAGAAGCTCTTGGATTGCTCAGGTCACAAACCCTAGATGCAGATGACTTAAAATCTATGCAGTGAATCAAAAATGTGATATGGGATGCTATGATTGAGTTTATGCATATGAAAAGATCACAAGCCATGGTGTGAATGGGTGAGGGCAAATTTGGGGTGTTTACAGCTGCCCCTATTCAAACATGAGTTAGCTGTGCAGGATGTAAGCGACGGCTTAACAGGCAAACAAGATAACTTGTGGTTGAATACCAAAGACAGTCCAAAATTTGCACTCACAGAATGAAGAAGAAAAGGGATATAGATTGTAAAGGAAAATAAAGTATATTATAAAGTATGGGTGACGGAGGACGACCGTCGAGCAGAGGACGACTGCTGGGGAAGAGCAATGACGGGGACGGCTGACATGCTGGGAAAAGCGCGGGGAATAAAGCAATGACGGGGACGGCCGACATGCTGGGGATAAAAAGGGTTATGATGGGGACGACCATCAAGTAAAGCTGTAAAATTCTCTGGTGATTAATGAAAAATGACGGGGACGGCCATCAAGTTCATAAAGCAAAGCAACCAACGATGGGGACGGCCATCGGGCTAAAAAGAAAAGGGACCACGACGGGGACGGCCATCGGGTTAAAGAATAAATGAAATAGACAGATGATGAGGTACGGTCATCAAAGGTGAAGGACGATCACCTAGCAGGGGACGGCTGCTCTGTAAGGGTTAAGATGAGGGACGGTCATCTAAGGTGGAGGACGACCACCTGGCAGGGTACGGCTTCCGAAAATATCGCGACATAGGATGAATGCCGGATAAAAGGTCAACGACGGGGACGGCCATCGGACGAGCATGATGAAGGACGATCATCAAGAGGTGGAGGACGACCACCTAGCAGGGGACGGCTGCTCTCAAGGTTCATCATGACATAGGACAGATGTCAGATAACCAAAATCAACAATGGGGACGGCCATTGGATAAAATGATGAAGGACGATCATCAAAAAGGTGAAGGACGATCACCTAGCAGGGGACGACTGCTAAATATATCACGACATAGGACGAATGTCGGATAAAGGGTCAACGATGGGGACGGCCATCGGACGAGCATGACGGAGGACGACCATCAAGAGGTGAAGGACGATCACCTAGCAGGGGACGGCTGCTCTCAAGGTTTATCATGACATAGGACGAATGTCAGATAAAGAAGAAATTTGCTTTGCGGGCGATCTACTGGGGGATAGTAAACACGGACGAGTGTTTATATCCTAGAAACAAAAGGTATAAGTGTGTATAGATTAAAGATGCGGACGAGCATCCCTAAGACTACGATACGGACGAGTATCAAGTAGAAACAAACGCTTGACACATGTTCTGAGATGATGGTACGGACGAGTACCAACTGGTTAACAAAGAACACGGACGAGTGTCGAATCTATGGGGATATAAGTGGTGTATACAAGATGCGGACGAGTATCTGTATAAATGAAATGAGAGTAAAAAGTATGTTTGAGTGTTCAATCTGCTGGGGAGAGTGACACAGACGAGTGTCAAGAAAGTATAGAGTATAGTATAAACAAGTATCTGATATATAAAGTGTTTAGATAATTATGTTGTGGGGAGTGACACAGACGAGTGTCAAGAAGGTTATATACATATCTGTGAGTGCAAAGGGGACGCTTTGGCTTTACGCTGGGGATATGACACGGACGGGTGCCACAAGGAGTATATACTGATGTTTGTGAATGTGAGGCAACTGCTTTTGCTGGGGAATCTGGGGGGTATTCCGTATATTGCTGATGGATCGTTAATATTCACAAGTGTCTGATTCAGACCAAGACTCATGATTATGCTACATGTTTAATTTTCGCCGTAATGCTCCGTATTAAAACGGAATGCTACACTTTGTTTGGTGAATATGATGCGAATGCTATGACTATGCGAAAGATACCGATCCGGGATTCGGATCCCAATGTTGTGAAGATCCCTGGTCGATCTGTTTGAAGTGGACATCCCAGCTGGGGATGGGATCATTGGTAGATCTGATGAGATGATTCTGCTTGGGGAAATGGGTCACTGATAGACCCATTCTGGTAATAAGGGACCCAACTGGGGTTTGTAGAAGCTTTCGTCGCTCTGTTGTGATCCCTTCATGCGTTGCTCTTCTGGATAGAGGCTGAAACTCTGTGGGGAGATGGTTCCCTGGCTTTTTGTATTTGGATGAGGAGGAGTAACGGATGGCAACTCAGCTGGGGAGAAACAACAAGTGGCAACTCAGCTGGGGAGAAAGCACTTTGGGTGCTAAAACGGAGTGTTGATTTGCCAGCTTGCTGGGGTGAAGCTTTCATGCCCCTATGTCGCGCTTTTGAATACCTGCAATCCTGCAAAGACAGAGAAACGCACAAGTAATCCCGAGGCATCCCTTACCGGATTCCGTCATAGGAGTGAGACACTCCCGAGAGTAAGTATATTTCCTGCAAGCACGTAGTTTTTACTTTTTTTTTTTGAGGATAAGCATCTGTATTCATGCAATCAGTATTTTAAAGATATCAGACTTTCTTTGCAAATGAAGTGTACGAGGTGAAACTTGACTGAAAATCTGTTTTTATTAATTCATATGCCCTGAATTGGCAAGATACAGTCATAGAAACATATCTCCTGAAATGAGGAGATTGTTACAAATTGAGAAACAAAATGCTGGCAATGTTGGCGACGCTTCAAGGAGCTTCCCTCTTGCTATGACTCGTATGACTTTTGACGTTCTTCTCGTCTTGCTTTCCGAAGAAGGCTGATTCTGATAGAAGCTTGATCCTTTTGAGGTTTACCAAGTTGCAGGTGATCCAGATGAATTCAGAATGCAGTTGTTCGCTTATTCCCTTATTTTGCATGGATCGCCCTTTCGGGTTTTCAATCCATCGGGATACCCATTTTTGCCTGAGCTATCCAATGCGGCTTTTCAACTCAGCGGGTGTTCATTTTTTATTTATTTTCCCTTATTTTTGCCCGAGTCTTTTATTCTGTTTTTGACTCGCCGGGATGCCCTATTTTTGCCTGGACTTACATTCTGTTTTTATGTCCAGCGGGTCATTTTTACGCGAAGTATTTTTTAACTGCATCTGAATTCACAGGGGACGGGAAGTCTTCACCATCCATAGTGCTGAGCATCAGTGCTCCACCAGAGAAAACTTTCTTTACCACGAATGGTCCTTCATAGTTTGGAGTCCACTTGCCCCTGTGGTCTGTATGAGGAGGGAGGATTCTTTTCAGCACAAGATCTCCTACTTGATACTCTCGGTGCCTAACTTTCTGATCAAAGGCTCTCTTCATTCTTTTCTGATACAGCTGTCCATGACAGATTGCAGCCAATCTCTTCTCTTCAATCAGACTCAATTGTCCGTATTGGGATCGGACCCATTCCGCTTCGTTCAGCTTAACATCCATCAGTACCCGTAGGGAGGGTAATTCAACTTCAACTGGTAGGACTGCCTCCATACCATACACAAGCTGATACGGTGTTGGCCCAGTGGATGTTCTGATTGACGTGCGGTACCCATGCAAGGCAAATGGTAGCATCTCATGCCAGTCTTTGTAGGTGACTACCATCTTCTGCACAATCTTCTTGATATTCTTATTAGCTGCCTCAACAGCGCCGTTCATCTTTGGCCTGTAAGGAGAAGAATTGTGGTGTTGGATCTTGAAGTCCCGACACAGCTCTGCCATCATTTTATTGTTTAAGTTGGAACCATTATCAGTAATGATTCGCTCGGGAACTCCGTATCGACAGATGATATCTCTCTTCAGAAATCGGGCTACCACTTGCCTTGTAACATTTGCATAGGAAGCTGCTTCGACCCACTTGGTGAAATAGTCAATGGCAACCAAGATGAATCTGTGGCCATTCGAAGCAGTCGGCTCAATCTTGCCAATCATGTCAATGCCCCACATAGCAAAGGGCCAGGGTGAAGACATCACATTCAAGGGATTGGGAGGCACATGCACCTTATCCGCATAGATCTGGCATTTATGGCATTTTCTGGCATAGGCACAACAGTCTGCATCCATTGTGATCCAGTAATAGCCTGATCTTAGCAACTTCTTGGCCATGGCATGCCCTCCAGCATGGGTACCAAAGGATCCTTCGTGCACCTCGTGCATCAACAAGTCTGCTTCTATTCTATCAACACATCTGAGGAGTACCATATCAAAGTTTCTCTTGTACAGGGATCCATCAGTATTCAGAAAGAAACTACCAGCAAGCCTTCTCAAAGTCTTCTTATCATTGGAAGATGCCCCAGGTGGGTATGTTTGATCCTCCAAGAAGCACTTAATGTCATGGAACCAAGGCTTATCATCTTTGACAATATCTGCCGCAAATACATATGCTGGTCTGTCAAGTCTGGACACTGAAATCTGCGGTACAAAGTTGGCAGCTTGAACTTTGATCCTAGATGAAATGGTAGCCAGAGCATCTGCAAACTGATTCTCGTCCCGAGGGATATACTCAAGCTTGACCGCTGTGAAGAAAGTCAATAACCTTCTTGTATAATCCCTGTAAGGTATCAGATGATCCTGGTGGGTGTACCATTTGCCGTTGGTTTGATTAACTACCAGAGCTGAATCTCCGAATACAGTCAATGTCTTGATCCTGAGGTCAATGGCTTCCTCAAGACCCATAATGCAAGCTTCGTATTCAGCTTCGTTGTTAGTGCAGTTGAAAGTGAGTTTTTCCGAGAAAGGCAGGTGAACTCCTTTAGGTGTAATGAGTACTGCACCAACACCACGACCATTCATGTTAACAGCCCCATCAAACATCATAGTCCATTCTTCTTCTGGGTCAGGCCCTTTAGTGTGAATAGGCTCTTCATGATCTTTTGCTTTTATGAACATGATGTCTTCATCAGGGAAGTCAAATCTCATAAGCTGGTAATCATTAATAGGTTGCTCAGCAAGATATTCAGACAGTACACTGCCCTTGATGGCTTTCTGAGAGGTGTACTGGATGTCATATTCTGTGAGGATCATCTGCCATCTTGCAACCCGTCCGGTAAGAGCTGGCTTCTCGAAAATGTACTTAACTGGGTCCATCTTTGATATCAACAAAGTGGTATGGGTCAACATATACTGTCTCAGTCGGCGAGCAGCCCACGCTAAAGCACAACAAGTTTTCTCGAGCAGTGAATAACGTTGTTCACAGTCGGTAAACTTTTTGCTCAGGTAGTATATTGCATACTCTTTTCGACCAGACTCGTCATGCTGGCCCAGCACACACCCCATTGACTCTTCTAATACTGTCAAGTACATTATCAGAGGTCTTCCTTCAACTGGAGGCATAAGGATTGGTGGTTCTTGCAGGTATTCTTTGATCTTGTTAAAAGCCCTCTGGCAGTCTTCATTCCACCTGACCGTCTGTTCTTTTCTTAACAGCTTGAACAAGGGTTCACAGGTTGCTGTAAGATGAGATATGAATCTTGAGATGTAGTTCAATCTACCTAGAAACCCTCGAACTTCTTTTTCAAACTTCGGTGCAGGCATTTCTTGAATGGCTTTGACTTTATCAGGGTCAACCTCAATCCCTTTCTCGCTTACAATAAAACCCAGCAGCTTACCAGATCGCACCCCGAATGTGCACTTGTTGGGGTTCAGCTTCAGTTGGTACTTCCTCAGACGCTTGAATAACTTCAACAGATTTACCAGGTGGTCTTCTTCTGTGAGGGACTTGGCAATCATGTCATCCACATAACACTCGATTTCCTTATGGATCATATCGTGGAATAATGTTACCATAGCTCGTTGGTATGTTGCACCAGCGTTCTTCAATCCGAATGGCATCACCTTGTAGCAGAACGTGCCCCAAGGTGTGATGAAAGTTGTCTTCTCCATGTCTTCAGGTGACATCTTGATCTGATTGTATCCTGAAAATCCGTCCATGAAGGAGAATACCAAGAACTGAGCCGTATTATCAACCAATACATCGATGTGAGGTAATGGGAAGTCATCTTTCGGGCTGGCTCTGTTTAGGTCCCGGTAGTCAACACACATCCTCACTTTGCCGTGTTTCTTAGGCACAGGTACTATATTAGCAACCCACGGTGGATAGCTAGTTACAGCAAGGAACCCGGCGTCCCACTGTTTTTGTACCTCTTCTTTGATCTTCATTGCCATGTCTGGGCGAGTACGACGCAGTTTCTGTTTTACTGGCGGGCAGTCTTCTCTTAAAGGCAGCTTGTGCATAACAATGTCGGTGTCCAACCCTGGCATATCTTGATAAGACCAAGCAAACACATCCACATATTCTTGAAGCAGGTCCATCAGTTGTTTCTTCACTGAGTCTTGTAAGCAGGCCCCGATTTTAACTTCTTTCACATCTTCATCTGTACCAAGATTGATTGTTTCTACCTCCTCCTGATGAGGAGTGATAACCTTTTCCTCTTGTCTCAACAACCTGGCTAGCTCTTCAGGAAGCTCATAATCTTCTTCAACCCCTTCATCGGCTTGATTGATTGGATTGTCAAAGTCATACAAAGCCATAGCTGTGCTGTTGTCGGTGCAGTCTGGAAGGCGCTCTCTGCAAGGGTTCAGTTTGTTCATTTTAGTGATTGATTTTAATCTTGTTTAAAAAGAGTGAAATGAAGTTATCATTTTGAAAACATTGCCATTTATTTTTTGTACAAAAATAAAAATGGAAAAACAGTGAGCGGAAAATAAAAAACTCATTTGCAAAAGATGTCTGATTATCATTGATTGATCTTGTTTGCACAAAAACTACAGATGGCCCGATTACAAAATGAGTCTTGTCATCTTGGGCAAGATGCAAGACTTGATGCATGCTTAAAATATACAGGAAATAATAATTACTCTGCAGGAGTAACCCTTATAATTTCCTGGGAAGACTAGTTTGAGATACGGCTCCCCGGGATCCTTGGACGTATCCAGCTCTCCAGGTTGCGCTCATCTTCCGACTCATCTTCCAAGTTGTTTACTGCATCGGGGGTGAGCATCCCCCACTGACAAAGTTGGGCTTCTTAGCAGCCTCTGCTTGATCTTGTTGAGTTGGTTTGTAACCCAACCCAAATCTATCCTCTTTCTTCTCCACAGGCAACAATTTGCCCCAGCCTTGAGCATTCCCTTCTTCAACAACCTTCCTGGCTTGCTGGTAGGATGTCATGGAAGTCCCAAGTACAACAGATGTTTCATTAATATTCAAGGCCTCAAACCCTTGACTCATCGTTTCGTGGATCTCCCCATCCATCTCAATGTATTTGTATGTAGCTAGATGGCTAACAAAAATATCTTCCTCTCCACAAATAGTAACGACTTGGCCTTCCCACTCGAATTTTAACTTCTGGTGAAGGGTTGAGGTCACGGCGCCAGCGGCATGAATCCATGGTCTACCCAACAAACAGCTGTAGGCCGGCTGAATGTCTATCACGTAGAAGGTCGTTTTGAAAGTTTGTGGGCCAATCGTTATAGGCAACTCAATTTCTCCCAGAACTGATCTCTTAGAACCGTCAAAGGCTCTCACCACCAAGTTACTGGGGCGTAATGCCAATCCTTCATATTCCAGCTTCACAAGGGCTTTTTTAGGTAAGACATTGAGGGATGACCCTGTGTCTACTAGTACATGTGAAAGAACTGCACCCTTACACTCCATGGTAATGTGCAAAGCCTTGTTATGATTGCGACCTTCCGTTGTCAAATCAGTGTTGGTAAATCCTAGTCCATGACTAGCGTTAACATTTCCAACTACAGCTTCCAACTGATTGACTGTAATCTCCTCTGGCACATAAGCTGCTCGCAAGACTTTTAGTAGTGCGTTCCGATGAGCCTCGGAGCACATTAGCAATGATAAAATGGAGATCTTGGAAGGTGTCTGGTGAAGCTGGTCCACTATCTTGTAATCACTTTTCTTGATGATTCTCATGAATTCATCAACCTCTTGATCAAAAGGGGTTTTCAAAGCTTCTTTAACAACTTGTTCTTCTTGCACCATGCTCTTCCCTTTTGCCTTGGCAGCAGCTTCTGCTTCAGCAAGGGGTCTTGGAATTTGTGGGGCAAAAAGACGTCCGCTTCGAGTGAAGCCTCCGCCTCCCCCCACATTGTCTATTTGGGGTGAAGAAGTTGATGATTCAAGAGTGATTTTCTGTCCTTCGTAGTATAGATCGGAGCCGTAATGCCAAGGGATGGCATTACTGCTTTCATAAGGAACTGGCCCAGGCACTGTGATAGTGACTGGACTGACAGCAACTGCAGAAGGGACCATGATAGTCTGTGGATCATAGTATATTGTGACTGGTGCTCTGATAGGAGTGACATTTTGTGAGTTGTAGGCAGAATCATTTGCAGGATCATAATAAATTGTAACTGTTGAGACACTTTCATTGTTTGCTGTTGATGTTGTAGGAGGTACTGTGGAATGGATGGATGTTGTTGTTGTAGGAGACTCTGAATGAAGGGGTGCTGAAGTTGTAGAAAAGATGTTTGTTGATATTTGGTCCGTTGAAGTAACAGATGAAGCATTTGCTGATGAAACTGAAGAGTTGTTTGGAACAATGGTTGTTGCAGTTGTAGAAGACTCGGGAATTGTTGTTAAGGAGATTGCTGGATTGGTAGGTATTGATGTTGTGATTTGAAGCTGGCCACTCTGGATGAGACCATCTATGCCATCTCTCAAGTTATCACACCCATTCACTGAAATGTTGCAATGAGCACATCCTAGCTCACATCCAGGGAACATTTGACATTCAAGGAGTTGAGCTTTAATCTCTACCAAGGGTGTCCGAATCTGACCCACACTGGTTATCAAGTAAGAGGGCTTGTCTTCTTCAATAGCATTGATTCTGGGCCCTCCATGGTGTGGCATAGGGTTCTTGTTAACATTTGGTGGTGGTGCAAAGTTTAGAGCTTTGGAGTCTACCAGGTCCTGTACCTTCATGTGCAAGGCTCTGCACTTCTCTGTACTGTGGCCTGGTGCATTTGAGTGAAAAGCACATCTGGCGCTGGCGTCATAATTTCTGGGCAGACTGGTAGGATCTGGAGGTGCCAATGTCCTTAGCTCAACCAGGTTGAGTTTTAGGAGTTGTGGCAATAATGTGGCATAAGGCATAGGGATCGGATCGATCACCCTATTGGCCTGAGAAGGTCTCTGTTGATACGGTCTTTGCTGATTGCTGTTGCTGGTGTTGTTGTTGTTATAATTTCTCTGAGGAGGATACTGAGTTTGTTGTTGGTAATTTTGTTGCTGTGGTTGATAAGCTGGTTGTGGATGAATTGGAGCGGGAATGGTGACTGCTGCCACAGACCTATGAACATATTGGGGTCTGCCCCTGCTGGCTTGAATAGCATTGGTCTCACCGGTTCTTCTTGGGCCTACAAAAGGTTTTCTTGTGTTGCTGGATGAGCTCGCACCGTTGTCAGAAATCTTACCCATCTTTAATAGGCTCTCAATTCTTTCCCCGACTATGACCACGTCAGCAAAGCTAGTGGAAGAAAAGGCAGCTAGCCTGTCAATGTATGTCCCTTGGAGGGTGTTCATAAACATATCAGCCATCTCCCTCTCTGACATGGGTGGCTGGACAGCAGCACCAAGCTGTCTCCACCTCTGGGCGTACTCCCGGAAGCTTTCCCTGGATGATTGAGACATCCCCATCAGGAGGGTCCTGTTGGGAGCCATATCCAAGTTGTACTGGTATTGTCTGATAAAGGCCTCAGCCAGGTCCTTCCAGCACCTGATGGTTGCTCTAGTCAAGTGAGAGTACCATTCCCTTGAAGCTCCTGTTAAGCTATCCTCAAAATAAAACATCCATAGCTTTTCGTCCATGGTATATGCCTTCAGCCTCCCCAGAAAGGATTGTAAATGGGTTCGGGGACAGGAAGTTTTGTTGTATTTCTCAAAACATGGAGGTTTAAATTTGTGGGGAATCCTGACCCCGTCCACTAGACCCATGTCCATAACATCAAAGCCCAAAGAATTCTGGGACTCCAGGGATCTCAGTTTCTCAGCAATCTCATCTAGCCTTCTATCATAGGCTTCCTCCCCAGCTCCCATCACAGTGAACTGATCTTCCTGGGGGTCTTCTTGTAACACTCTGCCTGCAGTGGCAGTCCCTTGCACATTAACAGGGATGTTGATCTCTGGATGAAGGTGGGGTCCATAGACTGGAGGATTAACATGAGGTTGGACTCTCTCATTATTGCTTGTCCCAGCAGTCCCTAGATGGGGGTCTTCCTGATTCTGCCTCTCTACCAGAGCTCTTAATCTCTCTTGGCTTTGAGCCATATTATTCATCACCTCCATAAACTGAGTCATCTGATTCCTCATTTCTAGTCTCTCATTGGCCATTTGAGTCCTGACCTCTGTAAGGTCCTGCTGTACTTGGTCCATTTGTATACCCGGAAGGTTGTTGCGGGTGGGATATCTGTGTGGACGGTTGAGTGGAAACACCCGACGTCGAGCAATAGTTCCTGAGATCACAACATAATTATTAACAAAAACAAAACAAACCTACAAAACAAACAAAGGTTAGTATGCAATGCAGTATGCTTATTCGTTTCCAAGGTATCCGGCTTGGCACTTGGTTTTGACCTTTCCAGACCCTTGAGGAAGATCCTTGTGATGTTGCTTGGAAGAACTCAGATAAAACAAACTAATGAATATATTACAAAAAGTGAATGCTACATAGTTTGTTTTTTTACAATACATGCCCTCTAAGGGGTCAAAAATACAACACAAAAGAAAAGTACATAAGATGAAAGCAACAACAAGCAAAAGTCAGACACCAAGACCAAACTCATCCTCCTGGACTTCCTTTAGAAGTGCTTCAGTCACAGGGTCAGCTGGATGCTCTGTGAGGTTCCTGATGAGAAGATTCCTGGTGGCAATAGCTGCAGTTAGCTTCTTGTGTCTGCCCTGGTCCTTTGACCTCTTCACACCAGCGCTGAGTTTCAATTCTGAGATCTCCCTCTGGGCTGCTACCAGGGCTTCCTGTTGCTCCTTTGCACTAGCTTCCAACTGCTCAATCTTATCCCGAGTCCTCTTATCCTCCTGAGTGCGAGCTTCGGTGATCCTGACCCACCTAGCTTGACTCTCCTTCAGATACAAATCAGTCCTAGCTCTCTGGAATTGGGCCTCTTTGCAGGCATTCTTCAAAATCTGTTCTCCAGCCCTTGCCTTCTTGATATAGTCTTCTGACTTTTCAATTCTGGCTAGATGCTCCACCTTAAGCTTTTCTAACCTTTCAATGTCCAGACGACCATCACTCCTCTCCCAGAGGGTTCTCTTCAAGGCTTCAGACAAATTCTCATTCCTTTCTTTCAGTTTCTCAAACTCCTCCAGGCTGACAGTGGCTGGAGGTGGTGCTGTGGATGGTCCAGGCACATCTTCAATGGTGAAGGGCATCCCAGAAATTCGAGCCCTTGCATGTGACCACTCATAATATTGAGCTGAGGCCACATTATTGCATCTCCCAAGAATGGTTACCCCTTTGGTCTGGACATTGTCCCAAGCCCAGGATGTTTGCCTGACAACAACCAGATTAGGCTTGCTCTCACAATAAAGGGTCTCAGCTAGATCTTGTACTTTAGGAGGGTGGACCAATGCATAGCCCAGTTGTCTTTTGAATAGCAGAGGGTTGTAGTTGATGCAACCCTTCACTCCTATCAGAGGTACATTGGGAAATTGCCCACAACTAGTAATGATGTCTCTGCCCTTAGTGCTCTGAGTGCACCACCTGATGTCATCTGAGGTTAGAGCAACAAGCCTCCTAGCCCAATTTTTCTGCTGGTGAGGGTTCAAGAATGCATCAGTCTTTGGCAAATGTTTGAGCAGCCAAGTATGGAACAAAGGAGCACAGCATCTCACCAGTCTTCCCCTTTGCTTTTCATTCCTTTGGTGAACAGAGTAGTAGAGATCTCCCAGTAAGGTGGGCACTGGGTTCCTCAGGATGAAAAGATGGATTGCATTCTTGCTAATAAACTTAGGCTCGTCTGCAAATAATATAACCCCATATATGCCAAGGGCTAATAATGCACAGACTGCCTTCCACTCTCCCAAGGAGGCTTTCAGAATAGCCTGAGAGGTCAAGAAATCCAAGTGGAGACCAGAGATTCCAGCCTTTGCTGTCATATTCTGCCCAATTAGAACTGGTTCCAGATACAATGCCTTTGCCACCTCTTCATTACTAGGGAATGCCATCTCAGGGTTGAAGGGGACTCCACCCCTGATAGGTACACCAATCAGTGATGAATACTCTTCCAACAAGGGTCCCAACTGAAAATTCTGAAAGGTGAAGCACCTCAGAGGGGGATCATAGAACTGCAGGCAAGTATGAATCAAGCTCCTCTGTGAAGGGTCCAAATCCATAACCACATCTAGGATTCCTCCATAATGTTCTCTGAATAGTGGTATATGGTCTGGAGTAATCAGGGTCTGAATCTTCCTGATGCTAGCCAACTCAGGCTCAAAGAAATGATAGGAGATGTTACTCTTCTTGGGTGCCATGTTGCTGAAGAAGAGCTGAGACAGATGCGGAGAATAACACTGAAGATGGGCCACTGACAGGCTGAGACTGGTGAAGCAGGTAGCTGATAGCTGAAGTAAGTACTGATGAAGATAGGTCTATGCTGATGAAGGGGTCAAAACCAAGCCCAAAATGTATGATGGATACCCTGAAAACAAATAAACAAATGTCAAATGATGCAATGATGATGTATGCAAATGATATGCAAGGGTTTGTGATCAAGCTGGATCTGATTAACTGCCTTGATATAGGTCCATGTATGTTCAAGAAATCCAGATGGAGGTTCATAAGTCCAGTAACCGAGGTGGGGGACTCAAATAAAGAGTCACATGTCCAGGGTTAAAATCACAAGAACTGTTCCAAAATGGAGTATTCTTAATCAAAACAAAGTAACAGGGTATGCTGAGGTCAAGGGTATCTGCAAACCTGTAAACAACCCAACCCCCTCACAGGTGATGTTCTAAAACAAGGATCCTCAGACTTGGGTCAGTTATGAGAAGTGTAAACACTTCTAACCCGGAGGTACAGTGTTTACAATAACCATAAAAGTTCCTCCTCTAATTCACCTCAGTTTCTGAAGGTCAATACTAAAGGTCATCCAGACTTAGCAGGCTTCCCAGATAGCCCTAGCACTACAGGAAATCTGTAGCACAGAGTTCTCAAGAAGAAACCCATATCTGAACCGTGTTTCATATTCCCGCACCAGACCGAAATGGAATGGGAAAGAACATGAACCACTCTAGCCTAGGTGTCACTCAGGTCCCCGGTATAGGACCTCAACTCTCAAATAGAAACCCACCCACCAAAGCAACAAAACCAAATCCAGCCAGCACAGTATGATAGTATTTTGTATATAAAGTTGTAAAGAAAGCAATAAATAACTGTACATAAAGCAGTAAATAAAGCAAATATATAAACACAATTAGCACATAACACCCCAGTAAACACAAACCAAACAAGCGCTAGGAGGAACCCACAAAAAGAACCAGAAGCCCTGGTTACAGTATAAGGGTCCCCAGCAGAGTCGCCAAGCTGTCGCTCCCGATAAATGGGAATGGCCCAAATAAAGGTACGGACGCGAACGGTCGGCGAGAGGAGGGATGCGAGAACACACAGGAGTGAACTCACAGGGAATGAAAAGAGTCGCCAGCTAGGCATTTTTATCCCGGAGGAAAGGTAATACTGCATAGACCTAGAAAGATATGGATAAGACGGTCGCGAACCAGAGAGACTGAGAAAGGGGATTGGTTACAACCTGGGAAGGTATTAGCACCCAGATTGTCCGTCGTACTCGACGGGATCCACGCTTAAAAGATTTGTGTTTTAAAGGGGTAGTGTCAGTGCAATTCGTGTATAAAAACTGGAAAAGAATGTACAGGTGTCAGTGTAAGAGAAAGTGAGGTGTGGTATGGTGCAGTGTCAGTGTAAGGACAAAGATGAAATGCTCAAGATAATGAGGCTAAAGAATGAAGCTGAAAGAGGGGGGATATACAGAGACTTTTGTTCGATAACTGTTAAGTTATGCCTACGTATCCTCTCGTGCAATGAGGAAGTCAGAACACCGTTGTTCGACCCAAAGAGACTGAAAGATGAATTGACTTGTGAACTGCTTACTTGTCTATGCTCAAGTGTAAGACCTGTCTGGCTCAGGTGCAAACTGTCTTGCATTAGACGGAAGAAGCAAGTTCTCTTTTGTGAGTGAATGAGGTGAGAAAAGAATCCCGGAGGAGACGATTATTGTTTGTTTTTGAGTTTTCAGTCTTTTATTGCTTGTGAAAGTTTGTCATAAATTAATGAGCTTAAGCCTAAATCAATGGATTAGCAAACTCATCACATCTTCCCTCTGATTAGGGGTAATGAGAATACCTTAAGTGTGAAGTCAGCTTCTCACACTTAATCACCTTTGATGCAGGATTAAGATCATTAACCTACTTGTGATTATTTAGATGTTTTTGGTGTTTTTGTTTAGTGTTAAGTAATGAGATTAAGCCATAATCAGGGATTAAACAGACTCATTACACCATCCTAATAGAAGGATAATAGATGAGAATGCTTAAGCTGAGGAAAGCTCCTCAACTTAATCCCATGATTAGGGATTAGACCCATGACAAAACAAAGCCTTTATTGAGTGGATTTTAGTTAATGATATGATGATGAAGTGATTTTTAGGGTTTGTAAGACAACTTGAGGAGGACTTGTCCATTAACACTAGGGTTAGTCCTTCTTAACCAATTAAGGAAGAATTAGAACCCTAATGCAAGGCCCAAGTTACAAGCTTGATGTCTTGATGATTATTAAGTGAATTGATTAAAGGATTTAAACACATTAAGGGTTTAACACTTAGGATTAAAGTTATACACTCCATCCTAATAGAAGGATGCAGGCATAAGCTTAATCACAAAGCCTTAAAACCTTTAGGGTTTAGTCCCTGATTATGAGGTGAGAAGAGAAGACTCAAAGAGACACAAAGGTAAGAAACTAAGTGGGGGGACTAATCAAAACCCTAATCATTGTCATGCTTGGTTGTTCCTAAGGTTTGTGAGGTTTAAGAAAGAAATCTTCAATGGAACCACCAGGAAGCAGATGAAAGGAGCAAAGAGAAAGCAAAGTAACTTGCTTCATTCAAGAAGTCAAGTCACTTGAGGAAAGAAAGTAAGAATAAGAAGGAAGAGCAAGCTCAATCTCAAACACAAGATAAAATGCAGCAATGATGCATAAGAGAGATGAAAAGAAATTGTGAGAAGTGAAGGCAAATTCACTTCTCAAAGTTAACTTACCACCTGAAAAGTTAGTAAAGGAATGCAATGCAATGCAAAATGAGATGAAATGACATGGTACAAACCAAAACCAGAAGCTCATACATGATGTTGATGATGCTATGAGATGATTCAAACATGAGACAAAACATGAGAATGATCATACAAACATATGGATGCAAATGTAGCAAGTTAAGAACCATGATCATACATGAAAGGTTATGAAGTGCAAATGGAATACAACATGGCAAATGCAAGATGCAATGATCAAACATGATCCTAATATGTCTTAAGATGTAATATGAATCAAATGGATGCATAAAATGTCATAGAAAGTCATGGTATGCAAGCAAATGCAAGATGAATGCAAAAGGAAACCCAAATTAGGGTTTATGATCAATGCACCAAACAAAAACCAAAACCAGAAGCAAACATCAAGATAAAAAATAGAAAATGCATTCAAAGGAACCCTAACCCTACACAAACTCACTGCCCAAAGGAGGGGTTCTAACTCTTAACCTAATTAGGGTTATGAATTTCCTAAGATTTCTAGGGTTTTAGGGTACCTTAACAAGAAAAATGTCAAACAAAATGAAAATGAAAGATCAAATCATGCCAATTTAATCTCACAAACTACATGATATGCAAGACACAATGCAAAAAGAAACAAAGTCCAACTCTCAAAAACTAGGCAGAAGTGAATTTTCAAAGATTGGACCAAAATAATGCTTTGAAATTGAATTAATTCCATGGAAAGTTATCAAAATGCATCAAGATCAAAAAAGAAATTTGGTTTGAGAGTTGGACAATGTTTCTAAATGATTTTAAAGGTTTCATGAATTTTTTGGTGATTTTTAAATACCTAAAAGGATTTTTAATTAATTAATTCTCATTAATTAATTAAAAATAAACTTTTAAATGATTTAAAAATATTTTTTAATGCAAAAAAATAAAAATAAAAATGTTTTTGGTTTCTGAAAATTCATAAAACAAATGAAATAAAATGCAAAATAAAATGAATTTAATCTGAAAATGGAAAAGTATGCAAATCAAAGGGCCAAGATTCAAATATACACGCGCGCGAATTGACCTGGCGCCATATCCAAGGGCTGAAATTCAAACTTCCCTAATTAATGTCATTAACCCTAATCCTGCCCTAATCACTTTCAGGCGACCGGAACACTGTTCCGGTCGTCTTCTCCGGCTATCTCATCTTTCAATCTCTCTCAATATGCCATGAAATCGTGCCAAACTCTCCAGAATCAATCATTAGTCATCACTAAACCTAAACCCCACCCCAAAATCCATTCATTTCCACTGAATCATGAGACACGAATCAAAACGGAAAACAAAACAAAAATTTCAGAGATCAAATACATCCTACACACGCAACCATTTTCAATGATTCAAAGCTTAAAATGATCAGCTCATCACATAGAATCAGTTTATAACTCAAAACACAAGTTCTGGAAAAATGTTTTTGGATGATACCTGAGATGGAGCTTTCGATTCCAGAGCTTTCAGGCTGCTTCTTTGGCTCAAATCTACTCCACTGCTCCTCCTAAGAAGCTTGCAAGGTTTGTTTGAAGTTTGCAATGGCTGGTTTGAGGGTTTGCTTGAGTTCTGTTCGAAGGGGGGCAGAGATCGTATCCTTGATTCAGTGGCTTTCAGACTGTTTTAAGGGTTGGTTTGTGTTCAATGAAGCATGGTGAGATTGTCTGTGAAGTTGGTTTGGGTGTTTGAGGCTTGTGCTGAGAGTTTCGAAGGCTCTTGCAAATGGAGGGGAAAATGAGAATACTGTGATGTGTGAGGTTTCAGGCTTGTGTTTTGTATGCTTTGGCTTGCTTTTGATTTGCATAAACTATAGTGATTGGTCAGAAGAAGTGATGTGTGCTTTATTGATTGGTATGGCTCAAGTTGCCAAAATGTCAAAGTCGTGTAAGAGAGGTATGGGCTACTCTCTAGCCAAGGAAAAAAGGTGTGTCCTGCGCAGCATGATGTGGGGAGAACCCTAGGATGGATCAGCAAGTCAGCAAGCAAGTGGATTGTGTCTTATGATGAGTTTTGCAACTTGCCTTGCTTTTGATTCTTATGAGATATCTTGCTCCATAAGCCACAAAAATGAGAAATTTCTTGGCCCATTCTGAATTTTAGGTCTTGTATGATCATGTTGTGAAGTTTAGAAGTCCATTTGATAACTAAATTTGCCTTGAGAAGTGAATTTGCAACTTTGCCTCTTTGGTGGAAAACTTCAAATTTTGTGATTTTTGCCAACTTTGACAAGCCATAACTTTTGATCCAAAATGAATTAGGTCATGTTCTTGTACTTTTTGAAAAGGGAATGATCCATTCTACAGCTTTCATGACCAAAGTTTTTCCATTTGAAGCTTTTTTGAATAAAAAAGTAAAGGTTGAAAAAGTTGCCTAAAATGGCAATTTCATTAAAAGTCAAACTTTCCCAAAAAGTCAACTTTGCAAAAGACTTGAAATTCTTCAATTTTGTGAACTTCCAACATCTTCCATGATCAAATAAAGATCATACACAATCAAAATGATGAAGAACACCCTTTGGTTGGGTCACTGGGGGCCTCAGATGCCCTGATTTTGCACTGACTTGCTTGAAAAGTCAACTCTTGATCAGATGACTTCCCCATGGAATTTCTTCATGAAACTTGATATGCATACTCCCCATAACATATAGAGACCAATAGAAACAAGAATGACCAAAAAAATTGGAGTTATGGCCTCTGAAACCAAAACCCTAATTCTAGGTCATCTGTGTAGTCAAACCTGACTCTGCTTCCATACCATTCTCAGTTCTTGTGATTTTTTTGACATTCTTGACTTTGAGAGGATATAATATGATGTTTGAACATACATGGACCCCTTTGAAGTGATTGATGGCCTTTGGAGTGGCTCAAGAAGCTCTTGGATTGCTCAGGTCACAAACCCTAGATGCAGATGACTTAAAATCTATGCAGTGAATCAAAAATGTGATATGGGATGCTATGATTGAGTTTATGCATATGAAAAGATCACAAGCCATGGTGTGAATGGGTGAGGGCAAATTTGGGGTGTTTACAATATGGCTATGAAGATCAAGGAGGAAGTTCAGAAGCAGTGGGATGTCGGGTTCCTTGCTGTGACTAGTTACCCGCCTTGGGTAGCTAACATTGTGCATGTACCAAAGAAAGATGGCAAGGTCTGGATGTGCGTCGATTATCGGGATCTAAATAGAGCAAGTCCAAAGGATTACTTTCCATTACCTCACATTGATGTGCTGGTAGATAACACCGCTCAGTTCTCGGTATTTTCTTTCATGGATGGCTTCTCCGGGTATAATCAGATCAAGATGTCACCGGAAGACATGAAGAAAATGACGTTCATCACCCCGTGGGGTACATTATGCTACAAGGTTATGCCCTTTGGATTGAAGAATGTCGGGGCAACGTATCAACAGGCTATGGTAACTCTATTTCACGACATGATACACAAGGAAATTGAGTGTTATGTGGATGACATGATTGCCAAGTCCCAGGACGAAGAAGGGCATTTGGTCAATCTCAAAAAGCTGTTTGATAGATTGATAAAGTACAAATTGAGATTGAATCCAAACAAGTGCACATTCGGAGTGCGTTACGGTAAACTGCTGGGTTTCATTATTAGCCAAAGAGGAATCGAGGTAGATCCTGCAAAAGTAAAAGCAATACAAGACATGCCTGCACCGAAAACAGAAAAAGAAGTGCGTGGGTTTTTAGGGAGATTGAACTACATTTCTCGGTTTATATCTCATCTAACTACCACATGCGAGCCAATATTCAAATTTTTAAGAAAAGAACAAACGGTCAGGTGGAATGAGGACTGTCAAAGAGCCTTTGAAAAGATAAAAGAGTATTTGCAGGAGCCTCCGATTCTAATGCCTCCAGTTCCAGGACGGCCACTTATCATGTACTTGACTATGTTAGAAGGGTCGATGGGGTGTGTTCTAGGCCAACATGACGAGTCTGGTCGAAAAGAGCATGCAATTTACTACCTTAGCAAAAATTTTACCGACTGTGAATCCCGTTATTCACTGCTCGAGAAAAATTGATGCGCTTTGGTATGGGCTGCTCGCCGACTGAGGCAGTAGATGTTAACCCATACCACATGGCTAATCTCAAAAATGGAGCATGTCAAGTACATTTTCGAGAAACCAGCATTAAACGGAAGGGTTGCAAGGTGGAAAATGATCTTAACAGAGTATGACATACAATATACTTCCCAGAAAGCCATCAAAGGAAGTGTATTGTCAGATTATCTTGCACAGAAACCGCTTGAAGACGACTATCAGCCAATGGAGTTTGATTTCCCTGATAAGGACATCGTGTACCTCAAAGCAAGAGATTGCGAGGAACCACTTCCGGAGGAGGGGCCCGACCCTGAATCCAAATGGAAGTTGATGTTTGATGGGGAAGTAAATATCAACGGACGTGGAGTTGGTGCTATTCTTATCACTCCCGAAGGTGTTCACTTTCCCTTTGCTTCCAGAATTACTTTTGGCTGCACCAACAATGAAGCGGAATACGAGGCGTGCATAATGGGAATAGAGGAGGCTATTAATCTTCGGATTAAGACCCTCGATATATTCGGAGATTCATCCCTCGTTATCAATCAGATTACTGGCAAGTGGTATACACATCAAGAAAACTTAATTCCTTATAGGGATTACGCCAGAAGACTGTTGATGTTCTTTACAACGGTTAAGCTTCAATATATACCACGAGATGAGAATCAATTTGCCGATGCATTGGCTACTCTTTCTTCGTCCATTAAAGTCTTGTGTTGGAACTATGTGCCCATGATTGACATTTCCCGGCTTGACGCACCAGCTTACGCTTTCTCTGTAGACGCAGCGTCTGATGAGAAACCTTGGTATTTTGATATCAAGCTCTTCCTGGAAAAATAAGGGTACCCAGCTGGGGCATCATCCAATGACAAGAAGACCTTGAGTCGACTTTCTGCCAGCTTCTTCTTGAATACAGACGGGGTTTTGTATAAGAGGAACTTTGACATGGTCTTGCTCAGATGCGTGGATAGACACGAAGTAGGCCTGTTAATGCAACAAGTCCACGAGGGATCTTTCGGTACTCATGCAGGAGGACATGCAATGGCTAAATAATTATTGAGATCAGGGTATTATTGGTTAATAATGGATGCAGACTGTTGTTCGTATGCCCGTAAGTGCCACAAGTTCCAGGTATATGCAGACAAAGTGCATGTTCCTCCTAGCCCGCTCAACATCATATCATCTCCTTGGCCCTTTTCCATGTGGGGCATTGACATGATCGGGAAGATAGAGCCTACTGCTTCAAACGGTCATCGTTTCATCTTGGTTGCGATTGATTACTTCACTAAATGGGTTGAAGCAGCATCTTATGCTAATGTCACTCATCAAGTGGTAGCCAGATTTCTGAAAAGAGACATCCTTTGCAGATACGGAGTGCCCAAGCGAATCATTACTGATAATGGTTCCAACTTAAACAACAAGATGATGGTAGAACTGTGCTGGGACTTCAAGATTCAACATCACAATTCTTCTCCTTACCGACCAAAGATGAATGGCGCGGTAGAGGCAGCTAACAAGAATATTAAGAAGATTGTGCAGAAGATGGTTGTCACTTACAAAGATTGGCATGAGATGTTACCATTCGCGCTACATGGGTACCGAACTTCAGTCAGGACGTCGACCGGGGAAACTCCTTTCTCCTTAGTGTATGGCATGGAGGCAGTCTTTCCTGTTGAGGTAGAAATTCCTTCATTGCGTGTGATGATGGACGTGAAGCTTGATGAGGCTGAATGGGTACGTTCCCGATATAATCAGTTGTTCCTAATTAAGGAAAAGAGATTAGCGGCTATCTGTCATGGTCAGCTTTATCAGAGAAGAATGAAGCGAGCATTCTACCAACGAGTACGTACTCGAGAGTATCAAGTAGGCGAGCTTGTGCTCAAGAGGATCATTCCTCCAGGTTCAGATCATAGGGGCAAGTGGACCCCGAACTACGAAGGCCCATTCATAGTGAAGAAAGTTTTCTCAGGTGGGGCGCTGATGCTCACTACTATGGATGGAGAAGATTTCCAGTCTCCTGTTAACTCAGACACAGTTAAAAAATACTTCGCATAAATAGACCCGCTAGACACAAAAACAGAATTAAAGTCCAGGCAAGAAAAGGACATCCCGACGAGCTAAAAACAGAATAAAAAGCTCGGGAAAAAGTTAGGGAAATAAATGAAAAGATGTACACCCGCTGAGTTGAAAAGCCACATCGGACAGCTCAGGCAAAAAAAGGTATCCCGGTGGATTGAAAACCCGAAGGGACGATCCACGCACAATAAGGGAATAAGCGAACATTTGCGATCTGGGTAATCTGAACCAAATCACCGTTTCATACAGTCCGACAATATCAGAAGGATAGGAATCAGTCCCCTCATCTTCTTCAAAATGCAAAGACAAGAACAGAAAGTATTGAGGACATGCTTGTCATAGCAAGAAGGAAACTCATTGGAATGCCGTGTACATTGCCATTAGTTTAGTTTCTTTTCTCAATTTTATGGTAGCTACCTCTTTCCAGGTAGTTTCTTCCTGATGTAAAGCTTTGCCTATTCAGAGGCCATTCAATGAATGAATATTCAGTCATAAAACTGTGTTGTGTTTGTTTACTTTGTTTGCAAAAATGTCCTGAATGTTTGGCAAAAAGAGCATTGCATATGAAACATGTTGATTTTTCTAAAAAAATTGACATGGCAGGGAAACAATTAAAACATCTTTGAGTGTCGGGTGACAATGGATGAACAAATCATACCATGCAAGTCCCTGGGGCACATGTGTGTATACTGTTTTTGTAGGTTTTGCAGGGCGATGTTGCACTTCCCCAAGTAGAGAGTGCTCCCCAGCTGAGCTATGGAAATTGAAACTCCTAGCAGGATTTCAAACCTAATCAAAGAGGTGTTCGCCCCCAAGTGGTGGTTCTTCGCAAGAAAGACATATTTTTCCCCAGTAGAGTTTAGATGGAACCTTCCCCAGCTGAGCTAGAGCAAGTGGTATCCTCAGCGGAGTTTCAAACCCAACCGAAGAGGTTTGTCCCCAATCGAAGTTTTTGTATCAGAATGGGCTATCCCCAGCAAGCAAGTGAATGCCGGTCTTCCCACAGAGTTAGAATTTTCATAATTCTCTCCCCAGCCAGAGTTTTGACCAACCTTTTCTTTAGCTGAGCTTGAAGATGGTTTTCCCCACAGAGTTCATGATCGAGATTCACTCCCGTCATTGGATTATTCCTCAGGGAAGTTGACAGTATATTTTGGCCATGTGATGATACAAACCGTCATTCATCTCCCCAGTCAGATTTAGGCATCATCAAAGCCCCTTGACTAGGTTCCCCTGCAGACTCAGGATTATTGTTGCCAACCAGGGAAATTCGTTTGATGCTCGTATGCATTTCCTGACATGCGTCCGGGCTCGTATTTGTGTTCGTCTGCATCTCCTAGCACTCGTCTTCTTTAGGTATCCGTTTTTTTTTGCTCGTCTACTTTTCCCAGCACTCGTCTGTGTTAGGTATCCGTTTTGTGTTCGTCTACACTCTCTAGCACTCGTCTGTGTTCGGTATCTACTGAATGTTCGTCTATAATCCCAGCACTCGCTTGGTCGTGAATTTCATCCCATGCAGAGTTGGGATTATTGGTGCCAATCAGGACATTTTTCAGGATGCTCGTATGCATGCTCTATGGCACTCATCTGTTTTTGATGTTTGATAGTTGCTCATCTGCTTTCTCCAGCACTCGTCTGTGTTTGGTATCTGTTGGATGCTCGTCTGCTTTCTCCAGCACTCGTCTGTGTTTGGTATCTGTTGGATGTTCGTCTACATTCCTAGCACTCGCTCGGTCGTGAATTATCCCCGGCAGAGTTGTGTTTCTTACCAGGCATTTGATGCTCGTCTATAATGTGACACGCCCGTCCGTGTTAGATATCTGTTTATTGCTCGTCTGCATCGCCTCAACACTCGTCTGTGTTCACACTTTATCGTTGCTCGTATGCTTTCCCCAGAAGTCGTCTGTGTTGGGTATCTTTGTTGTTGCTCGTCTGCAATTCTCAACACTCGTCTGTGTTCACACTTTGTCGTTGCTCGTATGCTTTCCCCAGCACTCGTCTGTGTGTAGTATCTGTTTATTGCTCGTCTGAATTCCTCAACACTCGTCTGTGTGTAACCTCTGTTTGATGCTCAATGCTCGCCCATGTTTGAAAATTTGTTTGATGCTCGTATGCATTCTCCGACACTCGTCTGTGTTTGTTATTCGTTGGATACTCTTTTGTATCATCCCTTCCACTCGTCTGTGTTGACTTATGCCCATATGAATGCTGATTTGGTAATTGCTCTGGTACTCGTCTGTATTGCTTCTCCCAATGCTCGTCTGTATTGGATCTCTGGTATTCTTATGTATCAGTGGTTGTGATTCGTCTGTATCATCACCTGAAGCACTCGTTTGTGTTTCTGAGATCATCGTCTGATATTCGTTTGTATCATTGACTTTTGGCGCTCGTCTATGTTCTCTTGATGATCATCCGATACTCGTTTGTATTGAAAAGGTTTGAAGTCCTGACGGTGGGATTAAATGTCAAAATGGTTACCGGTCCTGGCGTAACAGGTTTATCCGAAGGAGGTTCGTCTGTCTCAGAGACCACTTATCTACGCAAGATTTGTGAAGAGGGTTCGTCAAATCCTAATGTTGCACCTGGCGTAACAGGTTTGCTCGAAGAAGACTCGTTTGTTTTAGACCATATATCCACGGATAATATATGAAGAGGGTTCGTCTATCCTGATTATACATGTCTATCCCACAGACTTAAGTGCATCACCGGTCCTGGCGTAACAGGTTTATCCGGAGGAGGTTCGTCTGTCTTAGATCATATATTGTAAAATGTATGAGGGCTCGTATGTCCAATTCCTGGCGTAACATGTTTGTTTGAAGAGGGCTCGTATGTCCAGCACCTGGCGTAACAGGTGTGTTTGAGGAAGACTCGTCTGTCTAAGTTTTTCTGTCCGAAGTAGCAGTTCAGGTTGGAAGGAGCTCGTCTGCTTTGTCCCCACCTCAGTTGCCAAAGCGTCATTTGGTTGGGTTTATTTCCCATTGCTTGCATCCTCCAGCAGAGTGCAAATTTCAGGTCTTCTTGGTATTCAATCACAGTTTATCTTGAACGGTCAATAGCCACGCTACCGTCCTTTTCAGATTAACAGTTGCTTGAATAGGGGCAGCTGTAATACCCCAAATTTGCCCTCTCCTGTTTAGCATCATCATCATATACTAATCATCGTCAGCATGCCATGTCCTTAGCATATTTCATAGAAAAATGAAGCACAACATTTGCATATTCCAGCATAAGGCATATGATCAATCATCAGGGAAATTCAAAGCTCACAAGGCATGTTACAAGGTTGACATCAGGGTAAAAGCCAAAAAAGAGATTGAGGATCAAAATCAAGTCAGAACGGTTGGCTCCAGGTTATTCCTGAGATTTCCCACCAAAAGGAGGGAAAATTCAAAATTCACTGGCGTTAACCAGTTAACGCTTTGGTTAACTGGTTAACGGCTGCGAATTTTGAATTCCAGCAGCAAATTCAGCATGTGCTTTGGCTCCAAATTTCCAATTTTCTGATTTTTCATTTATTTGAATTAAAGAGAAGGATGTAGAGCACTTATCCAAGCCTAATCCCATTGCTAAATCCTAATCACTTTACCAAACCGTAATTTTGGATCCCATGCCTAATTTTTGGGCCCCAAGGGGGGGGGGGCTCTCTCATTTTTCACTTCTCATTCTGAATTTCCACTATTCTCTCTCACTTTTCTCTCATTTTCTATCCCACATTTTCCAAATTCACTAAGAGTTCCTCCTTGAAGATAACACAACCTTTCCTTAAGGTGTGTAGATCTTGGAACTAGACCTCTATCCATAGCTTCTTTGCATCATTTTGCTGGTTTAATTGGTGATTCAGATCTGGTTTGGGATTTAGAAGTGCTTTTGGATCCAAAATTCTGCATCAAGACCTTGTTCTTGCATTTATTTTGCATGGAGTGTGAAGCTTAGCACCGGATCTTCAAAGTTTTCTGAGAGATCTCTCATTTCCAGCTCAATCAACAATTACGAAAGCATACCTCAGCTTTGTAGGTTGGTTAAATTCATATCTAGCTCTGTTTTAGCTTATTTGCATGCTTATGCTTTAGATCCACCATGTGCTTGTGTATTTGCTTGTGTTGCTTGAATTGATTGATCGATTTGTGACCGGATCCATGTGCTAATGTTCATGAGCTTGATGATGCTATTTAATGTGAATTGATCCTCTTATTTCATGCTCAATTGATTGCTGGTCTGGTGTGAGATTAATTGGATAAGCTGGTTTGAACTGATTTTTCTGTAGGAAATTGTTGTTGTTTTTTCAGTGTTAACCGGTTAACGCTTTGGTTAACCGGTTAATGCACCTGTTTCTGTACTGGATTTCTGCAGGTTTGGATTGGTTAACCGGTTAACGCTTTGGTTAACCGGTTAACACTGAAGCAGTGTGCCATATTTGAGTTATTTTGGGCTTGGTTGATCCCCTTACTTGTTTTAATTGCCATGGATCATTATATGATCATTGAATATGTTAGTTTAGGTTGATTTTCTTGCTGGTTGATGCATGCTTCCATGTTCTCAACACGTAAATGCTTGTATGTGCAAAGTTTGGCATGCTTGTTTAACTTGGTTTTCTAGAGCTTTGAGCATGTCATTTCCATGATTTTATTGATGAACATGTGCTGGATTTTGCTAATGCTTGCAGGGGCTTATGGTAAGGGAAGTGTGTTTGTTCATCCACATTTCAATTCTTCATCCTTTCCCTTTTTGGCTTGCTTTCTCTTTGTTTTTTTATGTGCCTTATGCCGTCATGTGAGGCAATTTTTTTCTCCCCCCTTTAGGAGCAACTTATCTCCTTTAGAGGAGAAAGTTGCTTGCTAGCTTTCCTCCTCTTCTTGCTCCTCTTTGGTTCTTCTTTCTTCTTCTTAGGATATTTGAAACCTCACTAACCTTAGGACCACTTTTGCATGACAACTTTAGGTTTAGTCTTTCCCCATTTTAGACTTTTACCTTTTTGCTCCTTTGGTTCTTTCTCTTCTCATCTCAAAGCAAAATCTAAAATAAAAAAATTAATAAAGAAAGAAGTGACTTCTTGTGGAATAGCCTTACTACATGGGGCATATGTATTCATTCCATCTTGGAATAGTGCATTTGTCTAGCATGACGCATAAGTCGGATCATGAAGTCATCTTCATCAAGAAAAACCCTAAAAAACACTTCTTCATTTTTAATCACTAAAGTACTTAATAAATTCAACAAGTCAATGAAATTAGGCCCTTGCCCTTGGAAACAAGTCTTGGATAAATTCTCCTTGCTTGGTGTGCTTGTTCTATTATTCCATCTTAGAATGTAGTAACAAGTACACATTCCACGGAAAAGAGCTTGAGTTCATTCTCTTGTACCACACCAATAAAAAAGGCTCTAAAAACACAAACAAACAATAAGCGTCTTTCCTTAGGGAATTCTTTTCTCACCTCCTTCGCTCCGTAAGCGAACTTGCTCCTACTTGTCATTTTGCAAAACAGTTACACACTCGTCGTCCGAGCCTGCAACACCTGAGCATTGACATAGGTAGTTCAAGCCTTAAGACACAAGCAATCTTTTCCACCCCTAGTTAGGGGAACTACGGCGACTCTAATCCTCATGTCTAGTGAGGCACGTAGGCAGCGGGGTAGGGCCCGTTCGAGCACAATCTTTATTTTCCCTACATTTTTCTTCTTTGTTTCCTTTTTTCAGTTCCTTTCTCATTCCAGTTTCAGTTTCAGTTTTGCAGCAGCTTTCATTTCTTCACCCTTTGAAACATTTTCTTTGCAAGCGTGGATTTCGTCGGGTACGGCGGACGATCTGGGGTGCTAATACCTTCCCAGGTCGTAACCGACTCCCGAATTCAGTCTCTTTGGTTCGCAGGACCTTTGTCCTTCCTTTTCCTTTTTTCGGTTTGTGCAGCATTACCATTCCCGTTCCTTCGGGATAAAAATGTCTGGCTGGCAACTCTACCTCTTTCCGCGCCACTTTCGCGTTTGTACCAGGATGGAAATCCGGGGAGCGACACTCCCCCAGCAAGGCAGTAGAAGGTTGGTGTTCTCCCCAACCAGAGACTTCCTTTCAATGCAGGGGCAATCTCTAGCAGTACAAGAAGTGTCTTTCCTCCCCAACAGGTTTTTTCCTCAGCAGTGCCATACATCTGGTTCCCCAGCCAAGTTAGGAGGTCTTCACTCCCCCATCAGAGGTCAAGAAGGGTCCATCTCCAGTAGGGTCTTGGATCTCCAATCTCCAAGTCCAATTTATTTTTGGCAATGACGACAGTTCAGAGATGGCGTATCATTAACAACGTTCCCCGCAGAGTTGTTTCTTTTTCACCAGGATGGATCAGATCAATGCAATGATCATCAGTTCTCCCCAGTCAAGCCATCTGGAATACTTGCAGTCTCCTTGTCCGGAGACCTCTTTGCATTCGCATATGCATAACTTTGCCAGAGGGGGCTACTTGCATCCTCTAAAGCATAGCATTTCCATTATCATGGAGCATTACGCCATAAATCCAAACATATGCATACGAAGCATAAGCCAATTGTGGTACCTTGCACATAAGACCCGTAACATCTTCTCAACCTGAAGTACTCCCCACAGAGGATACTTATACCATTTTCTAGGAACCTTTATCTTTCCGTCAATAGGCACCCTTTTTGTGGCTTGATTCACTCAGCAGTCACATTGAGGAGTTCCGTTTCGCTAATGGTCTCGTTTTTAAGCCCTGTTCCGCCAACAAGCACCCTTTCTGTGGCTTTATTCGCTCAGCAGTCACATTGTCGAGTTCCATTTCACTAATGGTCTCGTTTTTAAGCCATGTTCCGCCAACAGGCACCCTTTCCGTGGCTTGATTCGCTCAGCAGTCACATTGTCGAGTTCCGTTTCGCTAATGGTCTCGTTTTAAGCCATGTTCCGCCAACATGCACCCTTTGTGTGGCTTGATTCGCTCAGCAGTCACATTGTCGAGTTCCATTTCGCTAATGGTCTCGTTGTTAAGCCCCGTTTCGCCAACATACACCTTTTCCGTGGCTTGATTCGCTCAGCAGTCGCGTTGTTAAGCCCTGTTTCGCCAACAAGATACCTTACTGTGGCTTGATTTGCTCAGCAGTCACATTTTTAAGCCCTGTTTCGCCAACAGGCACCTTTTTTGTGGTTTGATTCGCTCAACAGTCGCGTCGTTAAGCCCTGTTTCGCCAGCAGGCTCCCATTCCATGGCTTGATTCGCTCAGCAGTCGCGTCGTTAATTCCTGTTTTGTACAACAGGCTCCCATTGTGTGGCTTGATTCGCTCAACAATCACATCACATGTTCTCGTTTTGTACAATAGTCCTATTTTCCCGGGCTCTCGTTCATGTACAACGATCTCGTTCCCCCTTATTCTATTTTCCGCTACCTATCCAGAGAACACTTCCCTCATCCACAAAGTTCAAATTTTCAGGTTTTATTCGAGTATCCAATCACTTCATACCTTGAACGCCTGAAAGCTTTGCTATCATCCACTCAGGGCTGCAGATGATTGAATATGGGCAGCTGTAATACCTCAAAATTTGCCCTCATATTTATTACCACTAACTAGTTTGTGTCATGGACTATGGAATTAGGGTTGCGCACCCTATGTATGGTTATCTGGTGAATTCAAAATTTTGGTTATGTGGTCGTCAATAATTTCATCCTATTGTGCTCTTGACATTTAATTAGGGTTTATTTCCCTGATTCTGTGATCCTCAAGGATTTTGTTCTCGATGATTATTTATCATCAAGGTGTTTAACCATATTTGATGCAAATTATGGATCCATATTGTGATCAGAGCATGGTTATTTTCTAAGTTGCTGGTGATATGGGTTAACCAGATTAGCGGTTAAACTGGGGAATTCATTAAATAATTGGACTTGAAGATTGATTAGGGATCAAGTATATTTGATTGTTCAAGTGTGTCTAGCATACAAGGTGCGAGGGGGTTTCATCTCAGAACTCAAGATACAAATTTTCTTCTTTCTAACCAATGACCTCTTTTCGTATTAATAGTTGTGTCATATCCCAAATTTAAAACCAAATTCTATGGTCTAAAATTTATTTTCAAACTCCATTCTTGAATTTGATTTTCTCCTATCTTGAACCAATCTTCAGTTACTAATCCGTTTTAAAGTAGTTATTAATTCCCATTAAACCCAAGCCCGATTTCTACGATCATTATCCTTTTAGTCCAAGTTAAAACTTATTGATTTGTTTTAATACAATCAAGTCTTATTGTAAGTTTGTAAGCCTAATTGTCCATTCTTAGTCCAAAGTTTTTTCTTTCGATAATATCTTTTTGTAACCATTCTCTTAGGCCAAAGTTCTCCATTTTTATATTAAAAAAATGATATAACTATTTCAGTCAGTTGAGGGTTTTTATTTAGAACAAAAAAAATCATACTTTATCAATGAATCTCCAAGAACTTATAAGCAAAAACTCAAAAGCACTTACAAGCTGAAAAATATCAGTTAGCAGCAAATTCAGTTATAAGTTTGCATTGTAAAAAAACAGAAAAATGGAGTTTACAAAATTCAAGCTTCAACAGGAATACAGTTACAGATTATCAGAGTCGGATACAAAAAGTTACAATAAAAAAAAACCATCTAAAAAATTCATTCTACAATAGAAATAACAGTGGCAGAAAAACTCAGATGATATATATATCAATAGCAGAACTCAGTAGAAAAAAAAGAGTTACAGAGAAACAGAGAAAAAATTCTTCATCATCTTCTCCCAAAATCCATCTTCATCACCATCATCATCTTCAATTCTAATCTCCTTCAATCACAAAAGCTTCATCCATCAATATTCATACTTCTTTTCTTCGATTTTCTAACATAAAAAAACCAGAAGAAAGTTAGAATAGAAACTGATAACCAAAAATCAGTTATGAAGAACTCAGAAAGAAAATCACAGAAGAATTCACCGAGGAAACTTCTTCAAGCTTGACTTCAAATTCTTTCAATCTCTTAAGCTTCCTTCAACGATTCACAACCTGTAATCTCCCTCGTCAAATCGTCTTCGACATCGCACAACATCAAAAAGTCTCCTGCAAATCAAATTCACAGAATCTTCTAGAACCTCTCATCTATCGTACCTTCATCGTCTTCATCAACAATGAAACAATCTTCAACCACCATCTTCAATCTTCACACTCAAAATCCGCAGAATCTTTATATCAACCTGCATCAAGAACACCTTGTCTTCAACAATAACCTACATCAACCAAGAACGCATCAAACATATCTCCATACATATTTATCATCATCAACTCAATAATAACCTGCAAGATTCAGAACATCCGCAACACGTTCAACAAAAATCAGAAGAAGAAGAAGAACGCAAAAAAAATCAACAGCTACAAATTCAATTCGCACACATGAAGAAGAAGAAGAAGAAGAATGTCAGCATGTATTGACACGATTCAGAACGATAACAACAAAAATGCAATATCGTTGATCCAAGAGCATCGCCATGCCGAGTCGGAGTGTTTCAATAGCATTCGAAGAGTGAAAGATCGAATCGCAACAAGGAGTTTACCTGAAGTTTCACACCATTGTCGTTTTGTGATGAGCGAGATGAAGAAATTGTCGCAATCGCGAAGAGGAAAAAGAAGGTCGCGACAGAGGATGTGGAGTGACGAAATCCTTCATTCGTGTTGCATCTGAGAGTGAGAGCAAGCTGAGCCATGGAAGGCGCGTAATGCCGCAACTAATTTGAAGAGAGCCGCAGCGTTAGGAGATCAATGATGGCGGTGAAGTTTCTTCTGCCTTGTTGAAGGTGAAGCACGACGACAATTGGCTCCGGCGATCTCCGGAGATGATGAGGATGATACTGCGACGCCGTTTGTTTTTAAGTGGGAAAAGGATAAGAAGGCATTGTGTGTTTGTTCCGAAGAATAAGCTAGGTTATAAGATGATGAACGGACAACGGCGGAGTGAATAAGGAGCCGCGACATCATCTTATGGGGGAAGAAGATGAGTTCAATGTTATTTTTTGTGATAACTTAGGAATTTAGGGTTTCGTACACAAATCTGACTTGGGCTTAATAATCTTTTAGCCCTCCATGGATTCGCTTTCCACACCGTCAGTTTCACTATCTCACCCTCGTATGGAAAACCTCATCAAGCAATTGGGCCTCAGAGCCATGTATTTTTTATCAGCACCCTCAAATTATTAATACACCCCCTGTGTTGGTTATTTTTAAAGGAAATTTCTATATATATTTTTTTTATAATTAATTTTCTTATAGAATCTTTTTTTTTGTGGGTCAATATATTAACCCATTTTTCTTGTAATTCCTAATTAATTTTTTTTTTATAATTCTAATTATTCTTTAGGATTAATTTGGTATAAATGTTCATGCGCTTTTTTTTCCGATCGATTTGTATCGATTTCGATTATGGTGGATCTTAACAAAGAGATTATGGATGATAAGCATTTATTTTGCTTATGGAGATTACAAGGCTTTGCATGAAGTTTTTGGATTTCTTTTATGTGAAGAATCAGCATTTCGATCAAGTTAGTAATTTCGACTTCCTCCACTTTAACGCACCATTCTAGTCATATGCAACTTAGGATCATATAACTTAAGGTGCATATTGATCCCTCCCACCTGAGGCACTGGATTTATTTGTGTTTTATGATGTTATATGTTGATATCGGAGCTTAGAGATTAGGTTACGAATTATAG
Source organism: Lathyrus aphaca (assembly GCA_963966055.1). Classification (NCBI taxonomy): domain Eukaryota; kingdom Viridiplantae; phylum Streptophyta; class Magnoliopsida; order Fabales; family Fabaceae; genus Lathyrus; species Lathyrus aphaca. The sequence continues at coordinate 322,899,984 of OZ014525.1, forward strand.
GATTCACCTCCTTTCACTTTCCCTTAAAACACCATTTTTTGTCCGTTTCGTTGTAATTATTCAAAATAGTTTTAGGTGTGATAAAATTCTGGAAACATTCATGAGTGATCCTCATCCTCTTAATTAATTTTTTATAATTTTTGTTTCCAGGTTTGGTTGGGTTTAGTAATTAATTTGGATTTTTGACTACAAGCTGTCCCAAAATGCATTGTTTTAGCATAAGAGACCAGAACCTTTTTTTCCTCATAGGTGTGAGACCTATTTTTTGTGTGTGATTAACCATTGGAATTTGAGACATTTTCATGCTACTTAGGCATTTTTTAAATAATTTTTAGTGCCATTTTTGATCCACTTTGTGGAGTTGTGTTTCGGCGATCATGCCTTGTTATCTCAATCATTAAGTAATTGTTTTGCCACTTTGATGTATAATTTTGTGAAATACTTTTAGAACATGTTATATATTGACTTCAACATTCCAGGGATTCAACTTCATAATTTTTAAAGCCTTTTTGCTATTTTTTCATGTCACCTAGATCATAGGGTGATTTATGTGTTTATTTGCTCCATAACCTAGATATTAGAAAGGCATCCATGCCATTTGCTTGAGACACTTTTTGGTAACTCTTAGGAGTTAATTATAGGTCATTTTTAGGTCCTTAATTCCAGTTATAAGTCACTTTTTTAACCATGTTCATTTGGTTTGTTTTTGTGTCCTAAGTGCATTCTTATGTGAACTAAGTTTAACCTAAACTCATTTCTCTTCTCCTCTAATTGTTAATATGAATTATGTGGGAATCATAAATGTAAATTAATGCAATCTAATGGCATCTCATAACTTGTATGCTACTGACCTACTATCACTTCATGCATATTTACATGTCATTCATTCTTAACTTGCATTCTTTGTGATCATATGTGATGTTTGCTACACTTCTTCCCACATCTTCTTATCCTTGCTCCATATGCTTACACCATTGCATCCATGATTGTATATTTATTCATCCTCATTCATAAGCATTCACTACTGACTTTGATGCTCATTTCGTGTATTAACTCATGCTTGTAAGCCATACGCATTCATACTTCATCCATAAGCCCTAACTTGCATTTAGGTGAACTTAGGTGAACCTTTTGTACATAGTTTGACATAGTTTGATCTTGTGAGGTATCCTAGCATACCTAGGGACCTATAGCATGTAGCTACTGACTTTATAAGTCATGTAACCTTTAGGTACCTTCACCTTTAGACTTAGGTCTTATTTTGAACCCTAGTTCCATTCTAGAATGTTTATGGTACTTAATTGCTTTTTATGCCTTGATTTTGCTTTCAATATGCATTGTCATGCTAACTTTTGTTTTGTAGGGGGGAAGGTTTAGGTAAGAATTACTTCATTCTTATCTCTTATCCATTATAATTGTGTTTGCCTTAGCATATTATGCTTATGTTTGTATAGGCTTCCCCATTTTTTAGAACCAACTTAACTTCCTTAGGAAGTAAGTTGAGTTCTAATTCTCTTTTCTTCTTTTTCTTTTCTTCCTTAGGTTAGAATGCCTCATTAACCTTAGGACCACATTTTGTACATAATAAGATAACTTAGGGTTGTTTCTTAGTCCCCATTAGCTTTTACCTTTCTCCTTTTGAGTCTTCTTTTCTCATCTCCAAACAAAATCCAAAAAGACTTAATAAATGTATGAAAGGATTCCTTGTGTATAGCCTTATTCCATGGGGAACCTACATTCATTCCATCTTGGAATGGTGTAGGCTTGTCTAGCATGACATAAAAGTATTATCAAGGGGTTTTTTCACAAAGTAAAATCTAAAAGACATTTCTTTACAAAAGAAACAAAAACATTTAATAAGTTTAACAAGCTAGTGAACTTAGACCCTAATCCTTGGAAACAAGTCTTGGATAAATTCTACTTGCTTGGTGTGCTTGTTCTATTATTTCATCTTTGAATGTGGTAGAAAGTACACATTCCATAGAAAAGAGTTTGAATTCAATTCCATGTGCGAAATTCATACAAAACTCATAAAAGACAAAAACAAACAATAAGCAACTATCCTGCGAGAACTTCTCTTTCTCATATCATTCATTCTCAATGCGAACTTGTGACGAATTGTCTCTCATGCAAGACGGTAAACGCACTAGTACCAGACGAGCCTACAACACCTGAGCATAGACATACGCAGTTCCAGCCTTTAAAAACACAAACAAATAGTTCTCGCCTTGGTTAGGCGAACTACGTCGACTCTAATCCTCATTTTCCCGATGAGGTACGTAGGCAGCGGGGTAGGGCCCATTCGAGAACATTCTTTATTTTCCCTACATTTTCCCCATTATTTCTTTTTGTTCCATTCCATCTCCCTTTCTCATTTCGGTTCCAGTTCCAATAGCAGTTCTTTGTTCAGCAGCATCTTATTTCTCACCCTTTGAAACAAACAAACAAGCGTTGATCCTGTCGGGTACGACGAACGATCTGGGGTGCTAATTCCTTCCCAGGTCGTAACCGACTCCTGAACCTAGATCTTTGGTTTTCAGGACCTTGTCCTTTTCTTCTTCCCCAGGTTTGTGAAGCATTACCTTTCCCATTCCTTCGGGATAAAAATGCATGGCTGGTGACTCTACCCTTTCCGCGCCACTTTCGTGTTTGTACTAGGATGAAAATCCCGGGAGCGAAAGTGTGTCAATTTTTGGAAACTGGGGAAAATGTGAACTTGTTCTTCAGGGTCTTCCACCTGCAGAGGAAGTCCCAAGATGGTCGACATAGCTGGGTGTCGCTGAAACAGGCCAGCAGATTGTTTAAAGCTTACCAGGATTTTATACGGGACTTTAAGTACCGTTTCTATATAATCCAGCCCTGCTCTTAGATTGCTAAAGACTCGCTGTATGACTGGGAAATGGTTGGTAACAAGGAGAAGATGGTTCCCATTTTCCTTTGGAGCGGGTGAACGTCCACTTCCAACATTCTAGCGACCACTACATCACGAAACCCGAGGACTTGAGTGTTGATGATACTGCGACCTATAACATCTTGTTCAACTATGTTTCCAACTTCCGTCCCATGGAGTTGGTCGATGGTGACCGGAAGCCCTTTATACATCCTGATGGAACACCGACGACAGTAGCTAAGTTAATCAACGTTAAGTCCTTGCTCAGTTGCCCGAACAATGAGGCTGCCATACAGCTCCTCGGTGAATTAGCTTTAAACTATATTTTTTTTATGAATGTGTTCGTAGTTTAACCTAGTTTATCATTTTTGCAGCACAAATGGCCGAAATGAGGGGACGTCTAGTGAAGTCCAACAAGGGTAACATCAAAAAGGTTACGGACAAGAGTCGGGTCGAAGCTGTTAAGGAGCAAGGCATCCTGGATAGCTTTATGGTGTCGGGAAACTCAATGCCCGGTGGCACTCTCGTGGATGGATCCCCGTTGGGTAAGAGATAGAGGTCCGAGGATCCTTCCCCGCCTCCTAAGGCTAAAGCCACGGCCTCCATAAATTTTGACCTGCCTCCCTGCGTTACACATATGGCTCTTTTTAATAAAGGATCATCCGTTCGGGTGCCTGACCTCGATGCTCCTGTTGTTCTCTCCACAAGTCCCGACAACCTGATGGCTGAGCTCTGCAAGGACGCTGCTGGAATGTTTCGTATCTTGGAGGCTTCCCTTTCCTTCAATGATGTCGATCTTGTCCCCCGCAGAGACCTTATGGCAGCCGAGGCTAAGATCGAGAAGGTAGAGGCTGAAAATCATAAGTTATAAAATGACTTGCTCCAGGCTCAGGGCCAGTATGAAAGTAAACTCGAACTTATGAAGGAGGTCACGGGGTTGAGGGATTCGATCGCTGCGCTCGAGGCTGAGAACGAAAATCTGAAGAAGGATGTCGCGGAGGGCAAAATGGTAGCAGGGGAGGGTGAAACCGAGGACGAGATGGTGATGCCGACCAGGGAGGATCTGATTGCTCGTATTCGACTTCTGGCTCAGGACAATTTGAATATGGCTGCCTTTGGTTTCTACAACACGGTGGAGCAACTGAAGGTCACTAACCCGAGGGTGGATTTAGTGGTTGAGGACACCGGGCCTCTGCACCGCGTGGAAGACGGGTAGGTGATGCCTCCTGAAGAGGAAGAGTAGTGGTCTGGCCTGCGTGCCATAGTTTTTTTTGGGTCTTCATGCCACATATTTTTGTTTGATGTTCGGGGCTTTATCCCCTTTTCGATTATGTACGGACAACGACCATCTGGCCTTATTTATAAAACTATGTTTCATTTTACTGGCGTATGCTTTGTTCAGTATGGGAAATAATTTTTTGCTCGATAGAATATATTAAACTCGTCAGTGTATAGAACTGGACGGGATGTGAGGTTAGTGCTCGTTGAAGGGAGTTAGGGGACATGATCATGTCCCGTTTCCCTAAGGCTTAGACCTTTCCCATCACGAGCTGGGGGTCTACCACGCTGGTATGACAACGGCGGAGCTCGTTTGAGGTGTCCCCGTTGGGAAACCCAATTACCCGTAAAATTGGGCAAGTGGTTACGCGCGATTTTAATGAGGGCGTACTTATACTAGGATACGTCCATGTGGCCGGGCCTGTCTCCCTTGTGCGGTGTCCTGGCCGGCAGCTATCTCGTGTTGTAGCTGGGTTTTAGCTGTAATACTGTTTGATCATTTCATCGTTCCATGGTCGAGCAAAAGGTTCCCCATTTAATTCTTCTAAGTAATACGCTCATGTGCCAGTTTTTGATTTGACGTGATATGGGCCTTCCTAGTTGGCTGCGAGTCTGCCTTCGTGCGAATCCTTTTGGTTTCAGTGCAGGACGAGGTTGCCTACTTAGAATTCTCTTTTTACGATCTTATGGTCATATCATAAAGCTATATTACGCTTCAAGGATTCTTCATATAAGGCTGCCCCTGACCGGACCTCTTATACCAAGTTGAGTTCTTCTCTTAGGGCCTCGTCATTGAGTTCCTCTTCTAATGGCGCTTCCGTTCACCTGGAAGGTTCTCCAACTTCAATGGGGATAACAACTTCAGTCCCGTAAGTCATTCGAATGGGAGTTTCCCCGTTTGTAGAGAGCATGGTGGTTCGGTAAGCCCACAACACGATGTGGAGTTCCTCGACCCATCTGTTCTTCGCTTCGCCTTACCTTCGTCTAAGGCCCCGTAGAATGACTCTATTAGCGGCTTCTGCCTGTCCGCTCGTCTGAGGGTGCTCGACGGACGCGAATTGTTTCTTGGTGCCAGTCTTGGCGATGAAATCTTGAAAGTTTCTATCCGTAAATTGGGTGTCGTTCTCCATTATAAGGGATTGCGGCACGCCAAACCTTTCCAGGATGTTCCTCTTATAGAATCAGAGGATGTTGAATGCGGTGATCCTAGTCAGGGCCTCAGCTTTTATCCATTTTGTGAAGTAGTCGACTTCCACGATCAGGTATTTGTTTTGGAAGGATCCCCACATAAAGGGACCGAGGTTGTCCATACCCCACTGTGCAAACGGCCATGGCAACGACATGACCTTCAGAGCGTCCAGAGGTACGATGTGCATGTTCGCGTGACGCTGACATTTCTCTCACTTCTTCGCGTGATCCTTCGCGTCGCTCTACATTGTTTGCCAATAATACCCGGCCCGCAGGGCCTTGTATGCAAGTGCTCTTCCGCCCAGGTGTTAGGACTTAATTCCCTCATGTATCTCGTGTAATATGTCATACACTTTTTCCACTTCGACGCATCTTAAGAGTGGAATGGAGAATCCTCAGAGATACATATTTCCGTCCACCAGAACTTAAGACGAGGAACGATGTTTAGTGGCGCTGGCCTCCTTCTTGTCGTCGGGCAGCTCTCTAGTAGTCAAGAACATGAAGACGAGGGTCATCCAATAGCTGGCATCTCCTACCATGTTGACTTAGAGGACAGTCTCTATCTTTCTGATGCTTGGTCTAGGAAGGACTTCCTGAATTACGGATTTGTTACCGCCCTTCTTGCATGTTCTTGCCAACTTAGACATGACATCTTCTCGTGAGTTTCACTCTCGTGGAATGTGTTAGGCATCCCAGGCTTTGAACTGCACGAGCATTTCTTGGACTAGTGCTAGATACTCAATCATATTTTCATTCTTTGCATGATACTCCCCTTTTACCTAGGAGGCAACCAATTATAAGTCGGTGAAAATCGTAACTTCTTAAGCTCCTAAGTCTCTTGTGAGGCGGATTCCTGCTACGAAAGCCTTGAATTCAGCCTGATTATTCGATGTCGGGAAAGATAGAATCAAAGATACCTCGACTATGATGCCTTCCTCGTTTTCGAGGATGATTCCTGCCCCACTTCCGGAGGGTCCAGAAACTCCGTCAACGTAAACGAGCTATCTGCGACCGCTCTCCGCGGGGGTCATCTCGACGATAAAATCGGCTAGTGCCTGGGCCTTTAAGGCCTTCCCGCCCTCTTACTGTATATCTAAGTCGGACAACTCCAACGACCACTTCAGCATCCTGCCGGCCATATATGGCCGCGCCAAAAGTTGTTTAATGGGCTGGTCGGTTCCTACGGTCACAATGTGTGCCAAGAAATAATGCCTTAGTTGTCTGTAACACAATGGGAGAACTGACTTAGGTGTTTTTGTTTGACAAAAACATGTGCGGGTAGCAAGAGTCACCACCGACTTTTATTTTATCCAATTTAGGAAAGGGTATAAAAGAACAGGAAAGACCTTAAAAAGATTTTGAGTTCGGGGGGTAGGTTATATAAAGGGAAGGTGTTAGCACCCTTTATATCCATAGTTATCCATGGGCTATTAATTACTTAGTTCACTTTATTTTTGTTTTAAAAATGATGTAGTGTGTGTTTAGAAAATATTTTCATAAAGACTTTAACTTTGTAATGATTCTCGTAAGAATGTATACAAAATGTTTAGTTTTGAAAATGTTTGAAAGTGTGAGGTGTGGAAAGTATTTTGAGAAAGGAGTGAGCAAGCATTTAAGAACTACTTACCCTATGTTTGTAAGGTCTTTCTTGTTATTTTTTTCCTTTAAGGGTAGGAGTTTCCTTACTATTAGTGAGTAAGTAGTCGTTACCTTGGATGTTTGAAGAGATAGGCGTAAGGTCATCATATGGTGATAGAAGGCAACCTTGTAGGGGTATCTTTGTAACTCGAAGGGACTATCATCATTTTTTGTAGGGTCATCGAGGGACGAGATCATTTGTTCGTAGGAAAATTGAAGGGACTATGATCTTTTATCTGAAGGGACTTGATGATTTTTGTTCGTAGGCAGCTTTTACCAAGATACACCCACGTTCAAGGGACTTGACCATTTTCGTAAGGCAACAAGAAGGGGATACCCTAGAGGTGCATGTGTGAGAAGTGTGTTTTGTTCGGTTATTTTAATCTTAAGAATTAGGGTTAGCTAACGGTTGATTTTAGTCTTGCTATACAATCCTATTAAGCATACATCTAACAGTTTATAGTGCAGAAAAATAAAACCCTAGTTTAAACTATTACATGGCTTTGGGAGAGATACATAAATATAAAAAACCTGACATAAAATGTAAAGTGCGCCAAATAAACCTAAACTATTACAAGGCTTTAGCATTTACATTATCTTTAGAAATTGTAAAATAATCGAAACGAAAAGATCGGAAGAATATTGAGTCTTTGAGATGAGAGGAGGATATGTTTTTTTATCATTCTATTAGAAGAATAAAAAAAAATAAACAGAGTCAGATAAAATCACTGCAGATTTTAAAATAATGGAAAATAAGAAAAACGATTAAAATAAAATATAAAAAAATATTAAAACGATGCTAAAAATGTAATAAAATCAAATAAAGAGCGCACAATTTTTTCCAGATATTTTTGAAAATATGGAAATAGAAAATAAATCAAATAAAATAGTAAAAGAGGAATTTGCGATTTTGAGAGTCGAAATCTTTTAGAATTCTATTCTAAAATAGTATTGTTCTTCGATTTTTTTCTGAACTTATGGAAAAAAAATCGGAGTAAATCGAAAAAGTAGCACTTACCCGACTTACCTGTCAGACTGAAATTCTTATCACTACTGCAACCTTCAAAGTATCGGCGGAAACGAAAAATTGAAAAAAAAACAAATAAGAAAATTCGATTATGGAGTTTTATGAAGTTTTGGAGCAATGTGATGATTGGTACGCCTTCAGAAGAATATAAGGAATGTTCTTGGACCTTCAAACCTCCTTGAGAATAACTGCAACCCTAAAACATAATCCAACTTACTCTTGAGTTTCTTGAAGTTTTGTATGCTCTCTTTGATCAAATATTTCGTCCCTTTGACTTGTGGAGATGAAAAGTATTTATAGAGGGTGTAATTTAGGTTGAGAAATTTGGGCCTTGTTGATGGATTTGAAGTTACTTGGAGGTGAAGAAAGGATGTATCTAATATGGTCAAAATATTAGATTAAATCATACCCGTTTGGTGTTGCATGAATTTGGACACTTAAAATCATCATAAACATCAAATATTTGATCCCAAAATAGACCTAAGATAAAATATTTGATTTTTCAATATTTATCTTAATTAAAATTGAATTTAAATGAAATAAATCCAATATAAAATAAAATAAATATAAAAAATCAGATATTATGATCTATGGATCGTGCATAATCTTATAATTGAGTTTGGGTTGGAAAAATATGGGCCAATTTGGAAGAAACTTGAGTTTTGGCCATTTTTGCTTCATACACCTCCTTAAAATTGCCAAACTTCAACAATGCATAACTCTCTCAATTTTTATCCCATATATGTGTTCCAGAACTTTTTAGAAAGCTTAGAGTGTCTTATAGCTACTCCTTTTGGTCCCATGTCCACTTGATCCTCCATTTTCAAGTTATGAGCTTTTGAAAAAGTTGACTTTTAAAAGGACCTGTAATGTCTTGGCTCATATCTCTCAAATGAAGCATTTTTGGCCTTGGCTTGTTGATAACACTGAATTTTACAATATTTTTGACTCTGATTTCGCATGCATTCTAAGTCCTTTAGTGTCATTTTGTTATGTTATTACTATGTTTTCCTTTGTTTTCAGGTTTTTAGTTTAATCGGAGCCTGGAGCGAGAAAAGGAGCGAAAAAGGAGCTAAAAAGGGCTAAATTCAAGAAAATCAGCATTTTGTGCTTGTGGCATCCACTATGGCAGCCGCCATAGGGTCAGCCATGATGTGGACATACCTCAACCTCTCCTCAACTGCCAATTCCCCATGTTCTCCAACTTCCCAACCATTTTTTCACTTATGGCGGACGCCATGGAGGTTTGGCGGGCGCCACAAGAGGAAAAAGGTTCCCTCCCAAATTCAAATGCTAGGGGCATCCTTGTCTTTTCCATGCTATTTCCTTGCCTATAAATAGGCCTTTAGTTTTCATTTTTTGAGGATCCAAACTTAGTTACCTTAAGCATATATCATTTGTAAGAGTAGTAATCGCTTCACATGAGAGTGTTACTACAATCGAGTGATCGAGTCTGTATGTGTTTGTGCGAATAAGTCTTGGAGCACTTTGGAAGGAAGTTAATCCTGCTACCATTTTAATTCCAGTTTGTATTTTATTCAACCCTCCGATTGGATTAGGTTTTCATTGCTTTAAGTTTTGTCTATTTACTTTCCCGCACTGCTTTACTTTCCTTTATTTCCTGCACTCACACTTTACTTAATTTATTTTCAGCACTCACACTAAATACCTTTTATGAAAAATATTAAAATGAACTTTTACTTTACCATGTCTAGCTAATTTTATAAAGGTTAGAATGTAAGGATCATAATTGAACCAATAATCTGTACAATTGTTTGTAGATACACTTTTCCTATTTTTTAAAGTTCTGTTGGGTAAGATCGAAAGCCGTCCGACGTCTATTTAAACTTAATTGTTTTTAACTATTTCAAAAACAGCGAAAGCGCTTTGTTTAGTTCATTAGGAGTTTTTAATTCAAAAAGAAAGGAGATTTTAACACTATTTACGGACGCGTTAAGAAGTTTAGAGTCTGGTTCGTAAGAAACTCTTTTTGTTAGAAAACCTAGGTCAAAATACTTTTCAACTTAGCTAAGATACTACATTTCTTAAAAATAGGTTTACTACTCTAACGCAATGCGCACCTTTTTATCAGTGACAATAAGAGGGTTTGATTAGGGAGTACAACTCGGTTCTGATTACGCGAAAGCGACAATTCCCGTTAAATTGGTTCTTCTCAAAGTAGAAAACATTGTCCATAAGTAGTTCTATTAGCAAGTATTTGATTATCAATTGATTATGTGAATTACATTCGAACCTGTCTTTATCAATTAACTTAAATTTATTACTTTATTTATCATTTTGCACTCCTTGAAACTACTATTTTCAATTGCCTTAGATACACACCATAACAATAGATAACGATAGATTGGCATTTGGTCTTTGTGGATTCGACAATCTTTTATATTACTCTAACGCGTTCGTACACTTGCAAAAAACATGCATCACATTTTTGGCGCCGTTATCGGGGACCAATTTCGTCAAATTTTGTACCTTGTTGTTATACCGTTTAGACTAAGGTTGTTACCTTCCGGTCAATGCGAAAGACTCGCAATACCGGAAGTTTAGTAGACCCTCTAGCTGAACCTGAACATTACGCTCACGCAAGTATATTTTTCCATAAAATTAGCAGAGCTATGGCCGAAGATCAAAATCAAAGACCTCTTAAGGATTTCGCCCAACCATCCAATGAGGAACCTAGTTCTAGTATAGTAAACCCAGCCATCCCAGCTAATAACTTTGAACTTAAACCATCCCTACTGCAATTAGTACAATAGAGACAATTCGCAGGTCTTGCTACCGAGAACCCAAATCAACATTTAAAACCAATGGAGCCCCTCCTGAGGCGATCCACTTAAGATTATTTCCTTTTTCCCTCGGAGATAAAGCCATATCATGGTTAGATTCCCTTCCACCCAATTCCATAACAACTTGGTAAGACCTTATAAAAGTATTCCTTTCTAGATATTTTCCCCCGAGTAAGACCGCTGTTCTTCGAAACCAAATAACCAGATTTACCCAAAACCAAGGAGAATCATTGTTCGAAGCCTGGGAGAGAAATAAAGAGCTATTAAGAGCATGTCCACATCATGGTTTATAAAATTAGTTAATCATTCAAACCTTCTATAATGGACTTCACTATAACACTAAGATGACCATCGACATCGCCGCAGGTGGCACATTGATGAACAAACCTTACCCTGAAGCTAGTGCCCTTATCGAAGATATGGCCTAAAACCATCAATCATAGGGAGTAGAACGAGCGACGGTGGAAAAGAAGGAAACCCAAGGACGAATACATGAGTTAAGCTCTATAGACACGATGCAAGCTAAAATGGACGCGTTGGCCCTTAGAGTTGAGCATATGTGTACAACCCCGAATATTGCAGTTGCAGTTTCGTCAGATTGTGAGATATTGTCGCTCCCACCAAATGACACCTGGCTAAGAGGGGTACAGACACGAACGGTCGTAGAAGGAGGAGAACACAAAGGTGAACTGAAAAGAGTCGCCAGCTAGGCATTTTTATCCCGAAGGAAAGGTAATGCTGCATAGACCTAAGAAAAGATGGATAAGACGGTCGCGAACTAGAGAAACTGAGAAAGGGGGTTGGTTACAACCTGGGAAGGTATTAGCACCCAGATTGTCCGCCGTACTCGACGGGATCCACGCTTGAAAGTTTGTGTTTAAAGGGGTAGTGTCAGTGCTATTTTGTGTGCAAAAGCTTGGAAAGAATGCAAGTGTCAGTGCAAAAGAAATGTGAAGTGAAATAAAAGAGTGTCAGTGCAGAGAAAGAATAAAAAGCTCAAGACTATGAGGCTCAAAGAATAATGCTGGAAGGAGGGGGAATATACAGAGACTTTTGTTCGATAACTGTTAAGTTATGCCTACGTATCCTCTCGTGCAATGAGGAAGTCATAACACTGTAGTTCGACTCAAAGAGACTGAAAGATAGATTGACTTATGAACTGCTTACTTGTCTATGCTCAAGTGTATGACCTGTCTGGCTCAGGTGCGAACTGTCTTGCATTAGACGGAAGAAGCGAGTTCTCGTTTGTGAGTGAATGAGATGAGAAAAGAATCCCGAAGGAGACGGTTATTGTTTGTTTTTTTGCTTTCAATCTTTTATTGCCTTTTGGAGTTTGTCATAAGAAAATGAGCTTAAGCCTAAACCAAGGGTTAGTAAACTCATCACATCCTCCCTCTGATTAGGGGTAATGAGAATACCTTAAGTATGAAGTAAACACCTCACCCTTAATCACCATGATGTAGGATTAAGATCATTAACCTACTTGCACTTATTTAGATGTTTTTTTGGAGTTTTTGTTTGGTGTTAAGTAGTGAGTTTAAGCCATAATCAAAGATTTAATGGACTCATTACACCATCCTAATAGAAGGATAATAGATGAGAACATTTAAGCTGAGGAAGGCTCCTCAACTTAATCCATGATTAGGGATTAACCTCATGACAAAACAAAACCTTTATTAAAATGGATTTTAGTTAATGATAAGATTAAGAAATGGATTTTATGGTTTGTAAGACAACTTGAGAGGGACTTGTCCATTAACACTAGGGTTAGTCCTTCTTAACCAATTAAGGAAGAATTAGAACCCTAATGCAAGGCCCAAGTTACAAGCTTGATGTCTTAGTGATTATTAAGTGATTTGATTAAAGGATTTAAACACATTAAGGGTTTAACACTTAGGATTAAAGTTATACACTCCATCCTAATAGAAGGATACATGCATAACCCTAACCACAAAGCCTTAAAACCTTTAAGGTTTAGTCATTGATTAAGAGATGAGAAGAGAAGACACAAAGATGACACAAAGGTAAAACTAAAGGGGGGACTAATCAAACCCTAATTATGATCATGCTTGGTTGTTCCTAGGGTTTATGAGGCTTGCAAGAAGATCTTCAAAGGCCACCAAGGAAGAGCAAGATGAAAGGAGGAGAAGCAGAAAGAAACAAGACAACTTGCTTCACTTAAGAAGACAAGTTGCTTAAAGAAAAAAAGTGAAGGAGGCATGAATGAGCAAGCTCACTCTAATACAAAATTAAAATGCAGCAATGAATGCATAAAGGAGATGAGAAGAGATTATGAGAAGTGAAGGCAAATTCACTTCTCAAACACTTACCACCTGAAAAGTTAGCCAAAGGAAAAGAAATGAAATGAAAATGAGAAAGATGCAATGATGCAAACCAAAACCATAAGCATGATCAAGATGCAAATGATGCTGAGGGATGATGCAAAGTCATGTCAAGTGATGTGGATGATCATACAAACAATGAAGATGCAAATGAAACATGAAAGGAGGCATGAAAGTTCATGAATGCATATGACATCAAATGAAAGCAAAATCATGGCAAATGGATGATGCAATGATCAAACATAACTTCAATATGTCCTAAGATGTCTTATATGTCATGTGGATGCACAAAATGTCATGGCAAGTTCATGTATGCAAGCATATGAAGAATGAATGCAAATGAAGGCAAAAATTAGGGCTTATGTACAAGATGCAATGCAAAATTCAAAACCAGAAGCAACACATGAGATAAAAAATTGAAAATGGAACAAAGGTACCCTAAACCCATACAAGTTCACTGCCGAAAGGGGAAGGTCAGAAGCTAAACCCTAAGGGATTTATGATTTTCCTAAGTTTCTAGGGTTTTAAGGGTGATCCTAAAGGGAAAATGCCAAACAATTTGAAAATGAAAGATAAAAATGTTACAAAAATGTTTTTTAGAAGCTTGAAAGTATGCATAACACAATGCAAAAAGAACCATTCACAAACTAAACTTGGATCAAAAGTTATGAATTTTTGAAGTTAGGGTTAAAAATATTCAAATTAAAGAACCCTAATTCAAATGAAAATTGTCAAAGTATGATCAAAACCAAAAAGAATTTTGTCTTGTGAGTTTGTAAATGTTTCTAAATGCTTTAAAATGTCCTCTGATTTTTTTTGTAATTTTTAAATACCTAAATGTATTTTTAATTAATTAATTCTCATTAACTAATTAAAAATAAACATTTAAATGATTTAAAAATAATTTTTAATGCAAAAAATAAAATAAAAATTATTTTCAGAATGAGAAAAAGATTTAAAGTCATGATGCAAAAAATGAAATTTTTTGAAAGTGTTTTGCTATTTTTAAAAATTCGTAGAAATAAAATAGAAGAAAAATGAAATAAAACAAATTAAATGGAAAAGTAAGAGGATCCTGAGGCTGAGATTTAAAGCTGAGGTTTCAGGGTTGACTGATGCGCTAATGGATGGCCAGGATCTTATCTGAGCTAATTAACCTAATAAAATTAAATAAATCATGGATTAGGGCTAATGACATGATCTGAGCCCTTGAAATGCACGCGGGAAGCAAGATCTGATGGCTCACGTTTAAACCTCACTAATTACACTGATTAGGGCAAATTACTTTCAGGTGACCGGAACAGTGTTCCGGTCATCTTCTCCGACGAGGCAAAACCCTATCTCTCTCCATAAGCATCTAAAACATGATTTTTCTGCCCATAAATGAACCCCACGCATCACTAAACCTAAATCCCCAAACAAAAACCACTTATCACTCATCAAAAAGCCAAATCGAAACAAGACATTTTTAGGTCAGAAACTTTCAGATACTCCATACATGCTCAATATCCCACCATTTTGAAAAATAAATACATCAGGATTACCAACACAACATAAGGATTCGATTAAGAACTTAAAAACAAGCTTCTGGGAAAAAAGTTCTTGAGCTATACCTGAGATTGAACCTTTTGATTCTGGGCTTTCTGGCTCTTCCTTTGATGCAAGTCCACTCCTCTAAACCTCCTGATGATGAAATGAAGCTTAGAAAACCTTGAGAGTGGCTAGTTTTGAGATTCCAGCTCTGGTGTAGCAGATTTTGAGGTTTGTGTATGTGATGTTTCAGGCTGTTTTAAGGGTTGATTCTTGTTCCTTGGATGATATATGACTTATTGGTGAAGAAAA
Organism: Lathyrus aphaca; assembly: GCA_963966055.1. Classification (NCBI taxonomy): domain Eukaryota; kingdom Viridiplantae; phylum Streptophyta; class Magnoliopsida; order Fabales; family Fabaceae; genus Lathyrus; species Lathyrus aphaca. The sequence continues at coordinate 322,914,993 of OZ014525.1, forward strand.
AATGGAAGTTTGATGGCTGTGGAAGAAGTTTCGAAGAGGTGAAGATTTTGACAGTTTTTGTGAATCCTGGCTTATGGGAGGATGCTGGCTTGTGTGTGTGTATGTTTCAAGTCCTTGAGGTCCACATAACATGTTCTGATTGGGCAGAGGGTTGGTAATGTCACAATTTGATTGGTATGGGCAAAGATGCAAAAAGTCAAGATTTTGTGTACCATAGGTATGGCTCGGGTCAGAGGAGATCTTAGGGCTTTTCCTGCTTCAGCTTGAGTCAAGGAAGGCCTTTGGATCTGATTTTGTGAGCTGGATGGTCTTGATCAAGAGTTTTCAATGTTCTTGCATATTTCCCTCTTTGAAATTTCTTGTGAACCAAGGCAAGAAATCTTGTGAATTCTTGGACAAATTGTAGCAAAATGAACCATATGAAGTTGTTATGATGCTTTGAGATCAATTAGCAACCAAACCAATCATTAGAAGTTCTTTTTGCAAAAGGTTCCTTTCTTGAAAATTTATGAAAAATGCCTTAGGGTAGCTTGTGATTCAAGGAATGAAGCTTTGTGAATTGGTGCAATTCTGATTTTGGAAAGTTGCAATGGTGCATATAAGTCATTTAGAAGTCACAAAATGGTTTGGTATGAGGTTTTGCAAAAAATCTCTTTTGGCATGAAACATGGAATTTAGTGATTTTTGCCAACTTTGGAAAGCCATAACTTGAGTTCTAGGATGAATTAGATCAAGTTTTTGTACTTTTTGAAAAGGGAATGATCCAATCTACAACTTTCATGACCAAGAATTTTTCATTTGAAGCATTTTTGAATCAAAAAGAGGAGGTTGAAAAACTTTCCCAAAATGGCAAGTTTGCATTACAAGTCACTTTCCCAAAATGGCAACTTTGTAAATGACTTGAAATTCTTCAATTTTGTGAACTTATAACTTCTTATAAGATAAAATAAAGATCATATACACCCAAAATGATGGAGAAGACCCTTTGGTTGGATGATTGGGGGCCTCAGATGCCCTGATTTTGCACTGACTTGTTCAAGAAGTCATCTATTGATCAGATGCCTTCCCCATTGAACTTCTTCATGAAAATTGGTATGCATGATCCTTTTATCATATAGAGACCAATAGAAACAAGAATAACCAAAAAATTGGAGTTATGGCCTCTGAAACCAAAACCCTAATTTTAGGTCATCTGTGCAGTTAAGCTTGGCTCTGCTTCCATGCCTTTCTCAGTTCTTGTGATTTTCTGACTTCCTTGATCTTGGGAGGATATAATACGATGCTTGAACATACATGGACCCTCTTGAAATGATTGGAGACTCTTGGAGTTGCCCAAATGGCTCAGGGATTGCTCAGATCACAAACCCTAGATGCAAATGACTTTGAACCAATGCAGTGAAGCAAAAATGCAATATGAGGTGATATGATTGAACTTATGAAAATGAAAAGATCATAAGCCATGGTGTGAACTTAGTGAGGGAAAATTTGGGGTGTTTACAGCTGCCCCTATTCAAACATGAGTTACCTGTGCAGGTTGTAAGCGACGAGCTTAACAGGCAAACAAGATAACTTGTGGTTGAATACCAAAGACAGTCCAAAATTTGCGCTCACTGATTATGAAGAAGAAAAGGGATATAGATTGTAAAAGGAAAAAAGTATGATTACAAAGTGTGGGCGACAGAGGACGACCGTCGAGCAGAGGACGACTGCTGGGGATAAAGCAATCATAGGGACGACCGACATGCTGGGGAAATAAAGAGATTATGATGGGGATGGCCATCAAATACAGTAACAGGGTTTTCTGGGGTTTTAAGGTAAAGGAAATGATGTGGACTCCCATCGGGTTAATGCAATAAAGAATGAGGTATGGTCACCAAAGGTGATGGACGATCACCTAGCAGGGGACGACTTCTCTGTTGGGGATAAGATGAGGGACGGTCATCTAAGGTGAAGGACGATCACCTGGCAAGGTACGGTTGCCGAAGGTACCACGACATAGGACGAATGGCGGGTAGAAAAGGTCGACGATGGGGACGACCATCGGATAAGCATGATGAAGGACGATCATCAAGAGGTGAAGGTCGATCACCTAGCAGGGTACGACTACTCTCAAGGTTTATCATGACATAGGATGAATGTCAGATAACAGAATCAACGATGGGGACGACCATCGGATAAAATGATGAAGGACGATCATCAAAAGGTGAAGGATGATCACTTAGCAGGGAACGACTGCTAAAATATCACGACATAGGACGAATGTCGGATAGAAAAGGGTTCCAATAATGGAGACTCCGCTGGGAAAGTGATGAGGGACGATCATCAAAAGGTGAAGGACGATCACCTGGCAAGGTACGGCTGCCGAAAGTATCATGACATAGGACGAATGTCAGATGGAAAAGGAATAATTTATTGGTCCATGCTGGGGGCTCTTCTGGGGATGGGTAGACACAGACGAGTGTCTAAATTTAAGAAAGGAAAGGTATAAGTGTTCGACGTTGTGTATAGATTAAAGATGCGGACGAACATCCTCAAGACTATGATACGGACGAGTATCAGTATAAACAAACGCTGACGCATGTTCGGAGATGATGGTACTGAAGAGTACCAATTGGTTAACAAAGAACACGAATGAGTGTTGAATCGGAGAAAGATAAGCGATGTATACAAGATACGGACGAGTATCTGTATGAGTGAGACACAGACGAGTGTTCAATATGTTGGGGAGAGTATGACACAGACGAGTATCATAAGAGAAAGTGTATAAGTCATGAGTGTGAAAGGTCTTCTGAAGATCTGTGGGGATAAGACGACACAGACGGGTGTCAGAAGAAGTGTGTTATAAACAAGTGCTTATTTTACAATAAGTGTTTAGGCAACCATGCTGGGGAATGGTGACATGGACGAGTGTCCAAAGAGAGTATATAGGTATTTGTTTGTGGTTTATATCTGCAGGGAAAAGATATGAGACAGACGGGTGTCGAAGAAAGAGTATATATATGTATTGGTGAGTGCAAAAGGGGATGCTTTGGCTTTCTGCTGTGACCATGGGTCTTTGTATATATATATTGCTGATGGAATGTTGGTATAGACAGGTGTTCGATTCAAAACATGGCTTATGATTATGCAATATGTTTGATTTTTGCCGTAATGCCCCGTATTAGACGGAATGCTACGCTCTGAGGGGAAATATGATGCGAATGCTATGATTATGCAAAAGATACTGATCCGGGATTCAGATCCCGTTGCTGTGAAGATTTCCGATTGATCTGCTTGCGGTGGTATCCCAGCTGGGCATGAGATCATTGGTAGATCTGATATATGATTCTGCTTGGGGAAATAAGTCACTGATAAACCTATCTTGGTAATGAGGAGCCCAGCTGGGGTCTGTGAGATCTTCAGATATTGTTCTTTTGGATAGAGGCTGGAGCTCTGCGGGGAGATGATTCCCTGTCTTTGCACTTGGCTGGGGAGGAACGATCACTGAACGATCTTCCTAGTGATTTTTGTAGAGGCCCTTTCTGAGGATGATGGACTTAGCTGGGGAAATGAGCCCCTCCTGATGTTGTCTTGGAGAAAGTGTTGAGGAAGTACTGATTTGGCAACCTACTGGGGAGAAGCTTTCATGCCCCATGTTGCACTGTGAGCACCTGCAATCATGTTATAACAAAGAAATGTACAAGTACCCCGAGGTATCCCTTACTGGATTCCATCATAGGAATTTAGACACTCCCGGGAGCAAATATATTTCCTGTAAGCATGTAATTTAGAAAAGACGCATCTGTATTTATGCAACCATTATATTAAGGACATCGGACATTTTTGCAAATAAAAATAAAATGTACGAGACAAAATGTGACTGAAGATCTGATTTTATTAATTTGTGTGCCCTGAATTGGCAAGTACAGTCAAAGAAACAAATCCCCTGAAATGAGGAGATTGTTACAAATTGAGAAACAAAAGGTGCTGGCAATGTTGATGACGCTTCAGTGCTTCCCTTGCTATGACTTGTATGACATTGACGTTCTTCTCATCCTGCTTTCTGGAGAAGGTTGATTCTGACCGATGCTCTAACCCTTCGAAGCTTGCCATGTTGTAAATGATACAGACGAATTCAGAACGCAGTCGTTCGCTTATTCCCTTATTTTGCGTGGATCGCCCTTTCAGGTTTTCAATCCACCGGGATACCCATTTTTGCCTGAGTTGTCCAATGTGGATTTTCAACTCAGCGGGTGTACATTTTATTTATTTATTTTCCCTTATTTTTGCCCGAGTCTTTTTATTCTGTTTTTGACTCGCCGGGATGCCCTTTTTTTGCCTGGACTTACATTCTGTTTTTATGTCCAGCGGGTCTTTTTATGCGAAGTATTTTTTAACTGCATCTGAATTCACCGGGGACATGAAGTCTTCTCCATCCATAGTGTTGAGCATCAGTGCTCCACCAGAGAATACTTTCTTTACTATGAATGGACCATCATAATTTGGAGTCCACTTGCCCCTGTGGTCTGTATGAGGAGGAAGGAGTCTTTTCAGCACACGATCTCCTACTTGGTATTCCCGAAGCCTGACTTTCTGATCGAAGGCTTTCTTCATTCTTTTCTGATATAGCTGCCCATGGCAGATTGCAGCTAATCTCTTCTCTTCGATCAGATTCAGTTGATTGTACCGAGAACATACCCATTCTGCTTCATTCAACTTGACATCCATCAGTACTCGTAACGAGGGTAATTCAACTTCAACAGGTAGGACTGCCTCCATACCATACACAAGTTGATATGGTGTTACCCCAGTGGATGTTCTGATTGACGTACGGTACCTATGCAAAGCAAATGGTAGCATTTCATGCCAGTCTTTGTAGGTGACCACCATCTTCTGCACAATCTTCTTGATATTCTTGTTAGCTGCCTCTACAGCGCCATTCATCTTTGGCCTGTAAGGAGAAGAGTTGTGATGTTGGATCTTGAAGTCCCGACACATTTCTGCCATCATTTTATTGTTCAAGTTGGAACCATTATCAGTAATGATTCGCTCGGGCACTCCATACCGACAGATGATGTCTCTCTTCAGGAATCGGGCTACCACTTGCCTGGTGACGTTCGCATATGAAGCTGCTTCAACCCACTTGGTAAAATAGTCAATAGCTACCAGGATGAATCTATGGCCATTTGAGGAAGTTGGTTCAATCTTGCCAATTATATCTATGCCTCACATAGCAAAGGCCCAAGGTGAAGACATCACGTTCAGAGGATTCGGAGGCACATGCACTTTATCTGCATAAATCTGGAATTTATGACATTTCCTGGCATAAGCACAACAGTCTGCATCCATTGTGATCCAGTAGTAGCCTGATCTTAACAACTTTTTAGCCATAGCATGCCCTCCATCATGGGTACCAAAAGATCCTTCGTGCACCTCGTGCATCAACAAGTCTGCTTCTGTCTTATCAACACATCTGAGAAGTACCATATCAAAGTTTCTCTTGTACAAAGAACCATCAACATTCAAGAAGAAACTACCAGCTAGCCTTCTTAGTGTCTTCTTGTCATTGGATGATGCCCCAGGTGGGTATGCTTGATCCTCCAAGAAGCACTTGATGTCATGGAACCAAGGCTTATCATCTTTAGCAATGTCCACAGAGAATACGTATGCTGGTCGATCTAGTCTGGATACAGAAATCTGAGGCACGTAATTTGCAGTCTGAACTTTGATCATGGAGGAAATGGTAGCTAAAGCATCTGCAAACTGATTTTCGTCTCAAGGGATGTACTCAAGTTTAATTGCTGTGAAGAATGTCAATAATCTCCTCGTGTAGTCACGGTAAGGTATCAGATGTTCCTGGTGAGTGTACCATTTGCCGTTGGTTTGATTAATTACCAGAGCTGAATCTCCGAGTACAGTTAAATTCTTGATCCTGAGGTCAATGGCTTCCTCAAGACCCATAATACAAGCTTCGTATTCAGCTTCGTTGTTAGTGCAGTTAAAGGTGAGTTTTGCCGAGAAAGGCATATGAACTCCCTTAGGTGTAATAAGCACTGCACCAACACCACGACCGTTCATATTAACAGCCCCATCAAACATCATAGTCCATTCTTCTTCTGGGTCAGGCCCTTCAGTGTGAATAGGCTCTTCGTGATCTTTTGCTTTTATGAACATGATGTCTTCATCAGGGTAGTCAAATCTCATAGGGTGGTAATCATCAAGGGGTTGCTCAGCTAGATAGTCAGAAAATACACTGCCTTTGATGGCTTTTTGAGATGTGTACTGAATGTCATATTCTGTGAGAATCATTTGCCATCTTGCAACCCGTCCGGTAAGTGTTGGCTTCTCAAATATGTACTTGACTGGATCCATCTTTGAGATCAATAAGGTAGTGTGGGTCAACATGTACTGCCTTAGTCGGCGAGCATCCCACGCTAAAGCACATCATGTTTTCTCGAGCAGTGAATAACGTTGTTCACAGTCGGTAAAAGTTTTGCTTAGGTAGTATATTGCATACTCTTTTCGACCAGACTCGTCGTGCTGGCCCAACACACACCCCATTGACTCTTCTAATACTATCAAGTACATAATTAAAGGTCTTCCTTCAACTGGAGGCATAAGGATCGGAGGCTCTTGTAAGTATTCCTTGATTTTGTCAAAAGCCCTTTAGCAGTCTTCATTCCACCTGACCGTTTGTTCTTTTCTTAAAAACCTGAACAAGGGTTCACAGGTTGCTGTAAGGTGAGATATGAACCTTGAAATGTAGTTCAATCTGCCTAGGAACCCTCAAACTTCTTTTTCAGTCTTCGGTGCAGGCATTTCTTGAATGGCTTTAACTTTGTCAGGGTCAACTTCAATTCCCTTTTCACTCACAATAAATCCCAGCAGCTTACCGGATCGCACCCCGAATGTGCATTTGTTGGGGTTTAGCTTCAGTTGGTACTTCCTCAGACGCTTGAATAGCTTCAACAAATTCACCAGGTGGTCTTCTTCTGTGAAGGACTTGGCAATCATGTCATCCACATAACATTCAATTTCTTTATGGATCATGTCATGGAATAATGTTACCATAGCCCGTTGATAAGTGGCACCAGCATTCTTCAGTCGGAATGGCATTACCTTATAACAGAATGTGCCCCAGGGTGTGATGAAAGTTGTCTTCTCCATGTCTTCAGGTGACATCTTGATCTGATTATATCCTGAAAATCCATCCATGAAGGAGAATACTGAGAACTGAGCCGTATTGTCGACCAATACATCAATGTGAGGTAAAGGGAAGTCATCTTTCGGGCTGACTCTGTTCAGATCCCGGTAATCCACACACATCCGTACTTTACCATATTTCTTAGGCATAGGTACGATGTTAGCAACCCACGGCGGGTAACTAGTTACAGCAAGGAAAACGGCGTCCCACTGTTTTTGTACCTCTTCTTTTATCTTCATAGCCATATCCGGACGAGTACGGCGCAACTTCTGTTTTACTGGCGGACAGTCTTCCTTTAGAGGCAGCTTGTGCATAACAATGTCGGTATCCAGACCCGGCATCTCTTGATAAGACCAAGTAAAAACATCCACATACTCCCGAAGCATGTCAATAAGTCACTCTTTCACTGAATCTTGCAGACGGGCCCCGATTTTAACTTCTTTTAAATCTTCTTCTGTACCAAGATTAACCGTCTCAACCTCCTCCTGATGAGGAGTGATAACCTTCTCCTCTTGTCTCAACAACCTAGCTAGTTCTTCAGGTAACTCATAATCTTCTTCAACCCCTTCATCAGCTTGATTAATCGGATTGTCAGAGTGATACGAAGTCTTAGCAGTGTTGTTGTCGGTGCAGTCTGGAGGGTACTCTCTGCAAGGGTTTAGATTTGTTCATTTTAGTGATCAGTTTTATCTTTCTTAGAAAATGTGAAAAATGATGTTTTAATTTTGAAAAACATTGCCATTTTATTTTTGTACAAAAACTGAAAAATGAAAAACCGTGAGCGAGAAAAAGAGACTCATTTGCAAAAGATGTCCTGATATTCATTAATTGATCGTTTGCACAAAATACAAGATGGCCCGATTACAAAATGAGCCCTGACATCTTGGGCAAGATGCAGGACTTGATGCATGCTTAAAGACAGGAAATAATAATTACTCTGCAGGAGTAACTCTTATAATTTCCTGGGAAGACCAGTTTGAGACATGGTTCCCCGGGATTCTTGGATGTATCCAGTTTTCCAGGTTGCGCTCGTCTTCTGACTCATCTTCCACACTATTCACAGCATCTGGGGTAAGCATCCCCCCACTGACAAATTTGGGCTCCATTGCAGCCTCTGGTTGATCTTGTCGAGTTGGTCTGTAACCCAACCCGAATCGGTCTTCTTTCTTTTCAACTGGCAGCAGCTTGCCCCAACCTTGAGCGATACCTTCCTCAACAACCTTCTGGGCCTGTTGATATGATGTGATGGACGTTCCAAGCACAACAGATGCTTCATTAATATTAAGGGCTTCGAACCCTTGACTCATTGTTTCGTGAATTTCCCCGTCCATTTCAATGTATTTGAAAGTAGCCAGCTGGCTAACGAAGATATCCTCTTCCCCACAAATGGTAATGACTTGGCCCTCCCACTCAAATTTTAACTTCTGGTGAAGGGTTGACGTCACGGCGCCAGCGGTGTGTATCCATGGTCTACCCAATAGACAGCTGTAGGCAGGCTGTATATCCATCACAAAGAAGTTCGTTTTAAAAACCTGTGGGCCAATCATTATTGGCAACTCTATCTCTCCCAGAACTGATCTTTTAGAACCGTCAAAGGCTCTCACTACCAGGTTGCACTCCAACTCTATCTCTCCCAGAACTGATCTTTTAGAACCGTCAAAGGCTTACACTCCAAGGTAATGTGCAAAGCCTTGTTGTGATTGTGACCTTCCGTTGTCAGATCAGCGTTGGTAAATCCTAGTCCATGACTAGCATTGACATTTCCAACCACATCCTCTAATTGATTGACAATAATCTCCTCCGACACATAAGCTGCATGCAGGACCTTTAATAGTGCGTTCCAATGAGCCTCAGAGCACATTAGCAATGATAGTATGGAGATTTTGGAAGGTGTCTGGTGAAGCTGGTCCACCACCTTATAATCACTTTTCTTGATTATCCGCATGAATTCATCAACCTCTTGATCAAAAGGAGTCTTAAAATTTTCTTTAGCAATTGGTTCTTCTTGCACCACGTTCTTCCCTTTTGCCTTAGCAGCAGCTTCTGCTTCAGCAATGGGTCTTGGTATTTGCGAGGCAAAGAGACGTCCGCTTCTAGTGAAGCCTCCGCCTCCCCCCACATTGTCTATCTGAGGTGAAGAAGTTGATGACTCTAAAGTGATTTTCTGCCCCTCGCAGTATAGATCTGAGCCATAATGCTAAGGTGTCGCTCCCACCAAAAGACACCTGGCCAAGAGGGGTACAGACGCGAACTGTCGGTGAAAAGAGAAAATGAAGAGAGTCGCCAGCTAGGCATTTTTATCCCGAAGGAAAGATAATGCTGCATAAACCTAAGAAAAGATGGAAAAGACGGTCACGAACCAGAGAAACTGAGAAAGGGGGTTGGTTACAACCTGGGAAGGTATTAGCACCCAGGTTGTCGGTCGTACTCGACGGGATCCACGCTTGAAAGATTTGTGTTTTAAAGGGGTAATGTCAGTGCTATTCTGTGTGCAAAAGTTGGAAAAGAATATAAGTGTCAGTGTAAAAGAAATGTGAAGTGAAGTAAGAGAGTGTCAGTGTAGGAAAAGAATGTGAAGCTCAAGACTATGAGGCTTAAAGAATAATGCTGGAAGAGGGGGATATACAGAGACTTTTGTTCGATAACGGTTAAGTTATGCCTACGTATCCTCTCGTGCAATAAGGAAGTCAGAACACCGTAGTTCGACTCAAAGAGACTGAAAGGTAAATTGACTGATGAACAACTTGCTTGTCTATGCTCAAGTGTATGACCTGTCTGGCTCAGGTGCTAATTGTCTTGCATTAGACGGAAGAAGCGAGTTCTCGTTTGTGGGTGGAGATGATGAGAAAAGAATCCCGAAGGAGACGATTATTGTTTGTTTTTGTGTTTTCAATCTTTTATTTCTTTTTGAAGTTTGTCATAAGAAAATGAGCTTAAGCCTAAACCAAGGGTTAGTAAACTCATCACATCCTCCCTCTGATTAGGGGTAATGAGAATACCTTAAATGTGAAGTAAGCACCTAACACTTAATCACCATGATGTAGGATTAAGATCATTAACCTACTTGTATTTATTTAGATGTTTTTGGAGTTTTTGCTTAGTGTTAAATAATGAGTTTAAGCCATAATCAAGGATTTAATGGACTCATTACACCATCCTAATAGAAGGATAATAGATGAGAACATTTAAGCCGAGGAAGGCTCCTCAACTTAATCCATGATTAGGGATTAATCTCATGACAAAACAAAGCATTTATTAAAGTGGATTTTAGTTAATGGTAAGATTAAGAAGTGAATTTTATGGTTTGTAAGACAACTTGAGGGGGACTTGTCCATTAATACTAGGGTCAGTCCGTCTTAACCAATTAAGGAAGAATTAGAACCCTAATGCAAGGCCCAAGTTACAAGCTTGATGTCTTAGTGATTATTAGGTGAATTGATTAAAGGGTTTAAACACATTAAGGGTTTAACACTTAGGATTAAAGTTATACACTCCATCCTAATAGAAGGATACAGGCATAACCCTAATCACAAAGCCTTAAAACCTTTAAGGTTTAGTCCTTGATTATGAGATGAGAAGAGGACTCAAAGATGACACAAAGGTAAAACTAAAGGGGGACTAATCAAAACCCTAATTATTGTCATGCTTGGGTGTTCCTATGGTTTGTAAGGCTTGCAATAGATCTTCAGAGAAGCCACCAATGGAAGAAGCAGATGAAAGGAGGAGAAGCAAAAGAAGCAAGTTACTTACTTCACTGAAGAAGATAAGTAACTTGGAGGAAGAAAGTGAATGATGAACATGAATGAGCAAGCTAACTCCAAAGCAAATGAAAAAATGCAGCAATGATACATAAGAAGAATGAGAAAAGAAATGAGAAGTGAAGGCAAATTCACTTCTCAAGTTACTTACCACCTGAAAAGGTTAGCATAAAGAAAGGAATGAAATGAAAATGAAATGTATGCAAAGGTAAAACCAAAACCACAAGCAAACATATGATGCAAATGATGCTATGAGATGATGCAAAGGTATGTCAAGAGTTATGAATGATCATATAAAGGATGGGAATGCAAATGAGGCATGTAAGAAGCATGCAACTTCATGAAAACTTATGAAATGTAATGGATACATAACATGGCAAATGGATGATGCAATGATCAAAAATGATTATAATGTGTCCTAATAGGTCTTATATGTCACTTGGATGCACAACATGTCATGGCAAGTTCAAGTATGCAAGCATATGAAGGATGAATGCAAATGAAGGCAAAAATTAGGGTTTATATATAACATGCAATGCAAAATTCAAAACCAGAAGCAAGACATGAGATAAAAAATTGAAAATAGGATCAAAGGTACCTTAAACCTATATAAGTTCACTTCCCAAAGGGGAAGACCTAACTCTTTACCTAAGGATAGTTATGATTTTCCTAAGTTTGCTAGGGTTTTAAGGCACTTTAAAAGGAAAAATGCAAAACAAATTGAAAAGGTAAGATAAATTCATGCCAATTTTATCCTAGAAACTACATGACAGTAGGAATGCAATGCAAAAAGAACCATCATCAAACTCTTCATGGTTTAGCAGAAAGAATTTTTCTAAGTTAGGGTAAAAATATTGATTTTTATGAACCCTAAATCCAAAGAAAAATGTCAAAATAGGTCAAGAACCAAAAAGAAATTTGTGTGAAGGGTTTGATAATGTCTCTAAATGTATCAAGATGCAATGTGATTTTTTTGGTGATTTTTAGAATCTTAAATGGTATTTTAATTAATCAATTCTCATTAATTAATTAAAATAAACATTTAAATATTTTAAAAATACGAATTTTATGCAAAAAATAAAATAAAAACTATTTTCAGAATGAGAAAAATATTTGAAATGGAAATGCAAAAGATAAAATTTTTTGAAAGTGTTTTGCTATTTTTAATAAAATGGTGAAGAAATGCAATTAAAATGAAAATTAAATTGTGAATTAATGGAAGTATGCTGATCTAGTGGTCCAGATTCAAATAAAAAGGGGAGGGAATTGACTTCGCGGGCAATCCAAAGGCCATAATTTAAACTTCACTAATTATGATTAAAACCCTAATCTGAGCCCTAATTACTTTCAGGTGACCGGAACAGTGTTCCGATCATCTTCTCCGGCTAGCCAAACATGCTATCTCTCTCCATACGCTACCCCAAGCCCTCAAACTTTCCAGAAATGATCCTCACATCAACCCCAACAAGAATCACACAACAAAAATCATTTATTCATCATCAAGAACACGAATCGAAGCAAAACGGAAAACATATCAGAATTTTCAGAAGCTTGTTAAATGCTTAAAACTCAACCATTTTCGAAACAAAAAATATCATGGTAATCAGGGGAACACATAGAATCATTCTATAACATAAAATGAAGGTTCTGGAAAAATAAATGCCATGGCTACCTGAAGTGAAGCTTTCAACCCAGGAGCTTTCTGACCAGTTCTTTGCCTCAAATCAACTCCAATGACTCCCCTCAAGAGCTTGCAATGTTTGTCTGGAGTTTAAATGGCCCCAAAAAGAAGTTGGCAGAATCTCAGTTCAAGGGATGTGAAAATCGTGTTTTGGATATGGTGTGTTTCAAGGCAAAATGAAGGGTGGGAAATGATCAGTGATGAGTGTGTAGTTGAATGGTGGAAGAAGTTTTGATGTTTGTTGGCTGAGTTATGAGATTCGATAGCTTTTGCAAGTTTGAGGGATTTTGTGTATGCTGAGGATTCTCAAGTGTTAGGCTGCAATGTTGTGTGCTTTGGCTTGGTTTTGATTCACATAATAAGCTGTGATAGGTCAGAGGGTGGGTGGTGGCCTATGTTGATTGGTATGGGGAAAAATGCATAAAGTCAAGAGTTGGTGTACTTGAGGTATGGGCACATGGCAGGCCTAGGACAATGGGGTGTCCTGCGCAGCTGGCTTTAGGGAGGTCCATGGGATCAGTTTTGAGGCAAGGCAGCAAGTTGAATGAAGTTTGTGGGTGATTTTGCAAATTATGAAGGTTTTGGCCCCTTTGAGAAATCTTAATGATCAAGGCATGAAACTTGAGAAATCTATGGGAAATTCTGAATTTTATGTCATGTATGATGTTTGTGCAATGCTTAGACATCAATTATAGGTCACAAATTGCCTTGGTATGAGTTTTTGCAAGTTTCCCTCTTTGGTGCTCAAGTGAAATTTTGTGATTTTTCCCAACTTTGCAAAGCCATAACTTGAGTTCTATGATGAATTAGGTCAAGTTCTTGTACTTTTTTAAAAGGGAATGATCCAATCTACAACTTTCATGACCAAGAATTTTTCATTTGAAGCATTTTTGAATCAAAAAGAGGAGGTTGAAAAACTTTCCCAAAATGGCAAGTTCATTATAAGTCACTTTCCCAAAATGGCAACTTTGCAAATGACTTGAAATTCTTCAATTTTGTGAACTTCTAACTTCTTATAAGATCAAATAAAGATCATATACACCCAAAATGATGGAGAAGACCCTTTGGTTGGATGATTGGGGGCCTCAGATGCCCTGATTTTGCACTGACTTGCTCAAGAAGTCATCTAATGACCAGATGCCTTCCCCATTGAATTTCTTCATGAAAATTGGTATTCATGATCCTTACATCATATAGTGACCAATATAAACAAGAATGACCAAAAAAGTTGGAGTTATGGCCTCTGAAACCAAAACCCTAATTTCAGGCCATCTGTGCAGTTAAACCTGGCTCTGCTTCCATGCCTTTCCCAGTTCTTGTGATTTTTTGACTTTCTTGATATTTTGAGGATATGGTATGATGATTGAACATACATGGACCCTCTTGTGATGATTGAAGACCTTTGGAGTGGCTCAAATGGCTCAGGGATTGCTCAGATCACAAACCCTAGATGCAGATGACTTTGAACCAATGCAGTGAAGCAAAAATGCAATATGAGGTGATATGATTGAACTTATGCAAATGGAAAGATCACAAGCCATGGTGAAATGAGCGAGGGCAAATTTTGGGTGTTTACAGCTGCCCCTATTTAAACATGAGTTAGTTGTGCAGGATGTAAGCAACGGCTTAACAGGCAAGCAAGATAACTTGTGGTTGAATACCAAAGACAGTCCAAATTTTGCACTCACTGAATGAAGAAGAAAAGGGATATAGATTGTAAAAGGTAGTAAAGTATGACTATAAAGTGCTGGTGTCGGAAGACAACCGTCGAGCAGAGGACGACTACTGGGGATAAAGCAATGGCGGGGACGGCCGACATGCTGGGGAAATAAAGAGATTATGATGGGGACGGCCATCCAACAAAGTAACAAAGTTCTCTGAGGACTGGGGTAAAGACAATGATGGGGACGACCATCAGGTTAATGAAATAAATGAAATAAATGATGAGGTACGGTCATCAAAGGTGAATGACGATCACCTAGCAGGGGACGGCTGCTCTGTTGGGGAGGACGATGAGGGACGGTCATCTACGGTGAAGGACGGCCACCTGGCAGGTTACGGCTGCCGAAAGTATCACGACATAGGACGAATGCCGGATAGAAAAAGGTCGACGATGGGGACGACCATCGGATAAGCATGATGAAGGACGATCATCAAGAGGTGAAGGATGATCACCTAGCAGGGGTCGGCTGCTCTCGGGGTTTATCATGTTATAGGACGAATGCCAGATAACAGGATCAACGATGGGGACGGCCATCAGATAAAAGTGATGAAGGACGATCATCAAGAGGTGAAGGACGATCACCTAGCAGGGGACGGCTGCTAAAATATCACGACATAGGACGAATATCGGATAGAAAATGGTTCCAATAATGGAGACTCCGTTGGGGAAACGATGAAGGACGATCATAGAAAAGGTGAAGGACGATCACCTGGCAGGGTACAGCTGCCGAAAGTATCATGACATAGGACGAATGTCAGATAGAAAGGAAATAATTTTTTGGGATTTGCTGGGGACTCTTCTGGGGAAGGGTAGACACAGACGAGTGTCTAAATTCAAGAAAAAGGTATAAGTGTTTGACACTGTGTATAGATTAAAGATGCGGACGAGCATCCTTAAGACTATGATACGGACGAGTATCGGTAGAAACAACCGCTGACACGTGTTCAGAGATGATGGTACGGACGAGTACCAACTGGTTAACAAAGAACACGGACGAGTGTCGGATCTGAGGGGAATTATATGTAAGATATGGATGAGCATCTGTATGAGTAAAGTAAACATGGTGAGACACGGCCGGGAGTCAAAAGAGAGGATGTATAAGTTATGAACTTATAAGCATAAAAGGTGTTTGACGACCTGTGGGGATAGGATGACACGGACGAGTGTCTGGAAAGTATAGCAAGCAAGGGTTTAGGCAACTATGTTGGGGATTAGTGACACGGACGGGTGTCAGGAGAGTGTAGTAATATGCATTTGTGAGTGCAAAGGGGACGTTTTGGCTTTCTGCTGGGGAATTTGAGAGGCTTTCTGTATATTGTCGGTGGTGTGCCAGTATTCCCGGTGATTGATTCAAAACATGGCTCATGATTATGTAATATGTTTGACTTTTGCCGTAATGCTCCGTGTCTAAACGGAATGCTACGCTCTGGGAAATATGATGCGAATGCTATGTTTATGCAAAGATACCAATCCAGGATTCGGATCCCGTTGCCGTGAAGATCCCTGATTGATCTTGTTGAAAGGATATCCCAGCTGGGGATGAGATCATTGGTAGATCTGATAAGATGTATGACTGCTTGGGGATACAGGTCACTGATAGACCTATCTTAATGATGATGAGCCCAACTGGGGTCTGTGGAAGCTTTCGTCACTTTGTTGTGAGATCTTCAGACATTGCTCTTCTGGATAGAGGCTGGAGTTCTGCGGGGAGATAGTTCCTTGTCTTTGCACTTGGCTTGGGAGGAACGATCACTGAGCGATCTTCCTAGTAATTTCTGTGGGGATCCTGTTGAGGATGATGAACTTAACTGGGAAAAGGGGCCCTTCTGATGCTGTTTTGATTGGGGAGGAGCTTTCATGTCCCATGTTATGCTTTGAATACCTGCGAACATGTTATGACAAAGAAACATACAAGCACCCCGAGGTATCCCTTACTGGATTCCATCATAGGAATTTAGACACTCCCGGGAGCAAGTAATATATATTTCCTGTAAGCATGTAATTCAGAGAAAGACGCATCTGTATTTATGCAACCGTTATATTAAGGACATCAGACATTTTTGCAAATAAAGATAAAATGTACGAGACAAAATATGACTAAAAATATGATTTTATTAATTTGTGTTCCCTGAATTGGCAAGATATAGTCAAAGAAATAGATCCCCTGAAATGAGGAGATTGTTATAAATTGATAAACAAGAAAAGGTGCTGGCAATGTTGATGACATTTCAGTGAGCTTCCCTTTTGCTATGACTCGTATGACATTGACGTTCTTCTCATCTTGCTTTCTGAAGAAGGCTGATTCTGACCGGTGCTTTAACCTTTCGAAGCTTGCCATGTTGTGAATGATACAGACGAATTCAGAATGCATTTGTTCGCTTATTCCCTTATTTTTCGTGGATCGCCCTTTCGGGTTTTCAATCCACCGGGATACCCATTTTTTCCTGAGTTGTCCAATGTGGCTTTTCAACTCAGCGGGTGTACATTTTTATTTACTTTCCCTTATTTTTGCCCGAGTCTTTTTATTCTGTTTTTGACTCGCTGGGATGCCCTATTTTTGCCTGGACTTACATTCTGTTTTTATGTCCAGCGGGTCATTTTATGCGAAGTATTTTTTAACTGCATCTGAATTCACAGGGGACAGGAAGTCTTCACCATCCATAGTACTGAGCATCAGTGCTCCGCCCGAGAAAACTTTCTTTACTATGAATGGACCCTCGTAATTCGGAGTCCACTTTCCCCTGTGGTCTGTATGAGGAGGGAGGAGCCTTTTCAGCACAAGATTTCCTACATGGTATTCTCGAAGCCTGACTTTCTGATCGAAGGCTTTCTTCATTCTTTTCTGATACCGCTGCCCATGACAATTGCAACCAATCTCTTCTCTTCAATCAGACTCAGTTGTTCGGATCGGGATCGGACCCATTCTGCTTCATTTAGTTTGACATCCATTAGTACCCGCAGGGAGGGTAATTCAACTTCAACAGGTAGGACTGCCTCCATACCATACACGAGTTGATACGGTGTTGCCCCAGTGGATGTTCTAATTGATGTACGGTACCCATGCAAGGCAAATGGTAGCATTTCATGCCAATCTTTGTAGGTGACCACCATATTTTGCACAATCTTCTTGATATTCTTGTTAGCTGCCTCAACAGCGCCATTCATCTTTGGCCTGTAAGGAGAAGAGTTGTGGTGTTGGATTTTGAAGTCCCGACACAGTTCTGCCATCATTTTGTTGTTCAAGTTGGAACCATTATCAGTAATGATTCGCTCGGGCACTCCATACCGACAGATGATGTCTCTCTTCAGGAATTGGGCTACCACTTGCCTGGTGACATTTGCATATTAAGCTGCTTCAACCCACTTGGTAAAATAGTCAATAGCTACCAGGATGAATCTGTGACTGTTTGAAGGAGTCGGTACAATCTTGCCAATCATATCAATGCCCCACATGGCAAAGGGCCAAGGTGAAGATATCACATTCAAAGGATTCGGAGGCACATGCACTTTATCTGCATAAATCTGGCACTTATGGCATTTCCTGGCATACGCACAACAGTCTGCATCCATTGTGATCCAATAATAGCCTGATCTCAACAACTTTTTAGCCATTGCATGTCCTCCGGCATGGGTACCAAAAGATCCTTCGTGCACCTCGTGCATCAACAAGTCTGCTTCTGTCTTATCAACACATCTGAGGAGTACCATATCAAAGTTTCTCTTGTACAAGGAACCATCAGTATTCAGGAAGAAACTACCAGCTAGCCTTCTTAATGTCTTCTTGTCATTGGATGATGCCCCAGGTGGGTATGTTTGATCCTCCAAGAAGCATTTGATGTCATGGAACCAAGGCTTATCATCTTTAGCAAGGTCTGCAGAGAATACGTATGCTGGTCTGTCAAGCCTGGATACTGAAATCCGAGGCACGACGTTGGCAGCTTGAACCTTGATCATGGAGGAAATGGTAGCCGGAGCATCTGCAAACTGATTTTCATCTCGAGGGATATACTCAATTTTGACTGTTGTGAAGAATTTGAGTAACCTCCTTGTATAATCCCAATATGGAATCAGATGCTCCTGGTGAGTATACCATTTACCATTGGTTTGATTGATTACCAAAGCTGAATCTCCGAATACAGTTAAAGTCTTGATCCTGAGGTCAATGGCTTCCTCAAGACCCATGATGCAAGCTTCGTTGTTAGTGCAGTTAAAAGTGAGTTTTGTCGAGAAAGGCATGTGAACTCCCTTAGGTGTAATGAGTACTGCACCAACGCCACGACCATTCATATTAACAGCCCCATCAAACATCATTGTCCATTCTTCTTCTGGGTCAGGCCCTTCAGTGTGAATAGGCTCTTCATAATCTTTTGCTTTTATGAACATGATGTCTTCATCAGGGAAGTCAAATCTCATAGGCTGGTAATCATCAATGGGTTGCTCAGCAAGATAGTCAGACAATACACTGCCTTTGATGGCTTTCTGGGAGGTGTACTGAATGTCATATTCTGTGAGGATCATTTGCCATCTTGCAACCCGTCCGGTAAGTGCTGGCTTCTCAAAAATGTACTTAACTGGGTCCATTTTGGAGATCAATAAAGTGGTGTGGGTCAACATATACTGCCTTAGTCGGCGAGCAGCCCACACTAAAGCACAACAAGTTTTCTCGAGCAGTGAATAACGTTGTTCACAGTCGGTAAACTTTTTGCTTAGGTAGTAAATTGCATACTCTTTTCGACCAGACTTGTCATGCTGGCCCAACACACACCCCATTGACTCTTCTAATACTGTCAAGTACATTATTAGAGGTTTTCCTTTAACTGGAGGCATAAGGATTGGAGGCTCTTGTAAGTATTCCTTGATTTTGTCAAAAGCCATTTGGCAGTCTTCATTCCACCTGACCGTTTGTTCTTTTCTTAACAACTTGAACAAAGGCTCACAGGTTGCTGTAAGGTGAGATATGAACCTTGAAATGTAGTTCAATCTACCTAGAAACCCCCGAACTTCTTTCTCAGTCTTCGTTGCAGGCATTTCTTGAATGGCTTTAACTTTATCAGGGTCAACTTCGATCCCTTTCTCACTTACAATAAATCCCAGTAGCTTACCGGATCGTACCCCGAATGTGCATTTGTTGGGGTTCAACTTTAATTGGTACTTCCTCAGACGCTTGAATAGCTTCAACAGATTCACCAGGTGGTCTTCTTCTGTGAGGGACTTGGCAATCATGTCATCCACATAACACTCAATTTCTTTGTGGATCATGTCATGGAATAATGTTACCATAGCCCGTTGATAAGTGGCACCAGCATTCTTCAGTCCGAATGGCATCACCTTATAATAGAATGTGCCCCAGGGTGTGATGAATGTTGTCTTCTCCATGTCTTCAGGTGACATTTTGATTTGATTATAACCTGAAAATCCATCCATGAAGGAGAACACCGAGAACTGAGCCGTATTGTCGACCAATACATCAATGTGAGGTAATGGGAAGTCATCTTTTGGGCTGGCTCTATTCAGGTCCCGGTAATCCACACACATCCTCACCTTGCCATCCTTCTTAGGCACAGGTACAATGTTAGCAACCCATGGCGGATAACTAGTCACAGCAAGGAAACCGGCGTCCCACTGTTTTTGTATCTCTTCTTTTATCTTCATGGCCATATCTGGGCGAGTACGGCGCATCTTCTGTTTTACTAGCGGACAGTCTTCTTTCAAAGGAAGCTTGTGCCTAACAATGTCGGTATCCAGACCCGGCATATCCTGATAAGACCAAGCGAAAACATCCACATACTCCCGAAGTATGTCAATAAGTTGTTCTTTCACTGAATCTTGCAGACGGGCCCCGATCTTAACTTCTTTCAGGTCTTCTTCTGTACCAAGATTAATTGTTTCAACCTCCTCCTGATGAGGGGTGATAACCTTCTCCTCTTGTCTCAACAACCTGGCTAGCTCTTCAGGTAGCTCATAATCTTCTTCAACCCCTTCATCAGCTTGATTAATCGGATTGTTAAAGTCATACGAAGTCATAGCAATGTTGTTGTCGGTGCAGTCTAGAGGGCACTCTCAGCAAGGGTTTAGATTGGTTCATTTTAGTGATCAATTTTATCTTGCTTAGAAAAAGTGAAAATGAAGTTATTATTTTGAAAAACATTGCCATTTTAATTTTGTACAAAAAATAAAGAATGAAAAATAGTGAGCGGAAAAGGAAAGACTCATTTGCAAAAGATGTCCTGATATTCATTAATTGATCTTTGCACAAAATACAAGATGGCCTGATTACAAAATGAGTCATGACAACTTGGGCAAGATACATGACTTGATGCATGCTTTAAAAACAGGAAATAATAATTACTCTACGGGAGTAACTCTTATAATTTCCTGGGAAGACCAGTTTGAGACATGGCTCCCCGGGATCTTTGGACATATCCAGCTTTCCAGGTTGCACTCGTCTTCTGACTCATCTTCCAAACTATTCACAGCATCCGGGGTGAGCATCCCCCCGCTGACAAACTTGGGCTCCTTTGCAGCCTCTGGTTGATCTTGTCGAGTTGGTCTGTAACACAACCCGAATCGGTCTTCTTTCTTCTATACGGGCAGCAACTTGCCCCAGCCTTGGGCGGTACCTTCCTCAACAACCTTTCGGGCTTGCTGATACGATGTGATGGAAGTCCCAAGCACAGCAGGTGTTTCATTGATATTCAGGGCCTCAAACCCCTGACTCATGGTTTCATGTATCTCCCCATCCATTTCAATGTATTTGAAAGTTGCCAGCTGGCTGACAAAAATATTCTCCTCCCCACAAATGGTAACGACTTAGCCGTCCCACTCGAATTTTAACTTCTGGTGAAGGGTTGACGTTACGGCGCCAACGACGTGAATCCATGGTCTACCCAATAGACAGCTGTAGGCAGGCTGTATATCCATCACAAAGAAGGTCGTTTTGAACACCTGTGGGCCAATCATTATTGGTAACTCCATCTCTCCCAGAAATGATCTTTTAGAACCGTCAACGGCTCTCACTACCAGGTTGCTTGGGCGTAATGCCAATCCATCATGTTCCAGCTTCACAAGGGCTTTCTTGGGTAGGACATTGAGGGATGACCCTGTGTCCACCAATACGTGAGAAAGAACTGCACCCTTACACTCCAAGGTAATGTGCAAAGCCTTGTTGTGATTGTGACCTTTCGTTGTCAGATCAGCGTTGGTAAATCCTAGTCCGTGACTAGCATTGACATTTCCAACCACAACCTCTAATTGATTGACAGTAATCTCCTCCGGCACATAAGCTGCGTGCAGGACCTTTAATAGTGTGTTCTGATGGGCTTTGGAGCACATTAGTAATGATAGTATGGAGATCTTGGAAGGTGTTTGGTGAAGCTAGTCCACCACCTTGTAATCACTCTTTTTGATGATCCTTATGAACTCATCAACCTCTTGATCAAAAGGAGTCTTCACAGTTTCTTTGGCAACTGGTTCTTCTTGCACCATGCTCTTCCCTTTTGCCTTAGCAACAGCTTCTTCTTCCGCAACGGGTCTTGGTATTTGCGAGGCAAAGAGACGTCCGCTTCTAGTGAAGCCTCCGCCTCCCCCCACATTTTCTATCTGAGGTGAAGAAGTTGATGATTCTAAAGTGATTTTCTGCCCCTCGCAGTACAGATCTGAGCCATAATGCCAAGGGATGGCATTATTGCTTTCGTAAGGAACTGGCCCAGGCATTGTGATAGTGACTGGACTGATAGCAGCTGCAGAGGGGACCGCAATGGTGTGTGGATCATAATATATGGTAACTGGAGCTCTGACAGGAGTAGTAATTTGTTGTGAGTTGTTGGAAGGAACATTTGCGGGATCGTAGTATATCGTAACTGCTGAGACATTTTCATTAACTGTTGCTGATGTTGTAGACGGTATCGTTGACTGGACAAGTGTTGAAGTTGTAGCAGGAACTGATGGAAAAATGGGTGTTGTTGTTGTAGAAGGGATTGTGACTGAACTTGTATCCGTTGAAGTGATTGATTGAGTATTTGTTGGAGTTGTAGTAGAATCTGTTGGAACAATGGTTGCTGACGTTGTAGGAGTATCTGTGATTGTTGATGAAGGAATTGTTGGAGTTGTAGTCGCTGTTGTTGTAATCTGAAGAATGCCATCTCTAATGAGGCCATCTATGCCGTTTCTCAGTCTCTCACATCTATTAACAGCAATGTTGCAATATCCACAGCCGAGCTCGCAGCCGAGAAACATTTGGCATTCCAACAGCTGAGCTTTGATTTCAACCAAGGGTGCTCGGATATATGCAACATTACTAATTAATGTGGATGGTTTTCCCTCTTCAATAGCATTAATCCTAGGCCCGTTGTGACTAGGCATTGGATTTCTTGTGACGTTTGGGGGAGGTGCAAAATTGAGAGCTTTTGAGTCCACCAAATCTTGGACTTTCATCTGCAGGGCCCTGCATTTTTCAGTATTATGCCCCGGTGCGTTTGAGTGGAATGCACACCTGGCATTTGCGTCATAATTCTTTGGCAGATTAAGAGGATCTGGAGCTGCCAATGTCCTTAACTCAACTAAGTTGAGCTTCAGGAGTTGTGGTAAGAGTGCAGCATACGACATTGGAATTGGGTCAATTACCCTGTTGGCTTGAGATGGCCTTTGTTGGAAGGGACGCTGTTGTTGATTACCGTTGTTGTTGTTATACGACCTTTGTTGCGGATAATGAACTTGTTGTTGATACTGTGGTTGTTGTTGTTGAGGATATAATGGTTGTTGAGGAATTGGGGCTGGGATGGTGACAGCTGCTATTGACCGGTGAGCATATTGAGGCCTGCCCCTGTTTGTATGAATGGAATTTGTTTCACCCGCCCTTCGGGGTCCTGCAAATGGCTTTCTGGGATTGTTGGAGGAACTTGCACCACTATCGGAGATTTTGCCCATCTTTAGGAGACTTTAAATCCTCTCACCAGCTATGACTACGTCAGCAAAACTGGTAGAGGAGAAAGCAGCTAGTCTATCAATATAAGTCCCTTGCAATGTGTTCATGAACATGTCAGCCATTTCTCTTTCTGACATGGGTGGTTGGACAGTAGCAGCAAGCTGTCTCCATCTCTGAGCATACTCTCGGAAGCTTTCTCTAGAAGTTTGAGACATACCCATTAGGAGAGTTCTATTGGGAGCCATGTCCAGGTTGTATTGATATTGGCGGATGAAAGCCTCAGCCAAATCCTTCCAGCATCTTATGGTGGCCCTAGATAAATGCGAATACCATTCCCTCGAAGCTCCAGTCAGACTGTCCTCAAAGTAGAACATCCACAACTTTTCATCCATAGTATACGCTTTGAGCCTTCCCAAGAAAGACTGCAGATGAGTGCGAGGACAAGAGGTACCATTGTACTTTTCAAAGCATGGGGGTTTGAATTTGTAGGGAATTCTCACCCCATCTACAAGGCCCATGTCCATTACATCGAAGCCCAAAGAATTCTGGGATTCCAAGGATCTTAACTTCTCAGCAATCTTGTCCAATCTCCTGTCATATACCTCATCCCCAGCTCCTATGACAGTGAACTGTTCTTCCTGGGGATCCTCCTGCAGGATTCTGCCCCCAGCAGTATTACCTTGAACATTCCTCGGGATGTTAACCTCTGGATCCAGATGAGGTCCATATACTGGTGGGTCAATACGAGGCTGGCCCCGTTCATTGTTGATAGTTCCTCCTGTTCCAAGATGAGGCTCCTCAGGAGTTTGTCTTTCCACCAGCTCTCTTAACCTTTCTTGACTCTGGGCTAAGCCAGTCATTACTGCCATAAATTGAGACATCTGATTTCTCATCTCTACTCTCTCATTGGCCATCTGGTTTCTGACCTCAGACAGGTCCTACTGTACTTATTCCATTTGAATGTCGGGAAGGTTGTTACGAGTTGGGTACCGGTGCGCGCAGTTGACAGGGAACACTCGGTGACGAGCAATGTTTCCTGAGATCACAACAAAGTTAGAAACAATAACAACAAAAAAAACTAAAAAACAAAAACAAAGTTAGTATGCAATGCAGTATGCTTATTTGTTTTCCAAGGTATCCGGTTTGGTTCTTGGTTTTGACCTTTCCAGACCTCGAGGAAGATGCTTGATGTTGTTGAGAGAAAGCCCAAATGAAAACAAACTAAAATATATTACAAATGATGAACAATACATAGTTTGTTTTAGAATACATGCCCATGGAGGGTCAAAATACAACAAAAGGAAAAGTACATCAAATGGAAACAAACAACAAGCAAAGAATCAGACATCCAGTCAAAACCCATCTTCTCTGACCTCCTTCAGGAGTGCCTCAGTCACTGGACCAGCTGGGTGCTCTGTAATGGTCTTAATGAGGAGGTTCTTGGTAACAATGGCAGTTGTCTGTTTCTTATGCCTGTCCTGGTCTTTTGATCTTTTCAACCCTGCTCTGAGCTTCAACTCTGATATCTCTCTCTGTGCAGCCAACAAAGCTTCCTGCTGCTTCTTCTCATTGGCTTCCAGCTGTTCAATCTTGGCTTGAGTCTTTTGGTCTTCTTGTGTACGGGCTTCGGTGATCCTGACCCACCTTGCCTGGCTTTCTTGCAAATAGTGCTCAGCCCTAGCTTTCTGAATCTTGGCCTCCTTGCAGGCATTCTTCAATATCTGTTCCCCAGCCCTTGCTTTCCTTATGTAGTCCTCTGTCTTCTCAATTTTGGCAAGATGCTCCACCCTGACCTTTTCCAATCTCTCAATATCCAGACAACCATCACTCCTTTCCCAAAGGGTCTTCTTCAAGGCTTGAGATAGCTGCTCATTCCTTTCCTTCAACTTTTCAAACTCCTCCAGGCTCACTGTTGTTGTAGGCTATACTGTGGATGGCCCAGGTATGTCTTCCAAGATGAAAGGCATTCTGGTAATTTGAGCTCTAGTACGGGACCAGTCATAGTACTGAGCTGAAGCAACATTATTACATCTTCCAAGAATAACCACTCCTTTTGTCTGGATGTTATCCCAAGCACATGATGCTTGTCTGACAATAGCTGAATTAGGTTTCACTTCACAATACAGGTTCTCAGCTAAATCTTGTCCTCTGGGAGGGTGAACCAAAGCATAGCCCAGCTGTCTCTTAAACAGTAAAGGATTGTAGTTGATGCAACCCTTTACTCCTATCAGAGGCACATTTGGGTATTGTCCACAGCTGGTGATAATGTCCCTGCCTTTGGTGCTCTGGGTGCACCATCTAATATCATCTGAAGTCAAGGCAATGAGCCTCCTGGCCCAATTCTTCTGTTGGTGGGGATTCAAGAAAGCATCTGACTTAGGCAGGTGCCTGAGCAGCTAGGTGTAAAACAAAGGAGCACGTCATCTTACCAACTTCCCCCTCTGTTTCTCATTCCTCTGATGGATGGAATAATAGAAATCTCCTAGCAATGTGGGTACTGGGTTCTTCAAGAGAAACAAATGGATGGCATTTTTGCTGACAAATTTGGGCTCATCTGCAAACAGTATAGCCCCATATATGCTGAGGGCTAACAGTGCACAGACTGCCCTCCACTCTCCCAAAGAAGCTTTCAGGATGGCCTGAGAAATCAAGAAGTCTAAGTGCAAACCAAGGACCCTAGCCTTTGTTGTCATATTTTTCTCAATCAAGGCAGGCTCCAAGTATAGTGCTATTGCTATTTCCTCATTTCTGTGAGCTGTCATCTCTGGGTTGAAAGGAATTCCACCCCTGATAGGTACTCCAATCAATGAAGAAAATTCTTCCAGCAGAGGCCCTAGCTGAAAGTCTGGAAAGGTGAAACATCTCAATGGAGGGTCATAAAACTGTAACCATGTGTGGATCATACTCCTCTGAGAAGGGTCAAGGTCCATAACCATATCCAGGATTCCTCCATAATGCTCTCTAAGAAAAGGGATGTAATCAGGTGTGATGAGTGACTGGACCTGCCTAATACCAGTCAACACAGGCTCAAAGAAATGGTAGGATATGTTGCTCTTCCTGGGAGTAGTCATGAGTGCTGCTGAAGACAGGTGCTGATGAAGATCACAGACTGATGCTGGAAATGAGCCACTGACACGCTGATGCTGGTGAGGGTGGAGATAACTGAAGCAAATAACTGATGAAGATAGCTGAAGCAGAGGTCAATGCAGAAGAAGGGGTCAAAACCAAAACCAAGATACAGTGAAATGGATACCCTGAAAAACAAATAGTCAAATGTTAAATGATGCAATGATGATATATACAAATGATATGCAAGGGTTTGTGATCAAGCTGGATCTGATTATCTGTCTTGATATAAGGCCCATGTATGTTCAAAAGTCCAGATGGGGGTTCAGAAATCCTGTAACCAGGGTGGGGAATCAAATAAAGAGTCACATGTCTAGGGTTAATCACAAGAACTGTCCGAAGTGGAGTACTTTTAAACAAAACAGTAACAGGGTATGATGTGGCCAAGGGTTCCTGCAAACCTGTAAACAGCCCAACCCCCTCACATGTGATGTTCTAGAATAAGGATCCTCAGACTTGGATCAGTTATGAGAAGTGTAAACACTTCTAACCCGGAGGTACAGTGTTTACAATAATGGTCATCCAGACTTAGCAGGCTTCCCAGATAGCCCTAGTACTACAGGAAATCTGTAGCACAGAGTTCTCAAGAAGAAACCCACATCTGAATCGTGTTTCACATTCCCGTACCAGACCGAAATGGAATGGGAAAGAACATGAACCACTCTAGCCTAGGTGTAACTCAGGTCCCAGGTATAGGACCTTAAACTCTCAATGGAACCCCACCCATCAAAACAACAAACCAGATCCAGCAATGACAGTATGAAAGTATGATGCATAAAACTGTAAAGAAAGCAGTAAATAAGACTGTACATAAAGCAATAAAATAAATACATAAACACAATTAGCACACAACACCCCAGTAAACACAAATCAAACAAGCGCTAGGAGGAACCCACAAAAAGAACCAGAAGCCCTGGTTGCAATATAAGGGTCCCCAGCAGAGTCGCCAAGCTGTCGCTCCCACCAAAAGATACCTGGCCAAGAGGGGTACAGACGCGAACGGTCGGCGAAAAGAGAAAATGAAGAGAGTCGCCAGCTAGGCATTTTTCCCCCGAAGGAAAGGTAATGCTGCATAAACCTAAGAAAAGATGGATAAGACGGTCGCGAACCAGAGAAACTGAGAAAGGGGGTTGGTTACAACCTGGGAAGGTATTAGCACCCAGATTGTCCGTCGTACTCGACGAGATCCACGCTTGAAAGATTTGTGTTTTAAAGGGGTAATGTCAGTGCTATTCTGTGTGCAAAAGCTGGAAAAGAATATAAGTGTCAGTGTAAAAGAAATGTGAAGTGAAGTAAGAGAGTGTCAGTGTAGGAAAAGAATGTGAAGCTCAAGACTATGAGGCTTAAAGAATAATGCTGGAAGAGGGGGATATACAGAGACTTTTGTTCGATAACGGTTAAGTTATGCCTACGTATCCTCTCGTGCAATGAGGAAGTCAGAACACCGTAGTTCGACTCAAAGAGACTGAAAGGTAAATGGACTGATGAATAACTTGCTTGTCTATGCTCAAGTGTATGACCTGTCTGGCTCAGGTGCTAACTGTCTTGCATTAGACGGAAGAAGAGAGTTCTCGTTTGTGAGTGGAGATGATGAGAAAAGAATCCCGAAGGAGACGATTATTGTTTGTTTTTGTGTTTTCAATCTTTTATTGCTTTTTGAAGTTTGTCATAAGAAAATGAGCTTAAGCCTAAACCAAGTGTTTGTAAACTCATCACATCCTCCCTCTGATTAGGGGTAATGAGAATACCTTAAATGTGAAGTAAGCACCTCACACTTAATCACCATGATGTAGGATTAAGATCATTAACCTACTTGTATTTATTTAGATGTTTTTGGAGTTTTTGCTTAGTGTTAAATAATGAGTTTAAGCCATAATCAAGGATTTAATGGACTCATTACACCATCCTAATAGAAGGATAATAGATGAGAACATTTAAGCTGAGGAAGGCTCCTCAACTTAATCCATGATTAGGGATTAATCTCATGACAAAACAAAGCCTTTATTAAAGTGGATTTTAGTTAATGGTAAGATTAAGAGGTGAATTTTATGGTTTGTAAGACAACTTGAGGGGGACTTGTCCATTAATACTAGGGTTAGTCCTTCTTAACCAATTAAGGAAGAATTAGAACCCTAATGCAAGGCCCAAGTTACAAGCTTGATGTCTTAGTGATTATTAGGTGAATTGATTAAAGGGTTTAAACACATTAAGGGTTTAACACTTAGGATTAAAGTTATACACTCCATCCTAATAGAAGGATACAGGCATAACCCTAATCACAAAGCCTTAAAACCTTTAAGGTTTAGTCCTTGATTATAAGATGAGAAGAGGACTCAAAGATGACACAAAGGTAAACTAATGGGGGGACTAATCAAAACCCTAATTATTGTCATGCTTGGGTGTTCCTATGGTTTGTAAGGCTTGCAAGAGATCTTCAGAGAAGCCACCAATGCAAGAAGCAGATGAAAGGAGGAGAAGCAGAAGAAGCAAGTTACTTACTTCACTGAAGAAGATAAGTAACTTGGAGGAAGAAAGTGAATTATGAACATGAATGAGCAAGCTCACTCCAAAGCAAATGAAAAAATGCAGCAATGATACATAAGAAGAATGAGAAAAGAAATGAGAAGTGAAGGCAAATTCACTTCTCAAGTTACTTACCACCTGAAAAGGTTAGCATAAAGAAAGGAATGAAATGAAAATGAAATGTATGAAAAGGTAAAACCAAAACCAGAAGCAAACATATGATGCAAATGATTCTATGAGATGATGCAATGGTATGTCAAGAGTTATGAATGATCATATAAAGGATGGGAATGTAAATGAGGCATGTAAGAAGCATGAAAGTTCATGAAAACTTATGAAATGTAATGGATACATAACATGGAAAATGGATGATGCAATGATCAAACATGATTCTAATGTGTCCTAAGAGGTCTTATATGTCACTTGGATGCACAACATGTCATGGCAAGTTCAAGTATGCAAGCATATGAAGGATGAATGCAAATGAAGGCAAAAATTAGGGTTTATATATAACATGCAATGCAAAATTCAAAACAAGAAGCAAGACATGAGATAAAAAATTGAAAATAGGATCAAAGGTACCTTAAACCTATATAAGTTCACTGCCCAAAGGGGAAGACCTAACTCTTTACCTAAGGATAATTATGATTTTCCTAAGTTTGCTAGGGTTTTAAGGCACTTTAAAAGGAAAAATGCAAAACAAACTGAAAAGGGAAGATAAATTCATGCCAATTTTATCCTAGAAAATAAATGACAAGAGGAATGCAATGCAAAAAGAACCATCATCAAACTCTTCATGGTTTGGCAGAAAGAATTTTTCTAAGTTAGGGTAAAAATATTGATTTTTAAGAACCCTAAATCCAAAGAAAAATGTCAAAATAGGTCCAGATTCAAATAAAAAGGGGAAGGAATTGACTTCGCGGGCAATCCAAAGGCCAGAATTCAAACTTCACTAATTATGATTAAAATCCTAATCTGAGCCCTAATTACTTTCAGGTGACCGGAACAGTGTTCCGGTCATCTTCTCCGGCTAGCCAAACATGCTATCTCTCTCCATACGCAACCCCAAGCCCTCAAACTTTCTAGAAATGATCCTCACATCAACCCCAACTAGAATCACACAACAAAAATCATTTATTCATCATCAAGAACACGAATCGAAGCAAAATGGAAAACATATCAGAATTTTCAGAAGCTTGTGAAATACTTAAAACTCAACCATTTTCGAAACAAAACATATCATGGTAATCAGGGGAACACATAGAATCATTCTATAACATAAAATGAAGGTTCTGGAAAAATAAATGCCATGGCTACCTGAAGTGAAGCTTTCAACCCAGGAGCTTTCTGACCAGTTCTTTGCCTCAAATCAACTCCAATGACTCCCTTCAAGAGCTTGCAATGTTTGTCTGGAGTTTAAATGGCCCCAAAATGAAGTTGGCAGAATTTCAGTTCAAGGGATGTGAAAATCGTGTTTTGGATATGGTGTGTTTCAAGGCAAAATGAAGGGTGGGAAATGATCAATGATGAGTGTGTAGTTGAATGGTGGAAGAAGTTTTGATGTTTGTTGGCTGAGTTATGAGATTCGATAGCTTTTGCAAGTTTGAGGGATTTTGTGCATGCTGAGGATTCTCAAGTGTTAGGCTGCAATGTTGTGTGCTTTGGCTTGGTTTTGATTCACATAATAAGCTGTGATAGGTCAGAGGGTGGGTGGTGGCCTATGTTGATTGGTATGGGGCAAAATGCATAAAGTCAAGAGTTGGTGTACTTGAGGTATGGGCACATGGCAGGCCTAGGACAATGGGGTGTCCTGCGCAGCTGGCTTTAGGGAGGTCCATGGGATCAGTTTTGAGGCAAGGCAGCTAGTTGAATGAAGTTTGTGGGTGATTTTGCAAATTATGAAGGTTTTGGCCCCTTTGAGAAATCTTAATGATCAAGGCATGAAACTTGAGAAATCTTTGGGCGATTCTGAATTTTATGTCATGTATGATGTTTGTGCAATGCTTAGACATCAATTAGAGGTCACAAATTGCCTTGGTATGAGTTTTTGCAAGTTTCCCTCTTTGGTGCTCAAGTGAAATTTTGTGATTTTTCCCAACTTTGCAAAGCCATAACTTGAGTTCTATGATGAATTAGGTCATGTTCTTGTACTTTTTGAAAAGGGAATGATCCAATCTACAACTTTCATGACCAATAATTTTTCATTTGAAGCATTTTTGAATCAAAAAGAGGAGGTTGAAAAACTTTCCCAAAATGGCAAGTTCATTATAAGTCACTTTCCCAAAATGGCAACTTTGCAAATGACTTG
The DNA here is from genome assembly GCA_963966055.1 of Lathyrus aphaca. NCBI lineage: Eukaryota > Viridiplantae > Streptophyta > Magnoliopsida > Fabales > Fabaceae > Lathyrus > Lathyrus aphaca. The sequence goes on from OZ014525.1 coordinate 322,946,218, forward strand.
AAATTCTTCAATTTTGTGAACTTCTAACTTCTTATAAGATCAAATAAAGATCATATACACCCAAAATGATGGAGAAGACCCTTTGGTTGGATGATTGGGGGCCTCAGATGCCCTGATTTTGCACTAACTTGCTCAAGAAGTCATCTAATGACCATATGCCTTCCCCATTGCATTTCTTTATGAAAATTGGTATGCATGATCCTTACATCATATAGTGACCAATATAAAAAAGAATGACCAAAAAATTTGGAGTTATGGCCTCTGAAACCAAAACCCTAATTTCAGGCCATCTGTGCAGTTAAACCTGGCTCTGCTTCCATGCCTTTCCCAGTTCTTGTGATTTTTTGACTTTCTTGATCTTGTGAGGATATGGTATGATGATTGAACATACATGGACCCTCTTGTGATGATTGAAGACCTTTGGAGTAACTCAAATGGCTCAGGGATTGCTCAGATCACAAACCCTAGATGCAGATGATTTTGAACCAATGCAGTGAAGCAAAAATGCAATATGAGGTGATATGATTGAACTTATGAAAATTGAAAGATCACAAGCCACAGTGAAATGAGTGAGGGCAAATTTGGGGTGTTTACACAAGGGATGGCATTATTGCTTTCGTAAGGAACTGGCCCAGGCACTGTGATAGTGATTGGACTGATAGCAGCTGCAGAGGGGACCACAATGGTGTGTGGATCATAATATATGGTAACTGGAGCTCTGACAGGAGTAGCATTTTGTGAGTTGTTGGAAGGAAAATTTGCGGGATTGTAGTATATCGTAACCGTTGAGACACTTTCATTAATTGTTGCTGATGTTGTAGACGGTACTGTTGACTGGACGGGTGTTGAAGTGGCAGCAGGAACTGATGGAGTAATGGGTGTTGTCGTTGTAGAAGGAATTGTGACTGAACTTGTATCCGTTGAAGTGATTGATTGAGTAATTGTTGGAGTTGTAGCAGAATCTGTTGGAACAAGGGTTGCTGATGTTGTAGGAGTATTTGTAATTGTTGATGAAGGAATTGTTGGATTTGTATACGCTGTTGTTGTAATCTGGAGAGTGCCATCTCTAATGAGGCCATCTATATCGTTTCTCAGTCTCTCACATCCATTAACGACAATATTGCAATATCCACAGCCGACCTCACACCCAGGGAACACTTGGCATTCTAACAACTGAGCTTTGATTTCAACCAAAGGTGTTCGGATATGTGCAACACTACTAATTAATGTGGATGGTTTGCCCTCCTCAATAGCATTAATCCTAGGCCCATTGTGACTAGGCATTGGATTTCTTGTGACGTTCGGAGGAGGCGCAAAATTGAGAGCTTTTGAGTCCACCAAATCCTGGACTTTCATATGTAGGGCCCTGCATTTTTCAGTATTATGCCCTAGTGCGTTTGAGTGGAATGCACACCTAGCATTTGCATCATAGTTCTTTGGCAGATTAAGAGGATCTGGAGGAGCCAACGTCCTTAGCTCAACTAGGTTGAGCTTTAGGATTTGTGGCAAGAGTGCAGCATACGTCATTGGGATTGGGTCAATTACCTTGTTTGCTTGTGATGGCCTCTGTTGGAAAGGACACTGTTGGTTACTGTTGTTGTTGTTATACGACCTTTGTTGTGGATAATGAGCTTGTTGTTGATACTGTGGTTGTTGTTGTTGAGGATACAATGGTTGTTGTGATACTGGAGCTGGGATGGTAACAACTGCTACTGACCTGTGAGAATACTGGGGCCTGCCTCGGCTTGCATGAATAGAATTAGTTTCACCTGCCCTTCGGGGTCCTGCAAATGGTTTTCTTGGATTGCTGAGGAACTTGCACCACTGTCGGAGATTTTTCCTATCTTCAAAAGGCTCTCAATTCTCTCACCAGCTATGACCACATCTGCAAAACTGGTAGAGGAGAAAGCAGCAAGCCTATCAATATAAGTCCCTTGCAATGTGTTCATGAACATGTCAGCCATTTCCCTTTCTGACATGGGTGGTTGGACAGCAGCAGCAAGCAGCCTCCATCTTTGAGCATAATCCCGGAAGCTTTCTCTAGAATACTGAGACATGCCCATTAGAAGAGTTCTATTGGGAGCCATGTCTAGGTTGTACTAATATTGCCGGATGAAAGCCTCGGCCAAATCCTTCCAACATCTTATGGTGGCCCTAGTTAGGTGTGAATACCATTCTCTCGAAGCTCCAGTCAGACTGTCCTCAAAGTAGAACATCCATAACTTTTCATCCATAGTATAAGCCTTGAGCCTACCCAAGAAAGATTGCAGATGAGTGCGAGGACATGACGTACCATTATACTTCTCAAAGCATGGGGGTTTGAATTTGTGGGGAATTCTCACCCCATCTACTAGTCCCATATCCATCACGTCAAAACCCAAAGAATTCTGAGATTCCAAAGATCTTAACTTTTCGGCTATTTCATCCAATCATCTGTCATATACTTCATCTCCTGCCCCTATAACAGTAAACTGTTCTTCCTGGGGATCCTCTTGCAGGATTCTGCCCCCAGCAGTATTACCTTGAACATTCCTCAGGATGTTAACCTCCGGATTCAGATGAGGTCCATACTCTGGTGGATCAATACGAGGCTGGCCCCGTTCATTGTTGCTAGTCCCCCCTGTTCCCAGATGAGGCTCTTCAGGAGTTTGTCTTTCCACCAGCTCTCTTAACCTTTCTTGACTCTGGGCTAAGCCAGTCATCACTGCCATAAACTGAGACATCTGATTTCTCATTTCTACTCTCTCATTGGCCATTTGATTTCTGACCTCAGTCAGGTCCTGCTGTACTTGTTCCATTTGAATGCCGGGAAGGTTGTTACGAGTTGGGTACCGGTGCGTGCGGTTGACAGGGAACACTCAACGACGAGCAATGTTTCCTGAGATCACAACAAAGTTAGAAACAATAATAATAACAAAACCTACAAAAAAAAACAAAGTTAGTATGCAATGCAGTATGCTTATTTGTTTTCCAAGGTATCCGGTTTGGTTCTTGGTTTTGACCTTTCCACACCTCGAGGAATATGCTTGATGTTGTTGAGAGAAACCCAAATGACAACAAACAAAAATATATTACAAATGATGAACAATACATATTTTGTTTTACAATACATGCCCATGGAGGGTCAAAATACAACAAAAGAGGAAAAGTACATCCAATGGAAACAAAAAACAAGCAAAGAATCAGACATCCAATCCAAACTCATCTTCTCTGACCTCCTTCAGGAGTGCCTCAGTCACTGGACCAGCTGGATGCTTTGTAATGGTCCTAATGAGGAGGTTCCTGGTAGCAATGGCAGTGGTCAGCTTTTTATGCTTGTCCTGGTCTTTTGATCTTTTCAACCCTGCTCTAAGCTTCAATTCTGAGATCTCCTTCTGAGCTGCCAACAAAGCTTCCTACCGCTTCTTCTCATTGGCCTCCAGCTGTTCAACCTTGGCTTGAGTCTTCTGGTCTTCTTATGCACGAGCTTCGGTGATTCTGACCCACCTAGCCTGGCTCTCTTGCAGATAGTGCTCAGCCCTAGCTTTTTGAATCTTGGCCTCTTTGCAGGAATTCTTCAATATCTGTTCCCCAGCCCTTGCTTTCCTTATGTAGTCTTCTGTTTTTTCAATTTTGGCAAGGTGCTCAACCCTGAGCTTTTCCAATATCTCAATATCCAGACGACCATCACTTCTTTCCCAAGGAGTCTTCTTCAAGGCCTGGGATAGCTGCTCATTCCTTTCTTTCAACTTTTCAAATTCCTTCAGGCTAACTGTTGCTGCAGGTTGTACTGTGGATGGCCCAGGTGTGTCTTCCAAGGTGAAAGGCATTTTGGTAATCCGCGCTCTTGTACGGGACCACTCTGCGTACTGAGCTGAAGCAACATTGTTACATCTTCCAAGAATAGCTACCCCTTTTGTTTGGATGTTGTCCCAAGCCCAGGCATCCTGCCTGACTACAGCTGAATTAGGTTGCATTTCACAATATAGGGTCTCAGCTAAATCCTGTCCTCTGGGAGGGTGAACCAAGGCATAGCCCAGTTGTCTCTTAAACAGTAAAGGATTGTAGTTGATGCAACCCTTCACTCCTATCAGAGGTACATTTGGGTATTGTCCACAGCTGGTGATAATGTCCTTGCCATTGGTGCTCTGGGTGCACCATCTGAAGTTAAGGAAATGAACCTCTTGGCCCAATTCTTCTGCTGGTGGGGATTCAAGAAAGCATCTGACTTAGGCAGGTGTCTGAGCAGCCAGGTGTAAAACAAAGGAGCACAACATCTTACCAACTTCCCCCTTTGTTTCTCATTCCTCTGATGAATGGAATAGTAGAAATCTCCTAGCAATGTAGGTACTGGGTTCTTCAGAAGAAACAGCTGGATGGCATTCTTGCTGACAAATTTTGGTTCATCTGCAAACAGTATAGCCCCATATATACTGAGAGCTAACAGTGCACAGACTGCCCTCCACTCTCCCAATGAAGCCTTCAGGATGGCCTGAGAAATCAAGAAGTCCAAATGCAAACCAGGAATCCCAGCTTTTGTTATCATGCTTTGCTCAATAAGGGCAGGCTCCAAGTACAATGCCCTTGCTATTTCTTCATTTCTGGGAGCAGTCATCTCTGGGTTGAACGGGATTCCACCTCTGATAGGTACTCCAATCAATAAAGAAAACTCTTCCAGCATAGGCCCTAACTGGAAGTCTTGAAATGTGAAGCATCTCAGTGGTGGGTCATAAAACTGCAAGCATGTGTGGATCATGCTCCTCTGAGAAGGATCAAGGTCCATAACCATATCCAAGATACCTCCATAGTGTTCTCTAAACAGTGGGATGTGGTCAGGTGTGATAAGTGACTGGACCTTCCTGATAGGCTCAAAAAAGTGGTAGGATATGTTGCTCTTCCTGGGAGTAGTCATGAGTGTTACTGAGGAAGCTGGAGATAAGTGCTGATGAATATCACAGACTGATGCTGAAGGTGGACCACTGAGAGACTGGTGCTGGTAGTGATGGGGATAACTGAAGTAAATAACTGATGAAGGCAACTGAAGCAGAGGTCTATGCAAAAGAAGGGGTTAAAACCAAAACCAAGATACAATGAAATGGATACCCTGAAACGAAAATAAACAAATGTTAAATGATGCAATGATGATATATGCAAATGATATGCAAGGGTTTGTGATCAAGCTGGATCTAATTATCTGTCTTGATATAAGGCCCATGTATGTTCCAAAGTCCTGATGAAGGCTCAGAAATTCAGTAACCAGGGTGGGGGACTCAAATAAAGAGTCACATGTCCAGGGTTAATCACAAGAACTGTCCAAAGTGGGGTGTTCTTAAACAAAACAGTAACAGGGTACCTACAAACCTGTAAACAACCCATCCCCCTCACAGGTAATGTTCTAGAACAAGGACCCTCAGACTTGGATCAGTTATGAGATGTGTAAACACTTTTAACCCGGAGGTACAGTGTTTACAATAACCATAAAAGATCCTCCTCTAATTCACCTCAGTTTCTGAAGGTCATAATAAAAGGTCATCCAGACTTAGCAGGCTTCCCAGATAGCCCTAGCACTACAGGAAATCTGTAGCACAGAGTTCTCAAGAAGAAACCCACATCTGAACCGTGTTTCATATTCCCGCACCAGACCGAGATGGAATGGGAAAGAACATGAACCACTCTAGCCTAGGTGTCACTCAGGTCCCAGGTATAGGACCTTAAACTCTCAATGGAACCCCACCCACCAAAACAGCAAACCAGATCCAGCAAATGACAGTATGAAATATGTAAAACTGTAAAGAAAGCAATAAATAAAGTTGTACATAAAGCAGTAAATAAAGCAAAATAAACAAACACACATAGCACATAACACCCCGATAAACACAAATCAAACAAGCGCTAGGAGGAACCCACAAAAAGAACCAGAAGCCCTGGTTGCAATATAAGGGTCCCCAGCAGAGTCGCCAAGCTGTCGCTCCCACCAAATGACACCTGGCCAAGAGGGGTACAGACGCGAACGGTCGGCGAAGGAGGAGAACACAAAGGTGAACTGAAACGAGTCGCCAGCTAGGCATTTTTATCCCGAAGGAAAGGTAATGCTGCATAGACCTAAGAAAAGATGGATAAGACGGTCGCGAACCAGAGAAACTGGGAAAGGGGGTTGGTTACAACCTGGGAAGGTATTAGCACCCAGATTGTCCGCCGTACTCGACGGGATCCACGCTTGAAAGTTTGTGTTTAAAGGGGTAGTGTCAGTGCTATTTTGTGTGCAAAAGCTGGGAAAGAATGCAAGTGTCGGTGCAAAAGAAATGTGAAGTGAAATAAAAGAGTGTCAGTGCAGAGAAAGAATAAAAAGCTCAAGACTATGAGGCTCAAAGAATAATGCTGGAAGGAGGGGGAATATACAGAGACTTTTGTTCGATAACTGTTAAGTTATGCCTACGTATCCTCTGGTGCAATGAGGAAGTCAAAACACCGTAGTTCGACTCAAAGAGACTGAAAGATAGATTGACTGATGAACTGCTTACTTGTCTATGCTCAAGTTTATGACCTGTGTGGCTCAGGTGCGAACTGTCTTGCATTAGACGGAAGAAGCGAGTTTTCGTTTGTGAGTGAATGAGATGAGAAAAGAATCCTGAAAGAGACGGTTATTGTTTGTTTTTGTGCTTTCAATCTTTTATTGCCTTTTGGAGTTTTTCATTAGAAAATGAGCTTAAGCCTAAACCAAGGGTTAGTAAACTCATCACATCCTCCCTCTGATTAGGGGTAATGAGAATACCTTAAGTATGAAGTAAACACCTCACCCTTAATCACCATGATGTAGGATTAAGATCATTAACCTACTTGCACTTATTTAGATGTTTTTTTGGAGTTTTTGTTTGGTGTTAAGTAGTGAGTTTAAGCCATAATCAAAGATTTAATAGACTCATTACACCATCCTAATAGAAGGATAATAGATGAGAACATTTAAGCTGAGTAAGGCTCCTCAACTTAATCCATGATTAGGGATTAACCTCATGACAAAACAAAACCTTTATTAAAATGGATTTTAGTTAATGATAAGATTAAGAAATGGATTTTATGGTTGGTAAGACAACTTGAGAGGGACTTGTCCATTAACACTAGGGACTTGTCCATTAACACTAAGGTTTAGTCCTTGATTAAGAGATGAGAAGAGAAGACACAAAGATGACACAAAGGTAAAACTAAAGGGGGGACTAATCAAATCCTAATTATGATCATGCTTGGTTGTTCCTAGGGTTTATGAGGCTTGCAAGAAGATCTTCAAAGGCCACCAAGGAAGAGCAAGATGAAAGGAGGAGAAGCAGAAAGAAACAAGACAACTTGCTTCACTTAAGAAGACAAGTTGCTTGAAGAAAGAAAGTGAAGAAGGCATGAATGAGCAAGCTCACTCTAATACAAAAGTAAAATGCAGCAATGAATGCATAAATTAGATGAGAAGAGATTATGAGAAATGAAGGCAAATTCACTTCTCAAACACTTACCACCTGAAAAGTTAGCCAAAGGAAAAGAAATGAAATGAAAATGAGAAAGATGCAATGATGCAAACCAAAACCAGAAGCATGATCAAGATGCAAATGATGTTGAGGGATGATGCAAAGTCATGTCAAGTGATGTGGATGATCATACAAACAATGAAGATGCAAATGAAACATGAAAGGAGGCATGGAAGTTCATGAATGCATATGACATCAAATGAAAGCAAAACCATGGCAAATGGATGATGCAATGATCAAACATAACTTCAAAATGTCCTAAGATGTCTTATATGTCATGTGGATGCACAAAATGTCATGGCAAGTTCATGTATGCAAGCATATGAAGAATGAATGCAAATGAAGGCAAAAATTAGGGCTTATATACAAGATGCAATGCAAAATTCAAAACCAGAAGCAAGACATGAGATAAAAAAATTGAAAATGGAATCAAAGGTACCCTAAACCCATACAAGTTCACTGCCCAAAGGGGAAGGTCAGAAGCTAAACCCTAAGGGACTTATGATTTTCCTAAGTTTCTAGGGTTTTAAGGGGGATCCTAAAGGGAAAATGCAAAACAATTTGAAAATGAAAGATAAAAATGTTACAAAAATGTTTTTTATAAGCTTGAAAGTATGCATAACACAATGCAAAAAGAACCATTCACAAACTCAACTTGGATCATACGTTATGAATTTTTGAAGTTAGGGTTAAAAATATTCAAATTAAAGAACCCTAATTCAAATGAAAATTGTCAAAGTATGATCAAACCCAAAAATAAATTTGTCTTGTGAGTTTGTAAATGTTTCTAAATGCTTTAAAATGTCCTCTGAATTTTTTTGTAATTTTTAAATACCTAAATGTATTTTTAATTAATTAATTCTCATTAACTAATTAAAGATAAACATTTAAATGATTTAAAAATAATTTTTAATGCAAAAAATAAAATAAAAATTATTTTCAGAATGAAAAAAATATTTAAAGTCATGATGCAAAAAATGAAATTTTTTGAAAGTGTTTTGCTATTTTTAAAAATTCGTAGAAATAAAATAGAAGAAAAATGAAATAAAACAAATTAAATGGAAAAGTAAGAGGATCCTGAGGCTGAGAT